>JANBPO010009603.1:17466512-18051696 GCA_024336825.1 Amorphophallus titanum | reverse complement strand
CAGAAATAAATAATCTAACTACAACAGAGTCCAGTCCAACAGAAAGTACAGTTCAAGGTAGAGAACGTACCCAATACCGGGTGAACACTCGGCCCAGCGAGCTAGCAACTAAGAACCACCGCACAGCGCCCTTGAACCTCGAGGAAGAACTGCCACCCCTGAAAACCAGGGGTGAGCCTCCTATCACTGGCTCAGTAGGGGTCCGACGGAACCCCAATCGAAAACAACGACAATGCGAAAAGTAGTAACTACAGCAAGAACAACAGCAACAGCAGGAGTAGCTACAACTACACGGTAGAAGACACAATCGTGCACGAATCCCTGAAATATGGTAGCCGATGAAACCACGGCTCTACAACTACTCCTACTGAAAAAAAAATCTAACACCCCAATCCCACAGTCGGGGAACCACTAGATCCCGAGCCACCCTAGTCACGCTACTAGGAAAACGCCACGACACCTCTGTCGTAGAGGCTTGTCCTCGCAGACGAAGGCCCACTTTAAAATCACACGCGAAACCTCATCTCGCAGACAAGAAACGGGACCTCGAGTCATGACAAACTCACGTCGCGTGATGGAAGTACATGCCCACCAGAAGCAAGGCCGGATGCGTCCACTGACGACTTAGTCCACAGCCTCAGGTGTCTGTCTACGACGCCCTAGGAGGAGACTAAGACACCATACCAGTAACCACAGAACAAGGACTAGTTGGGGTCACGCTCGTCAGTTCGGGTCTGACGTCCCCAACCACATGTGCACACACAGACCATGCGTCCTAGGTTAGGCCCTCTAGCTAGTTCTTCCCCCGAAGCCCAGACTCAGGCTACACGTGGGGGCCCTATGGTAACCAGCCTAACAACCGTCTCACTCGAGTCACGCTCTCCACCACTCCCAAGTGGGTCCGCACATGCGTGTGCAGGAAAGCTACGACTAGTGGGAGCTCACTAAACATAGACACTGAAAACTGTGCACACACCCATCACGAGTAACATGGAGTAACAGGTGGCTCATGGCCACCAGAATCTGGACAGTCCACTAGACCTAATAACCCAACGGTCCTTGAGTCATGAGACTCGGGTCAAGACCGCTGCACGTGATGACATAGTGCCGTCAATCTAGCCTAATCCCTAGGTCTGAAACCACAGTGACATGATTCTCAAGGTAGCTCACAAGCTGCAGAGTGGATCTCTCATCCACGGGACACAGGAAAAACCTCCAGCCCCAGGCTGGTTAACTGGACTCACAGTCTAAGGCCACACACACATGGCCCATTCGAAAATCACTTTTCTGGAGAAACCCACGTCGTGCGGGGAGAGACCTATTGCACTCGTGCTGACTCACGATGGCTCGATTTTGACGCAATCACAAAAGCTCAGAACACAAGAGGGTCACCCAGACCCTTAAAGCCCACGGGCACACTAATCGAGTTAATATGGTACCTCCGGACACCCAAAAATATGGTCACGATCCCCACGGGATGTCTGGGACACTCACGGGGTTATAGGTTGGTCATTGGGTCTCAATCGGACCGACCGGAGACCAACACAATGCAAAACGAGCATGGCGAGCACGAAAAATCACCTAGACCGGTAGGGATCCTAGCGGTTGAAGTCCCGCGATCAATGGCACCCAAGAGGGGGGATGAATTGGGTGATTACAAAATTTTAAGAAAATCATAGCTGATTTAAACAAGTGTGATGAATATCCACAGTAAGGTTCAGATCTTTTTTTTTTTTGGGGAAAACCCTGCCTAGGGATGGGTGGGAGAGTGCACCCCTTACCAGAGGTAAGGGGAATGGCCACTCCACCATCAGGTCACTAAGGGGTAAATTTTATTACTATTGAGAAAGAATTACATTTACATCATTCGGATACTAGGCATGCCTAGCTTATCTAAATGAGCCGCACCCTTTATATTAGAGGGAAGCTCATGGTAAGAATAGAATGAATTACATTGCAAGGTGTAAGCTAAAGAATCCGCCACAATGTTGCCTTCTCTATAGATGTGAGTGATAGTATCCAGCTGTGAAAGAATACTCCATATTTATCTGACGTATGTGAGGATGGACCATGGACATTGGGTTTGTCTTTTGATGATCTGTACAAGAATTTTCGAGTCACATTCAATGAGGGCGGGCTTGGTATCCATGGTGCGCAAATACTTAACACCATCAAGGAGAGCTCGGGCCTCAGCTATGATGCTATTGGACTTCCCATAAAAGTGAGAAAAGGCAAGGAGAATGTTGGCAAACAGAAAGCTCAGGACGACGTCCCCGAGTGCCGTGGGTCCAAGTGCAAGGAACTTGGCGAGCTGTTGATGTTGTCTTCCATGAAGGCCTTGCTCACAGAGAAGAAGCGATCGAAGAAGGCAAAGGCTACCCCTCCGGTCGAATAGTAGGCCTGCTTGGTTGAGGGGCCATTGACCGAGGAAGTCTGCCAATCCGATCTCCCACTCACCAGGTCGGAGGCTACTACCTCCGGTGGGGAGGTTACTGCTGAGCTTGCTAGACAGCAGGCAAAGATGGTCAGTTTTGAAGTCCTGGCCGAGGCCGAGGGGGCTCGGGGTGAGGCATCAACCTTACCCGAGCCGAGTGAAGCCATCCCAAGAATGGGGATGCTCGGAGAGTGAACTCCGATCACTGCTCGCCCAGAGAGGACTCTCCCCTCTTCTACTGATGCCCCGACCGTCCGGGCTACCCAGTACCAGAGGTTCCGATCCTTGGCACCTTTGCAGGTTCAGGAGTTGAGGCGTGGTCCCACCTCCCTACTCTTCGAGAGGGTGATGGAGGGTGGCTTGATCAAGGCTCAGTTGGGGGTCGAGCTAGTTGATTACTTCAGACGGCTGGAAAGCAAGGAGAGGTCCCTCTCCCGGACCCACGTCGAGTCTAATCGTAGGATCGAGCAACTGTCTTTCAAGCTCGAAGTCCTTCGGCGGGAGGCAGCTTCATTTCGAGTGCAGGCTCGGTCGAGCCAAGAGGAGGCTCGGATACTGAATGAGCAGCTGGCCCAAGCTCGTTATATGGCCGACCTGAAGAGCAAGCTCCTAGAGGAAGAGCGCCAGGCTCAGTTTGGGCGTTACGAGTAGTGGAAGGCAGAGCAGGAGAAACCCAACAACCAGGCTCGAGAGACCGAGCGAATGCGGGGGGATGCCGATGCTGCATGAGTTAAGGTTGAGGCGAAGCTATCTGAGGCCAAGATGAAGTTGCTCAGAGCCTAGCAGAGGGTGGCTGAGCTCGAGGAGAAAGCGGAGCAAGCTAGGGCTGAGGTGATCGATCGATGTAGGAGCTCGGAGGGCTATCACGTAGCCCTCCAAAAGGCCACCTTCTTGTATTACGAGCCAGGCTATCGACGGGGGATGCGAAAAGGGTTCGCCGAAGGCTTCCATCGAGTGATCACCTTGGCCCAACAGCAGGTGCTTGATGAGCTCGATTTTCCTTTCGGGTGGCGTTATGAATCGGACGGGGACACCACAGATTCTCCCTTTCCGACATCGAGTGAAGGGGGAGCAGGGATGCTACTGCTTCATCAAAGGAGTCGCCAACTCCTGCTAGCTCAGGGGGGGCACACGATCGGGGCAGTTCCCACACCGATGGGGTCAGTGCCCGGACCGGCCACCACTAAGGATGCCGAGGGCAGATCTCCTGGCATTGAAGATTCTTCGCTCACCGAGCCTCAAGATGTGGAGCCTCAAGGAAGTCCCCTTATCTTCATAGACTAGGAGGGGCATGAGCTGGATGTATTCTCTTTTTATTTTGAATGCTGCCATGTAAAAACTTTTCTTGTCTATCTATAATGGTAGTGATTTCCAGAATCTAAGTTGTCAATTCCTTACCGCATTTAGCGTGACTTGACTATCGTATCTGTAGTTGCCAGAAGATGGAGATTTGGTACGTTTCACAGGTCTCTTGCGTACTGATTGGTCGGGTGGCCGACGTAGCACTGGCGCCTTCTCACGTTTTCACTTTCCATGCTTTGACTGAATTATCTTTTCACGTACCCCTATGAGAGTAGTCGCTTTAAAAAAATGGAGTAACTACTTTTTGGGGGAAAGGTTATTACCTTTTGTATTTTTTTTGAGAGGATATTTAATTAAGGCGGGGATCCCCCCTTCGGCCTATAAAAAGGTCCCGAATGGCGTCTCCACCTCTCTTCACTACTTAGGCTTCCCTTGCAGTCTCTCCTTTTTCTCCTTTCTCGCAAAGCGTCTGTTTCTCATTCTTGGGGAGTATCGGCGAAACATAGAGGGCAACTTGGAAGACGATGATCTTGGCGGTCGTCGAGGTGTTCCTGCTACTTCAGCGTGGAAGAAGGAATGGCGACGGGCGGACAGCGTGGAAGAAGGAATGGCACATGGCGATGTGCCTTTTCCTGACTTCTGGACTGCTGCCACTATCTTTAGAGGAAGGTAGAAGTGGAAGGAGGCTTGAGGGAGATGGCGTTTGACACGGCGACCTCGTCCTACTCCTTCCTTACCTCTACCCACTCCTCTTTCTTCCTCTTTCTCGGGGGGGGAGGGGGGGTGATGGTGCAACATCATTACTCCTCCTGTCTTTTCATCCCCGCCTCCCTTCTCACCTCTTCGAGGGGGTGGCGATCTTTCTCCCTCTTTTGCTCTTCAACCTGCTTCTTCCTTTTTCTTTCACTCTTTGGAGGATGCTCTGGTTCTGCCACTTGCGGGTGCTTGCTTTCTGTCCGGCTTCCAACTCTGTGCCTTCCAAAGAGTTGGCAGAGGAGGCCCTCTCTTGTTTAAGTGACATATGGGCATTCCTTCCTTTTCTTCCTTTGATATCTTTCTACTGAGCTTCCCGAGCCAACAGGGTCAGTCATCCCATTATCCGACCCAGTTTCTACACTGGGTAGAGTCAGTGGCTTGGCTTAGGGGTGCTGGCCGAGTCAGTCGAGTGATCAGCTCATGCCATAGTACCAGTGATTGTACTTTTTTTATTTTTGATATTTGTATTGGTTGCGGCCTATCTAATGTACAAAGAAACATTAATGAAAAGAAAAGGAAAGTTGTTATTGCCTCCACATCTGGTTCCAGTAGGCCTTGTCTTTTTTTTGTTGGAAGGTGGCATACAGCTACATTCATTAGAAAGAAAATAAAGAGTACATCCACCAATTAACAAGCACTAAAGGCTTTCTACCAAGAGGGTAGATCAGCCCCCAAAAGGGAACATGACCCCTTCAAAAAGAGAAAAGGAAAATTACAGGATAAACTGTCTCCACCCAAGTATTCTAGAAATAAGCGATGATTGATGGCAAGAGTGCCCTTTAGCCTTGCATTGCCTCTCCATTAAGCAGTTGATGTAGCTTTGGATAATGTTGCATGGGGGTTTAAACTGCTCTCTAAACACTCTATTATTCCTTTCCCTCCAGATTGACCATAGCATAACAGGAAAGGACATTCCCCAAATATCTTTCTCCTCCGTTCTTGGTTTAGAAGCATCCATTCTGTTCGCCAATCCTCCAAGCAGTTGTTGCTCTGCCACTGGACCTTGGTTGCTTTGAAAAATTGATGCCACACCGTCTAGATAATCTCACAATTGAAGAAGAGATGGTCCAGGTTTTTTAAATAGCACCCGCAAAAGACAAATAGGGTTTTTATATCAGGTCTGAACTTGTGTACTCTGTCAGCAGTTAAAGTTCTCCTCCATGCCAATTGCCATAAGAAAATTCTGACTTTGATGGAGATTTTGACATTCCACACTTGCTTCTGCCATGAGACTTTCTGGCTTCCTTGCATCAGAATTTGGGTAGCTGATCCAACAGAGAAGATCCATGTTCTTTCCCATTTCCAAATTCTAGTGTCCTTCGAGCTTGGATTTAATTTCTTTTCATCCAATAGGAAAGGAAACTTCAGGCACTGCTGCCACTCTAACTCATTCAGATTGCTTCTAAATTGTATGGTCCACCCCAGGCTGTCTATTGATTGTGACCAGACTTCATTGACATTCACTTCGGCCCTGCAAGCAAGTGCATAAAGATTGGGAAAGGATTCTTTAAGTGATGTGTGTGGCAACCAAGGATCTTCCCAAAATTTAATCCTACTTCCATCCCCTACACATATTGAAGATGAGCATTTGTAGAAGTCTTTGAGTTTGAGGATATTCCTCCATATACTAGACATCTGTCTGCTAAGGGTTCCTCTGAAAACCAGCCCCTCGACCCCAATTACTTGTTATCAGTAATGGCTTTCCAAAGGGCTGATTCATCCGTGTGTGCTCTCCACAACCATTTCAATAGTAGAGCTTGATTATAGTGTCAGTGGAGTTCAAACCAGCTCCACCTTCCTCCTTTGACCTGCAAAAAGTTTCTATGCAATAGGATGTATCCCTTTCGCTCTTGGACCTTTACCTTTTAAGAAAAAGGTTGCTCCGAGGGACTCAATCTTGAGACAAACATTCTTGGGTGCCCTGAAAATGGACAAGAAATACATTGCATTGTTGGGTAGCACTGTTTTGGACAGGACTCATCTGCCTCCAGCTGAGAGTAGCTTTCCTTTCCAAGTTGCAATTCGGTCTCCTACCTTTTTCACTATAGCATTTCAATCTGAAGATTTTAGGTTGCCGACCATAAGAGGTAGCCCCAAATATTTGATTGGGAAGCTTCTCCATTGATCCCCTAAAATGTGAGCAATGAGATCCTTATCATCCTGTTTGATGTTGATTCCAGCCAGTTCACTCTTCAGAAAATTAATCTTGAATCCAGTGTAGCCCCAAATATTTGATTGGGAAGCTTCTCCATTGAGCCCCTAAAATGTGAGCAATGAGATCCTTATCATCCTGTTTGATGCTGATTCCGGCCAGTTCGCTCTTCAAAAAATTAATCTTGAGTCTAGTTACTGCCTCTACCAGTCTTAAGAGAATCCTTAGGTTGACTAGCTTGTCCATGTCAGCTGAAGCAAAAAGGGTGGTGTCGTCTGCATATTGTAGATGAGTGACTGTTGCACCCATTATTCGTCTCAAAAATTTGGGATGTTACCCTCGCATTGGTCGGGATCCATATTCGGCGTATTGCCGCTTCACGGGATATTCCCGCGCAGGGTTCAATATTCGGCGCATCGCCACCCCGTGGAATATTTCCACACTTTGGGGCTTCATAACCCGTATATTTCTGCAATAAAAGGCTTCTCGCAACAAGCGAGGTGGTTGAAATCCGGATTAAACCTCTGCGATTGTCAGGATCATGTGGTTCCAGGTAGAGCCCTAAAAAAGGGAGGATTTTTATCCCTCGGGTGCTCAACATGAACAAAAGAAAACCCCATAGCAAAAAGGGGAGTGCAAGAGAGGGTGTACACACCGCTGAAGTAGTCCCCCGCACGTGTATCACGCAGCTCGGGGACGAACAAATCCTTTCTCCGTGGTCCACGGCGCGAGGAAGACGACGAACGAACAAGGAGGCACATCCTCTCTCCCCTCCACACGGCGCAACGAGCAAACATCCCTAAAAAAGCTCGGGGGTAGCTTTTTTATTAAAATAGGGCGAAGGGGGGACCCGTACAGGGCTGCCCGACCACGGGCGGACCCGCATGCAGGCGGGCAAGACCGCCCGGGGCTGCGCGACCCCAGGTGGGACCCGCCCGGGGTCAATCGACCCCAGGGGGACCTACCCGAGGTCGGGTCCTGCGCGGACCTGCCCGGGGTCATGTGACCCTGGGTGGGTCTGGGGTCATCTACCCCGGGCCGCCCTGCTCTCTCGCGCACGAAAACCAAAAAAAGAGAAAAAAAGGGAAAAGGGAGCTCCTCGGGGTCATTTTCATCCCGTTTAACCCGTACGAGTTCAAACACCCCTGGGTAGCCCCCTGACAAGTAATGGGCCTGCTTGAAAGGGATTCACGAAATGGAGTTTACATAATACCTAATTGCCAAGTGTTGTGGACGGGAACACTCAATAGAAATTACAGTCTATGAAAAAATTATAATCAAGGTATGGATAGAGCAGAAATAATTATAATCAAGGTATGGCCATTCACATTTGTCAGTTGGTTTAGAAATTACAATCTACTTCATAGGTGGGATGGCAAATACAACAACCAGAGGGGTCTTGACGCAGAACAGTTTGCAGAGTATCCTGAGTAGGAATCTGCAAACTGGCCCAAGATAAATGCTTGGTATTTAAAGGATGCCAAACTTCTTGTAGGTCATCTTTTTCAATACAAATTATTTATATAGAGCTCTGTTCTTAGGTGTGCTATCAGGTTTGGCTCTCGTGGCTAGACTTGTTGTAGCTTCTTTGCTTCGTGCTACTTTTCAATACAAGTCAGAAGATCTGAATGGGTGCCTCCTAATCAATGAGTATCAAACCTGAAATAAAATCTCAAATGATATAACCAAACACTAGGAGGACATATCAAAATCTATGATAAACCAGCAAGGACCCTGAACTTCCCCCGCACGCCCACCAACAGTAAAAAAAATCCCATATGAAAATAACACAAGGACTCAATTGGGGTGTGAGATAAGAAAAGGAAACAATGAAGATTTTTTTGTATACCAATGAAGTCCATGTGCTCTAGCTTAAATTTTATGTCTGCAGCAGAGGAGCTGTCTTCAACGAGGAGAACCCTGAGGCCTTTTGGGAAATCCCTCAAACCCACCAAATCATCGGCATGGCAAACCATGTTTGGCTCTGCATCCTCCCTCAGGCCTACGCCGATTGCTGGGGACTCACATGGCAAGCCTCTGATGAGTGATGGTACACGCAACCTACAGATAGAACAAGAAAAAGTCATCAAGAGCGCACAAACCTAGAAAGATGATCAAATCTCATTTTTGAGTGTGTAATAAATCATCAGAAAATGATTGTTCAGACCATTTCAGAAGTATAAGAAAAACCCATCAAATCAAAAACCCAATCAAGGTCATGCGAACAACAAAGCGAACGGGGAGAACCCATCAAAACATCTTCACAGAAGACCCTTAAAAACATGCATAAGAAAAAACATTTGAAACTTTCGAGTATGGTGCAAAAACCACTTAAAGAAAGGGGAAAAATGGGAAGCAACCCTGTCAACAACGTCCCTAGAAGAGGACCCCGTTCGATCACATGAAGGAAACGATGCAAAAGAGCAAACCCACTGGTTCGAGCAGTGTCAAGTCCTTTGAGGAAGATCACCGAATAAATAGAGCAGGAAACAGGGAACACTGCAGCAACAGAGAGAGCTAAATGCACTAGGAACCTACTTCCAACAACTTCCAAACCAAAAACTTCTGTGCTTCTCTCTACAAGCTACCAGTGCCAGAGGGGGAAACTGAGAGAGAGAGAGAGATCAAACAGAGAGGTGCCGGAGGGGGGTTTCCCCTGCTGGCATCGGCACCCCCACCAGCGGGTGGGCACGGTGCGCAAAGAGAGAGAGAGAAAGAGGGAAAGAGAGCATGAGAGAGAGAGTGTGCTGCAGGTGGGGTGCATAGAGAGATCCCTGGAGAGAGGGTGCCAGAGAAGGGTTTCCCCCTCCGGCACCGGCAACCGCACGAGAGATGAGATAGGGCAAGGGAGAGAAAGAGAGAGTGAATGAGAGCGAGGGAAAGATCTGCATACTATGATCGCCGTCACCATCACCGTCACCGTCACCGTCACCGGTGGCTGTCGAGGAGATCGCTGTCACCTCGCCGTCCCTGTCGCAGAGATCACTGCTGATGGGAGAAACCCTAGACCTCGACGTGAGGCAGAGATGGGAGGTGAGAAGAGAAAGCCGACTTGAATGGGACTGCATCAGGGCAGAAGGTTGCCCCGAAATGGGGTTTCCCATGGCGCCCTGAAAACCCGATCCAAAATCATTGATTTCGGATCAGATAACTCTCGCCCTGAATCTGGCATTTCGGGTCAATGGTCTGATCCGAATCCAAAAAAAAATCGGATTCGGATCGAATTTTCGGATCCCAGTGATCCATTGACACCCCTTAGTATCACTTTGAATCATAATGGTAACTACATTCTTGCTACATCATGACACCTCCCTGGAGTAACTCCACCCAAGGCAAAAATCCATGTGGCCCAACTATAGCTGTTCACCGTTTATTTTGCTCTGCTGCAATCATCCAAGTTAATTGCAATCATAAACAATGTTCCTTTTGTTGGGCCACTTGCTTTGTGAATACATTTCAGACTTGCAGAAGCTTCAGCATCAATTCACTTGTTTCATTTTGCCGACTATAGCAACCAACACTGAGTTGAGTCAACCAATCAAATCCTTTTTCACACTTTTCATTGTAACTTTCAGTTTCAACAGGATGTCTTTCTTGTCGTTGGTTGGACCATCAAAGGGCTCAAGATAAGCCTCATCGTGTTCATCCTAGGCATTGAACAGGTTTATGAAGTTAGGTTTCCATACAATAGGTTAGTGGATGGATGACAGGTTTCAATTTCGTGAAAATAATACCAAAAAGATATAAATATTTACCTTGGTACCTTCGCAACATCAAGGTTAGAATATGAATCCTCATCCCATCTTCAATGAGTTCACTGACCCTGTAAGTTCCAAAAATAACAAAGTTAGTAGAAGACTTTGGAGAAAGGAAAGATTTTTGTGACCACAGCAAGGATTAGAAGAAATGAGATTAATTAAAAAAAAAGAGAAAAGAAAGATGTACTGGACCTTGTAGTAGTTTAATTATTTATTTAATTTTTATATTATTATTTAGTTATTTATTGTGCTATCTCTGTGGTCACTTTAACTTCTTACATACCCCCTGCACCATCCTTTTTCCCTTTTGAGTCTTCAGGCTCGTGGGAGGCGGGCCGAGGTTCCAGTCGCACCGGTTCCTTTCCGGTACTCGGATCTTGGGTCGTCACAACTCGACCCGACGAGCTGGCAGCTAAGAACCTCCATGTATCACCCTCGAACTTCGAGAAAGAACTGTCACACTTGAAAAGTAGGGGTGAGCCTCCTATCACTGGTTCAATAGGGGTCTCGCGAAACCCCAGCTGAAAACAACGGCGGAACGGAAAGCAGCAACAACAAGAACAATAGTAACAGTAGGGGTAGCTACAACAACAATGATAGGAATCGTGACCATACACGAATTTCCAAAACACGACAGCCAATGAAACCACGGCTCTACAACTACTCGTACCAGAACGGAACCCAACAACCCAATCCCACAGTCGGGGGACTACCAGAACACGGACCACTCTAGTGACGCTACTGGGAAAACGTCACGACACCTCTGTCGTGGAGCCATGCGCTCACACACAAAGGCCCACACGATCCTCGAAAAGAGCACAATGCGCTGGTAATGTCCTGGAGTCGGAGAACGTAACGGTTCACCCTGTACAGGGTTCTGAAGGCTCGTCAGAAAAAAATATGCGTAAATCGCAGAATGCTCTCTGGGACTCCCAGAAGCGATCCGAAACCCATGGATCCAGATCTGAAAAAGATCCAAAAAATTCGGGGCATTACACTTTTCCCTTCATCGCATTTGCATTATGAGAGAGTCCATGCGTCATGAGAGCGACCAGAGAGTGGAAAGTCGCAGAGACTTTCGCTGAGTTGGCAGAGATCACGGCGGCGGCGTTCCGTTAGCTTCCTCCTCCCCCTAAGTCTTCTGACTCTGCTATTGCCTCCTCTCCTTCTCGTTCTTCTCGTTCCTCCATGGCAGAGCACGACGCCGAGGTTGAGGTGCAGGAGTTGGAGCAAGGCGCGGGGAGTTCAGCGCCGGTGTCCAGCCATCATCTACGCACCGAGCTGGGCGAGGTCGAGGTAAAGGAGATAGAGATTCGCTACAAGTTGCCATGGCAGTACTACTTCTCCCCGGCCAAATCCCACGAGTCCAGCCTGGATACTCGTTCGAGCCTTTTCTGTATTTTTCTTTTGGCGTGGAAGTGCGGTTTTCATCTTCCTCTCCACCCCTTCATCGGGCAACTACTGAGCTTCTATCGACTGGCTCCTATCCAGTTGGTTTCTAATTCCTATACCTTTATTGATGCGGGACGGACACACGGGGGACTCGACTCCAAGTTGAATGTGAACCTTGGACTCTAGACAAACTCACTGTTCGTCCCTAACGAGAAAAGCGTTGGATCGTGCGCGGTTGAGAAATCGGCAAGAGCTAGGGTTGTCAACTCACTTTCATGCCTGGATCGGGTCACGGGATGGTCTCGCTCTCTCTCGTAGCAGTGAATAGATATTTGGGCGAGCTAATTTCCTATCACATGCAGCGGCATATAAAAAATATATGAGCAAAGTAAAGTCTACGAGGAGGGTGGCGAGTTTACCTCCACACTCTGGGCGTGGGGACGATGATCCCAGCCAAGTACGGTAACTCCTGGTAAATAATTAATTACAATAATTACAACAGTGATATTATTGTCCACTCCACGCAGGGAGGTAAAGGGATACAAGTGGGCCCAGGAGGACCGATCTTGGGTTGACGAACAGCAAGCCGGAAGGGCTCTCGGGGCAGAGATGGGCTGCTGATCCGACTCGGCACTGTTCAAACCCGGTTCATCCCCGATTTGGTTCTGGCCTGTAGAACAGTGAATAATGGCCTCCAAAGGGACATTGCCTCTCTGTGATCTTCTAATGGTGGCATTTGGCTGGGACGATGGCGGGACGTCCTTGGTCGACTCCCTGAAGTGGCGGTTCCTGAAACTGAGTAGAGATAATTAATTGGGAATTATTTCCCAACACCTTTTCGCAGCCCTATCTCTGGCCAAAACTGTGCGCTTCCACGACGAGAATTGTTCCGGCTAGATCCGGTGTCTGATAGAGGCGAGATTGGCGCCTTTGGAAATAAGACTCAAAGGGATACAACATATATTTGTTTCAGGACCATCCAGGAACGAGATTAGAAATGAGAATCTCTGCAAACCACGTGTTTTCTCTGGATCTGGTTACAGAACTATCAGGATAGATATGGATCTGCCTGAGAACAAATTTTGACCAGGGGTAAGATGGCAGATCTGGGATCTGAGAAAATTATGGATGGAAGGGGGGGATGCAAGGATGATGTAGGAATGTTTTGAGATTTTATGGAGATGGATAAAGGGGTGGGAAAAATACCACAACAGACTACTATCCCGCAGATCTGCTGATTGGTAGACTGTTAGGGGTGGAACTAAAATTCAGGAAAAAATACTAAACGAAGGTGAAATAGCACGAAATTTGAACTGGATATGGGGGATGACTGGTGGAGAAAGCCCTCAAAGTTTGAGGTCGAACAGATGAGAGGGTGTGGAGATAGAATTTTGGCTTCAAGCTTCTATCCCAATTTGGATAGAACTCCGATGAGGCGGCGGTGGCGGTGCGATGGCGGCTCGATGGCGATGGCGGCGGCGGTGCTGAGCTTCTCACTCAGGAAGGGGGTTGGATGGGAGGCTTCACACCATAGAAATTCACATCTTTCACAGCTGAAGGGGGGGGACGTGTCAGACCGAACTTTAGTCGGGCTTTATATTCTTTTGATAGTGTCGGGCCCGACCCAGTCGTTCTCGACATAACTCGGGCCAGGGTCAGACTCGGGCTTGAATTTTGAGGAGTCGGGCTTGGGTCGGGTCGACCTAAGCCCGATCTGGGCCCAACCCATTGACAGCCCTAGCAATAAGGTCTTTTGACAGATAGACAAAATATCTGCTAAATGCGCTAAGATCTTCTAAATAGATAGGCATAATTCCTATTATATCAAAAGATATAAAGTAGATAGGCGTAAAAGCCTTTTTAAAATCAGAAATAGAAAGAATTTAGGTGGAATTCCTACTATGTCAAAAATATAAGGCAAATAAGCAGAAAGTACTTATGTTATCTCAGAAATAGAAAGATGTTAAACAAAAAAGGTCTTCTGTTATGTCAAGAAGACGAAACAAATAAACAAAAGCTAACTAAAGTAGGTGAAACCAAGATATAAATGGACGCTATTGCGCATATTTCAAAAAATAACAAAAGTTAGAAAGTCGAGAATATTTGATGATAGGTGATTTTGTGGCTATCTTAGCTAAAATAATACACATATCTACTTTGTAAATCTCATTATTTAAGTGACATGTCCTCACATGAGTGTGTGATAATTGACTAATCACCTCATAAAGCATATGAAATATCTTAAAGAATCACAAGCATGCACAAGGGCTCTAGTCTTACATAAAAAGCACTCTTGACTATTGGACCAACCCTGTAGTATTTGAAGTGGTGAGATCTCGTGCCAAGCCTCGAGCCATCCGATTTAGGGAGATCATGAGGTGTAACCACTCCAGCACAGGATTCTGTAGAGAGGGAAGAAGATAATTAGGGGGCCCAGGGTTGTAACCCCAGGGAAAACCCTCTAATGCCTAAGTCAGGGAGTGGTAGTAACGAGGTACGAACAGGGGCAGGAGAGAAGAGGGGCATGAGATCGCTCTCCACCAGTTGAAGTGCCTGAGAGTGGACTTACCTTTCCGTAGGGGTCCTTTGGTTTATATAGCTGTAGGTTCTCTCCTCAGGATAGAGGAGAAAAGGGGGCTTGAGGGAGGCTTTGTTCCTACGTAGAACTCGTCCCTATTAGGGACTCTCACCTGCTCCTGATCCCTTTGAGCTTCCTTCTCCTAGGCAACAGTGTAACCTTCGCTTAGATAGGAACCAACAGTAGGGAATTCGCCCTAGCCTGCCCAGGAGTCTTGATGCCAAGCTAATCCACATAGGATAAAGGGGGGGGGCTGCCCTCTCCTAGGCCGGGGGCCCAGGCGCGAGGGCAACCGCTAGGATACCCTTCTGACATTAGGATGGCTTAGGCGTAACTATTTGTAGGCATTTCGCGAGAGCGGGGAAGCCATCAATCGGGAGACCAAGCTAAGGCTCCATGGGCTACGCGAGCCTGGGGCGAGTGGGGACCTTGTGGCAAGTGGGCCCTGCACGGGCTGTCACTTGTTAGGTGTGGCAGACCTCGGTGGGTTACTTGGGCCACGTGCATAGTGGGCTACAAATCTTCCCCTCTCCCCTTGCCCCCCTACTCCCGAGCCAAGGATGGGCTCGAAGAGTAGAGATTGTTCTCGGCAAGGGTGGGAATTGGGCCTTCGTGAGCTATCCCAGTCTTGCTTTTTGGGTCCATAAATGCGGTAGCCCTAATGCGTGGGGGCTCAAGCACAATGATCATAACTTTTGGCATCGGTTCGAGTGCTCTGCCTCGAGGTGTGTAGGGTGGAGAGGAGTCACAACGGTTCTCCTAGGGTCATTGCTGGGGCTATAAAAGCATTCCTGGCCTTCACCCTTCCCATCTTCCCATTTGGGTTTTCTTATCTCCCCCGCTTTCGCAAGTTCTTAGGGAGACGCATGCTCCAAGAGAGGGACCGAAGAGAGTAGGAGACAACCAGTGCCTTTAAGGAGCTCACAGAGATTATTACAGAGGTGATTTGATAGCTTCCTCCCCGTGCAGTTTCCTCGAATTCAGGTTTCTTCGTCTTCCTCCACATCCTCCATGGCGGAGCACAGCGAGGACATCTAGGGTTAGGAGGAGGAGCAAGGAACATGAAGTTCCGCTCCGGCGCCGCACCACCAACATAGCAGTGAGCTTACGAAGGCAGATGTGAGGGACCTTGAAATCTGCTTCTGACTGCCCTGGCGATATTCCTTCTTCCCCTGCCAATCACATGAGTCCAGCCAGAGTACCCACAGGGGCTCCTTCTATAGTTACCTTCTTGCCTGGAAGAGTGGTTTCCATCTCCCCCTCCATCCCTTCATCGTCAAACTATTGGCCTCCTATCAATTGGCTCCTGTACAGTTGGTATCCAATTCCTATACCTTCATTTTTTCCTTCATCGTTCTGAGCTGCTAATGCGACCTTCCCCTTTCCCTCAACCTCTTTCATGCTTTTTACGAGCTAAAAGAGCATACACAGGCCGTGAGGGGCTTCTTTTTTCTTCAATCCAAGAGGGGGATGAGTTGCATCACTCTCTCCCCCCGGGATTCCTCACACAAAGGGTGGAAGATCTAATACTTCTGGGTGACGTTCACTAAGGGCCATCCTTGGAACTTCCTGGTCCAGCCAAACTTCCACCTGACTATCCCTTTGAGGCCCACGGCCATGTCCCAGGAGGTCGAAGATGGTGTTAAAATCCTTCAAAGCCGCAAATAGTCGACCGTAGAGCTCATGCTGAGGCTAACCTTCAGAGTTATACTCGCGTCCCCTCACTTACAGAAGGTAAAAAACTTGAGGCTGCTTACTCGATTCCGTCAGCCCTCCTTGACAAGTTCTTTTTCGGTTTGCAAAGGTTGTTCACAGCACGGGGGAAGACCGGCCGACCGAGACTGTATCCGAAGAAGGGGCCATGGAGGAGCCGACCACGATCGCTTGAAACTCTCCTCAGGCGGCTCGGGAGGTGGAGGGTCCTTCAACTACCCGAGATAAGGGCAAGCGGGTCCTCTGGGGGGGGAGCTAGGGCAACGGGGGTCCAAACGAAAAGACCCCAAGTGACAATTGATGTTGGCCTCCATGAAGGCCATGTCCACTGAAGAGAGTATGCGAAAGAAGACAAAGGTTCCCCACTCGGCTAGGGCCACTCCGTCTGAAGTGCCACCAGCGGGTTCTCTGATCCTTCCTGCCCCTTCTGAGGTCTGAGTGATCGAGCCTCCGCCGGGGCAAACCCCGATCGAGGGGGCCATCGTCGAGCCTCGGGGAGGGAAGGCTGAGGTGGCCCTTTAGATCGAATCGGGCGTCGATGCCCCCAGCTCGAGGAGCCCCAAAGGGGTCCCACAACTGCCACAGCCAACAGAGAGCACATCTGGCCCCCAGCAAAGGTAATTCACCCTCTGGGCATCTCTCTACGACTGCAGGCGATCGCTGGTGACCCCTTCTATTTGGGACGAGTTTCAATGCTGCTCCACCAAGGCGCTCCTAGATCAAGTCATTGAGGGGGGTCTCTTCGTGGCCCAACTAGGGGCCGAGGTCATGGACCGCCTAGCACGGGCGGAGAGGGGTGAGGTGGCAGAAGCTAAGGCCTACGCTGAATTGGACCGAAAAGTCACCCTTCTCACTTCCGAGCATGAAGCACTTCGCTTGGAAGCGGCATCACTCCGCTCTCGGGCCCGAACGGAGTAGGAGAAAGTGCGATCCCTTATGGAGCAACTATCCCAAGCTTGGTACTCGACCGAGCTCAAAAGTGGGCTCCTGGACAAGGAGCACCAAGCTCATGAGGCAAGCTTGATGTCATGGGAGACTGAGCGAGAGGAGCTCAAGGGCCGCCTCTTGAGAGAAGAGCAAGGGAGAGCAGAGGTTGAGGCTAAGTTGGCAGAGGCCGAAGTGAAGGTAACGGGGATCGAGGCAGGGGCGACGAAAGCTGAGGCAAGGGTGGTAGAGCGATACTTGGCCTCAGAAGAGTACCGAGAGGCCCTGGAGAAATCTGCCTTTACCTACTACCAGTCAGGTTATAAATGAGGGCTGAGGAAGGGCTTCGCGTAGGGGTTCAAGCGATGGGTATGCTTGGTGCAAGACCAAGCCCTCGGTGAGCTCGCCGTCGACTTCGAGCAACGATACAACTCGGGCGACGAGAGCACAACCCCTCCTTCCACTCCCAAGCCTTATACCTCAGACAACGAGGTCGAAGGTTCCCCTAGCACTTCAGGGGAAGAGCAGCCACCCCCAGCCATTTCAGGATAATACTCGGTCGAGGCAGCTCCCACATAGGTGGGGTTAGTTCCCGAGTCGGTGGATCCCAAAGAGACCAGGTGCGCACAACCTTCGGCCACATAAGTGGGACCGGACCCTGAGGACTTTCGAGCTTTTGCAGGGTGATCGACCCCTCGACCCTCTTCCCCGATCTTATGAGACTGAGATCAATTTGTACTTGCCTATTTGCCTTTCTCCCCTCACCGCATGTAATATTTTTTTGTGTACCTTCTTCACTCTACTTTTGTATATATAAGAAACCATTCCACCAAAAGGTAGCGTGTGACTCATAAAATCTTTGACCAAGTGTTGCCCATCATATCTACAAACGTCAGTGAATAATGTGTTCGTACGATTCTCCTGTCGAAAATTAGGTCACGTGCTTAGCACCTACATTGTCTTTACTTATTCCCGGGCACGACGCTTACGTCCATTCACATCCCTAGGCATTAAAGGATCATAACTTTCACGCATTCCCTACAGTGAGCCCTCAAACTTAGGAACAACCATGTTTCGAAGAGTCTTTTTGAAGTTCTCTCATGTATCTTTGGGGGAGGAAGTAGTTAAGGTAGAGGTGCTGACGTGCAGGAAGGGCACTGCCTCGCCTTCGACCTATAAAAGATTTTGAAGAGTGGCTTGGGCCTACACATCCTCGCATTGCCCTAGCCCACCCTCTTCACCTCCCCCACTGCTTTTTTCTTCGTCTCCCTCTGGTCCAGCGGTGAAGGAACCATAGAGTCCACTAACGAAGATGAAGACCCCAGAGTTAACTACAGGGGTTGGGCTAACTCAGCATAGCAGAATGAAAGGTGACTGGGTGGACGACATAGCAGAAGGGAAGACACACAATGGGTCTTTCCTCCTAGTCGTGTTGTCACCCACCCAGGGAGAGGGGAGAGGGCCCTAGGGGCATGCTTCTAGTCGCATTCTTCCTGCTGGGAGAGAGGGATATGAGGGCCGCTCCGAAATTATGCAGAAGAGGATTTCTCCTCGTCCGCCTCCCCTCCCTCTCCCTTCCAATCGAGGGGCTCCCCCCTCATTCTTTCTCTTTTCGTTCTTTTGCTCCTCATATTTTCTTGTTCATGCTTCTTCTTGCCCTCACCATCCTCCTTCTCCATCCTCCCAGATGGAAGGTATGGTCCAACACTCCTTTTCTGCTGGGGCTCTCTAGGTAACACGCTCGAATCCGGGCACAGCTGGGCTGGCAGCTTCATCACCCGAGCTAGTTTCCACACTTGGCAGAGTTAGTGGCTCGGTTTGAAGCTACACACCCTGTATGTGTCAAGCTATCACTTTCTTATTGTAAGGGCTGATGCCTCCCCAATGTATGAATCAACATGCAATAAAAAAATATTTTGATTGACTTTTGTATTTATTCATATGCTTGCGTGTTGTGTATGATGGGTATGAACTTAAAAATAAAATTTGCGTAACATCGCCGCATTCCAAGTCCATAGGATCGGTTCTCCTTCCATGGTTTCCAACTGATAGGCCCCTTTTCCGAGCGTCTCGACCACTCAGTAAGGGCCTTCCCGATTAAGGGCCAATTTTTTTACTGATGGGAATCAACACCAGGCACTAACATTTTTTTTAGTTTGCATCAGTTTGCATCTGTATCATTTTGTTTGCATTTATAATATCAAAGGCAAAGAGGGAAGCATAGAACCCAACACCATCATGCTAAGAGCCATAGCACAAGCCATAAAGAACACCAATCTCAGCCTATCCTCACGTCTCGAAATGATTACTAAACCTTTACAGCACAATAGCCACCAAACATGGCACGCCGAACATGGTGCATAATGGCCCCTATCTCATAAACTGGGTCCAAAGCCAAGCCACTATTGAAATAATAGTAGATCAGGTTCAGAATTAACACAGTCCACACATAAGCAGACACAGGGCTAAGGCTTCACCGAGACAACACTTCCAAGACTTACCTTAAAAAGATGCCACAAACAGAATCCGAAAGATCAAGCTCGTCTAACAGTAACTCACCAGGAAGGTAAATCCTAGGTTCGCCCGAGCACTCTCTCAACCAAGGAATCCAAACGACCACCTCAACGCACAACCTTAACACCTCAGGGGTTGACCAAACCTCAAGCTGGGATGGCCAAAACAACATAATCTCCTTCGGAGAACATGCACAGCCATCACAAAGCCCATCAGCCACCTAAACATGCCACAAAAAATGCAAACGTTGCACCACAAATTCACATCAGCTGACAAGTTCCACCCAGCACAACACAACCGAGAACAACACCATAAAAAAAGAGCACTCATCGTCACATCCTGATGAAAGTAAAAATCACCTCGCACAGTGCCAACACAGCACAGGCAAGCACTCACGTGAAAAGCAAAGTGATAAAGAAACATAAAACCTATGCCAGTTGCTGACTATACTGGACCTTATGGACTCTGAGTACTGTAATAACTCTAATTCCCATGTACTATCACATATCCCTCACTCTGATACCAACTGTGACGACCCAGTATTTGGGCTCAGGTAAACCCAAAATCACTTGGATCCTGAGAGGCCTCACAAGAGCTGCAAGGCTCCGAAGGGATAAAATGGTATATGCGAGAGTACATTGAACTTTGAAATAAAGTAGTAAACAATTCTATACTACTATGTATGATTAGTATTGCTAAAATAGCACAAATAAAATTACATTTTCAATAACAAATAAAAGTAACAGAGGTATAATAGCTAGTAGAGTCTGGTCCAACTAATGACAAGTACAGTCCAACAGAAAAGGGAACGTACCCTCGAGTCAAGGGAAGCCCGACACTGGTAAAGGTGGCAACTAAGAACCACGTACCGCACCTCTAGACTACGAGGAAGAAGAATAGCCACACTTGAAAAGTTAGGGGTGAGCCTCGTGTCACTGGCTCAGTAGGGGTCTCACAGATCCCCACCATGAACCAAAGCGGCAACAACAGTAACAACAACAGGAGTAGCAGCAGGAGTAGGAACAACAGTAAAAGTAAAGAGGAAAACCCGTATTGAACAGAAACACGACAGTCGATCGAACCTTGGCCCTCTAAACTACTCCTAATCGGCAAGAACACGGATCCCCAGACACAGTCAGGAATCACCAACTGATTCACAGACGCGTAGGCTTGTCCACAAAGACCAAAGCCTGACACGAGACCACACGGTCAAAAAGCACTAACTCATACACGATATCACTGTTGTGTACATCGCACTATCCACGGGTGAAGCCAAACACAGACTACTCGGAGCACCACGTGAAGGAGCTTACGCTACACAAGAAATTACACGAATCACAAGAATTACAAGTGTCAGTGTCCTATGACAGAAGTACCTCCTCACTAGAAGAAAAGCCAGATGCATCCACTGACGTCTTACAGTGTGTCTCAAGCGTCTCCCACTCGCCTCGAACGCGGTAACTGAGACACTGTACCAAGTAACCAAGGTACAACAGTAACGAGTGACTAGTCTGGATCACGCCCATCGACACTCGTCCAAACGCCCCCGATAATGTGTGTACACACAAGCCCAATGTCTTGAGCCAGGCCTGTAGCTGGTTTTCCCCTCCCGTCAGACTATAACAGCTAGACAAATTGGCCCACGGTAACCAGCCTACGAACTGTCTCTACCGGGAACTCACCCCGCCACCACTCCCAGGTGGGCCGACACCCGAGTGACGTCAGGCTACGACTAGTGGCGACTCACTAGACATAGAGACTCTCAAATAGAAACATAGAAGTACAGACAAGCTAAAAATGCACCTATCACACGTACTACGAAGAATAAAGTAGCACACAAAACTGCTTCAAGACTCAGGACAAACAACTAGACCTGCTCACAATGATCCTTGAGTCACAAGACTCAGGTCAAGATTGTCACACATCACGGTAACATACTGTTCAATCAGCCTAGTCCCTAAGCCAAATCACCGTAAAACACAAGTCCTCAGCCCCTAGGCTGTACATAGGACTCTCAATTCTGGAAACACAGAACATGGAACACGAAACACGAGGGATCACCAAAACCCTCGAACCAAATAGACACACAAACTGAGATAAGATGATACCTCAAAACGTCTGAAACCAAAGTCTCGATCCTCACAGGATAGCCGAGACACTCACGAGGTCACGTGTCAACCACTGGGTCACAACTGGGTTGACAAAAAACCATAATGCCTCTCAAAATAACACAGCACAATGTCACTTTTGGACACCCTATAACACGGTCACAGCCCTCATAGGGCATCCAAGACATCCACAGACAATGGCTAACCAAGGGGTCGAAGCCAAGCCAACCGAAAGCTAAACCAATGAAAGAAGCACATTGGGCAAATGGCGATCCTCATCAGGCCATCTTTAGGATTTGGCGGTCAAGACTAGACCATCAATTCCAACCGCCTGGAAATCTTCTCGAAGAAGCATCACGGGTGGTGCGAACGGTGTGTCCGGTACTTATAACAACGGCACCGTCACACTGAACTTTGGCAATCCCGGCGACGGCAACAGTGCGACGATTTCCGCGACCCAGACCGACCAATACGGCAATGCTTCGGGCTCGAACAGCGCCAGTGTCACGGAACACTTGAACCCCAATGCGCCGGTCGTCAGCATCACGACCGACACCAACCATGACGGCGTGTTGAACAGCAGCGAAGTCAATGCCGAAGCCACGGCCGGTTTAGCCGTGGCCAATGTGGCCTTGAATGCAGCCAGCCTAGCGGCCAACGGCAGTGCCACGGTGACGGTGAACGACAATGGCGTTGCCACCACCTTGAATATTGCTTCCGACGGTACCGTGACTGGCGCCGCCAATGGCGTGAGCGCAACGTATTCCAACGGCAACGTAACCGTCTCCTTCGCCAACCCTGGCGACGGCAACAGTGTCAGCGTCACTGCGACCCAGACCGACCAGTACGGCAATACTGCGAACGGCAATACGGCAAGCGCGACCGAGCATATCAGCGTGCCGGCGCCGACCGTGACCATCACCAGCGATACCAACCAGGACGGCGTGCTCTCGGGCAGCGAAGTCAATGCCGAAGCGACGGCCGGCGTGGCCCAGGCCAACGTGGCCTTGAACGCAGCGAACCTGGCGGCCAATGGCAGCGCTACGGTGACCGTGGTCGACAATGGCGTGACCACCACCTTGACGGTGGCTGCTGACGGCACCGTTACCGGCGCAGCCAATGGTGTGTCGGGCGTCTACAGCAATGGCAATGTCACGCTGTCTTTCGCCAATCCGGGCGACGGCAATACCGTAACGGTATCGGCCACCCAGACCGATCAATACGGCAACAGTGCCAACAGCAATACGGCCTCCGCGGTCGAACACATCAATGTGGCGGCGCCGGTGGTAACGATCACCAGCGACGTGAATCATGACGGCGTGCTGTCCGGCAGCGACGTGGCCGGCGAAGCGACTCCTGGCGTGGCGGTGGCGAACGTGGCCTTGAATGCGGCCAGCCTGGCCGCCAATGGCAGCGCCACCGTGACCGTGAACGACAACGGCGTGGCAACCACCTTGACGATCGCTTCCGACGGCACCGTCAGCGGTGCGGCCAATGGCGTTTCCGCCACCTACAGCAATGGCAACGTGACGGTATCGTTCGCCAATCCGGGCGACGGCCACACGGCCACCGTGACGGCGACGCAGACCGACCAATACGGCAATAGCGCCAACGGCAACAACGCCAGTGTGACCGAACACATCAGTGCGCCGGCCGCACCGACGGTCGTCATCACCAGTGACAGCAACCACGATGGCGTGCTGTCGGGCAGCGAGATCTCGGCGGAAGGGGCGCCGGGCGTGGCGCAAGCCACGGTGGCGCTCGATCCGGCCAGCCTGGCGGCCAACGGCAGCGCCAGCATCACCGTGGTGGACAATGGCGTGGCGACGACCTTGACGGTTGCAGCCGACGGCAGCATCACGGGCACGGCAAACGGTGTGTCCGGCACTTACAGCAACGGCACGGTCACCCTGTCGTTCAACAACCCCGGCGACGGCAACAGTGTCTCGGTATCGGCTACGCAAACGGACCAATACGGCAATGCTTCCGGCAGCAATACCGCGACGGCAGTTGAGCACGTCAGCGTGCCGGCCCCGGTAGTCACCATCACCAGCGATGTGAACCACGACGGCGTGCTCTCGGGCAGCGACGTGGCGGCCGAAGCGACAGCAGGCGTGGCCGTGGCGAATGTGGCCTTGAATGCAGCCAACCTGGCAGCCAATGGCAGCGCCACGGTGACCGTGGTCGACAACGGCGTCTCGACAACATTGACGGTGGCCGCAGACGGCACTGTGACGGGCGCCGCCAACGGCGTATCGGGTACTTACAGCAACGGCAACGTGACGGTGAACTTCGCCAACCCGGGCGACGGCCACACGGCCACGGTCACGGCTACCCAGACCGACCAATACGGCAACAGCGCCAATAGCAATAACGCCAGCGTCATCGAACACATCAGCGCACCGTCTGTGCCGACAGTGACGATCACCAGCGATACCAATCACGACGGCGTGCTTTCGAGCGGCGAAGTGTCGGCCGAGGGCACACCTGGCGCGGCGCAAGCCACGGTCGCGCTCGACCCGGCCAGCCTGGCAGCCAACGGCAGTGCTACTATCACCGTGGTGGACAACGGCATTGCCACCACCTTGACCGTGGCATCCGACGGCAGTATCACGGGCACGGCCAATGGTGTGTCCGGCACTTACAGCAACGGCACGGTTACGCTCTCGTTCAATAATCCGGGCGACGGCAACGTCGCCACCGTCAGCGCGACACAGACCGACCAATACGGCAATACCTCGGCATCGAACAGCGCCAGCGTGACCGAGCACATCAGCGTGCCGGCGCCGACTGTCACGATCACCAGCGATACCAATCATGACAGCGTGCTTTCGGGCGGCGAAGTGGGCGCCGAAGCGACCGCCGGCGTGGCGGTTGCCAACGTGGCCTTGAATGCCGCCACCCTGGCGGCCAACGGCAGCGCCACGGTGACCGTGAACGACAATGGCGTGGCAACCACCTTGACCATCGCATCCGACGGCACGGTGACGGGCGCAGCCAACGGTGTATCGGGCACCTATAGCAACGGCAACGTGACGGTGAACTTCACCAATCCGGGCGATGGCAACACCGCCACGATCACGGCGACGCAGACCGACCAATACGGCAATAGCGCCAACAGCAACAGCGCCAACCCATACCTTTATTTTTCCCGAGTTTGAGGCCTTGGTGCTGGTAGAAGAAATCAACTTCCTCTTCCAGTAGGGGGACTTGGAGGTGGGCGAGCTGATCGAACTCCCTCCCTGGGAGGAAACTTTGGCTGAAATTGTGAGAGACAAATGAGAAGTTTAGCGGATGACAGATCAGCGAGGGATTTTAGTGGACGGCCAAGCTAGTTGGCTCCTGAGCCACGTGAAAGACAAAGCAGTGGAGGCAGATCGGCTGATGCGTGGTGTGACATTGTGCTTAGGTAGGGCGTTGCTCTTCCCCATGTCAGGAGATGTGCTGAGGCGAGAGTATGTGGGACCACTTACTCTCCTATCGACTGAGCACTCCCTCTCTCGAGTAGTGCTGGCTCACTTGTATTGTAGACTTACTCAGATGAGCTTGGGTGGTAGCACCATAGGGAGCCTCTACCTACTGTAGATGTGGATGGAGATCCACTTGAGCTTCGATTTGGATGATGCGGTGACCACTACTTCTCGAATCTTTGAGAAGAGTGCACTCAACCTAGCAAGGGCCATCTTTGGTCCTGAGGATCAGGTGGTGTGCAAGATGGCACTACTGAAGACTAGAGATAACTGGCGGGATTACTTGAACTTCCTACCAAAGGATCAGTTTGTATTTGTGCCGATGATGCATTGACGTGAGGAATTCAAAGTACAAGGATCATAAGAGCAAGAGTTATGGCTTGTGGGGGCTGAGTACTTGGTGCTATATCAGGTCCACCGTTGCCATCGCCAGGTGGGACTGCCTAGATGGGTCCCATGGGCTGCTTCGAGGGGAGCATTAATCACGAAGTGTCCTCTGGGAACTGATGCAGATAGATGGCGGCTTCAGAAGATTGGGAAGATGTGGAGATGCCATGCCACCGTTGTGAAAGCTCAAATTGATATAGAAGAAGACAAAGATGAGTTGAAGCATTCTGTGGGCTACTTGCGGGGTTTTAGGCCGGCTGTGAATGAATTCTTCATGAGACGGTGCACGTGATTGTATTAGTGTCTGCTCAACATTTTATCTTGATCTGCTAGTGAATGAAAGAAATGGATGGGAATAAACTATTTTTTGTTATTTTTTGTTGGTGAATGCTTGCTAAAGTGAATGAATGCTTGAATGCTAAATGAATGCGTCTAGCTAAATGAACATGAATTGTGCATTTTTTTTTTGCTTTTCTCTTTTTTTTTTTACTGAACAGGGGGAGGGCGACCAGTGCGTTGGCCGCCTCAAATTTTAATGGGCGGCCATTGCCTTGGCCGCCCTCCTCTTTGGAGGGTTAAAAGAGTGGCCGGCCTCTCCATCTGAACGGCCATCGGGGTTGACGTTCACAAGAGCCAGAGCCTAGGAAGAGTGGTTCTCAAGGATCCTCGCCTCCGTGAGTGAGGTTTGGGTTGCCCAAGCATCGTGGTCCGAGAGATGGGGCCACGACGAGCTAGGTTTGACATTGTTGATAAGCCCTCGTCTTCTAGCGAGGGGGAAGAAGATGAGCAAATGGAGGCTTCTGCAAGTCCATCTACCTCAGCCTCCTCCTCTCATGGTGGTGAAGAAAGAGAAGAAGAGTGAGAATATGAAAGCACGACTGCTCCAGAGGAGAGGCCAGCTGATCAATGTGAGGGTGAGGGAAGTGTGGAAGAGGAAGAGGGTTTCGCCTCTGATGGGGTTGAAGCCAATGAGGAAGGGGAAGCACCTCAAAAATAGGTAAGTTCTATGACCCTTGCATGCTTCTCTAGCTGATTTGGGTGTGTATGAGATGGGTGATGCTTGGGCGGGAGTGTTCTGCTTGATGAAGGAATGGCATGTATGGAACTGGCCCGTGGGCGGCCAAGGTTGTGACCGTCCATGCCCCTGGGTGGCCAAAGTTGTGGCCGTCCACGGCCCTAGGTGGCCAAGGTTGTGGTCGTCCACAGGAGGACTAGGTGGCCAGTGACCTGGCCTCCTAGGGAGTTTGGCGACCAAGCCCTTGGCCACCCTCGTCTCAGGGCAATGAATTTTTAGTTGTTTTTTTGGGGATTGATTGTGGGTTGGGATGGTTTGGGAATTAGAAAATTGATCAGCTATTGTTTTCCTTTCTATTGTGTACGCAGGGCCGACGGAGAATTAGAGCCCGAGTGTCATGGGATTTAGTGTCGACTTGGTACCACGCCTTGCCTCATGATCACTGATGGAGAGTGGACTGAATGGGATTTGGTCCATTCTTCAGGATCTGACCTTTTCCTGTTGACACGACCTTCCTGGCAGCACTACGCGAGCAGTGGGTGGATGGATGCTGGGCCTTCGTGATGTCGTGGGGACACATGATCCCCACGCTTGAGGATGTGGCTTATTTGACTGGATTGCCAATAGCCGGGGTTCCAGTGTTGGGTCAGGAGCTCAAAAATTGTCAGCAGGAGGTTGAGAGCTTGCTCGGGCTGCAACTGACCCGAACCAAGAGGCCAGTGACTACCCTCCCCCTTGGGAGGATCAGTGCCGCGATGGGGTTATCCAGAGTGGTCCGAGGACCACTAGAGGATCTAGATGCATATCTAGAACGAGTAATTCAGAAGCTTCGAGTCTAAGAGGGGAGCAATCAACAGGAGGCGCGACTCTTTCTCCTCTACTTCTTCAGGAGGCTACTGTTCACGACTGCTTCAAACAAAGTGAATCTGAAATACCTGTTGCTGATACGGGATCTCGAGCAGAGACCTTAATTTACGTGCAGGAGAGAGATGTTGGCACACCTCTTCGCCCACATGGATCCTATATGCCCAGGTTCTGGAATTGAGCACGACATTATTTTTCAATGACTAGCGTTTGTGCACATCAATATGCAGGGTTGTTAATACTGCCACGTGGGTCATAGCAGTGGACCCTTGGAATTGAAATGCCAGAGATTGTGGTGCGACATTGTGTTGCTGTTGTGGGGGAGGGTTGCCCCTAGTATAGTTGGGCGCCGGCTAGGACGCAGTCACCTGATGCGAGGCCTCAAATACTTAGTTGTTGCCCCCTGACATCCCAGGTTGGATTTCAGTCGGCCCGAGTACAGAGGTATGTGTATCCCTTTCACTCAGCTATTTCTTCAGCGCTTCAATTTCTTGCTGGTATCTATTCAAGAACATCAACAAGGCTGGGTCATTGATAGAGGGGCTGGGGAAGATCCCCCTTTCCTTGACTGCTGCATCTTCAGACGATGTCGAGGGCAGGCCAGCATCATCCTCAATTATAATTACATTGGCAGTCAGAGCTGTTGCGACCTCTTCTGGACTTGTTGTTTCGATAAGGATCCGAAGCACCTCGTCCACTGCTTTCCTTCTTCTTATGAGAGGACCTAGCCTCTTGGCAATTTTTTCAACTTCTTTGGGCTCCACAGACAAAGCCCCATAGCAGCCGGCCACCCCAGCCATGTGATAATTGTATACTTGAATGCTTCCATTTCTCCTTTTCACACGTCTGGTCGGCTGACCAAGGAAGGTCAATCTTTCAGACACCGAGATTCTAAGTGTAGCTTTCTCATGTCGAGGAGGCCCATACCACCCCGATCCTGCGTCTTCTACTTCAACCGAGTCGGCTGGATCTCCTTGACCCTCTTCAGCAATGTTCATGACTTGTAGTAGTTGTTGCCTCCCTAGGGAGGTATTCCCAAGACCATGGAGGTATCCGCGCATGGTTTGGGTAATATCTTCTTGTTCAATAATGGGGTAGACTGTGGGTGGCGGTACCCTTGCTCATGCTGGGGGCCCACTGGCACGCTGGCCCATCCTGGCAAACTTGCCATGCCTCTCAACCTGCGAAGTGACATTTTCCAGTTGTGCGTAGGCCTAGAGAGTTGACTTGCGAGATGCCCCAGTCGACATCTCGTTCTTCTTCTCTCTCTGTACCTCTTCTTTCTTGGGCCTACTAGCCTTGACATATCCCAACTAAATTTACTGAAACCTGAGTTGACTTGGGTACCTAGACTTGTTTGGTTTTGACTGGACTTGGGGCCAGCTCATTCTTTGGCCGACGGGCCGCTCCAGCATTATTCTTCTCGATTCTCCCTAGTGCTTGGAAAAAATTATACACCAAGACATTCGGCACGATCTGGTCCAGGATCGCTTCGGCCTTCCGGCCATTCAGATGGACTCTGATGCCTCCGATCAGAATAGACTTGCTGGTATTAGAGACCCATCCCTTGGTAGTAGCAATAGCAACATTCCTTCGGTGGGATGCTGACTTCTCAGCAGTAGAGTCGGCATCCAGCCATGCATTATGGACCAGAAAGTTGGAAATTTTGACTGTCATGTGATCACCAGTAATCGCCAGTGACCCGGTGGTAGAGGGCTGGATGGCAGCAGTCCCTATGGCGGGGATGTTGGCTTTGGCAGGCTCGGATACTTCAGTCTCTAGCAGGTCGACGAAGGCTACCCCCCAAAAGTTGGGGAAGCCCTCAATGGGAGGGAAACTTCCGAACCGCATTGTCACCGCCACGTAGCCATACCTAGCGTGGCTTGTGATGACTAGTGGTCTGAAAGTTACGGCCATCGTAATCATCAAAGTGTGACCTGCAATTGCAAGTTAAACAGTTAGAATATCAAGAGGAGGCCGTAGGGCCCTTAATCCCGACAAGGAGATGAAGGGAAGCTTAGTCCCACTGGGTGTGCCAGAATTGTGGATGCACTTTGGGGTTCTGGTTCATTTGTTTGTTTGTTTATTTATTTCTTTTATTTATTACGTGGGTGTGCCAGTCACAGAGTGATAATTTATTCGGGCTCCGAAGACAAAGGTGGCCTAGAGCCACTAGTGCGTGCTGCCTGACTTGTCAGACAATAGTGACTGTCGTGTCAGGACTAAAACCCACCTTGCTGTGAAGGTCACGGTGTTAATTACATCTCCCTAGAGGGGAGAAAATCCTTGATTAGTCGTCAGGAAAAAGGGGCCTATGGCCTAAAACTAGCATTAATGGAATGGAATAATGAAATTCATAAATTACGTTAAGGTGCCCCATGATAGGGTATAAATATTTGAATCATGTTGGTCATTCATTGACCACTTCATGTTTCGACAAAAGTCTGAATTGAAAGCATGGCAAAGATGGAGATAAAACCCATGCAAATATTTGCCGAGTGTGTGGCAAGTTTGATATTCAATAAGAGAGTGGGATTAGATCCCAGTGGAAGTGGGTTCGATTCAGCGAGCTATTGGCCCAGGGCAATGTCGGGTCATGGTCATATTGGGGTTGTCCCTGAGGTCCAAACACGACTTACTAGGGCGTCATTTATATTCCCTTCACACCAGGCCCGGGGAAGCAAGGACTCTGGAGTGAACATCTTTACACTTGTTGCTTTTTGTTATTTAATCCCATTTGAATGCAAACATGCACTTTTATCCAACTACGTATATTATTATCCATTTATTATTGTTACCACAATTTTCTTTGATTGAATCTCTTTCTTGTCATTCTTTTGCCACCAATTATTTATTCATTTGCTATTTTTTTATTATTAGCACTTTTGTTGTCATTTTGTTTTAGTTTGTTTTTTATTTTTTTTAAATGAGAGGGGGAGTGGATGTGATCCGGCTGGTGATCATCATGCAGTCCAAATTTATTGCATCAACCCTCCATGCCAGATAAGGACCATCAAAGTGTGGTAAGTATCAGGTCTTGGTCCGCCAGAACCGTGGAGATCCCTGTTCGGCCACGTCGGTCTAAGCTTTAGAAGGAAGACAACATGCACACACTCACATGTTTTATACAAAATGGGTGCCATCACCTATGATAAGGCCCCATCCCAAAGCTCTCCAAGAATGTCAAGCTCTTTTGTTCTTCTTCTCTTCGACCAAATGAGACAGTCAGCGCCCTTAAAACACTGAGCTTGTGAGGGCTGAAGTACATAACCCTCATGGCAAGAGTAGGATCCATCCTCTCGAGCCTAGGTCAGAGCACGAGAAGAGGGCTGTGTCCCCGCAGGTATGAAAAAAAAGAACAAAAAAAGAAAAAATAAGTAAAAAAGAAAAAAGAAAAAAATATGTATGCACATACGTGACAAAGTCACATGAAAAGTCTGGTCGTAACTGTGCCTAACCACAGCAAATAAAACCCCTCTTCCTAACAAAGACAAACACTACAGAGGGAGCATCGAAACGTCAAAAGTGCTCAAGGGATGGCCCAAAATTACCCGAAAGGGGAAAGTCGAGTAGGCTCTGAACTAGCTCGCCGGGTTAACGGCTTTGCCAGTCCTCTCAGGAGGTTTATCCCTTACGTTCTTCCTTCTCCCACCTAAAGACTGAAGCTCAATGGAGATCCTGAAGGGTGAACCCCGTCAAGGTTGCAACCCTGCTTAGCAAAACACACATATGGTTGTCCACTTCAAGAAGCAGAAGTCATTGTTGCGAAGGAGTCTCTGTGTTTCTGGCCGATCAAGACTCCTATTTACCACCTTTAACACCTTCTCATATTATCTCGGGCTTAGGTCAATGCGAGCGCGTCACCTATGGGTGCGATGACGTCTGATTTCGGGTCAACGTCGCATGGTTGACCGTTAGGGTTCCAAGGTGTTCCATTAAATATCATCTAGAGTTGTGAGAAAATAGACCTGGGTCAGGCAAATCATTTACCTCGAATACTTTTTGGGTGTATCCCTGCGGTCGGAAGCAGCTGGGAGCCTAAGCGTGGCATGACGGTATTGTCATCAGGATAAGACTTCACCGGCGGGACTATCATTCGAGGAGTCTAGAGGTCCAAATCAACTTAGATGTGCGCTCAGGATACCTGGGAGGTTAGTAAGAAACCTCCGTCCTCATAAAGGTTAGGTGCCATATGGGGTGGTCACTAGGCATTAGTAACAAAAGCGCACCAAGTCCCAAAAAAGTAAAAAATAATAAAAAAATAACAAAAAAGAGAAAAACAAATGAAACATAAAAAACATAAAAAACACACAAAAGACAAAAGACAAAAAAACTAGATATCTATAAAAAAGTTACATTTTGCATGATCGCATTTGTGTGTAACATTTCATTTTAATTCTCATTCGCATTTGTGTGCCTGTATGCCGCATTCATCATGTTTGCTTTACCACTGCCTTAGTTGATAAAGGCTTGGCCCCCTTAACCAATTGTCAAGACTAATTCCAAAACAACCATTTATTAAGCAAGAGGCCAAGTCAGAGCTAAAATGCTAACTTGTTTCTCTGAGCAATGTGTGCAGGGGGTTGAAAAGGCAAGAAAAGAGACAGAGAACAACAAGCCAAACAGGCCCATTGGTCCCTCTAAAAATCTTTTATCTTTCTAAAAATATGTACATTAAATTCCAACCTCTCTCCCAACATCACTCCTTTCACCGCTCTCTAGGCGAGGAACCCGGGAGGGTGTTCTCAAACTTTAGGAGGCGGTGCTCCTACCACCTTGCACTTCTCTCCCCGTTTTCACACACTGTCGCTTGGCAGAGACAGTGAAGAAGCTACTGACATGAAAGTCAGGCTCTCGTACTCTTCGGTATCGTTCCTCACCATCCCACAACCATTGCTCAGCAAGACCTGTCACGCCCCGAGATTATGCAGCGGAAGCAATCGGGAACATGAACAGTCGGCATGGTAAGCCTCTTACAAGCAAGAATAACCAGAGCACAAGAACAATCACACAAGTAATTGCATGATAATTTAGTCAACCTTCAATTATTAATAATCATAATCTGAGTACATGAGATATCGACCTTCTTTAACTAGCCAGACTCAATAAAAGAAAAAAATTATATAGATTCTATCTAGACATTCATGATTCCTAAGTCTTCTCTCATCTTCAAAGACCTTCATTCGCTCTCGGACCCACCACTTGTATGACCTGAATCTGAATCTGACTCACTTGTATTTCCTGAAAAGATTGGAAAGTAGGTAATGAGCACACTTGCCCAGTAGGATTCTTCGCATCAACATGAAGGCAATGTTAAAGTGATTATTATTTTAGCTCTAAAGAATGAAGTAAAATCATGCAGATACTTTGAACCACGCAAGTAAAACTAAAGTAACAAGATAGATTGAGATGATGATTGAGCAAGTATGATCAAGCAATGATATAATTATGGCCTTTCATGAACAAGAATGTAACAAGAATGCACTAGAAAGTCATGTAACAAGTAAGTAAGTACTTTTTACTAAATAGCAAGTACTTTATGTATCAAGTCCGTGTGATCTGTGGATTTTCACTTATTTATAAAGAAAGTACTCCCAGCACAATGCGACGCTAGTAGCATCACACCCCATGGTTTATAACATGTTTTCGACAATCAGCCTAGGGGACTAGCATAGAGCCCTTGAGCACAATCAGTGCTCGAACCGCATCTTCAATTATAAATCAAGCTACTTCAATTCTGGGGCATTACACAGCTACTCCGCCAACCCAGCTACTCCACCTACCCAGTCACTCCACCCCTCTGATAATCGTTAAATAATAAAAAAAGGAAAAGGAGAGCAACCTTTGGAAGCTCACCCTCTAGTCTTGTTTTGAATGAACAAAAAAAAGAGAAGAATAACAATAGAATCAATGCCTAGTGTATGTGGTGTCTAGTTCATCTTTCCATATATCTGCTCATAGGCATATTCATTTATATATATGCGTGTGTGCCGTCTACTTATCTGGATCTCAGTATATCAAATGGTGATCTGCGAAAAGTTAGATTATGTCCGACTGAAAGCTCTCATTATGCGTCATGGTGGTCTTCGGACCTATGTTCTCTGCCACGTACCGAGGGGTTAGGCTAATAAGAATAATTATTTTTTTGCATGCTTGAATGTATGTAGCATCGTTTCTCAATCCGCATAAATGCGTGTATATACCTACTCCGCCCTGGCGGTTTCTTATCTTGACAATTAATCAGGGGTTTTCCTCCTTCCTCGGAGGATATAATTAACATCATAACCTTTATGGTATGACAGACTGCCGGTCCCGACTCAGACCTCATTATCGTCTGACCAAATCAGATCGAGTGCACAATAAACTTGTCACCTAGTGACTGGCATGCCTACTCAATAACCTGATAATATATGTATTAGAAATAAATAAATAAAAAGATAATCCCATCTCCCCACAAGCTGGCACGCTCGGTGGGACCTGATCTCCCTTCATCTCTTTGCCAAGATAAATGTGCCCCCAGGGGCTCTCCCAAGGAGCACTGATTGTTTGTTTGTTTTTGTGATTTCAGGAAACAACAATGGTGGCCAGATTTGTTGCTTTGACTTTTGGCCCTGAGGTCGTGGCCAACCACGCTGTCAGTGGGTACCTGGCGGTACCAACCATCTTCGACTCCTTCTCGCCAGTGGTCGACTTCCCCAACTTCTTGGGTGTAGCCTTTGCTGATCTGTTGGAGATAGAGACCTCGGAGTCAGCCAAAAGGAATATCAACATGGAGCCTAGGGCCAGCAACGCCCGAAGCTGCAAAGGCCTGCTGTCAGGCCATACTCAACTGACCAGCTACATGGTGCACCATGTATCCCAGGGGGCTCGCCCCGCCTACAATAACAAGCTCGGGGGTCACCTCTAGGGGAACTCCTGAAGAAGAGTTGCTGCTCCTGTTGCCAGATGGCTATTGGTGTTCGAAAAGTCTGCTTTGATTGGTGGTGTCTACGTCTTTCTAGATGGACACAACGCCCAAGCAATCCTTGATCGGGTGGTCACCGCTATGCTGACCCGCAACTCCTTCCAGGCCCTCTCCAGGAGGTGAGTTGAGAGAGAGGAAGGCGGCCGTCACGGTCGAAGAGAGATGGCCCCAAGGCCGAAAGTGTTCAAGCAGGTGTGGGTTCCTAAGAAGACCCAACCTATCCGCCAAGAGGCACCTGTTCGTGACCATCCCGAGCCTGCTGAGATGGGGAAGCGAAATGAGAGGGGCTTGGCCCCGAGAAGAGAAGAAATGGTCGTGGATCCTCCATGTCGTGCTAGCTTCAGGGTGCGCGCCCGACAAGCCAATATCCCCACGGTGGGAAAAAGGTTTGAGCAACTCGCCATAAGAACCCGACTAGCCTACATCCCTCCGGTGGGAAGTCGACAGTTGTCCCCGATCCTACATTAGGGACGGTAACAGGAAGAGATGACCAACATGGTCAGAAGCTATTTTAGGGGTCTAGGCAACCCCTCACTGGGCCAGCAATGGCTACTGTAGGTAGCTACGGTCGAGGAAGATGACTGCCCATCAATGGCAGTCAAAGAAGAAGAAGATAGAAGAATGACGTCGTTGGTTGACGACAATGGGTATGAAGATAGCCCGTATCTGGAGGCCGATGAAGCCCCTCCCCAGCAGGAGGAGAGAAAAAGAATCTCTGTGTTCGAGAGATTGACCATCCCTGGTCATGCAAAAAGGAAGGTCTATAGGCAAAGGAAAGATATACGGGTTTTTATCTGCCATATGGCTGGATTGGCCGCTAAATATGGGGGTCTGCCCGAACACCCCCAGGAATTGGCTCGATAAGTCAAAAGGCCAAGGCCAAACACCTGAAGAGCGGAGGGCACGAGGGAAATGTTGAAGGCGGCAAAAGGGAAATAAATCCTATCTGAGGAAATCACCAGCCTGACTGCAAATGTGGTGATAGTTGAAGAGGAAGAGGTGTTGCTGAATATCTCGTTTGAAGGCGCTTCAGGGGAAATGGTAGAAGCCATCCCCAGCACAGCAACCATGGACCCATCAGTACTGATGCTGCTCTAGAAATATCAACAGGAGATAGAGCTTCTGAAGAAGCAGCTGATGGAGAAAACAGAACAAGCCTCAACCTCCAAGCAGCCCGAGATGGAAGCCGAGTTGTCACAGGGAGGCATCAACCCGTGTGACTTCCCCCCACTATATACCCTACCCCAGTCGGTAGAGTCGAGCTTGGCAGCCACCCAGCAGCGCCCACCACTGCCGCTGATGCCACCGATGTTGCCGCAGGGGCACCAAGCACCTTCATTGCTACGTTCTCCTCCGCAGGCGACCACCTTGGTGACCCCTTACCTGCAGCAGGCACATTTCTGCCCGGAGCCAGTTGATCTGACCATCGTGAACAAGCTGATGGTGGAAAGGATGATTGAGATGAAGCTTACTGAGCGAAATGAAGGTGACTATGTCACATTTGATGCTTATCGGGTGCCATATCCGCCGCATCATGTAGCAAAGTGAAAACCCCCGGGGCGAGGAATGACGATATTACTGTTGCCCTGGGAAACTCTAGGGTGTATTCGGCATCGGAGAAATCACAGGGAAAGAGCCACAATCAAATAGAAAGTATATTGATATTTTCATTTAAGCATTAGAAAGATGGATGCCCATACAGATCATTACAAGTGATTCATATCGCATAGCCAACATTCAAACCAGGAATGAGGGGGATAAACGAAAATCAAAGAAGCAGAAGATCATCGGGCTCATATCATCACCTGGAATGCTACAATATCGCACCCACACAGGGGTTCTTTATGAAGAGGGAAGGGGAAGGAGATTGGTGGAGCTCCGCCACCCACCTCGGTACAGAATCGCGAAACAGAGTATCAAAAACAGGAGGCTCTTCTCTGGGGCCAGGCTTCTCTGGATGAACGAACGGGAAGAAGACCTCTCCTCTGGCTCTCTCTCTCTCTTGACGAGGGAAGAAAACCTTGACTTGTTCCCCAATCCTCTTATGCCTCTCTCTCAGCCCTTCGAATTGTTCTCCCCCTTTTTTATCTATCTGTCTTCGCTCTCCTTCTTTGGTCGAACCAAGTAGGGTTATATAGGTGAAACCCTATTACAGCGTGGAGAATGGCGCGTCGGGAGGGGCTTGCTTGACCATTTTGTGCGCCGGGTAAGAGGGCTCTGGTAATGGGGAGTGCGTCGGTGGAAGGGCGCGCTGGATAAGCTCCCCTTGCTTGACACGGGTCAGACGGTGGGTCCCGGACTGGTTTCAGGGGTCACCGTGACCATTCATCTCGCAGCGATCGTGCAAAACCTTGGTGAGAAGTCCTGACGAAGCCCTCGAATCGACGTACAGCCTTCTTCGGAACCTCGTGCATCTTCAGCTTGAATACGCGGGTCTTCTACTGACACAGCCTTCGACACTGTGGTTCGTGCTGCTGGCTCGGCCTGACTCGTGCTTGAAGCTTTCTTGAGGGGTGGAATACCACCTAGGGTGCTTTCGCCTTGACTAGACAATCATTTGGTCACTGACGGACCCAATATGCTGAGAAGCCATACCCATACCGGGTTATCGGGGTCTTCTATGGACAGAGCCTTCGGTCCCTTGTTCTGAAGGGCCAAGGGCATGCTTTCACCTCGGGAGGATCCTTTATTCAGGTGGCGGGCCACTAGGTATACCTTTGTTTATGGTCGAACAACGGGTGTGGTTTATGCGGCATGACCAAGTCGATGCTGATTCATTGGGTAGGCTTGATGACACTGTCGATTGGTTGTAAATTCATCTCGATTCTCCTGAGGTGAAGTCCCCGGCATTCATACTGGGTGACCTAAGACTCTGGCATCTTGAGAAGGCTTCGATATATTGATCTCCTTCGGCTTCTGTGCTTCAGTGGGCCGCATCATTTATCTTTGAGGCATGATCGCCATTGAGTATATTTTGAGTGCCAACAAATGCCCCCCAGCCGCAGGTGTCACGATAGAGGGACGAAAGAGCGGGACGTGCGGGTGTAGCCCATAGCCTGTTTGAAAATATTGCATGTATCTTTTTATTATTCATTCTTTTAATTTATTCCATTTCCATTTATCATCATTCGTTCATTTTTATTTGCCTCATCCAAGCATGCAGGCATTCAACGACCGCAAGCATAGAATAGATATATGTAGAATAGTTCCCCTATATCAAGGATAGGATCGAGACAATGCCCACGATTCGTGGACAGAGTCCGGCTCACGAAGCACAACTAAGGGAGATGTGCATATGTAAAGGGGACGTCACGTAGAACATATGCCTAGCATGAATCACAATTTACACCCAGGACTATTCCTCTATTATGTGAAAGTGCGATTATATGGGTAGTGAACCCTAGACATAGGGACGTGCAGACGTTCTGAGTAATACTGGAGGATTACTTTATCGCCTACACATAGCCATGAAGTGTTGTCATTTCTCGTACTAAACTATCTAACTCGCCATCGTAGGATTTATCCTTTCATTATATTGTCTATTTTGCTATTATATTGCTCAATCTATCAATATATTGCCTAATCTACTAATATCTTGCCTGATTCTTCAATATCTCATCTAGCCCCTCAATATATCATCTACGACTTCATTGTATCGTCTATTCCTTCATTGTATCGACTATCCCCTTATTATACCGTTTATCTAGTAATACCAAAATAATCATCTAATAAACTACTTCATCTAATGCCCCAACTTGGACGATGTATCATTTATCCTAGCATTGCCTATCCCCTCCTTTCCACGTCATCGTCTAACACCTGTTCACTTAGACGAAGCATCATCCAAGACTCATTGTCTATCCATTTAGACAAAACATTATCTACCACGTATCGCCTATCCACTTAGAGAAATCATTATCCACCTCTAACTACATAGACGAAACATTATCTGACACTACACTACGTCATCGGGTAAGCCCTCCTCGCTAGAGGAAACATTGTCCAATGTCTTTCTCATCTAGACAGAGCATCGTCTAACTACTCATCTCCTAGATGAAGCATCGTCTAACCCCTCTTCACTTAGGCAAACTATCATCTAAGTCTGGCCCTCTGTTTAACCTCTGCATGTCTATTTATCATGTAATGGGCTAAGAAAATCTAAGTCTCATAAGCAGAATAAATAGATAAATGGACAATAAATATGAGACTTCTTAATCATAATAATCGAATAATGTTCAATCGATCGTACATTCTCTAGGATGTTACAATTCTCTCCCCCTCTTAGAGAACTCAGTCCTCGAAATTAAAATATAAATCTAAATTCAATTGGGAAATCATCCTTGGGACATGCTTTGTTGAGGTCCCGAAAGTCGACGCAGATGCGGATTTGACCGTTCTTCTTCTTGACTGGGACGATGTTTGTGAGCCAAACTGGGTAGATACATGGCTCGATGAAATTGACCTCCTCCATTTTGCTGACTTCGGCCGCAACTTGCGGCTCTAGCTCGTGGCACATGTGCTACTGTGGCTGTTTAACTGGAGTTGCTTAGGGGGAGATGGCTAGCTCGTGCTCTACCACGGAGCGGTCTAGCCTTGGCATCTCTTTGTAGGTCCAAGCGAAGCAGTCTTTGTACTTGAGTAGGAGTAGCTTGTAGGCCTGCTTTTTTGTTTCGTTGAGGAGAGCACTTACAAACACCGGCTGGTGTGTCCCATCTTCTTCTAAGTTGATCTCGACCAGCTCGTCGACTGTTGCTTGGCCGCTGTCCTCCAGCTCGGGAGGAGCAGGTTGCAAGTCGATGAAGTCCTCATCATCGGTGTCGACTTCGCATACTTCTTGATTTTCGAAGCCACTGGTTGACGCTGAAGGGACTTGATGCTCGTCACTGCTGGACCCTGATGGGGGTTGGTCTATGCCGCCAACGGTTGTTGGCAAGTGTTTTCTGAGATCGTCAGTTGACGATGATGGGGCTTCTGCGGAGCCATCACTGAAAGTAGTTGGGCTCTACTGAAGGCCGTTGCCTGGTGCTGATGGAGCTTCTCTGGTGTTGTGAGCCGAAGCCGAGGAAGTCTCCTAGCAAGTATTCTGGACCACTTTTGCGCTTGGAAAATTGCAACATTGGATTCTTCAGGGAACTGGAAGGCAGAGGGAGCTTCTTTGGCTCCAATTTCTTTGACAGAGAGTGATGGATGTTCATCGATCACTGGGACTGGGCTGCTGGACTTGGCAGGGAGCGAGATTAGGATCTCTTCTTCCTCTTCCCCGAAGTTGTAGAACTTTGTATCAGCATCGGTCTGGCCATTGGTTGGCCGTGTCAGATCCATGACATTGACCGCATAATAGACGTAGAAGTCTTGGTCTTGGTCATAGCCGAGCCCCCCTATATCTTTTCGAGAGAACGGAGGTTGCCCCCGGACCTGAGGCGGAGTCCACAATCGGTGAAAATACTCATGTCGTGTGGAGTCTTGCTACTGGGGGATATTTTGCTTCAAGCACATCTTTTGGATGCGTTACGGTATATCGTCCATTATTTGAATTGCTTCATGAATATCATCGGCTAACCTGGGTCAACTGAAGTCATCTTCTGGTGGGGCTTGAGATGCCATGTCTCCCTTGTAGAAGACGATGGACTTATCCCTGTTAGTCTTCTTCTTGTTTCTGAGTTACCGTTTGTAGGTAACGATGAACGTGTTGAGCGGCTCAACCTTATGCTCCTCCAATGCACAAGAGAGCTATATGCATTTTGTCGGTAGGCATATACTCCTTTCGACGATCACCTACGGAACCAAATTCTGACTGGGGAAGTGCCGCCAGGGCACGACATGTGGGCATGGGATGTCGGACGACACGTGGATAGGTGATGGTTCTGCTGGAACGAGTGGAGGCGATTGTGGGGGTTCGTGTACAGGACGTCTTCCCCACCGACTGCAAGCAATTAGTGTTTATTTTACATCGGATTGAATTCGAACACCTTTGTTTCTACTGCTGAAAAAGGACTGGGGTACCCTGGAAGCCATTACGTTAAGAGGATATGGGTCGCGTTGCAGCTAGAATTCGATCGCTGGGTCCAACAGATCGGGTTGGAGGCACTAGTTTCTAGATTGATTGGGTGTGACATGGACCGGAGTAGGGGGCTGCGGACACTAGCTCAGCTAGGAAGAGGCAGGTACTGGCCCAAGAGATGGAGTGGCAGACACTGGCTCGACAAGGAGCAGGCAGGTACTGACTCGACAAGGAGCATGCAGGTACTGGCTCGAGAGCTGGATAAATGTGGGAGTTGGTAGGCAGAGCCTTTAGAATGTGTCGAGAGAGGTGAAGAATCGAGTTTTTCAAGTACACTTCACTATAATGAGCCATAAAAGACATTACAGAGAGACCCTAAAAGGCCTTAGTACACGGGGCAAGTCGTGGGACAATTTCGTCTCGAAGACCGGTTCCTGGGTCGTTGCACGATAGAGTGGGGTTTCCGCTATTTTACAGAGGGTACTCCAAGTGACTATAAATACTATGGAACGATTATGACCGGACTAGACACTGGGATATTGAAATTAATGGGCAGAGAGTAGGCTGGGTGCGACTTGGCAAGAGCAGTCGGGTGCCAGTACCGAGCTGAACATCAACGCGTCCACTAGGTACCTGCATGTAAGGGATATATCACGCGGGCACGGTCAGGGGGGGGGGGGATAGTCGGTCGTCCGCTTGGAAAGGGGGGCCGAGGAGCGGTCTTGTAATACTGGTGGTTCTGGCATGAGGATCTCGATGTCGTTACCATGACGCACCATATGTAGGCGAACTTGGTGTATGGGTGTTCCCGCTACTATCATGGTGCTTCATACGCAACAGAGGAGGTTCGTGTGAATTTGTTAAATGCCATGTGAGGGGTGTTGATGTGACATACCCTCGGCGTGTACTTACCCGAACACAAACGATCATGTCAGGTTACCCTCCTTGCTGCTTGTAGTGCTCCTTGATTGCTGTGGTTTGATCTCCTCGGATCCGATCGCTTGACCCTTGGCCTTCCAAGGTGTTTTATAGGCACAGTGGTTGAGGGGGTGTTGAGTGTTCCACGTAAAGGGGTTGAGAGAGCTGGGTTTACGTGGGGAAGGGACCGCCCTTGGGAGGCCTCGCGGATTCCAAGTGGTATCAGGTATATTTGATAGTCCTATCGGGTATATCTGGTATCCGGGATCCGGGTCGTCACACCATGGGTCATCTTCCTAGCTTTCAGCTCGGGGTCTCTTCCAAGCAGCATGGACCTCCGTGAGAGCAACACCTAACGAGATCTCTCGCGGGAAAGTACCACCTCCCTGGCTGCTGGCCAGATCTGCAAATTATAAAAGGTTGCATGAAATAAGCATCTCAAATTGCAGAATAAGCAATGAAGCAGAGCTAAATAATTTAGCGCATACCTGGCTCCCCTACGATCCTCTCGGGCCTCAAGATGATCTGCTCAGGCTTCAATCGAAGAACCCGAGCCACCTTATTGACAATGGCTAAGATAGCATTGGGGGTGGCAGCCACCTCCAAATCTGACATGTACTCCACTGGACGATCACAGCCCATTGCATTGATAATATGGGCCCTCCACTCTGTGAAGTGCTGCCTGCGAATGCTCCCTCAGGGACTGGCTCTGACAACTGGGACTTGATTTTCAAACCACAAGAGGCCTTCAAATCCTCCCACCAGGAGTAAGGTGCTAAAGATCCAGGGGCCGCTCTCTGGCGGGTAGACCCAGAAGTAGAAGCTGCTGCGAGCGCACTCCTCAAGGGCTTCAAAGTCCCAGCGTACTGGCTCCGGTCAACAGGAATGGGGAGCCCCTCCTCCCTCCAATGGGCCTCTATCTCACGGATGGCTCAAGCAACCCCAGAAAAGTGAGACCCGACGAACTCGGGGTCCAGAAACAAGGGAGGCAGGTCCTCTTTCCTCAGATGCCGCTCCTCAGCAGCTCGGATAGTGTCGACACGTTGTTTGAATACATTGCTAACCTTGAACCACCGGCGCGCATAATGTATGTCAAAGTGACCTTTGCGCATTTGCTCTGAAATGGGGTAGCCCTCCTTCATATCACGAAAGATGAAAGCCTGCCAAGCAACTGCCACCAGATGGACGTCCCTCTGCCTGTACTGCCGAAGAGCCGGAGGGAAGTCTGCGTTCGGGGGAATGGCCTGATCATACCCGAAATTCCTAGCAAATCGGTGCGGATTATACAGCTCAAGGACTGCTGTGTTGGAACGGCGATAAACCAGAATCCCAGGCCGTATACAAACGACCCACTCGACCAGTGCATGTGGAGAAAGCAAAGCCCATGAAGACAACCTGCAAGCAAATGCGTCGCCCTGTCGCTCTAAGTAAGGACGATATAGGTGGGAGCTATGGTCAAAGTCCAGACTTGCACCCCTCCCAGTATGGAGGAAAGACAAAGCACGGCGGGCACTAGCAAGCTGTGAAACTGCATCCTGGTCCGGGTGACCAGCAAAGGCAAAGATAAGCGGCACGACTGGGTTGTCAACTGGTGTCCTCTACGAAAGCTCCGGTAATAGCAAACCAGCCCACGCACTCAAATAATGAGTGGGCATTAGAAACTCGTCTCTGGGCGACAAATGTGAAGTCGGGGCTCCGAAGGAGTGGTAGATATTCGCCAGTGCGGCCGGAGCAATAGCAACCCTACGCCCACACGCAATCAAGCAAGCCAGGTATATCACCTCTGCCCGTAGAACTCCCTCCTCTCCATGAGGGATCACAAAACTGGCCAGCCAGTAGGCCAAGTAAGCTGCCAGGTACGTCAACGGCGTCAACCCCCTCAAATTCCACCCGTGCGCCGGGGCGGGCAAGTGACGCGGGTGTGAAGCAAACCTCAGCTCAACCTCTCGGCACTGCTCCCAGGTCATGCCAGATGAAGCAAACTCTTCATAGAAGCAATAAGGACCGCTGTAAAAGTGTGTCACCCAGGAATTCAGGGTCACCCTGGGTGTCCGGGCAACCTTCTCTTTGCCTATGAGGGCTAGGTCATTCCAAGTCTTCATCAAATATCAGAAGCAATAAGAAAGGAGATACCGGTTGGCTCCGTCTGAAGCATTGATATGCAAATCATCCAAGGACAACTCCTCATAAGGCTGTCCACAAACTGGCAGGCCAGAAATCTTGTGGAAGGCCCACAGGTCCAGTGAAGTCTCTCTCTCAGCAGTGACAAATGTATTCCAGCGCCGATTGAATCTTTCAGCTCAGGCCTGGATCAACCCTGTGTGACAGGGATAGGAGTATAAAGTTGCAGTCACGGCGTGGCGAATCCCCGCCCTGTCAAGTACTGCTCTGTACCGCCGCTTCGTGGAATATTTTCACGCATAGGTTCAATACTCGGCGTATCGTCACCCCGTGGAATATTTCTACACTATTGGGGCTTCGTAGTCCACATGTTTCTGCAATAAAAGGCTTCTCGCAACAAACGAGGTGGTTGTAATCCAGATTAAACCTCCGCGATTATTAGGATCGCGTGGTTCTGAGTAGAGCCCTAAAAAGGGAGGGTTTTTATCCCTCGGACACTCGATACGAACAAAAGAAAACACCGCAGCAAAAGAAGGGGTGTAAAAGATGGTGTACACACCGCTGAAGAAGTCACCCGTACGTGTATCACGCAGCTCGGGCAAGAACAAGTCCCCTCTCTGCAGTCCACGACACGAGGAAGACGACAAACGAACGAGAAGGGGTGTTCTCTCCTCTCTCCACGCGGCATAGTGAGCAAACGAGCCCTAAAAAACCATGGGGGAGGCCTTTTAATCAAAAAAGAATGACAGAGGACCCGTCCGGGGCCGGGGGGACCCGTACGGGGTCGCCCGACCCCGGGCGGACCCGCGCGCAAGTGGGCAGGGCCGCCCGAGGCTGCGCGACCCGGAGTGAGGATCGGATCAGTTTTGGCTCGATCCCGAACGGTGGATTCAAAGCTGGCGATTGAGCTCGCGTTGTGGTTTTCAGTGCGGTTTAGTCACCTCGGCACCCAGTTTCTTCTGTGGAGGTAGGGAAACAGATCGCCACTTCCTCCTGCACGTTTTCCCTGGTTCTGTGTGTGGTTTGGTGCTCGAATGGGCTAAAACGGGCCAGTTTAGGCAAAATCATTATTTTTGGGGTTTGTAGGGTTCGCCAAAAAATGGTGACGATTTGCAGTATAATTACTATCAAAATGATCGTCTGGATGTTAGGATCCTGTACCCACTATTTTCGTGTCGATCGGTCATCATTCGGGGCCGGTAGGAGTCCGGGAACCCCAATGACTTGATTTGGGTCGATTCGTCAAAATCGCCCCGATCTCACATTTTGATGCATACATGTGGCGTTTGTAGCTCCCAGCCATCTTCTGTGGTCGTATGGCTTTGTTTCCTCTACGCTTTGGCGTGAATGGGGCGTGGAATAGGTCAATTTGGCCATTCCGCTATTTTTCCTACCGTGATGGTGTAGTGGTTGTTTTAGTGACCATCAGAGGTCTCTGACGGCCCTACGATAGACCGCCACAGTCGTTGGTCGTTTCGATTTCTTTGAGGCTGGTTCAGTGTGATGGTCTAATTCTAGAGCGTCACACGATCCTGACGCACCTATGGTGGAGCGTCACAGCCTGGTCGTTTCTCGAAGATACTCTGATGGCCCACTCCTTGTGCATCAGAGTACTGTGGCGCGTCTTCTTTGGATCATCACAGTGTGTTTGACCGAGTTTGATTGGCTATGTCGGTTGGCTCTAACGACCCAACCCCCATGCGCGAGGGTGCTATAACGTGTCCATATTGGACCGTTACATGTTGTTCGTCCGAGTGTATATTTTAGGTTTGTTCACCCTGACGGCCCAATCTGGGTGCGTTAGAGCGTGTGACGCACCTATAGTCGGTCGTTACAGTCCTGTTGGCCATGATGGCCAGTTCTATTCTGTGTCCATCCGTGTGTTAGTCTGTCTTAGGTTTATGGTATAGGGCGGTGTCTGTGTGTCGGTAGTCTCTGGATCAGTCGGTTCAGGTGACTGACTGTGGTCTCTTCCTTGACTACGGCAGTTCCCTAATGACTCAATCTAGAACTGCCAGCGTCCTTGTCTCTGGTAGCGTAGCGGCTGTTCCTTGACTGCCGAGTTTGCCTAGCGGTCGAGTGATGGTTTGCTTTGCCCAGAGTGTCGTCCTCTGGTGTTTCTGTTTGTCTTGGGTTGATCTCGTGGTTTACCCATGACCCTTGGATGTCTGTCGGCATCCTATGAGGGTTGTGACCATGATGGGAGGGCCAGGAGTGCTTGTGTATGATGTCGTGTCTGTGTGCGTGTCGTGTTGGGTTCCGATCAACCCAGGGTTACCTAGTGGTTGACAGGTAGCCTTGTATGTCTCGATAGTTCTGTCCAGTTCAAGACATGGTTCTGGATGCCTCGAGGTATCATCTTAGCTCAGTCTGCATGTCTAGGTGTGCTGAGGGTCCTCAGTGTTCCCTCTGATCTCCGCGTGTCGTTTCCTTCGACAGTGTCGTTCCCTCTGGCTTAGGATTAGACCGATTGGCGGCTTGGTCCGCTATTAGTGGGGATCTTGCATCCGAGTCATCTGACTCAAGGATCGTTACATGAGTAGGTCTAGTTGCATTGTCCTGAGTCTGTCGGCAGTGGCTGTGTTGCCATTAGTGCTTTCGAAGTACGTGTGACAGTGCTCTCTTGCTTGTCTATACTTCTGCACTCGTATTTTGAGTCTCCGTGTCTTGTGAGCTTTCACTAGTTGTAGCCTTACGTCACGTTATGGCATGACAGCTCTTGTAGCAGGGCACCTTCCCGATACACGGTTCTTAGGCTAGTTCCGTGGGCACCCAGTCCAACCATATCGTCTAGAGGAGGGGGAATACTAGCTAGAGGTCTGGCTTAGGCAAAAGCCAGTGTGTGCACACGTGATCAGGGGCTTTGGACTGACGCCGACAGGCATTCCCCTTTCTAGTCACTCACGATGATACTTTGGTTCTGGTTTTGACAGTGTCTTGGTCTTGGCCTAGTCCTTACTGTAGGGTACGTGGACAAGACACTAGTAGGCGCAGCATAAGATGTCAGTGGACACAGCTAGCTATTCTTCTAGTGAGAGGTACACCAATCACGTGGCACGTGACTCTTCACGGTTCTTATGCATCATGACCTTCCGGGTTAGCCCTCTCGTGGCCACACTCGAGGTCAGTGTCCTGTCGTATGCATGACGTTCTAGTCTTGTGAGGGGCAGTGTGCACGACGTCCTAGTCGTGTCATCTGGGTCTGTGTCTGTCTAGGTTTTTCCTAGGTTTCTTTGTCTATTTTGTAGGTCCCTTGTAGTGTCGACAGATCGGCAACTCCTGACTTCGTCAGCTTAGAGTCACCTTCCTATTGCTGCTTGGAGTAGTTTAGGGTGTCTAGGTTAGTTTGGCAGCCGCTTGTCTGGTATGGTTTCTTCCCCTCTTCCTAGACTATTCCCTACTCCTGCTCCCTGTCTCTTCTTTTACTTTTTTTTAGTATAGTGTTACGGCTTTCTAGTGTAGTTTTTCCTGCTTTACTACCTGCTGTTTTACTTGTTCCGTGTTACTACGTATTTTCAGTGGGGATCTACGTGACCCCTACTGAGCTAGTGACACGAGGCTCACCCCTGCTTTTCAGGTGGGTCGCTGTTCATTCTGCTTCCGCTGTTCCTGGTGTGCGAGTTCCAATTAAAGAAGGTTACAAGCCTGCAGCCCGCTCCTCCTCCTCCTTCTCCAATCAATCCCCTTCACGCTGTTCTGAACAATATTACAAAGATAGAGAAAGATTGGAAGGATAGGAGAGATGATTACGGCATCGACAGTTCAAGTGAGCCAGAGCTGGCAGGTTTCAACGATCAAGTGGACGTCGTCCGCCCTCCACCCATTCACCACGTTCATCAATGTAGCCCTCCGCCTCCGCATACATACTTACATTCACAAAATCCTTCGTAATACCATCACATTTCACCACCCATTGTTACGCCTCCATTACGGCATCCACTTGAACCCGACAACGAAGAGCCGGCGATTGAAGAATTGAGGACGACACGTGATGATGAAGCTCTAAAGGCACCCATTCCGAGTTTTCTTCATTTTTCTCTACCTCCACTACCATCATATGAACCTCCTGCTCAGGACGATGCCACCGTCCCAAATCCAACCCCCATTTTTGAGACTTATTGATGTTATGACGACGGGTCGATACTCCAATCACTCACGTCGGCGCATCAGGAGTCTTCTCCTACCCCTAACACCTCTCGCCCCATCCGGCGCTTCCTACGCACCAAACTTTCCCCTTTTACATCTCCCATTATGCCATCAACTTTCACTTCCACGGCACCGGCCTCCGTCGAACCTTCCACCAAACCTCCACCCACTATACCATTAACCTCTATGCCATCAGCCTCCGCCGAGTCTACCACTAAACCTCCTCCAATCAACCTTCCATTGCCGCCACCTCAGCCCTCCACTATCCCTTTAACCCCAAAACCTAATTTGCCTATTCCTCCACCTAAATCTCCACCCAAACCCATGGCAGATCCCGAGTAGGGTCCACTCCTTTTTGCACTCGAGCCAACCCCGTCCGCCTCTAAGCAAGGGGAGAAGCTCGACGTGTTTCCTCCAACATCTTCCACTACACCTCCACCATCTATGGAGCCTTCAGCCTCCACCTCACCTTTCGCTTCTACTCGAAGTGGGCGTCCTTCTACAAGTACTTGTGCCAAAGATGATCAAGAGCCGGATAAGAAGGAATTGGCCATGGCTATGCTACTCAAGAGGCAAGAATTTATTTTCCGGATGCCCATCCGCGTTTTTGTGCCGAGCATGGTTGAAGAGGCCAAGTCTCCATCACTGCTCATTAAAAGAGAATGTCAAGCTTTGATGCCGTGTAAGTTCGTGCCCAAGGGTCGGGTAGGGCACCCATTGTTCCAACCCTCCAATCTCAAATCCATTCTTTTGTTCAAGGGGTGAATGCCCATTTCGTTCAATACTCCTTATACGCTATAATCCCTAGGCGAGACGATGCTTCCCATTCTAACTTTACAACTCCCCCACATTATTACTCTTCGCCCTCCAAGAGAGTTGTCATTTATTATTGAAGCTTTGTCACGGACATTAATTTTATTCACTGGGCCGTTTGACAACACACTTTCATTGCTATGGAGGGACGGACATTCTTCCGCTAAGGGGCCTTCTGCCTTCCGCTCAACTTCATTCATACTCCTGTCTATTACCAATATCTCTTCATGGGCCACTCCACAGTTGAGGAGAAGGATCTCATCCCATGCATTCTTTGCACTCATCACATTCCATGCATTCATCGCATCCGTTGCATTGCATCCGCATGCATCTACATTTCCTCTTTTTCGGGTTTCCAGACCCACATCTTCCCCGCCTTCCGGAATCTCTGGATCCTCCGCGTTTCCCATCTCGTTCACCTCTACCTTCGGGATCTCCGGGTCCCCTTACACTTCCTGGGCATGGCGCCCCCTCCAATCTTCTCTCAGGACATCGTGCCCCTTTCCACCTCTTATATCTAGATCCTCTAGATTTTTCTCTGCTTAGTGGGCATCACGCCTTCTCCGGATTTCTCTCTGGGCATTACACCCATTCCCAACACTTGCACCCGGACCCTCTGAAGTTCTCTCTTGTCCTCATGGGGCATCGCGCCCCATGGTGTCTTATTCCTCCAGAACCTCTGGATTCTTACACCTTATCCCTTCTTTCGGGGCATCGCGTCCCTTCTCATCCCATTCCTCCAGAACCTCCGGATTCTTCTTCCCATCATGATTGTCCTCCATCTCCTCCGGACCCTCCGGATCCTCCTCTCTCCATCCACCAATTCCTTCTTTCGATTCCTTCTGATCTCGGGTCCAACCCGACTTCTTCTACATTAACTGCTTTGGGCATCTGCCCTTTATCCCACTGCTTTTGAGACTTTAGTCCTCACTCCTCCTCTTGATTTTTCGCTTCTTTTGTAGATCATTCATGTGATTAGGGTCTCTGCATCTTAGTGAGGGAGTTCTATCCCTCTCCTCTTTTCCTTTTCTCCTTATTCATCTGAGTCGGGTCTTGGTATCGCTCCTTCTTGTTGGGCCACTTTCAAATCCTTTGCTTCCAATCCTTTTCCCGCTACTCGAGGGCAAATCCCACAATGATCAACATTGCCTCCGGTGGCTACTGCTTCATAAGGTTTTGCAAGGTAATATTTTTGCACAAAGTTTACGTTCAATATCTTTCACGTATGATTTACAAAATAAAGTGCTTCTTAACTCGATTAAGGGTGGTGCTTTTAGGCCTTTATCCTAGGTCTTTATCTTTATTGAACTTTAGAAAGAGTCTGAGGCTTGCTTCGCAACACCTTTGGCTATAAGAACCCCGCACTAGGAGTTCAACATTCCCTCCCCGCTCGTTAAGGGCAACCCTTAGCTGGGCACTCCACACACTACATGGCGTCCTTAGCTGGGCCTAGCCCACTAGTTGGGCCCAATTGACTAACAAACTGACCCATTAACCTATTAACTGACTCAAATAAAGAAATATGACACATACATGACTCAAATAAAATAAAAATTACATGAGTAGATTCATAAACACATGATGAACGCAATGGAACCATACCGATGAGCAATCGAAGTTGTGAAAAAATATGAAGGGCGAGAGATGCCCCCATCAGATCTGGTGGTGAAGTTGCCTACCAGTGATTTCATGCACACCACGTATTGTTTCTAATGTGCCAGTGTGGGTTGAGGGGCAAAACTTGTCGACCAAGCTTTATGAATTATCGCTTTAAGACTTCGATGTGATTTTTGGGCATGGATTGGCTCGAGACCGATGGTGCTATGGTGGATTTCAACTCGAAGAGGGTCTACTTCCAGCATCCCCGTAGGTCCACCTTCTATTTCCAAGGTATCCAATCTTCCTCTCCTCATTTTATTATTTCGGCCATTAAGGCTCGTAGATTGCTTGATGTAGGGTGTTAGGGTTCTCTCACTTCAGTGGTCGTGGTTGATCAGCAACGCCAGGAAGTGGAGGATATTCCTGTCATGTGTGAGTTTCTCGATATTTTTCCTGAGGGGTTGCTAGGGTTGCCACCATAGCGGGAGATTAATTTCGTGATCAAGGTGGTTCTAGGTACGGCGCCTATGTCGAAGACCCCTTATCGCATGGCGCTAGCGGAGTTGAGAGAGTTGAAGGCGCAGTTGTAGGAGTTACTTGTCAATGGGTATATTCATCCCAGCTTTTCCCCTTAGGGTACTCCCGTGTTTTTTGCGAAGAAGAATGATGGTAGTTTGAGGTTGTGCATCGACTACCGGTAGCTGAACCAGGCGACTGTTAAGAATAAGTATCCATTGCCTCGGATTGATGACTTGTTTGACCAGCTTCAGTCGGCCCATGTGTTTTCATGGATTGATTTGAGGTTGGGTTGTTATCAGCTACAGATCTGAGAGTCTGACATTGAGAAGATTGCGTTCAGCCCGCTGTATGGGCATTACGAGTTCTCGGTGATGCCGTTTGGGCTCACCAATGCCCCTGCAACATTTATGGATTTGATGCATAGGGTGTTTCATCAATACTTGGATCAGTTCATGGTCGAGTTCATGGATGACATCCTTATGTATTCATGGTCTGTTGAGGAGCACGGACATCATTTGAGGGTCGTGTTGCAGACCTTGCGGGATCACCAGCTGTACACCAAGCTCAGCAAGTGTGAGTTCTTGCTTCGAGAGGTGCACTTTTTAGGACATGTGATTTCTGGTGATGGTGTTTCCGTGGATCCGGCCAAGGTCGAGGGTGTGGTCTAGTGGCCGAGGCCGAGTTTCGTCATGGAGATTCAGAGCTTTTTGGGGCTTGCGCCCTATTATAGGAGATTCATTCAGCAATTCACTTGTATTGCGGCCCCGATGACCAGACCTACGTAGAAGGATTTATCATTTATTTGGACAGAGGAGTGTGAGCAGAGCTTTATGGAGTAGAAGAGATTGCTCACTACCACTCCAGTATTGGTGTTGCCTTCGGCGTAGGGAGATTTTGTGGTGTGTACAGATACTGCTAGGGTAGGTTTGGGTGTCGTGTTGATGCGACATGGTAGAGTTGTGGTGCATGCATCTCGTCAGTTGAAGCCACATGAGGAGAACTATCCTACTCATGATCTTGAGTTGGCAGTGGTGATTTTCGCTCTAAAGATTTGGAGGCACTATCTGTACGGTGAGAAGTTTGAGATTTTTACTGACCACCAGAGTTTAAGGTATGTGTTTACCTAGAAGGATCTTAACATTAGGCAGAGGAGGTGGATGGAGTACATGAAGGATTATGATTTAACTTTGTCTTATCAGCTTGGCAGGATGAATGTCGTGGCTGATGCCTTGAGTAGGAAGGTAGTGGTCAATCAGATGTTGTTGCAGAAGTGGAGGCTATGGGAGCAGGTGTCGGCCATGACTTTTAGGCTCAAGGTCCGGCGAGATCAGGGTTCGACTATCCTTGCGAGCTTGACAGTCACACCAGCTATTCATCGTCAAGTGACATATCAGCACGCGGACCCTGAGCTACCTCGAATTCTGTCTATGGCCGAGGTGAAGTTTGGTGAGGATAGAGCTCTAAGGTTCCAAGGTAGGCTGTACGTCCCAGCCGAGGAGCAGGTGAGACATGCGGTGTTGTAGGTGGCTCATAGGAGCCGGTATGCCATACATCCGAGATCGGCGAAGATGTACCAAAATTTGAAGAGATAGTTCTGGTGGCCTGGGATGAACAGAGATGTCATAGGGTTTGTGGCTTGGTGTCTGGTTTGCCAACAAGTGAAGGCGGAGCACCAGTGACCGAGTGGTACACTTCAGCCCTTGGAGATTCCCACGTGGAAGTGGGACCACGTGACCACTAATTTCATGGTTGGGTTACCGAGGACATCCAGTGGGCATGATAGTATTTCGTTACTGGTTGATAAACTAACGAAGATGGCTCGATTGTTGCCGATCAAAGTCTATTGGAGTGTGCATAAGTTGGCCTAGCTGTATGTGGAGCGGATCGTTCTGTTGCATGGAGTTTCCATCTCCATCGTGTCTGATCGTGATCCTCTCTTCACTTTGGGATTTTAGAGGAGATTCTAGAGAGCTCTGGGCACAGAGTTGGCATTTAGTTCGGTGTACCATCCTCAATCGAATGGTCAATCTGAGGGGACCATCCAGACTTTAAAGGATTTGTTGAGGTCGTATTGCCTGGAGTGGCAAGAGAGTTGGATCCACCATTTCTCCTTTTCTTCTTCTTCTTCCTCCTTCTTCCTCCTTCGACCGTGACACCTACACCCCCCTCTCTTTCTCTCTCCTCTCCCAACGACGACGCGGCGCGCCCTCCGACCGCAGACGGTGGTGGGCGACGGCATGGCGACGGCGGTGGTGGCGAGACGATCGCGTGGGCATGCAGAGTTCATGGGAAGTGTGAAGGAACGAGGGTTTCATCGATGTTCTTCACGGTTTGGGGATGATCCGGCACGCCTCGAAGCGAGATCGAGGTAGGGTGACGTTCCCTAGCTCCATGTCTTCCTTCCCCGCGATTTCTAGGCCGAGGCAAGGTCGAGAGTGGGTTGTTTCACGTCGGGAAGGGAAAAGCATGATTTGGGGTTAGAGCGCCCGATCTAGTGTTTTGAGCCGCGATTCCTCGATTGGAGGGTGTAGATGCATGCTAGGTTGCTTGGGGGTGAGTTCCAATTTGTTCCCCCTTCAACCGGGCTTGTTTGGGGCCGAAAATGGGGTTTTTTTGGCGAGTTCGCCATTCTCGGTCCGGCGGGACGTACACGGTCCTAACAGGAGCCATGTACACCTTGGAACGACCCAGACGACGACTGCTCTGTGGCCCTGGAGCGTTGGTGGGTTACACGGCCCATCGGGCGACCGTGTAACCACTGAATGGCCCATGGCCAACAGTGCACCCCATTAGTTTTGACTGATGGTTTGTGACTGTTGCACAGTGCTAGGATTGCACGGCCCAGGTCTGGCTGTACAGTCACTGAATGGCCTGAGGCTAGCCATTCAGTCTCTGTGCCGTTGGACGATTGAACGGCCCTGTGGGGTCTGTTCATGTCCTTGCACGGCCCGGTGTTGGCCGTGCTATCTTTGAATGGCCAGTGGTTGGTCGTCACATTTCTATACCATTGGGTGATTGAACAGTCCAGTGGGGTCTGTTCATCTGCCTACACAGCTGAGCGTTGGCCGTGTAATTCCTGAACGGCCAGGGTTTGGTCGTGTGGCTCTCTGTTCTATCCAGAGATAACACGGGCCCCTTTTGGCTGTGCATTGTCTGGAACGGTCCTAAGAGGGGCCGTGCATTCTTGGCGCGGCCCAGGAGGACCGTGGCCATGGTCTGTAAATGGTCAATTGGTAGACCGTTTAGACTGGAATGGCCCAGGGTGGACCATCCATTGTGCTTGTCTAACCGGTGTTTCTTTCCTTGCCAATTCGAGTCCCGGGCGGGTGAATCTCGATCCACGTGCTGACCCGTGGTCTGACTGATGCTGGGGATCATGTGAGGGCCATGTTTTAGGATGCTGTGGGGTCCTGGGAGGCGTGTTCTCGACTTGTGTCACCGTGAGTCGGTGTCGGTATGAGGAGCGGTCTTTGTACTCATTCAGTTCAGACGTCATTTTTCGTGACTAGAGAGTTTGCTCTTCTAGTGACCTGTCCACTAGTCGTAACTTCCTGTGCACGCGGGTGCGGACCCACCCGAGAGTGGTGGAGAGCGTAACCCGGTGAGAGATGATTTTTAGGCTGGTTTGTCGTAGGGCCCCTTACCTTTGTAGCTCGAGTCCCGTTGGGGGGAAAACTAGCTAGAGGACCCGACCTAAAGCAGATGGTCTATGTGTGCACACGTAGTTGGGGGCTTAGGATGTGCGCTGACGAGCGCGACCCAGCTAGTCCTTGTTTGTGGTACTTGTTGCGTGTCTCAGTTTCCGCCTGGGGCCAGTAGGGAGACACTTGTGACGCGGTATAAGACGTCAGGGGACGCATCCGGTCGTTATTCTAGTGGATAGTGCTCCTATCTTCTGGCAGGTGTGGACCCGTGTTTTGACGTTCTGAGGTTGGTCTGTACGGTACAGTAGCGTAGTTGGCTTTTCCATTTATTTATTCATGTCTGTTGACTTTACCATACTTCTGTTAGATAGCACTACCTTCCGTGCTCGCTTGTGATTCTTGCCTTATTTTTCGTGTGAGGTGGGGGTCCGCGGGATCCCTACAGAGCCTATGAAATGAGGCTCATTCCCTGCGTGTTTTCACTGTGTTTCAGGTGAGGCCGGGTCTTCGGGTGGCGCGGCGGAGTTTCAGCGTGGTTCTGCTAGCCAGGGTTAGTGCCAGTTGCCAGAGCCGGGGGATGTCCCGTGTACTTGTACTTTTCTTTCAGTTGACTGTACTTATATTTGGACATGAGATGTACTAGACCTTGTAGTAGTTTAGTTATTTATTTAATTTTTATATTATTATTCAGTTAATTATTATGCTATTTCTACGGTTATTTTAGCTTCTTACATACTCTCACACCATCCTTTAACCCTTCCGAGTCTTCGGGCTCAGGGGTGGCGGGCCGAGGTTCGGGTTGCGCCGGCTCCTTTCTGGTACTCGGATCTTGAGTCGTTATAGTTGGTATCAGAGCTTGTAGAGGTATATAAGAATCTGATGTGACCGCGGTGGTCTAGAAGGTCTATGAATGTCCTGTACAATCGGTGACTGACTTAGGGCCCGTGTGTTTTATTGATTTGTGATTGCTTTCCTTGATGCCATGGGTGAGTTATGGCTCCGAGAAGGAAGACTCGTTCCCAGTAGGGAGAGTCTGGTGATGTCACGCCCTGAACAAGGCGAAAATATCAAGGCGTGAATAGTTATACAAGCGAGTCGATCAAGAGGCTCAGATGATGAGTATGAACAACAAATGGATAAAAGCACGTCTTTATTTCATAATTTGACATTTTCAACAAATATCCTTCAAGGAATTACAATACTCTTCAAACTCGATACATCCATTTATAAGTAGACAGACATTTGAACATCACGATCTCTGAAAGAGAGAAAAACCTCTTGTCACTCACAGGGCAAAAGGCATGCAGATCAAGCTGGCAGATTGGAAGGGGAAGCCGCCCGATATTATTAGCAAACAGCATGCATGCATGCACCTCGCGGTGGCTACATGCATGCAGGACTGCTGGAGAATCTCCACGGATGCCGACAAGGATACCCCGGCCAACAGCGAAGCAAGCCAGGTGGGTTTGGGAAGACAGCATGCTAACATTCACGAAGAACAAGTCTGTTAATTAAAGGGTGTCTGATGCGAGATCTCAGGAGTTCGTGGAATGGTGCTGAGGGTCGGGGCCGCCGGGGCTCACCCTGTTGGGTGCGTACACCTTCGTCCCCCACCGCTGCCCCGCCCCGAAGAGCGCCGCCGTTGCTCCGCCGCCGGCAGCTGCCGGTGCTCTGGACGGCTCCGCGACCCTGTACCGGTGGCTCGGGTCGAGAGATCGGGACTCCGAGCTCCCGAAGGAGGTGGAGAGCACCAGGATGGAGCAGACGACGAACCTTGCGCCCAGCATGTTCCTAGCTAGATCTCTTTGCCACAAAGGAAGGAGCTCTCCTCGTCTTGATCCCAATGGCGAGCTCGCTTGCCACTGCGTGCGAGAGGGCATGGGAGGGCCTTGGGGTTTATATAGACGCAACTCTTTGGTTGGTTCTCTCTTCTCTTCTTGCTTTTTTTTGTACTGTGCTCTTATCAAGTGGAGCATGGTGGCGTCCAAGCGTGCCGCTGCTCGACCTGTTGTAGGTTTCGGCCGTTGCCTCGTCATCTTGTAACGGCTGTTTTAGCATCTGTGCGTCGGGGTTCTACGTATCCACCCGCTTCTCAACCTTCGGCTTCGTAAACAGCTGCCACCCTGCATGGTGCTGGGTGGCTAGTGGGTACTTGATCCACTATCTCTCTCCCCCCTCGAAGGGTGTTCTTTGGACTCTCTCTCTCTCTCTCTCTCCATCTATCTCTAAACCCCCCTCTCTCTCTCTCTCTCTCTCTCTCTCTCTCTCTCTCTCTCTCTCTGTGGGGGGGGGCACAAGTGTGAATCTACTCAGACGTAAGGACACGTAGGGTCACGTACACTTGGTGCCGATTCAGACCGCGGATTAGTTTTCCCAACGCGGACGCAAGTGTGTTCTCATTTCCTTTCCCTTCCCCCAATTGATCTCGTTCTCTCCCATTTTGCATCGAGTGCAAACCCAGGCTTCGGCCAACCGGGGCTTTTGTTTCACTGCGATGACATGGCTTCCTCTCCCCCATGTCCTCCAAAGCTTGCCGATGAGGACTCCACTTGTCGAACGATTGGGCGGCGCAGTCGGTTCTCAACTTCCAATTAGTGCTGCGAATCGCCGTGAAATCCCGGCACGGAGAAGGAAGAAAACAACGTCCACAACAGGTACCCTGTACGTACGTGTTCCTTATCCTAGGTTTTAAACGTCATCACACCAGCACACTAGAGCCCCTCTGCCTATCACATGCAGCTTTTGTGGGCATGGCACGAATGTTTTCAATTAGCTGCAGCTGATATATACGTTGTGTAAAGATGGCACGCTTTTCCGGTCGAGTACCAGATCATATATATATATATATATATGTATATACACATGGTCTTCCATGTATACGTACACCGTTCCAGGGGTACGTTGAGCCTGGTGACCGTACGTTCCAAGCCATGGCCTATCGAACAGTACTTCCCTGTCTGTGACCTTCCTTGCCCATTGAAGGCCAATGCTAGTGCATGGTAATGCTAGCTAGTTTGTGCAGTGAAGAGGCATTGGTACCGACCTAATGTGCCCACGAATCTACGTACGATGTGATATATATATGTATATATAGTATGCCCGGTCCTGGCAGAAGGATTGGCTAGCTGCAGAATCACTTGAGGACAAAGATTAAGATTGAGGGATTCTTCCATGAGCACAATGGAAGAGTTAATGGCAAGATCTGCACTGGACACAAGGCACCGGTTCCGCCACTGAGCATCCAGTTTGGCAAAGGAGTTTGTGTGTTGAGGCATGGTTGATGTCAGAGACAGGTAGCTCTGAGAGTCCCTGAGCTGGAAATCCACACGGTGCCCGACTGCCTGCATAGGAGAACACCCAAAACCTGACGAGGGGTTGCATTATTTGGGGATGGAGCGCCATGAAGGTGCAGTACCTTTCCCCACTTGTAATTCTTATCCTTTATCATTGTTCTTAGTGGGGGCCTTTAAAGAATACATAGGGCAACCCTTGTCACTGGATTTCATTCGTTGACTTCACATTTGCTTGTGGATGGGTTTCAGAGCCTTTTGACTCGCTGACAAATTAAGGCAGGGTAGATAAATATGCAGTGTGGCCTTTTTGCCCATGTTGGGGTTGGCAATTAATAAATAAGAACCAACCCTAGGTGTGCTGAGAGATGGACGGTCCACTAATTTGCTTGCTGATTCAAATAACAAATTAATGCCACAAAAGCAAGGACGCAAACAACGCAAACAGCATCCTAATTACACATATCAACGTACGTCCCTATCTTAGATGTGAACGGCATATGTCGATCCTCGATGTAGTATAGTTGGACTCATATGAACGGATAAAGAACAGATGGACTGGGAGAGTGTACATGAATGGTAAACTGAAGAGAACAGGCCTAATTAACTAGCCTATGTTATCATGGAGAGGCTTAAAATGCTACTGTTTCAAACGTGGGAAAAACATAATTAACGATTTAACATGTTCATTTATCGAACAAAGATGCATCTTACTAGTTAATTAACATGGGCCGCCCATACCTTGTGCGGTCTATCATGTGGCCGCACAAGCCCCTAGACTCCATGAGGATAAACGGTCCAGGTATGGCCACTCATACCATGTGCGGCACCTGGTTCGACCGTCCAACCGTGATGGTGAGCAAACCATGGGGTTGGCCCAATCTTGGCCTTCCCACGCCCCATTCGCGATGAAACGTAGGGGATATAGACATGGACACGCATACAATCACATGGACTCCATCCGGAGTCAAAACAGTACACGGATCGCAAGAAATGGGCGATTCTAATGAAATCACCTAAATGAGACAACCAGACTTCTTCCGCTCCCCACGGTCAAACCGGATCGCTGATCGACACGAAATTGTTATCAATGGAACGCTGGCGTTCCTAGTAGTCCATTGACTCTAACTGATCGCAGAACCGTCGCCGATTTTTGACGAAGCCTACGAAACCCATGAAACCCTAATAGGGCTGATCGCGCCCGTTCGAGCACTAAACAACGAGCAGGGATAGGGAAAACATAGAGGATGAAGTGGTGATCCATCTCCCTACCTCCACCGAAGAAACTGTGTGCCGAAGTGACTAAACCACATTGAAAATCGCCAGGAACGCGAACAGTGCCTTCTTGGAATCCACCGAGAGATCGCGCCCGCCACGCTCCAACCTCCGCTCTATCTCGCGAACCGATCTCCCCGACGCATCCCTACCTCAGTCAGCTCCGCAACGGTGCACGCCCCACGCCGAACGGACTAGAGACGGGAGAGAAACGAGAGAGAGAAGGGAGGGTGAGAAATGAGAGGGGAGAGAGTTGGTTAAGGGTTAAATAGAAGATATTAGGAAATTTTCCTAATTTTTGAAATTTTTATTTTTTGTGCCAAAAATACACTAATTCAAAAAATACACAAGAATAGTCGAAACGATCCTCGCAAAGAGTACATCGCAATTGTATCGCCCGCGAGTCAATGAATTGAGAAATAAACTCACCGTAGGGTTCCGTAACTTGTACAAGAATAAAACCCACACGGATCGTAAAACTCAACTCGAGAGCTACAAAAGTAATCCGAAACTCTCCAAAAAGGATCCGAAAGACCTAATAAAGACCCAGCAAAGATCTACTAAGGATCTGGGATATTACATCCTCCCCTCCTTTAAGAAATTTCATCCTCGAAATTCAAGCACAAATCCAGGAGAAGCAGGGAAGAATAACTCCAACATACTACGAAACAACACGAATCACGAGAAGCACAATTCAGAGGGACATCGTCAGACCATAATCGCAAGCACACGCTTAGGATTGAGCACGACACAAGTGAACACAAGTCCGACACCTCCAAAACAAGGCAACATCGCTTACGTCTCACAGGAAAAGAGACACGGCTGCCACAACAATAGATACCGAGGAAAATGAAATGACAGGCACAGTAAGCAGTAGCTTAAACAAGGGAACATGGTCCTCTCAGCTGACAACTTGACAACATAATTAGCTCCAGGGCCAAAGGCAACGGGGAACACCTGGCACATAGGACGCCAACGATAGATTCACGGAGAAACAATAGCAAGACGATAGCACCAGACCACGAGCACAATCAAGTCAGTCCTCACTCAGATATTACATCTGATCGAGTCGCAAGCTAACTCTACCAGGAGGAGAAAAGCACAGCAAAGCTAACCGACAAGAGTTGGTCCACAAAGTGCTAATAATAGACAGACAAAATCATAGAGAAACAACACTTGCAAAAACAACAACAATAATAGTACTTGCAGGATTCCGGCTCCGTACAGGATACAGAACCATGGAACACAACTGCAAGCTGGGTCACAATCAAGGCACAACAGCAGCTGATCACACGACTATAGGGACGAGTCATGCGTCGAGCAGCTCACCAAGAACGACCCACGACAACAAGAAAGTATAATCTCGGGAAATGTATCTCAAGGACTACAAGCACGCCTCGATAACACAACACCCAAGAGACAAAATGTGGAGAAAAGGGTACTCAATCAGCAGTCATGCCGACCAATTCCCCAACACTCGCAAATGCCGATGCCAACGCCAAAAAAATTACTAGCAACAGCACGACAATTGACGACATCAAGGCATAGGAAGCCAAGATGAAGTCACATCGAGGAGAACAATTCTCTCGACTGGCGAGAATCCAACAATAGCGATCCTCGACCCGTGGGTAACCAACCCGCACGCTTCCGCTGCGCACTCATACGACGCACACTGGCATCAGAAAAGTAGCTCAGTATTCGCATCTCTGCAGACACACGACATCATCACAATTCATAAAAAATCACAAATAATACGCCACAAGTACTGATCCAGCGAACAACCGGTCATAGGAAGCCTAAGTGCAACAAAGAAGAGTACCAGCTTTAGCACAAAGCCCAAGGAAAAATGCAAATCTCAGCTTACCCTCACATCCGAAAACAATAAATGAGCCTTCATAACACATCGGCTGTTGGACACGGCACGACGAATATGGTACGCAATAGCTCTTAACACCATAATGGAGTCCAAAGCTAAACAACCATAAAACAAGGAACATATCAGGCTTAGAATAAAGCTGTCCACACTTAAGCAAACACAGGACAAATGCATCACTAAGACAACAATTCCAAGGCTTACCTCGAGCAGACACCACCAAACGGGATGAGAAACATCAAGCTTGACCAACAAAAGCTCACTAGGAAGGGAAAATCCTAGGCTCGCCCAAGCATCTTCTCAATCAAGGAATCTAATCGAGCACTTCAACAGAAGCGAGATAGATCAGGAGCTGAGCAGCCTTCCACGGGATTACTAAGGGTAAAAATTGTCATCAAAGCTGAGGTGAAAATCCGTGAGGGCGTCTCAAGCAAAATCGGGTGACCTCTCGGTGTGAAAACCCGCAAAGGCACACCGAAAAAAGTAAAAGGGAGCCAGCTTTGGCAAAAACCCATAAGGACGGTAGAGCTGGTAATGAGAAAAAAAAACTCTCCCTCTCTACTCCTTATTAATGAAGGTTGTCAACTACAATGTCTTATCGGCGACAGGCTCGACAATGTTCCACAACGATGGTGGCCAACACACCCCCGAGGGTCAGCCAACACCAGTCCCAGTCCCAGTCTTTTAGCTACGACACATTCACAGGCCAGCCGCCCAGTTCCAGCTCCAGCTCCCAGTACCAGTCTTCTGGCAACAATTCCTTCACAGGCGAGCCACCCAGTTCCAACTCCAGCTCCCAGTCCCAGTCTTCCGGCTACAACGCCTTCATATGACAGCCGCCCAGTCCCAACTCTCGTTCTAGTCTTAGTCTTCCGGCTACAATGCCTTCACCGGCCAGCCGCCCGATTCCAGCTCCAGCTCCCAGTCCCAGTCTTCCGGCTACAATGCCTTCACAGGCCAGCCGCCCAGTTCTAGCTCTAGCTCCTACCCAGTCTTCCAGCTATGACGCCTTCACAGGCCAGTCGCCCAGCTCCTGCTCCAGTTTTCAGTCCCAGTATTCTGGCTACGATGCCTTCATAGGCCAGCTGTCCAGTTCCAGCTCCAACTCTTAGTCCCAGTCTTCCAGCTACAATACCTTCACAGGCCAGCCGCCCAGTCCCAGCTCCAGTTCCAGTCTCAGTCTTCTGACTACAACGCCTTCACAGGCCAGTCGCCTAGCTCCAGCTCTAGTTCCTAGTCCAAGTCTTACGGCTACAATGCCTTCACAAGCCAGCCGCCCAGTCTCAGCTCTAGTTCTAGTCCCAGTCTTCTGGCTACAATGCCTTCATAGGCCAGCCGCCCAGCTCTAGCTCCAGTTCCAGTCCCAGTCTTCCGGCTACAATGCCTTCACAAGCCAACCGCCCAGCTCCAGCTCCAATTCCAGTCGCAGTCTTCCAGCTACAACGCCTTCACAGGCCAGTCGCCCAGTTCCAACTCCAGCTCCCAATCCCAGTCTTCCGGCTACAACACCTTCACAGGCTCGCCGCCCTACTCCAGTTCCAGTCCCAGTCTTCTAGTTAACCCAATTCCAACTCTAGTTTCTAGTCCCAGTCTTCCGGCTACAATGCCTTCATAGGCCAGCCGCCCAGCTCCCGCTCTAGTTCCAATCCCAGTCTTCTGGCTACAATGCCTTCACAGGCCATCCACCCAGCTCTAGCTCTAGCTCTAGTCCTAGTTTTCCGGCTACAACGCCTTCACAGGCCAGGCGCCCTATCCCAACTCTAGTTCCAGTCCTAGTCTTCCAACTACAATGTCTTCACAGGCCAGCCGCCCAGCTTCAGCTCCAATTCCAGTCCCAGTCTTTCGGTTACAACGCCCTTATAGGCCAGCCACCCAGCTCTAGTCCTCCAGCCCAACGTGAATTACATTTTTGGCTAACAACATGACAATAGCCAATACTCTGTCGTTCGATTTATAACCGACATGCTCCAGAATTACCCAGTGACCCTGACCTCTTAGATAGTCACATCCCAATAGGTCTACGCCAGCTTCATACAACACAAGCTCTTTTTAGCCCCCAACATCATTTTTCCTACCTTCTAACACTCAGCCTCTAGTTCCCTGTACCCTGGTTCCAATACCCAGCACTAAGTCCCTAGTACCCAGTACCCAGTCACGCCAATCTTTATGCTTAGTCCCCTATGCTCGTACATGAAATCGGGCCATATACACAACAATGTTCCACAAGAGAAGCAGTGGGACAACTCACCAAATAACAAAGTCCGACTAGTTAGTATTAATACTCTGTAAAGGAGCCCAAGACATGCCCTTGGGGTAACAAAGTGAGTACAACCTAGATGACACAACAAAAAGGGGAAAGGGGCGGTACAGTCAGATCCCGGGCTCGGTCCCCTCCAATGCAGCCAGGCGAGACTCAGTAGCGGGAAGCTCTGCCTCCAAGGTCGACAAAAGCTGAGCACTAGCCTCCACTGTAGCCTCGACCGCTTGCCACTCAGCTCGGGCATGCTCCACGATTGATAGTTGCTCCTCCAGGGCCTTCCGTAAGTCCTCGATCCATCTCTCGGCCTCTCCCAGTTGTGTAGCTCAGTCTCGAGAGAGCAGTGCGGTCACCTCCGCATGGCCCCTCTGCTCAGTCACAGTCGACACAAGCCGGGCCAGCTACTCCTGTGCCTCTCGGATGGCCACTTGCCTCCGGGCCCTCTACTCCTCAACCTCATGGAGTCGTAAGAACTCTACCCAGATCTCGGCCAGCCCGGACATCTAGAACTTGCGGGAGAAGCCAAGGGTGTGATAGCCCTGAGTGCACTCCCTCAGCGGCTACCTAAGGTCCTCTACAGAAGGGAGAGAACCACCCCGTAGGTAGCCTTGAGCTCGCTGGAGCAAGGTGACTCCCACGCTTGTGTCCAATAACGGCTTTGGCGGGGACGCAGATAAGGGCCACTCGATCCCCAAGTTCTAGGGAGCGTCGCCCGTCTTAGCTAATGCACCGGCGGAGACTACGCAATCCCACCAAACATAAAGGGAAATAAGCGATACATCTAAAATTTCCCGTGACAAGACAAGGTGAAAAACCTGATAAAAGTACCAGCTCTTACCCAGTGCAGCTCCCGCCATGCCTGTAGCGTCTTCTGTTGGGGTCATGAATGCTCAAAGACCTCTGACGCCGATGCTTAATCAAGACCCTCGGCGGAAGCAACGGGCGCCTAACCCTGTTGGGGTCGGCAAACATGCGGTAGCTGAGGTACCAAGGGTCTCGCCTAATGCTCAATTCTCTTGGGCTCCAGGAGCTGAAGAAGTTATTGCCCAAAGGCGCATGATAGAAAAAATTATTGAAGATAAGTTTGCCCAGCATGACGAAAGTACGGCCACTGTCGATTTGTATAGTGTCCCTTATCATATCGATCACCAATTTAAAAAGCTTCCGCCGGATTGTCCAAAGGCGCCAAAGCTCCAAAAGTTCAATGGGCAGGAGTCGCCTCACGAACACCTGGCCTACTATATAACGGCCATGGGTGAGCTCGCGCTTGACGAGTCGTATCTCCTTCGATACTTTGCAACCTCTCTTACTGGTAGCGCCTTTCAGTGGTACTCCAAGCTGAAACCAAATTCAGTGGTCAATTGGGCTGACTTGCAAAAGAAGCTCGTTGACCGCTTCCAGCTAGCCGAGAGGAAGGTGTCTCTCGCCGAATTGTGCTCACTCAAGCAAAGGTGAGGAGAGACCGCGCTGGACTTTATTAAGAGATGGAGGGACTTCAGTATGAGGTGTGACAACCCTCCGACGCAAGAGGATGCTATAACAATCTGTCGAAGAGGATTTTTCCCCGAAGTCAGTGAGCGACTTCTGGGGGCAAATATCAAGGGGTTCGACCAATTAACTTCTGCGGTCGCGGAGATCGAAATGTTCTTCGCTGATAATCCCACCTTCATTCCCTCAAAGCTTAAGGCGTTCAAGGAGCATCCCACGACAGGAAGAGAGGCAAATGCGGTGGACTTCTCTCCCACCACTGAATCCGGCGAAATAACATTGCCCGGTGATTCCGAAAAAAGGACTGAAAGGAAGGCACCGACCACGAGGTTGGTCGAGCGCATGAAGACTCCTTACTCTTTTAAGAAGGAGCATACTTGCAAATTGTTCAACCTTTGTATAAAGAATAAGCTGATAACTCTGCCGGAGCCCAAGAAGCCAGAAGAAGCTAGCAAAACAGATGATCCCAATTACTGCCCATATCATCGTTTATTGGGACACACTATTGAAAATTGCTATGTCTTCAAAGATGAGCTAGAGAAAATGATACAAAACCAGCTCATCACAATGAGGGGGACTCGGGTTGACCCTCCTTAACCCCACGTCTGGGACCGAGTGACCCGTTCGGCTAATGTAATTAGGCATCGGCCAACTCGAGAAGATTATCAAATGGCAGTTTTCACATTCCCCGATCCGGGGGCGGAAGAAGTAGGTCCCAGCGGGACACGACCCACTTTGTGGTATCCGGGTTGGAGGTCTTCTCATTCGTGCTCTTCCCCTAAAGAGAACACCAAAAGGATATTTGACGCTCTTCTAGAGCAAGGTCGCATTATGGTGCACGACCCTCCTCCTACTTACACTGAGGTTGAAAAAGCTCATCCAAGGTATTGCGAGTTCCATGCTGTGATATCGCACCTCACCAAAGAGCGTGAAGAGTTACAAGATTGCATCGAGACCCTCATTCAGAGGGGAGAGATTGATACTCAAGGAGAAAGTTTGGTAAGAAGAAGGCTTCATGAGGCCGTTGAGCGAATTCTAAATGAAAGCAACAGCAGGGAACACCCGCCTCGGTCTCATGTCCATCAACGATAAGGTTTTCAGTGAATGTCCTTCATAAAATCTCTGGGAAAAGTCAAGCGAGGGATGTGCCAAATGGTCTGGACTCAGCCCCCGCCCTGCAAGGCGTCTCTCTGGCAGGGGGCTACTTCCTAATGTCCGAATGCCTGGCCATTCAGAAGGCCGTTCGAAAGCTTAGAAAAGAAGTTAGGCGTCTTCGACATGATCAGGAGGACCTACTACAGCTCATGAGGCGTATGGATGACCGCTTGACGGCCATGACCCCAACGCCTACAACTGGAGAATCCGCTCCAGCTTCCTTTCACTCAGAAGCCATAGTGGAGCCTAGAAGGCGGCCGAGGACCGGCGGATGGCTATCGAATGGATCAACAGGCTTGCCTGTTCAAATGCCCCCTTTCTCCAAAAATGACAAAAGAGGGCCAGACTATGATCCCAATGTGGACTTCAAAGTCTATTATGCCGTCAATACCATAGGGTCCTCATCCTCGGTTGGCGACCCAAGTTCCCTTCAGATGGGTAACCTCGGCATGACCAAACCTCAAGAAGAATTTACACCTGGAGGTCACGGTCTCCAATTGCAGTTGCCTGATATAGGCAGCTTAGGCATGCACCCCGCCGACCGTCCCGGTGAAGGACATGTCACCCCACTACAACCCGCCTACCGGCAGTTGGGAGAGATGGGGAAATTAACTTTAGGCCAACAAACAGGACTTGATGTTGGGGACCTGCAAGACTCCGTCCTGGCCATTGCCGACGCCCCAGTCTATAGTCAGCTAGAAAAAGAAGCTACCACACTAGAAGGATTGAGGCAGGAAAATCAGGCCTTAAAATCTCTAGTATAGGATTTATTACGGGAGCGAGAGGTTCTACTTAGGCATCGTACGCTTCCATCGAACTCTGTTACCCAGCCTGGGGTCATGCTAAATAACAGCCTTCCAATGATGGTGGCCGGAACGCCTGCCAGTAAGCCTGAAATCAGTAAGGCTCATTCTGCCGCCAAAGAGAGAGCAAGTATTCTAGGCTCCCCCCTGTGGGTGTTCACTCCCAGAGAAGAGTTGGTCCGATCAGTGCCCTTGAGGCGATTAAGGGAAAAACCCATCCGACCGTGCAAACATCGGCCGCCGCGCAGGCAGCTGCGGCTTCCCACGCAACGCCCACGCTGGCTTCGGCCGGTGACGGTGTCTTGGCGCCACCCTCCACCAACGGGGATTCCGCCAAGGCATGAGTGCCGAGGTCGCGCATCAACTCTCCATCTTCGTCGCCAACAAGCCGGGGGTATTGGGCAATGTCTGCGACCTGCTGAAGAAGGAGAAGATCAACATCTTCGCCATCACGACGTCGGACAACCGCGACTACAGCCTGATCCGGCTTATCGTCGACGAATCCCGGCGCGCGCTCGATTTGCTTGAGGACTACGGCACGCTGGTGCAGGAGACCGACGTCATCATGATCGACGGCCCGAACAAGCCGGGCACGATCGCGGAGATGGCGCGCAAGCTCGGCGCGGCCAAAGTGAACATCGAGTATCTCTACTGCGCCACGCCGCCCTCGGCCAAGGCTGGTCTGTTGATCTTCAAGCCCTCCAACGTGCCGAAGGCGCTCAAGGTGCTGAATCAGCGCAAAGCCTAGGATATTTTACGCGGAGAACTCCGCGCGAAACTCAGTTACCGCCGCCGCAGGTGCTTGACCACTGTCGCGATGGGAATGATCCAGTGGAAATCGTCGCGGTGATATTCCATGGGCGGATAGGCCGGGTTGTAGCTGGAAAGCGTGACGAGGTGCTTGTCGAGCTGCACATGCATGATCTTGAAAACAGCGCCCTGATCCTTGATGTTGGCGATAACGAGGTCGCCGTTGGTTGGCGGGGTATTGGGCAGGAGAATGGCGATTTCGCCCTCGGAATATTTCGGTTCCATCGAGTCGCCGCGCAGCCGCACGCCAAAGGCATGCTCGTCGGTCACGTCGCTCGGGACGGTCTCGTCCCAGTCGCTCGGAATTTGTTCGAAGTCGGTCGCTTGTCCGGCTTGCGCCCAGGAGAGGATCGGTAAACTTCGCAACCCGTAAGGCCGGCCGACCGGATCCTTGAGCCGGGCCGGGGCTGCTTTTTCCATCAATAAAAAGCGGTCGCGAAGGGCACGCCCCGGGGCGCGGCCGCTTTCGACTTGCGAGAGATAGCTGCGGTTGATGTCGAGCCGGTGCGCCGCCTCAGCCTGCGTCAAGTTCTGCCCGGCGCGCCAAAGACGCAGGCGTTCGGCAAAATCCTCGGGATAGGAGTCGGCAGGATTCATGGCTAAATGCACAAAAACCATAGAAAGTTAATTATGAAGTGATAAAAAGTCAACACATTCGTATAAAAATTGCCGATGATGACAAGGGTCAAGCCTGAGTTTGTAGAAAAAGGATCTCCGACGGGACTTGTGATGATCGTCTTTTTCAGAGTTTCATTATGATGAGGGTGAAGAGGAACTTTAAATTACCATATTATCGACTCAAGCGCCCTTTTGGGTTTTCATCGAAGCGGCCCTCTCTTGCTTTTGCCCACACTCCCCTTCGTGTTTTCACATGGCGGGGTACGCGATTTTGCCGGCAGCGCCCTTTCGGGTTTTCACCGCAGCTGGGTTATAGCCATTTTTGTCCTCGTCATAATGTAGAAATAAGGCCGGCGGGGCGCCTCTATGTTAAGCCCCATTTCTTTTCTTTACTTTTGTTTAAACATATGACAGGAGAATGTTGGCAGGTCAAGACGTGGCGTTTGACCCCTGGTGACGGTAGATAGCTATTGGCTGAGGCCTAGGGCCTTCTGCCAATAAAATTAGTTTATTCATTGGCAAAGGGAGACAATGTCAATGCAAAGGATGCATTTTATGCCGATTCAGACGTAATGCCCATAATGGCAATATCATGAGACGATCGGCTAGGACATGAGGTCTCTCACCAAAAAAAAAGGGATTTATTTATTAGCAAGAAGGCAATGCTAGCGTAAAGGAAAGATTTCCATGCCGATTCGGACGTGAGGCCTGTAATGGCGATATTGTATGACAGTCAGCTAGGACACAAAGTCTTGGGCCGAAAAGGGATTTATTCATTAGCAAGAAAATAATGCTAAGGCAAAGGATGGATTTTTACCGATTCGGACGTAAGGTCCGTAATGGCGATGTTGCATTTTTGAGAGCTCGGCCAGGGCGGAGTGTCTCTAAACCAAGGTGTATTTCAGTCATTATAGGAATGCCGGTTGAACTGTACGGTACAGCTTCATATGCTTTCCATTAAGGGGAGAGAACTGGATGACTCCTTTGTGATCTACAAGGATGTAGGCACCCCCTTCATATAATCGGTGGACGACATATGATCCAGCCCAGGTTTCAACCAACTTCCCTTCAGGGTTGGAGGCCATCAATTCTCTTCTTTTGACCATTACTAGGTCTCCTTTTTTTTTCAACTAAAGTGATACTTGCAAGGAACAAGGGGATATGCTCGACCCTTGCGACCATGCAAGAAAGTTTTATATATAGAGCAAGCAAAGAAAGAAGGGGGGGTGCAAAGGATGACAAGGTCCGAGGGGAAGGGGCGGTAGAAGCCGAACACGAGTACATGGGCCAACTAAGGCCAAAATCACAACCCTACACATGTAGGAAGAAAGACCAAAAGAGAACGAGGGCAAGAGGGGGTAGCAGCTCAAGGAGGCACATAGTCACGGCTAGGTGAGGAGGAGTGATTGCGACGTTGTGACCGACGAGGGCCCACCGACTCAGGCTGGCCTGGCAGACGTCCACGACCGACGAAGTTGACGTGGGCAGCAATGTCAAACCGATCAGCAGGAGGCCGATCGATGCCTGGGAAGATGAGAGGCTGAATAACAACGGGGAACTGGATACATTCTCCATCAGGCGAAGGAGCGGATGAAGGTGATGCCATGGTCAGTTGGCTAGGAGGAGGAGGATCATCAATAGGGTCATGGACCACCCGTCGCGCTGCTCGCTTCACGACTTGTATGAAGGACAGTCGCGGAGCCGTAGTTGAGGCAGGTAGTGGCATTGCCAAAGGCTGGGAAGAGGTAGCCGACAAAGAAGGAGCAAGAGGGCTGGAGGCAACTGGCGACCAAGCTGGAGCCCCCGCATTGAGCCCAGCCGAGGCAGACGAAGCAGTGGTGGAGGCCCACGCAGGCATAGCATCCGGCACTGAAAGGCCCAGGACAATGTTAGTGGCTCGCGGGTGCATGCTGGGGGCAGCCCCAGCCCCCTCAGTAGAAGGCCGAACAGCAGCGGATGATGTCACGGAGGCCGCGGGTGAAGATGGATGTCTTGAGCAAGCACGATGAGAAGCCTGCTTGGGGAGTGCCGGTGATGCTGAGGAGATGGAGGCCGGTTCCAGACTCGGCGCCAGGAGGACATGCACAAGAGGACGGTGCGGGTCCTCAGCCAGGGAACGAGTAGGGGGCTCGTCCAGGGTTGTAACCCGTGGTGACGGATGCTCATCCCAGCCAGTCATCGCTGGGGCTCGTCCCTTGACCAGCTTGTCGACAGCATGGGCCTTGCGAGCTTGGTAGAGTTGGATATTTTGTTGCACGTAAAGATGCTTTCCTTCGAGCTCAGTGAGCTCTTCCAGTCTTCTTTCTATGTTGGTTTGTTCATCGCTAGCCAACCCATGCTGGATGGCGACTCGCAGTGAAGGAACTTCCAATTCAATTGGCACCACAGCCTTCGACCCATATACGAGGGAGAATGGTGAATAGCCAGTTGGGGTTTTATAGACTGTACGGTAGGCCCAAAGTGCTTCATTCATCTTTTCCTCCCAGTCCTTTTTATTAGACTTGACAGTCTTTACCAGCAGTGCACATAACATCTTGTTGAAGGCTTCTGCAAGTCCATTGGCTTGGGGGTTGTAGGGGGATGACGTCCTCTAGTCAATCTTGTATTTATCGACTAGTCGATAAACCTTCTACTTTCTAAAATGGCTACCATTATATGAGATAATTCGGCTGGGAACCCCGAATCGAAATATTATATTCTGTCGGAAGAATCTGGCGACCAGCTCTCTCGTCACTTCTTTTAGCGCTATTACTTCTGCCCATCTGGAGAAGTAATCTGTGGCTGCTAAGATATATCTGCACCTTGACGAAGATGATGGTAGCAGCCCTAGGTAGGGGGATGGTTTCCTAGCTCGTGTACTTTATTCCCCACAAGTTTTGTAGACCGAGGTGAGCCGATAGGGTTTCTTTTCCCATCGGGGTTAAAATGTGTGATTATGGGGTGTAAGCCAGATTTCACATTTTGATCGAGTTTTTGGGGTTTGAAGGGGGTCCTCTCGGTGCTAGAGAGGTTGGGGAAGGATTTCTCCTTGTTTTTCCCATCACTTGGGGGTGATTAGGGTGTGGAATAGATTTTTCCATAGTTTTTGCCATTTTCGGTATCGAGTTGAGATCGCAGTCACCACAGTAGCTGCGTTTTTCAAGAAGGCGACGTGTTGTGCCACCATGTTCATCGGGGAAGATGAATAGTAGGACAGTTGGGGTCATGGTGGTGAGACTAATCGTGACCAGGTCGCGCCCGCCGGCCCTGCCGCGTTAACACGCTGACACGCTTAGGGACCCGCCGCGTTAATTGGGATCGCGCCCCTCGTGATGGATGCGTTATTCTCAGATCGCGATCCAGGCTTCTGGCATGTTTTGATCGCACCCAGTAGGCCAAGCGCGTTCTCCTTGATCGCGCCCCTCGTGTTGGGCGCATCCCGTGATCATCGTGCCCATGGTGGGGGTCGCCTTCATGAACGCTCCCAACACGAGGGTGCGCGTTCATGTGGACGACCAGTCTTGCGGGCCAGAGTGTGGGAAGGTAGCCTGGCGTGCTTTCCTTGGCCCGTGTGCGTCCCGGACACCCCTTGGGGACCATGATTATATTTTTGGTGTCTGAAAGTATCATGTTATCTCGATCAATGTGCCCGTGTGTTTAGAAGATCCGGACGACCCTGTGTGTTCTGGGTTTCGCGTTACGCTTGAGTGAGTCATCGTGAGTCGGCATGTGTGTGGAGGGTCTTCCTCGCATGACGTGGGTTTCACCAGAACGTGATTTTCGAGTGGGCCATGTGGATACCCTTAGACTGTGAGTCTAGTTAACCAGCCTGGGGCTGGAGATTTTCCATGTGTCCTTTGGATGAGGGATTAACTCGGTAGTTTGTGAGCTGCCTTGAGAATTATGCTACCGTGATTTCAGACCTAGGGATTAGGCCAGATTGATGGCGTTGTGCCGTCACGTGCAGTAGTCTTGACCCGAGTTGCGTGACTCAAGGACCGTTAGGTTTGTTAGGTTGAGTGGGCTGTCCAGAGTCTGGTGGCCTCGAGCCGCCTGTTACTCTGTATTACTCCCAATGGGTGCGTGCGTGGCTTTCGTTGTTCACGTTAGTGACCCCCCACTAGTTGTGGCTTTCCTGCGCACGTGAGTGTGGACCCACCCGGGAGTGGTGGAGAGTTTCCCTGGTGTGATGATTTTTAGGCTGGTTACCGTAGGGCCCCTCGCCTCTGCAGCTTGAGTCTGGGCTGGGGGGGGGAAGCTAGCTAGAGGACCCAACTTAGAGCACGTAGTCTATGTGTGCACACGTCGTTGGGGACTATAGGCTTGCGCTGACGAGCACGACCCCAACTAGTTCTTGTTCTGTGGTTACTAGTAAGGTGTCTCAGTTCCCGCTAGGTCAGAGGGAGATACTTGAGGTGCGGACTAAGACGTCAGTGGATGCATCCGGTCTTGCTCTAGTGGGCAGGTACCTCGTCACGTGACGTGAGCTTGTCGTGACTTGAGGTTCCATTTCTCATCTGTGAGATGTGGTTTTGTATGTAGTTTTCGGGTGTTTTTCCGAAGCCAAGATCTGGGGTTTTCGGTGAGTGTCACCGAGGGCTTCCCCCTACACGGTGCAGAGTTTATGATGGCGAGGTCATGACTGTGTTTCTAGACTGTGTGGTTTTGGAGTGGGCCTTCGTGTGTAAGCACAGGCCTCCACGACAGAGGTGTCGTGACATTTTCCTAGTAGCGTGACTAGGGTGGTTCATAGTCTGGTGGTCCCCTGACTGTGGGATCGGGGTGTTGGTTTCCTTTTCGGTAGGAGTAGTTGTAGAGCCATGGTTTTACCAACTACTGTGTTTTAGGAATTCGTATACAACCGTGTTTCCTTGCTGTTGTTGTTGTAGCTACTCCTGCTGTTGCTGTTCTTCTTGCTATTGTTGCTTTCCCTACTGCCATTGTTTACGGTTGGGGTTTTGTGGGACCCCTACTGAGTCAGTGATAGGAGGCTCACCCCTACTTTTTAGGTGTTACAGATCTTCCTCGATGTTCGAGGGCACTGCACGATGGTTCTTAGTTGCCAGCTCACTGGGCCGAGTGTTCACTCGGCATTGAGTACATTTTCCTAACTTAGATTGTACTTTTGTTAGACTGGACTCTGTTGTAGTTAGATTATTTATTTCTGTTAATTATTTAATTATCCTGCTTTATTTCTTATTTGTATGGACACCACACCTACCTTTTAGCCCTTCCGAGCCCTCCCACTCGTGGGCGACGGGCCAGGATTCGAATTGTATCGGGTCATTCCCGATATCCAAATCTTGGGCCGTTACAATTGGTATTAGAGATGTAGTTGTGGTAGTACATGGAAATTCGAGATATTACAGTGATCAGTGTCCGTAAGTTTCAGTACAGTCAACAGTTGGCATAGGGTTTTGTGCTTATTTTCTGCTTCATTTCTCGCGTGAGAGCGTCAGTGCGCGGTGTTGGCGCTGTGAAGGTGGATGCTGTCGTCATTGGATTGTCGACGTGGGGCCCAAGGATCGAGATCGAGAGCTTTCTGTTGAGCAGTGGATGACGGATCTAGAGGGGAGGGGTGAATAGATCTGCCCCTCTTTTCGCAATGCAGCCCTCTTTATAGCTAGTTTATTTTACATCCCAAAAGAGTAGCTTTCTCTTTCCTTGTGATGGAACCACTAGTCGTAGCCCGACGACGTCCGTGTTGACCCACCTGGGAGAGGTGGCGGGGTGTTCCCGTTGTACAATTTTTAAGCTAGTTTTCGTGGGCCCTCTCGCATAGTCAGTAGCGTCCTATTGGGAGGGAAAACTAGCTAGAGACCTGGCTCAAGGTGATGAGTCAGTGTGTGCACACGTGGTCAGAGGCTTGGACTGACGCTGATGAGCATTACTCTAATTAGTTACTTGGTGCGGTACTGTTGTGTCACTCACTTGTCACGAGCTTGACTGCGAGGTGCTTGAGACGTGGTGTAAGACATCAGTGGATGCATCTGGTTTCTTCCTTCTGGTGCGCTTCCTTCTTCCTATCACATGGTTAGCTGGGGTTTCCTCTATTGGTAGATTTAGCTCCTGATGCTATTACTTAATGTAATTCGGCATGTTTACTTGTTTAGGTAGGCTTTCCTGCTTTGCTATTATTGTGTTTTATCATGCTATTGCCTGTTTAGGACTTAAAAGCATGCTCTAATTACCTTTATTACTATATGCTTGCATGTTTAGTGCAAGGTAGGGATCCGCGTTACCCCTACAGAGTCTGGCTGTGAGTCACCCTTCCTTCCTGTAGGTGAGCCATCCCAGCCGTCCGTCGGTCCATCGCGTGTTTTTAGAGACCGTGCCTAGACTGCCAGCTGTGGTCTGTTCATCCTTTGTGTACTTTTGACCGGGGTATGCCCCATGTAGTTGTACCGTAGGACTGTTCTGTTGTTGTCGAACTTGTATATTTTTAAATTCTGGACTATTGTAAATATTTAGCACTCTGATAATTTTAAATTACTTCTGTACTATATGTTAATTTTGTTACTTTAATTAACATTGCCGGTTGTAATTCTAATTTGTTGCACCATCCCTCGACAACCTCTACTAACCCTTCAGGGGCCTCATCAGCCTCTTGGGAGGCGTCCCCAGTTCTTAGTGACGGTAATCTGATATTATCAGGTTATCGGTACTCGAAACTCTGGGTCGTTACAGTTGGTATCAGAGCTGTGTTGGGGAATCGTGTAAGGAATTGAAATTGCATGTGATTGTCCAGAACAAGTCCATTCGGGTCGTCTATTGCTGGCTTAGGTTATTTTTTGTGAGTATCAATGTATTTTCCATTGTCGTATGATTTAGATGTCGCCTTGTAAAAGATGAGCTCCTGTTCCCTTGGAATAGAGTGGCAGCGTTCCTCCTCCTGTCACGCCTGCTCCTCCTCCGATCGTGCCAGTTCCTGCTCCTGTCGTGCCTGCTCTAGCTCTGCGAGATGACGTACCCAGTGGCCGTGGTAAAGCACTCATGGAGTTTCTGCTATTCCACCTACCGACTTATGAAGGTCAGTTAGATCTAGATGCAGCCAGAATTTGGAATGAGGCGACTGCACATGTGTTCCTATCGATGGAATGCGCGGAGGATGAGAAGGTCATGCTTGCTACTTTTCAACTTCAGGGTGCAACATTAATGTGGTGGAGTTCGGAGTGGGAAGTTACTTTTCGTTCCTGACCACTTCGTCAGATCACCTGGACAGAGTTTGTGACTACCTTCGAGCGCACTTACAGTCCGGCCTATCTTCGAATGGATAAGATGCATCAATTTCTAGATTTGGTTCAAGGTGAGATGACTGTGCTGCAATATCGAAACAAGTTCATTGAATTGGGTCGGTATGCACTGCATATTATCGCTGATGAAGCCTTAAAGACCGAGCAAATTCTCCATGGTTTAAGAGTCGAATTGAGAGTGCCACTGCTTGCTACCCATGTGAATGTCATGGATGACGCATATCAAGCAACTATCGCGGTTGAGCTTGACTTGGCGAGGTCTACAGGGTTTTCTCAGTCCAGTGTTGCTCAGTCGGTTGTACCATTTCAACAGTCTTTTCAGTCGTGTGTGCCTGGAGTCCCATCTTTTGCACCTACCTCTAGTGGCACTTCGAGGTGGATGTTTAGAAAGTCTAAGAAGCGTTTTAACTGTCAAGCATCTTCGGGTTTTGTGCAACAGCAATCGGCATCTTCTGATTCTATCCAGCAGTTTGTTCCTCCTTTTCAGCAGTGTTGAGAGTTTTCTGTGAGTCAGCCGAGACTGTGTCTGAGGTGTGGTGGCAGTCACCCTGGTGTATCGTGTTCTTTACCGGTAGTCTGCTATCGCTGTGATCAGCCGAGTCACATTATTTGAGATTGCCTGATGAAGTCTGTTTCGGCACAGTTCTCATAGTTCACCCAGCCACAGTAGTCCCAATTTCATCTTCCTGCACCACCTCTACCTCAGCCATCTTATTTGCAAGTTCCAGCTTCGCCCTAGCAATCTTCTGCAGCCTCTAGTCGAAAGCCGAGGAGCCGGATTACTCACATCACTCGTGCAGAAGCCATTGCGTCCAACCTCATAGAAGGTACGGTTTCAATTTTTGGTCATCTAGCTTACGTTCTATTTGATTCAGGTGCTACACATTCATTTATTTTCGAGGATTTCCTTGCTCATCTCGAGGAGCCGGTAACCGAGTCACCCTATGAGTTGCTTGTTGAGTTACCATCCAGAGATTTCATGTCCACTCCATTTTTCTTGGAAAATTCTCCTATTATCGTCTGTGACCAGCAGTTGCCAGCGAAGTTGTATGCGCTGCAGTTGGCCGATAACGATGTGATTCTAGGCATGGACTTGTTAGAGCGGTATTATGCCGTGGTTGACTGTAGATCCAAGAAAGTCTACTTTCAGCCACCAACTAGATAATGCGCAAAATCTAACAGGAGTTTGCTATTTCTCCTCCTTAGATATCTGAGGAGGGTAAATCTGGTTTGGCTCAGAAACAGCCTAATAACGACAGACCCACTGAAAATTGAGCGCAATAAGTCCTGCCAAGAGGCGGGCGCACGCACTCGGTCCAATAAGAAAGGGGCCAACCCAAGAGGGGATCGGATTCTATAATGCAAAACGGCTACGTCCCAAGCACAGTTATCCCCGAAGGACTCTCCGGCGACCGACCGTTGCCCCCACGACGTCGGTCTTGATCCCATAACCGGTAAGCATACCCCAGGAGCGTCGTAAGACTCGCCCCGAGACCGACCGACGCCTGGATAATTACCCCCCAACGGGAAACTCCCGTCATGATAGCGGAGAAAGGTTACTCTACTATGGACTCCCTTCCCTATCAAGGGTGAGGCTCCTCGCTCCAGGACAACCCCCTATAAAAGAGAGATCGACAGAAGAGAAGAGCACGGTGATTCGGTCCACTACTATGCTGCCTCAGAGAATAGAGCTACTACCCCTGCCAAACAAGGTGAAGAAGAGAGTGATGGCCTACACTCTGAGAGAGTTTCTTCCCAACGGCCTTACCAGCCAGCGAGTACTCTTCGAGTGAGCACTGGGACCGGTGAGCACTCATCTGGGGAACCTCCATCGATTCGACGACCTCCTATAGCGATCTCTCTCTCTCTCTCTCCCTACTCTTCTCTGCGCTCTATTATTCTGTTGCTGACTTAAGCATCGGAGGGTTATCCCCTAGGGTAACACTCGGGACTCCTTCTGATGCCTCTTCCGCTTCCTAGTGATTTGCAGACTTCCACGGGCGCGAGATGACTTCTCCTACAAATAAATAGAGAAAGTGGTACGTGGCCTAGGAACCATTTTCCTGCCTCTACATTTCTTGGCGCCGTCTGTGGGAAGGCCGATCAAAATGCTATGGTGCCCCATGGAAGTCTCTGAAACACTAGCAACCGAGGGCGTAGGTCTCACCAGGGACCCAGCTCCCGGCGGGAGTCGCAAGAAGCCTCTTCCACCCATCCACGATAAGAGGTCACCCCGGGTGACCTCGACGAGCTGCGCCAGTAGATCCAGACCCTGGCAGAGCTCTGCCAGGAGCTCCGGGACCAACGGGCCAACCCCCAGCGTGTCGTGTCTGAACGACGCGAGGATGGGGGACGTCAGGCTGGGGGGAACCCCCGTTCGGTACGAGAGGCATCCCGCGCCTCGGCAACTAGGACTCGGCAGTCCCACAGCATGCCCAGCCAAGGGTGCGCAGCCCACTCCACTCCAATCTGGAGATGGACCACCAGCTCCAGCATTTTGAAGAAATAGAGGACAAGGTCCGGTATTTGGAGGACGTCCTCTTGGCCGCCAAGAATCACGGCCTAATCGACGACGACCTAGATTTTCATGCTCCCTTCTCTAGGGAAATAATAGAAGTTCCCATCCCACCAAAGCTTCAACTGTCATCATTCACCTCCTACGACGGCACCGCCGACCCGGCCGACCATATGCATAGTTTCGAGTCCCACTTGGTGTTCCACCAGGTCTTAGACACCATGAAGTGTCTGGCATTCGTTACGACTCTCCTGGAGAATGCCCAAGCTTGGTTCGAGTCCTTGTCGGCCGGGACCATTACCTCCTTCCAACAGCTCAAAAAGCTATTCAAGCAGAATTTTGTTAGCTACCGAAAGGTGGCCAAGTCTGCGGTGACCCTACTCGCGCTCATGCAGGGTAAGGAGGAAACATTGTGGGATTTCGTCTCTCTCTTCTGCTCGGAGGCGCTACGGATCCCACACCTCGACGTCGGTATCACTACCACAGCCCTCACTTAGGGGAAATGGGATCACATCCTTTGACGCGCCCTCGGAGTAGAGGCCCCAGCGACTCCTCTAGATCTCCTCGCCTTGGCGCAGAAGCATGCACGTTGCGAGGAGAACACGGCGGCCTTGGGCCTCACAGCCGGAGCCGATCGATCCGACAGCAAGAGATCCGCCGATCCCCTGTGAGACGGTTAGAATAAGCGGGAGCGGCGTGACGGAGACCGTCGCGACTGCCCCGAGAAGGAGAGGGGCAACTATCGCCACTATATGCCCCTAACGGCTCCACCAGACCAGATATTAATGGAGATCCGGGATGAGCCATTCCTCAAGTGGCCTCCTCGGATGAAGTCCGATCCGAGCATGAGGAGCAAGAAGAAGTACTACCTCTACCATCGCGACCATGGCCACGACACTGTCGATTGCATAAACCTCAGGGATGCCATCGAGGACCGCATCCGGAGGGGACTCCACGACAAGTTCCTTGCCAAGGAGGCAGAATGACGGCATAAGACGACCCCACCAATCGACAACCGGTCCAACAGGAAAGAGATCATGATGATCTCTGGAGGACCGATCGCCGGGGGAGATAGCCTGAGTAGGAGGCGGTAGTACGCGATGGCAGTCTGCGCCACAGGCCAAGGCGATGTCACTTCATGCGGGGATTCCACCCCAAGCCGTCTAGGAGACCCCATTATCTTCTCCGATGACGACCTAGAGGGGGTAGCCATGCCCACGCCGATGCTTTGGTTGTCTCAGCCACCATTAATCAATGTATTGCGCGTCATATCTTAGTAGATAATGGAAGCAGACCCGATGTTATTGCCTATGACTGCCTTGTTCTCATGGGTGTGGATATGTCCTAGCTGACGCCATTAAACACGCAGCTATATGGATTCTTAGGAGCGACAATCCGCCCGGAAGGACGCATCTCACTAGCTTGAGCTTCCTCCGAGGTGACCCAGATCCTTCTCAAGTCTGATTGTTGGTCTCCCTCATCCTTGTTCCTCCGATGAGACTTGGGAGCTTGAGTGCCAAACTGGCGCTGGTGCTTTTGGGCCGTTGCCGAAGCATCCGCCTGCTTAAGTTCCGCCTTGTCTTCCCACGTTTGATGCAGGAGGCTAAAGCGGTTGGTGATAGGGACCGTAGGGACAATCCATTCCGGAGGAAAAATGGGTTCGCCCCCATCCAGGCAAATTCATAAGTCTCCAACAAGAATGGTCTTGTCAGAGTTGCAGGTGGTAGCAACGGGTCACTTACCTTTACGGCTACACTGGTGCGTCTTCTGGGGAGCGGAAGATGACTCAGCTCCAAGGTGGTAGGCCGAGAAGACCCAGCCTGTGGGTGCTGGTGGCACAGGGCCAATCATCGGGAATACCAGGATAGGCCCCCAAGATGTGAAGTCTGTAGTGAAGGTCGGTGGCTGGGTGGCTTGAGTGTAGGCTTTCACCCAAGCCAACAGTACTGTTGCGGATGCTTGCCGCAATGTGTCTGCGCTCGAAGTTCTCACTATAGGGGGTGTCGAGATGCCAGTGACCCGAGGCCTTGAGCCTGAACTAGGAGATGGCAGGATCGGAAGGTACGACAGAGGGCGCTCAGTCCGTACCGAGGTCACAGTGTCCCACAAAGGCTGACCCATGCTGGGGATCGACGTTGTCAGATTGCCAGAGGAATGCTCCCGAGGTAGAGGCGAGAGATCCGAAGCCTGTCGCGGACCCCTCATAACCAATGTTGTCCGCCGGAAACCCCAGAGTTGTATGTCTGGTCTGGATGCTAGGACGCCTCGTGCCAGGGGTTGGGGACCCAGGTGAGGGGGTCTCGCTTCTGCGGTTCAGGTCGGGAGGCTTGAACAGGGTGCTGTGGAGCCCTGCCCCTGGGCTAGGAGGCCCGTGTAGGGAGCTGGCTCGATGGGAGCTCAGGATTGATGGCCCGAGCAGAGTGCTGAGGAGCCGAACACCATAGGATGGATACCCACACTGGAAGTCAGCTTGGCTGAGGCTCGGGGCTGGAGGCCCGAGCGAACTATAGGGCTAGAGACTAGAACCTGGGACGCAAGGCTTGTGTTGAAAGCTGGTCTAGACTGGGCCCGAGGACTAATGCTTGCCCAGGCTGGGGCTGGTTCGGAACCCCTACGGGAACCAGTGGCGGGAGAGCCGAGCCTGACGCCCGGCCTGGCTATCGGGACTGGTAGCCAGCATGTCACCCTGGTGGCACCAGAGAAAACATGAGCTAGAGGTGGTGGTGGAGCCGCCATGGGGACCACACCCAAGAAGTAGGGTGATCTGATGATTGGGGTAAAGTTGCCAAAAATGATCGGCACTACCAACTAGCCCACTAGTGCATGGGTGGTGATGGCGATGGGACCGTAGGGGACGGCCACCATAGTTGCTGGAGTCCTAGACAAGCTGAGGCGACGACCGGGAGCGGTCATCGAACATGATCTGGCAATTGGGAGACGAACTGGAAGCTACTGCGAAGTACGAACAGGTGCTCTTCTGCTACACCTCCTGCAAGGACAGGAAAAGGGCACCCGGACTTCAGGGCTGGCACGGACTTTCGCATCAGTAAAAATAAGGAAGGCGAGAGACGTCCCACCGGGTGTGCCAACCTTTTTGTTCCACCCCGGGAGGGTCTGCCGGGGCCAATGTGTGTAGTGACCAGAGTGAGGGGTAGGACACAACCACAAGAGAGATGTCGAAAGTTAATGGGCCTCGGGCACCCGCTCTCATGACTGTATCTGCCTCAAGGCTACACCGTGCACTCACCTTTTACGGAGAGTCGAGGGGAGACTGAGTGACATGGGAGGTTTTTCGAGTTAATGGGAAACATAGCTGGGATGCGGGCGTGCCATTTGATTTCTTGAAAATGACCCGTGGAACCGAACGTTTAATTGGGGATGCGCCGCCAGGGCGCGACATGTGGACTCAGGGAATGAGCGACATATGGAGGGAAGAACGGTTCTGTGGGTGCGAGTGCGGAGGTGACTATGGGGAGTTGTGTATAGGACATCTTTCCCCACCCACCGTAAGTAGTCGGTGTTTATTTACATCAGATTGAATCCGAAGACCTTCATTCCATACCGAAGCGGAGTTCGTATTCCTGAAGCCCAGGATGGAGACCCGAGGGTACTTTGCAACTGTAGGTTCATCTCGGACTGGGTCATGTTGGCCGGGGGTGAAGGGTGTTGGGGGTTCACGCTAGGTGACACAGAGGGTAGCTGGAGGCCCAAACGTGGATGCGAGAGCATACGTCCAACTAGCGGTGTAACACTGAGATGTATATATTTTTATAGTCAGGCCATGACGGACCGGGTAGAATAGGGGCATGCCTCGGGACAATTCCGACGTGCTAGTTGGTCCCCGGGTCGATGTGTGACGTATGAGTACATGTGTGTTTCACAGAGAGTTCCTCCCATGACATGGGCCATGGCCGTGGTGTCGAACGGGGGCTTGTGGCTGGCTGGGCGACTGAGGGGACACATCGGTCCAATATCTGGACGAGGGTCGATCACGGCTCGAGTGGAGTGATCGATGTGGCCTCGTTACTAAGAGGGAGCAAGACATCATGACGCGCAGATGGTCGTGGCTGACGGGCACATGAGGGGCGACCCCGGCATGAGGGGGTGTCTACCCTTGTCATAGCGTCTCACATGAGGCGGGTGTGGACTTGTGTGCCACGACTAGCTAACACGTGAGGGAAGTGCAAAAGACGTACCGTTAAAGCCTTTTTGTCCTTGGTTGCTCTTCTAACAAAAACAACCAAGTCCGCTGGGACATCAATATTTTTAACCCTATTTTTTTAATTTTTTTTTGAACCTATAATGCCAAAAGACAAGGAGAAAGTGGCACTCCCATAGAGACGTGTGTGCCGCATAGGTGGGACAAATGGGTGGATTCGACTGCCCTAGTGAGACGCAATTAGCCAAATCCAAAAGCCGAAGGTTGAACGGGTTGGCAACCCAAAAGGGATGTGCATAGGCCAAGCCCGGTTGGGACAACAAAGGAGTAGGTTTAACAGTCCGAAAGGGACATGTGGGTTAAACCTGGAGGCCGATAGGGAAGATGGGTTGGCAGCCCGAAAGGGGCATGCATAGGCCAGACCCGAAAGAATGAAAGAGGGGATTTGACAGCCCAGGTGGAACGTAAGAATCAAATCTGTAAGCCGATAGGCAAATGGGGTTGGCAGCCTGAGAAGGACATGCATAGGCCAAGCCCGTGGAGAACGAAAGAGTGAACTTGACAATCCTAGTGGGACGTGTGAGTCAAGTCTGAGGCCAAGAGACGAGATGAGTTGACAACTTGAAAGGAGCATGCATAGGCCAAACCCAAAAGAAGGAAAGGATGGATTCGACAGCCTTAGTGGGACGTGAGAGTCTAACCCGAAAGCCGATAGGCAAAGGATGGGTTGGCAGCCCAAGAGGGACGTGCATAGGCCAGATCCAAAGGAAAGGAAGGGTGGATTTGACAGTCCTAGTGGGACGTGAGAGTCAAACCCGAAAGCCGATGGGCAAAGGATGAGTTGGCAGCCCGAGAGGAACGTGCATAGGCCAGACCCAAAGGAAAGGAATGGTGGATTTGACAGCCTTAGTGGGACGTGAGAGTCAAACCCGAGAGCCAACAGGCAAAGAATGGGTTGGCAGCCCGAGAGGGCATACTGAGGCCGAACCCGGTGGGACAAAAAGGATGGATTTGACAGCCCTAGTAGTACGTGAAAGTCAAACCCGAAAGTCGATAGGCACGGGATGGGTTGGCAACCCGAGAGGGCATACTGAGGCCAATCCCTAGAAGGTAAAATGAGCCGAAAGGCATGATGGGTTGGCAGTCCGAGAGGGCATGCTGAGGCCGAACCCCGGAGGAAGGTAAAATGAGTTGAAAGGCATGATGGGTTGGCAGTCTGAAAGGGGCATACTGAGGCCGAACCCGGTGGGACAAAAGAGGGTCCGAGTGGATAGTCCGGAAAGGCATACGATCCAAACCCCTGGGAGACCCGAAAGATGAGTGGAGCTGACATACCAAGAGCGTATGAGTCAACTCTCGAAAGGAAATGGATAGACTTGACAGTCTGAAGGGGCACAAGAGTCAAATCTATCACAAATGGAGATGCTGGTGGTCCCGACGGGACGGGGTGCAACACCGTCGGGATGTGTCGGTGGGGCTGAATGTTATAGGAATAACATGGGAGGCATGGCCATGACATGAATATGATGGGGCCACCCAGAAAGCAAACTGAGAGAGGATTTTTTTTTTCACATTACCAACCTCACCGCCCTTTCGGGTTTTCGCCGAGACTGTCCCCCTTTTTAGCTTTTTCCGGTGCGCCCTTGCGAGTTTTCACACCGAGGGGTTGCCCATTTTTGCCTGAGGCGCCCTTTCGGGTTTTCACCTCAGCCGGGACTGTGGCCTTTTTGCCCTCAGCCAACCTTTGAAGGTCGACCAAGTCCGCCGGGGTATCAGTATTTTTAACCCCATTTTTTTTTTAGCTGGAACCTTCACTGGGGATAGGTAAGTCCTTTGAGGACTGCTGGGGAAACTCTTGCGGTGGCGCATAATAGAGCTTCGTGTGCTTGCCATTCAGAGGAGGGAAATGATTATCTCTCTTGTAGTCGACGACCGTATAGGCCCCTCCTTCATAGACCTTTTGAATAACATAAGGTCCTCGCCAATTAGGTTGGAGTTTGCCGCTGGATCTTCCTACTAAAACCCCCTTTTCCTTGATCATGACGAGGTCGCCTTTTTTGAACGCCCACTGCTTGACCAGCTTGTCATAGGCACGTGTCATGCGGGCTTGGTACACTTGTAAGTGCCTGTAGGCTTTGAGCCTTTCACCTTCGAGGTTGGACAGCTCCTCGAGCCTTCTTTCTATCTCAGATTGATCCTGGCCTGGCAGTCCAGCGTGCACGGCGATGCGATAGGATGCTAGCTCGATCTCTACGGGGACCACTGCTTCAGCTCCATAGACCAACGAGAATGGGGAACAACCCGTGGGGGTTTTGTAAATAGTTCGGTAGGCCCATAGGGCTTCGTGGACCTTCTCGCCCCAATCCCGTTTGCGGCCACCCACTATCTTGGACAGCAGCTTACAAAGGGTCTTGTTGAAGGCCTCCAGTCAATATGAAATTTGGCTGCCAAAGCATAAACAGTCTTGTTCTTGAATGGCGTGTCATTATCAGATATAATCCGACTGGGAGTGCCGAATCTGTGTATAATATAGTGCCTCACAAAGCGGGCAACTATTTCTCCCGTAACGTCCCGTAGTGGGATGGCTTCTGCCCATCTTGAGAAATAGTCAGTGGCAGCGAGTATGAACTTGTGCCCTTGAGACGATGGTGGGAATGGTCCCACAATATCCATGCCCCACTCTGCAAAGGGCCAAGTAGGCGCTGTTGGGTGGAGTGGGTTTAGAGGCCTTCGAGACACTGGCCCAAATGCTTGGCATTGGTGACATGTACGAGCGTATCGGTTGCAATCCTCATACTTGGTGGGCCAGTAAAACCCCCCCCCCGCGACCACTCTTGATACACCCCCCCGCCCCCGTCGACTCACGCCCGGGGGGGGGGGGGGTCAACTATAGGATCCTAGGACCTAGACTCGCAAGCAACGCAATGAACTCGGCGGAATCGCACAAGCGGGCTCACCCGCATAGCGCACACTTGGGTCCGTAGATGGACCGGCGATAGTGGAGAGGGTCTGAAGTGGGACCTCACTGTTCTGGGGTTCGGCTAGCTTGAGGTTGAACCTCCAAGGGTCTGGGATGCCTAATTTTGCAGGTGGCCAGTGCACCGAAGGCGTGGGGTGTAATGTCTCTCTCACAACTCACCCGCAGTAGCCACTCATATGATGGCAATTTGTGATCGGGCACTCACTCACCGATCGATAGGCATTTATAGACAATAATAATCAAGCAAAGGAAGTGAAACCAGCAGAGGATGGGGGCCCGAATCTCACCTGGTCGGCATGAAGACGTCGACCCCGGCCGAAGACGAGGGTGAGCGAGGAAGTGTGGGCTTACCCACACGCCGCGCCGATGTAGCTTTGACCTGTAATAATCGTTTACATTCACTACACCTCACACAGGAGGGGTGGACTAGGGGTGGGGGATTGAATGGCTACATGCAAACACTACCTCCCGTAGGGAGGGACTTTAAGACGGCCAGGCGGGGGTGGGAGAAACTAAGCTAAAGCTGAATTGCCGAACTGTGCTGGTTCTGATAGCCCTGGATCAGCAGGATAGGAGGTCGGTGTTGTCACCGCCATGGACTCCTCCGACTGCTGGTGATGATGGGACCAGCACCAAAACATCCTGGGTTGGCGCAGGAAGACGCCCAAATTTTTGGAGATCATTCTGATGCCGACGGTGGCCAAGGCGGGGTCGGGACCAGGGCCAGTTGGACCTGGATCTGGCTGCCCCAGAACCACTATTGCTGCAAGAAGTGGACGTCATGAGTGCTCCCGGGGTCCGATGAGGGCGGGACCAGATCCGTTCCAATCATGGATGAGTCTTCTTCGATCAGAGACCAACGACGTTGCCGGAGGAGGTCGAAGCAGAGCGCGAGAACCAGAATAGTGGGAGGGCTCGGATCTGACTTAGGGGGAATTGACCTATGCACTCTGGGGAGAAAAATTGGAACTCTGTGCTCCGGTGTCCAAATGGCACCCTTCTTCTTGGAGCTGGTAGAGGACATGGAGTAGAAGGTCTCAGCCAAACGCCGCTCCAGGAATCAATGGGGACTAGGCATGGGGGCTCCTGCACTTGGGCTCTGGTCTGTAGCTAGAGACTGGGTGTACAATTCTCAGAACCACATGGGTCTAAGAATCGCTTCCACGAACTCACCGGCGAGCCGTCATTTTAGACTTCCATGCACATGCACCGAAAGTCATCCCAATCAAGTCCAACTTTCCCAAATCACTCCATAATTTGTGGATCTGGTCTCAAGGCTATCTTTGACCATCCTAAACAAATAAATACATCTTATTGGGTTGTAAACCCTAAGGAGAAGGATTGTAGATCTGAATTTGGGTTTTCTCTAACCCTTGTGAGTGCAGGTCGCAGCAGTAGCTCCAGGGGCTTCTTCCAGCCAGATCTGAGCTTGGATGTGAAGGGAAGAAGTGTGTTTCAAGCCTTCAATCAACCACCAACTGGTAGCTGTGTCCCAAATCAAAGCTGTAACATGTTTCAAGCCTCGTTCTTCCATTCTCCATCAAGAGGAGTCCTCAACCTGCAAGAAGCGCTCAAGCATAATCGAAGGAGAGAAAGGAGGAACCAAGTGAGATCTGAAAATCATTTTTCTTCAAACCCTTGTATGTGCAGGTCGCAGGTAGCAACTCTAGGGCTTCTCCCACATTATTCTGAGCGTGAATTTGAAGAGAAGAAGGCTGATTCACATCCTCATTCCATCCAAGAGAGATCTACGGGCCATTCAAGTGAAGGAGCAAGCAGGCACTCAAGGTAGATCAAGGAAAGGCTGTTTAAGGTGAAAGAACAAGGCTTTTACAATTCATGTGAAGTCACTCAAGCAAGAGGGAAGGCAACGTTCAAAGAGTAGCAGCATACATTCAAAGGGAACCTAAATCAGGAGCATTCTAAACTGTGGCTTATTTACTTTGTGTCAGGTGTTTTATGTTCCTTATCTATATCACCCATAAACTACATACATCTGTGTGTGTGTGGATCATTTCAGATCTGTGTTACTGTGTGGTTGGGGTCTTTTCATCTGTGTATGTGCGTGGATCTTCATAGATCTACGTGTGTGTGTGCGTCACGTCATTCTTAGTGTGTGGATTGTTGCACTTGTGGCAGCGTGTGTGTGTGTTGGTGGATCCGATTGTCAGATCTTGTTTGAGAAATTGTCTCCATGTGTGTGTGTACTGGGGTGCGTCCCCATGTGTGTGTGTGTGTACTGGGATGCGTCCTTGTGTGTGTGTGTAGGCGTCGTCCTACGTGTGTGGTTGGAGTGTTGTCTCCATTTGGGGATTTATCTCCGAGTGAAGCCTCACCTAGTTTGGTGAGGGGTGGACGTAGGGAGCCCGTCGTTGTCCCGAACCACCTTAAAAACCTTATGTATTGTGGACTGCCTTGTGCGTAGGCTTGGTTTGATTGTCACAACCATTATATGATCATGTGGGAACGGAGAGATTGAGAGAATCTGCTTCCGTGCTTCTTAATTATCTCAATCTTGTTAAGGGTGTTAATTCCACTACGCTGTACTTGTCTTGCCAACTAGTGTAAGGGATAGTATACATTATATTCAAATCTATAGTTGAACAGATCTCAACTGAGCGTCTCAACCACTTGGTAGGGTCCTTCCCAGTTGGGGGCTAGCTTGCCCGCCACCTCCAGTGGTCGAGAGGCTTTGGCTTTTCTGAGGATGAAGTCTCCCGGTTGGAAGTGTCTGCCTCAGACTCTGGCGTTGTAGTATCGAATGAGGCATTGTTGGTATTTCATTGCTCGGATACTGGCTATCTCCAAGACTTCATCTGCTAGGTCAAGGTTCTCTACCAATTTCTATTCATTGACCTCAGATGAAAAGCAGATGACTTGGAGAGAGGGATCGCCAATTTCTAACGGAATTACGGCCCATGCTGTACACCAATTGAAATCACCGGTTGCCATTCTGGGAGTCATTCTATGCGACCATAGTAGGCTTGGCAATTCCTTGAGCCAGCTTCCCTTGGCCTTACCAAGCCTAGTCATGATGCCTTTTAATATGATTTTATTGGCATTTTAGACCAACCCATTAGCCTGAGGGTGGGCGACCGAAGTGAAGTGGTTGCGAATGCCTAGGTCAGTGCATCAGTCTCTAAAATAATAAGAATCGAATTGCTCACAATCACTCGGGGGATGTCATAGTGACAAATGATTGACTTCCAGATGAAACTCCATACGACAGTCTCTATGATCCTAGTTGTGGCTTCGGCCTCGATCCACTTGGTGAAGTAATCGATGGCGACGATGATGAACTTTTTTGGGGCCTGAGCCACAGGGAATGGCCTGAGGATGTCGATCCCCCACCGAGCGAATGGGTAAGGCTCGGTCAGGGTGACAAGTTCTAACGCTGGTTGGTGGACCAGGTGGTCGAAGCACTAGCACCAGTCGCATTTCTGTACGTACACTATACAATCACGTTGGAGAGTAGGCCACCAGTACCCTTGCCGAAGCAAGATCCTAGGGTTGGGTCATCATTGAGGAAGACAGTCAGCAACTCACCTCCGGGCTTGGAGGTTGCTGGCTCTTTCTCGACTTCCCTCAGCCCCTTGTTCTTCCCTTCTGGCCTATCTCGGGCCAAGGGAAAAGGCAGAATCGAGATGGAGATTGCAAAGAGCCATCTCGGAGATACGAGCGATACACTCCCTTGACTGCTCCGATATACGAAATTTATGAAGACATCAAAGGCTCAGGTCTCCTCCGCCAGCCCGAGCCTATGGAGGTGAAACACCGCAATCGCAGCAAGCACTGCCTGTTCCATAGCGACCACGGGCACCACACCGGTGATTGCCACCAGCTCCAGGACGAGATCGAGCGCCTCGCTCACCAGAGACACCTATCCCGATATGTGTCCGCACACAAGGAAGACCGAGGTGCCACTGAGGAGATCGACAATGCCCCCCGCGGGGTCCACATTAACGTCATCGCTGGAGGAGCTGCATCAGGAGGAGATAGCAGCAGAGGAAGGAAACGTCATGCTGAGGGGGTGAGCCAAACTTTTGAGCCCCCCAAGGACCCGCTGAGTGAACCACAGGCCCTAGTATTCTCAGACCAAGACCTGGGATGGTTGACCACTCCAGATGACGATGCCCTCGTTGTCTTGACTATAATAAACCATTGTAACGTAGATAGAATTCTAGTTGACAATGGTAGTGCCTTTGATGTATTGTCCTATGACTGTTTTCTTAAGATGGGGGAGAATCCATCTAAACTCTGCCCGATTCGAACCCCCCTTTACGGGTTCAACGGCCAGGCCACTTATCCCGAGGGAGCCCTTAGCCTGCCAGTTACTCTTGGCACCCCACCCAAAATCGTCATGGTTATGGTGGACTTCATAGTGATCAAAGGTATGACGGCATACAACGCTATCTTTGGCTAACGAATCCTCAGTTGAATGAAGGCGGTGCCCTCCAGCTATCACCAAAAGATGAAGTTCCCCACCAAAAATGGTGTGGGGGAAGTCTGAGGTAACCAGGCACTTGCCCGAAGTTGCTACATAATCTCAGTCGAGGCCACGAGGTAGGAAGGGAAGAACAAGGGGCTAAGGGAAGTCGAGAAAGAGCCAACAACCTCCGAGCCCAGAGGTGAGTTGCTGACTGTCTTCCTCAATGACGACCCAGCCATAGGAGTAAAGATCGGAGCCGACCTACCAACCGAAGTTCAAAAACAATACAAAGAATTTCTTTCTAAGTGCATCCAAGTCTTTGCATGGTCTAACGATCAACTCCCCAGGATTCCAGAGGAGACTGTGATGCATAAACTCAATCTCCACCCAACAGTAACGCCGACGGAAGAACGCCCTGGAGAAACAGACAATCATCAAAGAGCAAGTCACCAAAGAGCAGAAGACTGGTCTCTTCAGATCGGTCCTTTACCCAACATGGCTCGCCAATGTCATCTTGGTATCAAAAGCATTAGGGAAGTGGCAAATGTCCGTAGACTTCACTGACCTTAATAAAGCTACTCCGAAGGACTGCTACCCGGTGCCAAGCATCGATCAACTGGTCGACTCCACCTCAGGCAACGAGCTACTCAGCTTCCTAGATGCTTACTCCGACTATCAGTAGATTAGGATGGACTCGGAGGACATTGAGAAGACCACCTTCATCACCGACTTCGACGTTCACTGCTACACCCGAATGCCATTCGGGTTGAAGAACACTGGAGTAATGTACCAGAGGATAGTTCACCACATTTTCGAAGGACAGCTCAATCGAAACGTCGAGGCCTACATTGATGACATGCTTGCCAAAATGCCCAAGGCTGAGGACCACTTTTTTGATCTAGCCGAGACCTTTAACACCATTCTAAGGTACAACATGAAGCTCAACCCCGCTAAATGTGCCTTCGGAGTCAGATCTGGGAAGTTCCTGGGCTTCCTCGTAACCCAACGCAGGATTGAGGCCAACCCGGACAAGGTCCAGGCCATCCTCAACATGCGACCGCCTACCTGCGTCAAGGATGTTCAACGCCTTACTGGGCACATTAGCGCACTCAACCGATTCCTGTCCTGAGTGGACGAACGATGCCTACCCTTCCTCAAGCTGTTGAGGGGACCCAAAATGGCGTCTGCCATGTTCGCATGGGATGAGGAGTGTCAAAAGGCATTTGCCGAGATTAAGGAATTCCTAGATTTACACCTGGTGCTATCCAAGCTGGTCCCAGGTGAAGCCCTACATCTCTACCTCTCAGTGACCCCGTCCACCGTAAGCTCGGTCCTAGTCAGGAAGGACGCGGAAGTTGAGAGACTGGTCTATTATGCCAGCAAAGTGCTTAACAAAGCCGAAAGGAGGTACCCCGCAACCAAGAGACTCATGCTAGCGTTGGTTACCTCAGCCAAGCACCTTCGACCCTATTTCCAAGGGCACTCTGTCAGCATACTTATCGACGAACCCCTGAAGAGGGTCCTTACGCATCCTGAAGCCTTAGGACATCTCGTCAAATGGGCCATCATGCTAGGGGCCTATGACATTTCGTACCGGCCTCGCTCAGCCATCAAGGGGCAAGCACTTGCAGACTTCATCGCCGAGAGCACCATTCCGACCGAGGAAAAGCTCGTGACTAGACCTGGGCCGACCTGGGATCTGTTTGTTAATCGCTTCTCAAACTCGACTGGGAGCAGTGCTGACATCTTCCTCAAGTCCCCCGAAGGAGTAGAGCTACAGTACGCCTGAAAGTTCAACTTACAGGAATCAAACAATGCCTCAGAGTACGAAGCTCTTATCTCACGGGCCCTGATGGCCCGACGGTTAAGGGCTGAGAGGGTCAGGATTTTCACTGACTCCCAGTTGGTCGCTAGTCAAGTCAATGGTGATTACTTGGCTCAGGAAGAACCAATGATCAAATGCCTCCAATTGGTCAAGGGGTTGGCACAACAGTTCGAGGGCTTTGAGGTAGTCCGGATAGCTCGGGAGAATAACTCCCACGTGGATGCCTTGTCTCAGCTGGCCTCCTCTCTTGACCCTGAGGGCACTCGATCAGTTCTCCTCATGGAATTAGAGTGACCGAGCATCGATTCGAAGCTCATGACCATTGGCTCAGCCTCCCCGAGCGACTGGCATACCCCCTACTTCTCTTGGCTTCGAGACTCAAGAGAACCCCCCGACCCACGGGACGCTCAAAGGTTAAAATACTAAGCTCGGCACTTCGTCCTCCTAGATGACACTTTGTACTGTAGATCTTTCTCTGGCCCCCTTCTAAAGTGCATCAGTACTGATGAAGCAGCTCGAGCAGTTCAAGATGTACATGAAGGAATGTGCGGCGCGCACCATGGAGGAAGATCGCTCATGTACCAGAGCGGTCAAAGGAGTGTATCGCTCATATCTCCGAGATGGCTCTTTGCGCTCTCCGTCTCGATTCTGCATTTTCCATTCGCCCGAGATAGGCTCGGACGTCTACTTCTTGTCCCCGTCTCGACCCGAGCCGGTTGCACCTCGGCACGCACTGAGGACCTCTTCGCACTTAGCATACCGTAGAGCCAGAGTCACTAGCTCGGCAAGGGTCGAGGGAGGGTGGAGGATGAGTTCGCGGTGGAGATTTTCATCGTGGGTGCCCCCAGTCAGGGCGGTTATGGCCGAGGCTACATCCAAGCGGGGGATCCTCAGGGCTTTCGATTTGAATCGGTTGATATAAGCCTAGAGCCTCTCCTCTTGTTCTTGTTTGAGAGCCAACAACCCCGCCACCGACCTGGGGGGCCGCTACCCATAAAACTTTCTTTGAATACTCGCCCAAGCTGCTTGGAGTCCCAGATGGATCTAGGGGTGAGGGCTCGAAACCATGCCTGAGCACCCTGGACCAGAGTGGTCACAAATGCTCGGCACTTAATGGCATCGGACGCCCCGTAAAGGGTCATCAGGGCGTCGAAACTATCAAAGTGATCGGCCGAGTCGCCCTGGCCGTCGTATGACTTGAAGGTCAGGAGGGATATCCTGGGGGAGATTTCTGCCTTCAAGATGTGGTCGGAGAATGGGGATTTCACCTCATCTTCCGTAGGAGAGGTCTTCTGCAGGGTGCGAAGGGCGCGCTCTTGCTCTGCGAAACGCCTCTCAATGACTCGCCGCTGGAGGGACAACTCTGCTTGTTGCTGGGTCGAGGGGCTGCGAGGGCGCACCTGGAAGCTACCTCGACGCCCTTCGAGAGCTTCTATCTCCGGAGGTGGCTGGCGAGCTCTAGACTTCTCCTTCCTCGTAGTAGAGGAGGGTTCTTGTTCCGGTGGAGGGGCTTGCGACGGTCCACCTGACCGGTTGTGAATTATCTGTCATCCCCGGAGGATGAAATGGCCTCCTACAATTTGTAGGGAAGCATCCCCACGGTGGGGGCTCTCCTGGGGCAGTCGCGAATGCTCCTCCCTGGCTGCTTGGGTCCTCATTAGATCAATGAGGCTATCTAGTTTTGCATTAAGTGTTTAGAGGGGGTCCGTGCTCCCGATAGGGGGTTGCCTCTCCACCGCGGGTGGGGGTAGATTCCTGGTTGGGTCGTTGGCGTGAGAGGGGGTGTCCCTCGTATGTTGGGACAATGCACCCTCCTCTGTCCCCGGAGCTTTCCCTTTGTCGCCGGTGACCCTCCTACTAGAACTCTGTCACACCATGTCAGCTATTCGCTCGTTTCCCACAGACGACGCCAGATGAAGAGGCGTGATCTCATGCTGGTCTAGAGACGGAGAAGATGACCATGAACTGCAAGAAAGGGAAATGAATCAAGGGGCCTAGGGATGGTTCCCCGGGGAAAATCCTCTGATGCCTAAGTCAGCGGACTTGTAGAGCTATGGTGCGAAGCTATGGGGGAAGAGGAAGAAGGTGCACGAGATCCCTCTCCACCAAAGAGGTGAAGTGGTCCTTTCTCAGGGGTTTAGGCATGTAGTGGCCTTACCTTATGCTGGAGGGTTTCCCAAGTTTAAATAGTACGTCGATTTCATGAACGTTAGAGGCTCTTACCTGCATGGGCTCCTCCCGTAGCTTCCCACAACTCAAAGTCAGGAAAGTCCTCCATGTTAAGAGCGGGTTCGCTCATCAGGCACATAAGCTCCTCCATATCAACCTCCCCTATGGCTCCCTCCTCATGTGGAGAGTCCACCTCTCGAGGGGGCGAGAAGGTCGCCTCCACACCAGCCGCCAGTGGAGCTATAAAATACAAACAAATCCAACAAAATAGAATTAGCCAACCATCCTCGCAAAACTGAACAAGGACAAAGGGGTCGGAGCGACACTTACTCAAGGCTGTCTCTGCCTCAACTTGCTCCCCAGTCTCGGGTGCCTCAGATGACCCACCAGCCTCAGCCGCTACAGCCTCTACACGAGGGTGTTTCCCCCTATGCTGCAAGCTTCCATCCTTACCCCCTGAGGATGCTTCTGTGGAGGGCTGATCCCCCTCTGCCGCAGAACCTATCCACAAATACATCATTATATAATTCCCCGGTTGCACACCCAAAAAATAACAAAGTAAAGACAGGAAGTGCTAAAAGAAAGATCCTTACCCGGAGCCCCGAAGGGGGTCGACGGCAAGGGCACCAGCTGCTCCGGTTTCAACACCAGCACCTGGGCCGCCATCGCGATGGCCTCCTGAATATCCCATAGAGTGTGTGCACACTCGACCTGGGACACGAACTCCATAGGTCCAGCTGACCCAATCGCATGAGCGATGTGCCGTCTCCAGTCATCGACCGCTGTATCGACAAAGCTCCCGTGCGAGAGCTACCGGTCCAGCGACCCTCTGCTCTGGAGGCCACAATCGACTAAGAACTGAGCCCACCAAGCCCTAGGTGCCCTCGGTTGAGACACCTTCGCTCCAGTCGCTGCCGCTGACGCCTGCCTCAGGGGCTTCAGTGCCCCTCCGTTGCTTTGGCTCCCAAAAGATGAACCCCAGCCACTCCGGGACCACCGCTCTACAACTCGCTCGATCTCTTGGTGGATCCGAGCAACACGGGTCCTCAGATACCCCTCATCCAGTGCAATAGGAGGCAGATCCTCCCTCAGCAAGCGACTCTCCTTCGCCTTCCTAATCGCGGAGGCCTTCTGTCAGTAGAGGTGACTGTGCTCGAACCACCATTTGGGATAGTGCACGTCAAATCGCCCCCGACGTCCCTGTCCCGGCATAGGGAATCGTTCTGGCTCCCGGAGGCAGTAAAAGTCCCACCAGGCTGCTGCGAGTAGGTGGCTGTCCCTGCCCTTGTACTGCCTGCCCGTCAGAGGGAACTCCCTGTTCAGCGAGATCCCTTGGTCGTACCCAAAGTTCTTGGTAAATCGATATGGTTAGTACGGCTCCAAGGAAGTCGTCGTTGACCAGTGCAACATCAACACTGTCGACCGGGTGCTCACTATCCAATCAGTCTGTGGCCCTGCGTCAGCTGCCCCTTGATCAGAGCAGGCACTAGCCGCCCCTCCACTTGAATCCCCCAGAAAGAGGCCAGAGTCCCTCGCGGCGCTGTCGAAGGGCAGTCCCTCTTCGTCCCGAGCGAGCAAGTAACAAAGGGCCCTCCGGGCTACCTCAAGCTGCTCCTCTGCATCCCTGTCAGGCTGGCCAGTGAAGCCAAACAGAAGTGGTGCTGTCGGGTTCGCCACGGTCCCTCGCGTCACCAGCCCCGGGAACAGCAACCCGGCCCACACACTGAGGTAGTGGGTCGGTAGGAGTATGCTCCTCTCTCTCGATGCTGAGTGTGCCACCAGAACTCTGAGTCCCTGGTAGATGTTGGCCAGTGCAGCAGGAGCTAAGGCTAACTGTCTCCCCTCGGCCAACAAGCAGGTCGGCCATAGCAACTCAGCTCTAAGTAGCCCGTCCTCTCCGTGGGGAACTACAAAAGTCGGCAGCCAATATGCTAGGTACGCCGCAAGATGTGTCACATCTGGCAGACCATGGGGATTCCACCCCTCCTGTGGTACATACACATATCTGGAGTATGTCCGGAAGCGTAGCTCCACCTCGGTGTACTCCTCCCATGGAGTCTGATCCCTGGCGAACTCCTAGTAGAAACAAAACAGCCTATTACAGAAGTGGCGGACCCATACATTTAGTGGCACTCGGGGAGTCTGTGTAGCTCTCTCTCTCCCCGCCAGGGCTAAATCTCTCCAGGTCTTCATGAGGTACCGATAACTATAAGGCACTCGGTATCTTCCCAATCCATCGGTATGGCTGCGGTGGAGGTCATCCAGCACTACCTCCTCGTATCCCTCTCCGTTGATCGGCAATCCAGAGATCTTGAACAGAGACCATAAGTCCAGTGTGGTCTCTCCACCTGTTGTTGCCACTGTATTCCACCGGCGGTTGAAATGCTCTACCAAGCCCTGCAGCAGTTCGGTGTAGCACGGGTACGCATACAGAGTGGCGATCACCACGTACCTGATCCCAAGTCGATCTAGCAACACCTGGTAGTGGTGGATGATCCCCATCAGCCACTCAGTAGCACCCTGGCAGTAGTAGTGTGACGGGATCACTGCCCAACCATCGTACCAGCTAGTGACAGTCTGTCGCATGACTCCATCCAGCATGCTGTGATCATCATAGCCTTCCCCAGCATACTGCGAACCAATGGGCTCCAGCACCAATCCAACAGTCCCCTCTGTCTCTGTGCGATGGTGACCGTGCAAATCCCAGCTAACGGGGCCTATCGGCCCAACTCGGACTCTAGACTGCTCCGCCACACAGAAGAACCCTAGGCATTCAACATTGGGAAACTGTCGTTGTCTCCAGTAGTCCCCCGAGAATGCAAGGACATAAATAAAAGTAAAAGTACATAAATACAAAAATAAAATGTGGACTCATGGGCTCGATTCCCATCAGGGGGGTTTCTTCATTTTAACCTAACTCCCCTCTCTCTTCAATCTTCTCGGGGTGGCGACGAGTGATTCTCCTCTGAGAGATTTCTTCCCTTTTCTTTTCCAGCAAATCCATTTTAGGTGCTTCTCAACTCGGGACTAGGTCCTTAATCTATTTTTGGGGTCATTCCCTCTTAGTGGATGACTTCCTATTTACACTCTGGCATACCCTAAATAAGGGGAGATGTTGCCGAAATTTTCATAAAATATTTAACTTAGCTTTATTTGTTGGCTTCTTTCTTAAAGTCTTCTTTTTTTTTACAATTTCTCTGGATTTCAGTTGCTATAATGGCTTCTAGTTCTTCTGCTGCTACCTCTGAGGTTGTTGGAGTGAGTTCTTTAGCTCGGTCGAATGTGACCCGGGGCTGGTGAACTGGCTGAATGTTAATGAGCTAGACTTTGGCTACCGCAAGATTGCCGTCGTCAACGAATCTTCTTACTCTGAGACTAATACGGTATCAATGGTCTGGGTATATTCAGCTGCAGAAGGGACAGGCTTTAGAAGGGGTGGCAACAATCATCCAGATTTTCTGAAAGACCGCCATCTGCTTCCATTTATCCAAACTTTCACAGTGGGTGGCATGAGGGACCCCTGGGTAGCCCGCGGGGTGGAAGTAGCCATGCTAACTGAGAGGGATAGCCTGAAGGGTTCTGTTTACCGAGGCAAACCCATTTATCTCTCGGGGGAGCAGCAGGATTGGGATGCTGTCCTTGGTGTAACTGAATTGGAGCCTGAGAAGAAAATGCTGACCTGAGCTCCTGAATTCACTCCTGCCAGGTGGGATAACGTAGCAGGCCGAGTCAAAGGGGAGACACCTAGCTACGGGCTATTTCTGGCGCCAATAAAGTGGGGCTACAGGGACGAGCCATTTGTCATGAACTTCCTGGCTGTCCACTTTAAATTTCAGCTGGTTGCCGAATGGTTTGCAGACATGAAAGTGACAGATGCACACCTAGTCCGAGTAGGAGCAGTGGAATTCACTGAATTTGTGCTGAAAGAATATGCTCCGTTGCTGGTCAGAGCCGGGGTATATCACAGTGTGTATGCATCACGATTTCACTACCCGATCTCTAAGGGCCTATGTTGTGGTATGTTTGAGGTTTTCTATCCTCAGTTCAATACATTTTACACATCAGAGGGTGAAACTTCTCTCGACCTCTGAAGTTTGTATCAACTTTCGGGCCTGCCCATCGATGGTGAGCCCTATGAAGAGATTTGTTTAGAGGACTCAATGAAGGATGCATCTGACGGCGAGGGCCGATACTCCTTCGGTTATGCGTATCATTATCTGATGAAGGCCTACTGCTCCATTTGCCTGGCATACAACAAGGGGTCCTCAAAGGGTTATCATACCCGGGAGAAAAGTAGCAGGTTGAAAGTCCGTGTAAGATAATGGATTCAATATTTCTTCAGTGGTCCTCTGAAGTATTCAGACTTCCCTTCAGTGGGCCCTAGTGTAGGAAAACAAGTCAGAATGCCCAGGTACAAGTCGGAGTTGTTAGCTGCACTTCGTCATCTTGGTAAAGAGGGACCCAACCTAGTTGGAGTGGACCCTATTACACATTGTGTAGCTTATCTCACCTTCTAGTTATGCACTTTTGCTCTCCCGCAGGGAGATGAAACAATTATCAGACCAGAAGCTATCTATCCGGCCTGCCAGATGGCTTGGGGGATGCGGCTCTCCCTGTGTCCAGTCGCCCTTTGTTTAATTTACAAGTCTCTGGGGGACCTGCACAAACATCGGATCCCCCGTTTGCTCAGGACAATGGCTCCATTTCATTTCTTTAATGCCTGGGTATGCAGTCTTTTTCCTGAGCTGGCCCCGAGGATGCTTCAAGCAGAAACATTATTTCCCCGAATGATAGAGTTTGCTAGCGCTGTACCCGACCCTGTGTCAGAGTAGCTTTTCAAGCTCAGGGGTCGACTGACCCGGGTCCCGGTAGATGCAACAGGGACAATTCATTTTTAGAACTTAGCAGCCAGTTCCACTCCGCTGGTGAACTCACAGCGTGAATGCAAGATGGAGGAGGTAGAGACCTACAATCACCCCATTTCGGGAGCCAATGCTACCTGATCCTTCTTGGTGCCCGAGTTAGTTAGGTGGGCTTTATCGATTCGGCCAAGTGTCTTGGTCTTTTGGAAGGGTGGCCTCCTTAATCTGGAACCTTATTATCCATTCCGCTTCGGAAGAAATTTTGGCTATGACCAGCACATTCCGACATCAGTTGCACAGTTTCCTCTAGGCAGCAGGGCGAAGCACGGCTTAATACTTACTGGTGACGGCCGCCTGTGGTGGGATTTCTTTCATCGCCATGACGGTGCATCTTTTAGGGTTCCGGCTATATCGAACCGTGTTTCCCGAGTCACTCTCGACTACATTAAATGGTGGAACGTCCGTACCAATTTTTATGGGAATGGCCGAGGAGTATTTTGGGACGTGGCTGAGCGAACAATTTTAAGCCAATAGCTGGGACAAATATTTGACATCGATGAAACCCACCTAAAGCGACTATATTCTCAGCATCCCAGGGAAGTAGAAGCATATTTAACCAGATGGCGGGCCCTGAAGGAGGAGGCTTCTGAGCAACTCGCTCCAGTATTTGCCGCGGTTAATGAGGACAGCTTTGCAAAGAGCTTAAGGCATCTGTGCCAAGTTGGAAGTGCCCGGGAGCATTTCTTAGCAACCGCCATGGGAAATGCAAGCTCATCCCCAAAATAGCCAGAGACCAGAATTCAAATCGACATCTGACAGTTGAAATCTTGAATCTTGAATTGCATAACCGGCATCGGGCCATCCTGACTCGACTCATTTTCACCTCAGGGACCAGACCCAGGGGGCACCAGTAGTGGCACACACTTGCTCTGTGGGGTGGAAGGAAGTAGAGGAAGAGGTTAGATAGCGTAGAGGTTTCCATGGCGGGGATGTCGAGTGATGGCAAAGGCAATGTGACGATAATAGGCTCAGGTGAAGGTGAAAGTGGAGCTTGCTCAGGCTCGGGCGGCGAGAAAGATGGAGATGGCAAAGGCGGTGGGTTAGGCAATGGAGATGGTGATGTAGGTAATGGTAAAGATGCGGGTAATGAGGGCAATGTTGGTGGTGAAGACGGTGGAGAGGGTGCCGTCAAAGAAGACGGTGATGATGAATGTGAGGAGGCCTGCGGCACCCACCGTCGGCGTATTGACATAACATGTCGCGCGGTGTTAGGAGCAGAAGTGGGGGTGGCAACGGGAGTGAAGGAAGGGGTAGAGGTATCCGCTTGAGCAGAGGCTTGGGTAGGTCGCGGTGATGGAGTCAGGGTAGGAGATGGTGATGGGGTATGTGGAGGCATCGGTGAGGGAACGGGTGATGGACTAGGTGACAGAGCTGATGATGGAGTAGGTGCAACACTAGACGAAGAGGAATCACAAGGGTGCCGCTGGTCTTGCAATGATGGAGACGACTGCCTGGGCGGTGCTTCTTGCTGCTACTTGCTGTAAAGATCTAAAATGACTTTATGCATGGTGGCCCAATCGATCCTTTTCTGATCTTCTAGATCATGAACAAACTCCCAGAACTCAGGACAATCCTCAACCAAATGACCCTGCTGGCGGTGATATTCACAAAACTGAAGCATATTCTCCACCGTAGGTCGGCAAGGCACAACCAGAGAAAGTGGCAATGCGTGAGTGGCCATCAAAGTCCAAAAGATATCGATAAAAGACTCCAGCAATAGAGGGTGAGGAGCCCGCTTCGGGCAACATGGATGCCGAGGGGTATGAGACGGGGTAGGTTGTGGAGGTTGCGTAGGCAAGAGTGCTTGGCCAGCGGCGGAGGGATTTGGTGAAGGCAAATGTGGAGCGGGATGAGGGGGTATATAGATGGCATCCACCTGCTCGGGGTGTGGTGTTTCCTTGATCGGGGGTGTCGGAGGATGTGGGTATGAGGGGACGGGAGGCTGACTCATGGAAGATTGATATGTAGAGGGTTGATAGGCGGAGGGTGCGATGTAAGTGGAAGGTTGATATGAGGTGGAGTGTGAGTAGGTGGTAGATGTGGAAGGCTGACTTGTGGAGGGTTGATATGTGGAGGGATATGTGGAAGGAGAGGTACATGTGGATGTGGAGGGTGGAGGTGACTCGGGGTCAATGAAACTTTGGATTTGCTGGCGAATGAAGTGGGCTCAGCTATAAAGCTACTGCCAGGAGGTAATATCATTAAGGGCTAAGATGAACCGATATTCTGGCGTTGCATTAGAAATCAGCATTTTGATTAGCTCTCCCTTCGAAATGTCCCCTGGGACTTGCGCGGCAAGGCGGCGCCAGTAGTCAGCAAAGGTCGAAAACTCCTCATCGGGCCTCATCATTTCGTGGGCCAGATCCACAACAGAGAATTTGGGCCCAACCTGGCCTTGAAACTGCTGAATGAACTTGTCTTGCACGGCTTGAAAATTCACAACTTGATCTTGTGATAATGAGAAGAACCAATCTTGAGCCGGGCCTTCCAATGACAAACCGAATAGATAAGCCATCAAGCGTTGGTCATGTCAAAACTGCGTCGACTCATAAATGAACTCCTTCAAGTGCACATACGGGTTGCCAAATCCACCATAACGGCGATATGCGGGAATTTGCGAAGGTGGTGGGAGCCGAAGATTTTGAAATATGAATGGAACACCTAAGGAGGAATTGGGATCAATTCGGCGTTGAAGTTCATCAAGCTAGCATTAGGCTTGAGCAATCATCTCCTGGGTAGGGAGAGATCGAGAAGAATATAGGCCAGCCTGAGCAAGAGATTGTGAATATGAACCAGAATGATAATGGGCCGGATGAGAGAATCCGGGCTGTGGAGAAGGGAAGCCCATTCCAGGAGTGGAAGGATGTGCAGGCCTAGAAGAGACGTTGGCATATGGGCCGAATGGGCCAGTAGTAACATGGGCAGAAGGAGTAGGCCCGTTAAAAGAATGAAGCCTATTGGAAGAATAAGGCCCATTAGAAGAGTAGGGCCCATTGAAAAGAGGAGGCCCATTAAGATGGGAATAAGGCCCATAAAGAGAAGAAGGCCCATGAAGATGATTTGCAATGAGCCTTTGGGCCTGGGCCGGGTCCATTTGACGAACAAGGCATGATAGATGGGCCATGAGATTAGCCTATTCTTCAGACGGGTCAGAATGACCACGGGAAGATGGGCCCGCATGGGAAGAGGACTCCACGCAGGAATAGGAAGAAGATTGGGAAGAAGAATGATACAAGGGGTTGGAATGATGCTCCATGAGGGTAAATGGAGACTTAATACAAGAATATCAAGGAGAATATAGGTGGGGAAGCAAGGGCTTAATAGACTTGAGAAGAAGAGGGCTGACCCACTAATACAAAGATCAAGGGAAGATAAACCTAGGACAATGGACTAGACAATGGACACACAAAATGGGCTAATCTAAATGGGCCTAACAACAAAAGAACATGTGGGCTCTGCCTTGAGAGTGCTATGTGCACAAACCTTGCTTATGTTGTTGTCCCTTGAGCCATTATGTGCACAGACTTTTGTTCTTCATTATACAGACCCGATCCCACAACTTGTTCGCCTGCACGGACCTTAGATCCTCACGTACATTGACCTTGCAATATTGCACAGACCTTGTTCTGTATGCTTGGACCTTGTTAACAAAGTTGCACAGACCATGTTTTACCTATGCTGCTATGTGCACTGACTTGGACGTGAGTGAGGCAAGGAAACTGCACTGACCTTGTATGCACGGACTTGAATATGAGTGAGGCACGAAAACTATATCGACCTTGTATGCACGGACTTGATTTGACATGGACCTTCTATATGCACTGACTATGCATAGACTTTCGTGAACATTTCTAAACATGCACAGACCTGGGCTATGCACAGACTTACCTATGTGCAGCAACACAAGTTTGCACGGACTTGTGTTTGCAGAGAGGAGACATGCACGGACTTGCTATGCTGTGCTGCAGTGAGCTGCACAAACTTAGTTTTGCTCAAGGCAAAAAGTTGCACGGACTTTATGCAGCGTGAAGCAAAGTGTGCACGGACTTGAGTATGCATGAAGGAAAAACATGAACAGGCTTAAATATGCATGAAGCAAAAACATGCACAGACTCAAGATATGCACTGACTTCAGTAATGTGCAAAGGCAAAAGATGCACGGACTCAACGATGTGCATGGACCTCATGTGCAACCAAACTTAATATGCACAGACTTAGACTATGCACCGGCTTGGATGAACAAGCCAAAACATGTAGGGACTTAGACAATAGAGATGTGCACCGAGGTTGAATGTGCAAGAGAAGGCATTGCACTGACCCAGTTCCTTTGAAACCGAGTATTGCATCGACTTGGGTTATGCATGAAGGAAGTGTGCACCGACCTTGAATATGCTAAAAGCCACAATATGCACTGACTTCTAGTGTTCAATCTATGAACATGCACGGACCTTCTACAGACTCTATGCATGTTAGCACCGACTCCGGTTAACAACCCAAACCAACTAACACAGACCTTGGCTATGTTTGCACAAACCTTGACTTTGTGCAAGTGAGAGGTACACCGACCTACATGCTGTTCAGGAGAATGTGCACTGACTTAGCTACAGTGTGTGCACAAACCTTGTAATGCGTTATGTATAAATATGCACTGACCTTAGTGTGAAGTGGCTAAGCCATAACGTGCACTGATCTTAACAAAGAACAATATGCACCGACCTTGGTTATGCATAAGGTAACTAGCACAGACCTAAGTCATGCACAGGTGCAACTAGCACCGACCTCAGTCATGCACTGGTGCAACTAGTACCCACCTCAGTCAAGCACTAGTGCAACTAGCACCGACCTCAGTCATGCACTGGTGCAACTATCACCGACCTTGTATGCACGGACTTGAATATGAGTGAGGCATGAAAACTGCACCGACCTTGTATGCACGGACTTGAATATGAGTGAGGCACAAAAACTGCACCGACCTTGTATGCAGGGACTTGATTTGGCACGGACCTTCTATATGCACTGACTATGCACAGACTTTAGTGAACATTCCTAAACATGCATGGACCTTGACTATGCATAGACTTTGGTGAACATTCCTAAACATGCACGGACCTGGACTATGCACAGACTTAGCTATGTGCAGCAACATAAGTTTGCACGAACCTTGTGTTTGCAGAGATGAGACATGCACGGTCTTGCTATGCTGTGCTACCGTGAGCTACATGGACTTAGTTTTGCTCAAGGCAAAAACTTACACGGACTTTGTGCAGCGTAAAGCAAAGTGTGCACGGACCTGAGTATGCATGAAGGAAAAATATGCACGGGCTTAAATATGCATGAATCAAAAAAATGCACGGACTCAAGGTATGCACGGACTTCAGTAATGCACAAAGGTAAAAGATGCACGGACTTGAAATACACTTGCACTTGCTATATGAGACGCTAATCAAAAATGTGCAAGGACTCTACGATGTGCATGGACCTCGTGTGCCACCAAACTTAATATTCATTGGCCTTACCTGACTGATAGAGGGAGTATGCACAGACCTTTCAAATGCGGTTGTTGGCTCGATCAATTTGACCAGTTGATCTTATGTCATCTCCTTGAACAGTAGTGTTGACATCATGACCTGCGTTGATTGTCCTGCATTGACTTTTATTTTAACCACATTTAGCAGTCATAAAAACTTACATCAGGGTTATATATAGAATGACTTGTAATATTGACATTATCAAAATCACAGGGACACAACAATCTCCCCCTTTTTATTGATGGCAATATTACGAGTCATTACAATAGCTCAAATGTGATGTTCAAGCCAGTATGAACGAGGATAAACTCTCATCCGATACCAATTGTAGCATGCATTAGTATGACAAAAGACACAATGGAGATGCAATAGCCGATCAATGACTCACAAAAATTCTCCCCCTTTGACAACAGTAAAAAGGAAGGAATAGCAAAATGATTTTCTCAAGGACTCTCCCCCTGAATGAATGAGTCGAGTCAGCAAAAACACAGTGACACCTATATACAATAATGTATGGATTTAAAGTGCAGTGATGTGGAAATAGATGACAGAGTAAACTGAGTTCAAGGGTTTTAGAAGAGATAGAGAATCGGGCACAAGAATCATATACGTCTGGATTTCAATGGATTGAGAGGGATTTTCAATGGGATATCAATCTCATATATGTCTGGACAATAAGAAGGATTTTCCATTATAAGGGCTTGTTTGCCAAACTAGACTCTCCTCGGGTCACCATTGAAATTGTCGTGCACTCGGCGGATATTTGAATGGATTTCTTCTAATTTTCACTGCATTCTCGCCATGGACTCCCGTCTGAATATGAAAGGGTCTATGAATGACTGATATGCCCTGTTGCCCGTGTCTCGGCACAGGCTCATGTGTGATTTATTCCTGCTTCTTTCCTTTGCAATTAACATTATTTCTTTTGGCCGTAGGGCCCCTAATTTTGGCAATTAATCAAGAGTGTTCCCTCCTATGGGGGATGTAAATGACGTTGTGACCTTTATGGCACGACGGGATTTGGTCCCGACCCAAACCAAACAATCACCTGACGAAGTCAGATCGAGCGCACCATGAGATTTCACGAGACCCAAATAAATTGTCACCTAGGTGACTGGCACGCCCTCGTACTAAATACACAAATAAACACTCTAACAAATGAATAGGAAAATCAAGTGAATTTTAGTGCATCCACAAGTCTGGCACGCCCGGTGGGACAAATCCACCATTCATCTCCTTGCCAAAATTAGGGGTCTTGTGGCCCCCTTCTTGTAATGCTGATTGTTTCATCATTGCAAATGCAGGAAAATCACATTTCAACTTCGAGAATGGCGGTCTCCTTTGGCCCGCAAGTCGCGGAGAGCCACATCCGGGAAGGCTATCTCATCGTCCCGCTCTGGTTCGGGAGCTTCCCTCTGGTCGTGGGCTTCCCTAACTTCCTGGGGGTAGCCTTCAACATCCTAGACATGGAGGCATTCGGCAAGCCTGAGCCCAACGCTCCCACCCAGGGAGTCGCTGAAGCTGCCACCGGCCGAGCTGTGGCCGAGAACAACAACATCATCCCGCCAAGGACGTTGCCCTACAACGTGCACCATGTGTACCAGACTGCCGGACCATCGCACCAGGGGTTGGCATCCCATCAGAGGAGGCTCTGAAGGAACTATGCTGGCACTGCCATGGGGCACCGAATCTCTTGCTCCAGCAAGTCCATGACTGTTGGAACCATCTGAGTCCATCTTAATGTACAGAGGTCTGAAGTAATCTCCGACCGTATCGTGCCGACCATTCCAGCCTACAACTCCATCCAAGGAGTGGAGAAGAAGAAAGAAAGGATGGCACCCGTCGTTCCAGCCGCAATGTCGAAAGACACACCGACTCACAAGCCGATAAAGCTGAAGCAAGTTTGGGTTCCCAAGGAAGCCCAACTCATGGCACCTGCCTAGGCGGGGCCCAGCTACGCCCACCACAGAAAGGGGCGAAGAGATGAAAGGGTCAAGGTGATGGCCATGACCCACCAACCAGCAGCTGCTGCGTCAGTGCTACCCGAAAATGCCCACCGCCAACGTCACAGGCGTCGTCACCATGCTAACCCCCCGACGTTCGCAACTTACGCCTATCCTACTGTCGCCACTGACACACAACCACCGGCCGCTCTCCCTGACTAGGAGTGGGAAGGGATCAAGCAGGCCATGAGAAACTACCTCAGAGGCCAGGGTAGCACCCTTATGGGTCGTCAGAGACTGCTAGGGGCAGTGGCCTTCGCCTTTCGAGAGGAAGAAGAAATCCAACCTGTGCCCAGCGTAGAATCAAGGAACTGGTTGGAGGAGCGACGCCAGTCCCCTGTGCGGGAGGAAGCACCTCCCCGATGGTCTGTCTTTGACAGGCTGGTGTTCCCAAATAAGCCATCAAGGAGGATGGTGAAAAGAAACAGGGACTGGAGAGTTTTCACCTGCAATATGGCAGAACTCTCTAGTCGGTACGGGGCTCTACCTACCGACCCCAAAGAAGTGGCCAGGCTCGTCGCCAGGCCCAGTCCCCTCACCAGGAGAGGAAGAGTAGTGACTGAAGTGACGCAGGCAGGCATCGAAGAGACTTCTCCTGAAGAACCCTCCATGGCCCTGGCAGCCAATGTTGTCACTACCGGGGGCACGAGTGGTGGACCCTCCACATCATCCGAGGATGTCCCGACCGAAGAGACAGGGGCATGCCCACTCCTTCTACAACTGATCCCGCCATGCTATACATGATACAACAGTACTAGCGGGAGATTGAATTGCTGAAGAAGTAACTCAGCAAAAGGAATGTCGAACCCTCGACATCTGGACAGACCGAGGTTTTGCTTGAAGCGCCCGGGGACAACGGGCAACTTCTGAGGTGACTCTACAAGCTGCAGCATTCCCATCAACCCCCAGCTTCCTTGCGGGCATGCCCCTACAGCAAGCACAGTACCCGGCACTGGCCCCGCTGCAGATCTCACCCCCTCAGGGGTCTCCCATGGCCCCTCAGGCAACTGTGCTAACCACCCCAGCTACGTAGCCCACCCATTTCTATCCAAATCCGGTCGACCCGACAGTAGTCAGTCAGCTGATGCTGGAACAAATGATAGATATGAAGTTAGCAGAAAGGGGCGATAGGGATCAAACACCATTTGACGTCTACCGAGTCCCCTATCCGGCTCATTATGCCACGAGGAAGCTGCCGGCTGGCATCACCAAGCCATTGAAGTTTGAAAAGTTCAATGGGCAAGGGTCTCCTAGAGAACACATCACCTATTATGTGAACGTCATGGGAGAGCTGGCTGATGATGAAGCCTACCTCCTAAAGTTCTTCGGCTCGACACTCACTGGGCTTGCCTTTGAGTGATATTTGAGCCTGCCACCCGGGTCCATTGTCGATTGGCCCGACATGCAAAAGAAGTTCCTGAGCTAGAAGGGGAGGGGTTGAATAGATCACCCCTTGAAGGTTTTAGTGTAAAATTTTAGTGGCCTTGGCCTATCCAATGTATCAAAGAAGCATTAATAAGAAGAAGGGGAAAGTTTTTACTCTATGTTGCTTACATGTACATTTTTTAGAGAGGCTCAAAAATAAAATTTACGTAGTGTTGCCGCGTTCCATGTCCTGGGAATGGGCACTCCTTCCATGGTAGCCAGTCGATACGCCCCTTTCCCGAGCGTCTCGACCACTCGATAGGGGCCTTCCTAGTTAGGGGCTAGCTTGCCCACCGCCTCTAGTGGTCAAGAGGCTTCGGCTTCCCTGAGAATGAAATCTCCTGGCTAGAAATGCCTATCTCAGACTCTGGCATTGTAGTATCGAGTGAGGTGCCATTGATATTCCATTGCTCGGCTGCTAGCTATCTCTCGGACTTCATCTACTAAATCGAGGTTCTCTAGTAATTTCTATTCGTTTACCTCCAATGAGAAGCAGATGACTCGAAGAGAGGCATTGCCGATCTCCAACGGAATGAAGGCCTTCGTGCCGTACACCAGCTGAAAAGGACTCTCACCGGTGGCCGTTCATGGAGTTGATCGGTGTGACCACAGTATGCTCGGTAACTCCTCAAGCCAACTTCCCTTGGCTTTGCCGACCCTAGTCTTGATGCCTTTTAATATAGTTTTATTGGCATTTTCGACCAGACCATTATCTTGAGGGTGGGCGACTAAAGTAAAGTGGTTGTGAATGTTGCGGTTGGCACATTTTTCTCTGAAATAGTGAGAATCAAATTGCCGACCATTATCGCTCACAATCACTCGGTGGATGCCGTAGCGACAGATAATCGACTTACAAACAAAGCTCCATACGACTGACTCGGTGATACTTGCGGTGGCTTCGGCTTCGATCCACTTGGTGAAATAGTCGATGGTGATGATGACGAACTTCTTTTGGGCCTGAGCCATAGGGAATGGCCTGAGGATGTTGATCCCCCATCGAGCGAATGGATAAGGCTTGATAAGGGTGACAAGCTCTAATGCTGGCTGGTGGACCAGATGGTCGAAGCGCTAGCATCGGTTGCACTTTTGTGTATAGGCTAAGCAATCGTGCTGGAGAGTGGGCCACCAGTACCCTTTCCGAAGCAAGATCCTGGCGAGTGACCTCCCTCCCTGATGCGCCCCGCACATGCCTTCATGTACTTCTTGAACTGCTCGAGCGGCTTCATCAGTACTGATGCACTTTAGAAGGGGGCCGGAGAAAGATCTGCGATATAAGGTGTCATCCAGGAGGACAAAGCGTCGAGCTTGATACTTAAGCCTCCGAGCCTCCCGAGGGTCGGGGGGCTCTTGAGAGTCTTGGAGCCAGGATAGGTACGGGGTTTGCCAATTGCTCGGTGTAGCAGGATTAACGATCATGAGCTCGGACTTGATGCTTAGTTGTTCTAGCTCTTCGAGGAAGACCGATCGAGTGCCTTTCGGTCCGAGGGAGGAGGCCAGGCAAGAGAGGGTGTCCGCGTGGGAGTTTTCTTCTCGAGCTATCTGGACTACCTCATAGCTCTTGAATAGCTGGGCTTACCCTCAAACCATCTGAAGGTATTTGATCATCGGCGCTTCCCAAGCTTTGTAATCATTATTCACCTAGCGAGCGACCAGTTGGGAGTCAATGTGGATTCTGACTCGCTCGGCCCCTAGTCGTCACGCCATCCTGGCCCCCGAAACGAGGGCTTCATACTCAGAAGCGTTATTGGGCGCCTGGAAGTTGAACTTCAGCGTACTATAACTCAGCTCCTTCAGGCGACTTGAGGAGCACGCCAGCACCACTATCGGCCGAGTTGGACGATCCATCTACGAACAAGTCCCAAACGGGTCCTTGTGTGGACGAAGGTTCCTCCTTGAGTGGGACCGTGCTCTCTGCGATGAAGTCCACTAGGGCCTATCCCTTGATGGCCCCGCGGGGGCGATAATAGATGTCGTAAGCCCCGAGCATGATGGCCCACTTAATGAGGCACCTCGAGACTTTGGGGTGAGAGAGGATCTTCTTCAATGGTTCACCAGTCAGCACGACGATGGAATGACCTTGGAAGTAGGGTCGGAGGCACTTGGCTGAGGTAACCAGTGTCAGCATGAGTTTCTCGATTGCAGGGTACCTCCTTTCAGCCTCGTTGAGCACCTTGCTAGTGTAGTAGACTGGCCTCTCGATTCCCGTGTCATTTCGGACTAGGACCTAACTTACAGTAGAGGGAGTTGCTGAGAGATACAATTGCAGTGCTTCACCCGGGACAGGCTTTGATAGTGCCGGGGGTGAGGTCAGGAACTCCTTGAGCTCCTCAAAAGCCTTCTGACATTCCTCATCCCAGGAGAATGCAGTAGATGCCATTTTAAGTCCCCTCAACAGCTTGAAGAAGGGTAGGTATCGTTCGGCTGCCCGAGAGAGGAAGCGGTTGAGTGCGGCAATGCTGGACGTCTTTGACGCAAGTGGGTGGCCACATGTCCAAGATGGCCTGGACCTTGTCGAGGTTCGCCTCAATCCCGTGCTGGGTCACCAGGAAGCCAAGGAACTTTCCCGATCTGACTCTGAAGGCACACTTGACGGGGTTGAGCTTCATGTTATACTTGAGGAGGGTGCCGAAGGTCTCGGCCAGGTCGGTAAGATGATCCTCAGCCTTTGGCGTCTTGACGAGCATGTGATGTGACACGACAAGGGAAGGTGCAGCAAGCAAATGAAATCCCAAAGACCTAATCCGCATTCACATTCTCATAGCAAGCAAGTTGATAATTCGTGACCGAAACACCGCCGCACACACGCGAGACCCGGGTGATTAATCGGTGCTAGAGGTTCGAGTCGCGCCGGTTCCTTTCCGGTACTCGGATCCCGGGTCGCCACAGGTGGTATCAGAGCTATGGTTGTGGGAGTACATGGGAATTCGAGATATTGCAGTGATCGGAGTCCGTAAGGTCCAGTACAGTCGGTAGCTGACATAGGGTTCTGTGTTTGATTTTCGCTTGGTTTCTCGCGTGAGAGCGTGAGGGCGCGGCATTGGTGCTGTGAAGGTGGTTGCTGTCATCGTCGGAGTGCTGGCGTGGGGTCCGAGGATCGAGGTCGAGAGCTTTCTCCCTCATCGGTGGTGACCTCGATGGTGCTATGTTGGGCAGAGGTTGCCGGCAGGCACATTGCTGCGGTGCTGTGCTCGAGGGATTTGCAGTGAGGCCAGGTGGCTGGCGAGGATTGCTTGTGGTTAGGTGGCCGTGAGTCTACTCTGAGGGTGCTAATGTTGACATTTGGCCACCCTAGTTCGAGGTTTATCCAGTCCCTGAGGCGTTGAGATCGTGGTTCGAGGAGGCAGAGCGGGTGCCCTAGTCGAGATGTGCTCAGATGAGCGGAGGATCTTCTTGGATTGGGCTGTGGTTTCCCTGGATCTGGTTCGAGATGTGAAGGTTCCGTGGCGAGCTTGCGGCTGGAGGATGAATGTTGGCCGGTGCTGACTATGGCTCGTGTTGTGGCTCGAGGCATGATGTGTTGCTGTTCGAGGAGGCGCAGTGATGGTGCATCAAGAGGTGTTGTGATCGTGATCAGACAAGACACTTGGTGAGTGTGTCGGAGGTGCTGACCTGATGGGAGTACTAGTTTTTCGGTGCTGGAAGGTGCTATTCCCAGCGTGTGCAAGTTTCGAGATCGGGTCGAGCACGGGAACCTTCCGTTGGTCGGAAGAGTATTGAGTTTTCCCTTTGGTTGGAGGAGATCGCGTTGGGTTAAGGTTTGTCGTCTTGCATCATGTGTTTGGATTGGTTGGCCTTCGCGTGCCGCGAAGTCCGTGAAAGGTGAATCCTGCGATGGCAAGGTGGTTGCCAGTGAGAAGCGTTGCCCATTCCCTAAGAGGTAAGGGTGTTGGCACTGCTCCGGAAGGATGAGTGCCAGTTGGGCGGTAGTTGTGAGAATTTGCTGCTGGTGTTGTGTTTTTGGAGGTGTTAAGGATCGGAGCCTGCGGAGTTGCAGAGGATTGTCGGGATGGAGGATCCTGAGTCGTCGTTGTGATGGCTGTGTGTGTGAATCTGAGTGCGCATCAGAAGGTCGTAGCGTTGGATGCTACGGGCAGATTTTCGAGGATGTGTAGAGCGTCGGAGGATTGGTTCCTCAGTGTGGGATTGTCTCGGTTGGGTGAGACGTGTTGTTGTCGTGCCGTTGCTCGAGGCATTGTGATTTGTGGCACTGGCTGGGTTGAGAGTTGGAGAAACGTGCTGGCAAGGTTGCCGCATGAGTACTCAGTTTTCGTGTTGAAGGTTGTGTTCTTGGATGAGATTGTGTTTTAGAGAAGTGATCTCTAGCAAGATTGTGGGTCCCTGTTGGTTGCCGTGAGCGGTCGGTAATGTTGATCGAGTGATCGACCATGGTAAGAAGTGTATTGTCTGGGGACCCGTGTGCATTGGTCGTGGCATTATCGACCAGCTTGCTATGGTAGCAGGTGGCACTTGATGGTTCTAGAGAAGTGTGCCGTGGGTTGTAAGAGGTTGTGTCCCGAGGCTCTATGGTAAGGGTGGATTTGGGATTGGCAGGCGTCCTTTTGGATAGTTTTGAGACGAAGGATTTGATGAGATGAGACGAAGGACGGTGCCGGTGTGCGGAGGCCTCTGGTGAGACGTTAACATTGGATGTGGTGATCCCTCATCTATGGTCAGTAAGGGAGGATTCCCTGTGAGTCTGAGTCGAGTGACGAGAGGATCGAGGATTGTGGAATCCTGTCATTTGAGTTCACCATGCTCCTCTGAGAGGGTGGAATTGGCGTGAAGTTCGAGATCAGTTGCGGTGTCCGAGCGAGATTTGGCTTGAGATGTGGTATTGATCTATGAGAGAGTCAGCGGATGGCCTGTCGTGATTTGGAACGTGCCTATTGGGCCAGTGGAGGTTTCTCGTTGATGCGTATCTGGTGACCAGTGGATGGTCTTTCACAGACAGAAGATGCTAGTTGTTGGGGCTCGAGAATGGTGTGAGCCGGATGCCAGCGAGGCCTTGGGTGGCTGATTATGAGATGTGCTTTTCTCGAATTGGATCTAGGGTTTGTGAGAAGTTGTCTTCTGGCAAGAGTTGGTTCGGTGCTGTTGTCAGTGTCCGGCTTGCCGGGTGTGAGCTGGTGGAAGCTCAGCGTTTGTTGCCCTTAGTGTAGGGTGTGAGATCGGTCAGCGAGTTGTGAAGCTGGCGTTTGGTTGGTCCGCCGAGCATAGGCGTTGACTGGTGGTGTTGGCTTCCGTGGTGAGGAGTGTGTTGTCTCTCGATGAGCATGGTTGGTTTTCGTGATTGGGTGAGGTGATGCCAGATGTGTGCCCTCTTGCATGTGCCTGCTCTGCTGCTCGATGAGTTTTGGGTTGTGAGCGAGGTATGTCTGTGATCATTGTCTGGCCAGGTCCCTCAGGATCGTGATTTTTACGAGTTTCGAGGTCTGGTTGGGGCTCTGACAGTGTTGTCCGTTGGTCCAGGTGTTCTCCCCTTGTCGCTTAGTGCTTGTCCTGAATTTCGAGGACGAAATTCTCTTAAGGGGGGAGGGTTGTAATGCCCCAGATATTTTTTTGGATTATTTTTGTGGGTCTCGGATTGAGTTTAGCAGTTTTCACGAGTTTTTCGGTACGGACTGAGCGCCCTCTGTCGCGCCTTCCGGTCCTGCCAGCTCCCAGTTCAGGCTCAAGGCCTCGGGTCACCAGCATCCCGGTGCCCCCTGCAGTGACAACTTCAGGTGCAGGCACGTCACGGCGAGGGTCTGCAACACTATTATCGGCTCGGGCGAAAGCCTACACTCGAGCCACCCAGCCGCCAGCCTTCGCTACAGACTTCGCATCTTGGGGGCCTACTCCGATATTCCTGATGAATGGCTCTGTGCCACCAGCACCCGCAGGCTGGGTTTTCTTGGCCTACCACCTTGGAGCGGAGTCGTCTTCCACTCCCCAGAAGTAGCACCGTCGTAGCCGTAAAGGCAAGCGACCCATTGCTACCACCAGTAACTCCGGCAAGACCATTCTTGATGGAGACTTATAGATTCGCTTGGATGGGGGTGAACCCATTATATCTCCGGAATGGATCATCCCTACGGTCCCTATCACCAACCGCTTTAGCCTCCTGCATCGAACGCGGGAAGACAAGGTGGAACTTAAGTGGGTGGACGCTTCGACAACGGCCCAAAAGCACCAGCTCCGATTTGGCACTCAAGCTCCTAAGTCCCGTCAGAGGAACAAGGATGGGGGAGACTAGCAATCGGACTTGAAAAGGATCTGGGTCACTCCGGAGGAAGCTCAAGCTGTCCAGGAAGCATGCCCCAGCAACCCCTTTCGAGCACTAAGGCGTTGCGCCAAGGAAGGTGCGACTGACCCTGCAGTCGCGTCATCTGGCGACACCCGACCCTTCATCGCCTCTCACATAGATAGGCGGAAACAGAGACGGGCTCATTCTGGGCCCCACCGACATCCAACCCCAAGCCCTCCTCAGGCAGACGCCACGATGGAGACTCCTCCGTAACGTACCTCAGTCTTTGATAGGCTGGGGACACTTATCCGCCCCAAGAGGCGCTCCCAGAAAAGGAGGACGCTCCGGCTCCTCAATGACGCAGTTAGGGTGTTCGCGTGTTATACCACCGGACACCAACCTGAGATTCAGACCGATGATCTGAACCTATCCAGCTCAAGAAGCCTCCCCCGGAGTATGCCAAACCTCCGAAGCTATAAAAATTTGACGGACATGGGTCTCCGCACGAGCATCTGGCCTACTACATTACGACCATGGGCGAGCTGGCGTTGGACGAGTCTTATCTCCTTCGCTACTTCGCCACCTCACTTATAGGAATGACCTTCCAGTGGTATTCCCGCCTCAAGCCCAATTCCGTCATTGACTGGGTGGATCTCCAGAAGAAGTTCCTTGACCATTTCCAAACGGCCGAGCGAAAAGTCTCCTTAGCCGAGCTTTGCTCCCTCTGATAGAAGAAAGACGAGAGTGCCCTCGACTTCATCAAGAAATGGCGAGACCTCAGCATGAGGTGTGTCAACCCACTAGTCCAGGAGGATGCCATCACTATCTGCCGTCGAGGCTTGACGACCGAAGTCAGCGAAAAGCTTCTTGGCACCAACGTCAAGGGCTGCGACCAGCTCAACTCGGCAGTCATCGAGATAGAAATCTTCTTCGCTGACAACCCAAGCTACGCTTCAGCGAAGGGTAAGCCGATGCAGGAATGCCATGCCGGCAAGGAGATGAACATCGTCGAATTCACCCCCACCACTAAAGCCAGCAAGGGAGCCGGAACAAGCAATTCCAATAAAAGGCCAGCTGATAAGCCGGCTGCTCTCTCCTTCTCAGAGCGTATGAAGACGCCCTTCTCCTTCAAGAAGGAACACACGAAGATGCTCTTCGACCTCTACATGGCCCAAAGGATCGTCGAATTGCCTGAAGTCCGCAAGCTGGATGAAGCCTAGAAAATTGACGATCCCAACTACTGCCTATATCACCGCATGCTGGGTCATTCCCTGGAAGATTACTACATCTTCAAGACCCAGGCACAGAAGTTGATCCGGGACGGCTTGATCCAAATGAAAAGAGGTATCGTCGATCCTCCGCAGCCATACACATGGTCTAGACCAGCCAAGACAGCACATGTGGTTCACCATCTGGCCAATGTGATCCACATGATGGCAGCGTTCTGTCTCTCTGATGATGAATCGGAAGAGCCCAGCACCAACCAAAGAGAGCGTTCGATCTGGTACCCAGGGTGGCATCCCTGGCATGATCGCAGATCCCTCTCCTTCCCCAGGGAAAGAACCCAGTGACTCTTCAACATCCTCATCGAGCCGGCACAAATCTTACCCCGCGATCCACCGGCAAGCCACACTTAGTGGTACTTTAATCACCCCCAGTATTGTCCCATTCATGCGTGAATCTGCCACGTGATCGAGTCCTGTGAGGAAGTCTAATACCTCATTGAGGAACAAATCTAGTGGGTGCAGATCGATGCCGAAGGAAATTCCATGGCACTTGTTCGACTATGACAAGCTATCGAAGAAACCCAGGCTGTCGGCAAAAATACACCAGAGCGGCCTGAGCCTCCCCAGAAAAATTGGCATGGGTCGCCTTACCAGCATACTCCAGAATGGCTTAAATTTTGATCTGATAATCGGGAGGCTCTCGAATGATTGTGGAGATGCAGGGAGCAGGATGCCAGTCGAGAGGTGGGACCAAGTACCTTCTCGGCCAACGTCATCCACTCTCCTGTTCCCTCGGCCTCTCCCGAGCCTCCAACACCACAGTGATGGGGTCATCACCATCTGATCCCACACTTGGGGCCCATCTTCTCACCACGGGGACATCCAGCATGGTCAAATTGTCTATCTTCTAGTCCTATGTAATTTTTATTTGAGTCATTTTCGAATGGACTCATACCTGTAGACCTGTTGACCGAATCATTATATGCAAACTCTGCCAGTGGCAACATGAGATCCCAATCCCCTATACGGTCCCTGACAAGACACCTCAAAAGATCGCCCAGACTCCTATTGACCACCTCAGTCTGACCATCTATCAGGGGGTGATATGCATTGGAGGACTTGAGGTGAGTACCTAAAATATGCCACAGTGTCTTCCAAAAGTAACTGGTGAACCTAACATCTCGGTCAGACACTATAGTACGAGGCAACCCAAACTTACACACCACATGAGTAAGGAAAAGGTGGGATACCCTTGAAGCATCCGAAGTCTTCGAGCAGCGAATGAAAAGAGCCATCTTTGAGAACCGGTCAACTACCACAAAGACCGAATCGTGCTTCCTAGAGGTACGTGGCAATCCCAAAATAAAATCCATGCTAACATCATGCCACGAGGGATCAAGTACGGGAAGAGGTGTGTAGAGACCCGAGCTTTGCTTCTTCATTTCGGCTGTAGCACATGTACGACACTGAGACACAATATGAGCAACATCTCTCTTCAAGCTCAGCCAATGAAATCTGTGCTCAATAGTCTTATTCCAACCAAAGTGGCCGGCTAGACCTCCCGCATGTAGTTCCTAGACTAGAAAGTCACGAATCGAAGTTCGGGGAACACAAAGCCTGCCTCCTCGGAAGAGGTAACCCTCTTGAAGCACATAATCATCATGGTCTCTCGAGGGCCCGACCTGGAGAGTGGCAAAAATCTGACCAAAGTTAGGACAATCAACATATGCCTCTCTCATCTTCTCTAGCCCTATGACCTTGGCACTCATGGTAGTCAGCAGACAAACACGTCGACTTAAGGCATCAGCCACCTTGTTCTCCACTCCAGCCTTATGTTTAAGTACAAATGTGAACTGCTGGAGATACTCAACCCATCTGCTATGACGCGCATTAAGCTTCTTTTGGGAATGGAGGAACCTCAAAGCCTCATGATCAGAGTATAAGACAAACTCATGATGTAAAAGATAGTGCCTCCAATGCCTAAGAGTCTGAACAACTGCGTAGAATTCTTTATCATAAGTGGAATATCGTAGTTTCGTGTCATTCAGCTTCTCACTGAAGTATGCGATTGGGTGGGCCTCCTGACTCAACACTTCTCCATTCCCTACACCCGATACATCACAAGAGACCTCAAACACCTTCGAAAAATCTGGCAATCAAAGGATCAGTGTCTGGGTCATGCGCTCCTTGATGTCCTTGAAGGCAGCAGCAGTGGCCTTTGTCTATACAAACGTGCCCTTCCGAATACAGTCCATGATCAGGGCACTGACAGAGCTAAATCCATGGATGAAATGATGATAGTACGTTGCGAGGCCATGGAAGCTGCGGACATCATAGATCATGCGGGGTTTCAGCCACTCAACAATGGCCCGGACCTTCTCTGGATCAGCGGAGACCCCCGTACTAGACACAATAAAACCCAAGAAGGTAAGCTGAGAAGTCATGAAGGCACGCTTCTGTGGGTTGGCAAACAACTCCAAGTGGTCCCCTTTAGTGCGACTGTAGATAAGGATATCATCGAAGTACATGACCACAAAGACTCTAATGAATGGTCGAAGGACCTGAGTCATGGGTCGCATGAAGGTGCTAGGTGCATTGGTCAACCCAAAGGACATAACCAACCACTCATATTGACCATTGATGTGACACAATCTCGGACCTAAGCAAGCAAGCACAATCGCGAACCGAACGGGCCAAAATCGGCGGCCAACTCACCCGGCACTCACCCAAAACCCGTGGGTGACTCGGCGATGCCGAGTGGAGGATGTGAGGGCTGGTCCCTTGCTGGTAGAGGGCCAGAAAGACTAGAGGGTCTCCCAAAGGGTTTGGCCAGTCTGATTCTAAGGGCCGACCCAGTGCCGAGGGCACGGGTGCACACTTTCTCCCACGGTGGTCACTCGGAAGCAACGGGCTTGTGGGACTGAGCTCTCTCTCACCGGCCAGCGAAGCTATGAACTAAAATTGAATGACAAGCACCAAAAATAGAGCAAAGGAAGAGTACTTACTCGACCGGTTTGAAGAAACTGGTCTCGATCGGAGACGAGGGCGAATGAGGAAGCGTGGGTTCCCCACATGCCGCGGCGGCGATGCTTCGACCTGCTCAAGCAAACTACAGCACTACGCCCCACGCAGAAGGGGGGATCTTGGGGTGGGGGTTAAGGTAATTACAATCAAAACTACCTCCGCACAGGGAGGGCCCTTCAGCCGGCCAAGCGGGGAGGGGGAAGATGAAGACTTGGGCTCCTCACAATGTCGGTGGCGAATCTGTCCCTGCTCAGGAACCAGGTACCGACTGTCGATGCTGGAATTTTTGCGAAAGCTCCCGAACTCTGATGACAGCAAGACTAGTGCCAAAACTTCGTGGATTGGCTTGAGAGGGTACTGGAATTTTTGCGGGAGCCGGGGAAGCCATCATCTGGCGCAGTGGAGCTGGAAGTAGGGCCTCTGTTCTCTGCCATGAACTGTCACAGCACCGTAGCTTCTGGAAGACGCTATCACCACAAATAGTCCCGAACTCCAATTTGGGCACGGTTGGTGGCGTTGGAACCGCTGTCGAGCCGCCTTCGATGCGAGACCCACGAGGATGCCAGCTGATGTCGGAGCAGTCTGCAGCAATCCAAACACTAACAGGGTGTCAGTTTTGTCCCAGGGTGGACAGAACTGCGCACCCAGAGGAGAAAAGAGAGAAGAATTCGGTCCGGTGGCCGAACGGAGCTCCTAAGCACATCAAATGAAAGTAATTAAATGACAGATCAAACAAGATGTTGACAAATAGTGTATGACATCATCAAAACAACAGGGATGCAACAAGGCTGACCATGTCGTACTCGGTTACCCAGTCGAACAGAACTCTGGTCTTCTCCTTTGGGAAGGAGTAGGCCTTCTTCAGTTCTGTGCCAGCTGCAGGTAGGGGGGTGACCAGAGTGGTCGCCTGCGGAGGAGGACTCAGTAATGGAGGTGCCTAGTGCATCTGAGGTAGCACTGGCGGGATCGGTGACTGTGGTGGCTATTGTTGAGCTGTTTCCAGGCTTGGTTCTGCCGGTTGGGGCATACTGTAGAGCGGTGGAGGGTCATTTTGGTGGACAACTCCCCGTGATGATTCGCCCTGCACCTCGGGCAGCTTGGAAGCCAATGACTGTTCTATTTTCTCCATCAACTGCTTCTTCAGTAGGTCTATCTCCTGCTGGTATCTTTGAAGTAGCATTTGGACTAATGGGTCCATTGCTATAGTGCTGGGGATAGCTTCAGTCGTCTCCCCGGATGCACCCTCAAGTAGGATGTCGAGCAAGACATCATCTTCTTCTTCTGCCGTCACTACATTGGTGGTCAGGATAGTAACTCCATCATCTTGTTGGCGGTAGACTAGGGCCTGCTTCGCTTTAGCTGCTACGAACAGTTCTCTTGCGGCTTCAGTAGCCTCGGGACCAATCGAGCCGACTCGTGAGGATCTTCTGGAAGCCCTCCAAATCGACTGAATATGCCAGCCATATTGTAGGTGAATATTTACATCCTTCTTCTTTGCCGGTGGGCCTTCCTTTTTGCATGCTCCGAAAAGGTCAACCTTTCAAATACAGAAACTCTTTTTCTTTCTTCCAGCCTAGGGGTGGTCTCATCCGCCCCGACATAGAAGCCATCTTCATAAGCATTGTCGTCAACCGACAACGTCATCTTTCTTTCTTCTTCTTCTTCGACTGCCATTGGTGGGCGGTAGTCTTCTTCAGCTGCATCCGCCTGTAGCAGCCGTTGTTGACCCAATGAGGGGTTGTGATGTGACACCACCTTGGGGGTGATAGTCACAAGATTGAAGATCCCTCAGACCTAGCAAGCAAGCGATGCGCGGGTCGGTGACTTCACTCAAGCGGACTTACCCGCTAAGCGCGCTCTCGTATCCGTAGGCAATCCGGCGATGGTAGTGAGGGTCCGGGACAGAATCTCACTGCTCCGGAGGTTGGCTAGCCTAGGATTGAACCCCTAAGGGCTAGGGATGCCCCCAAATCACGGGCGGCCAACATGCCAAGGGCGTGGGTTTAGTGGTTTCTCTCACCTCACTTTGCGGTGGCCACTCAAATGATGAAAAATTTAGATCGGGCGCTCACTTACTGTCCGACAGAGCTAAAAGACAATACTAAATAAGTAATATTAAACCAGCAAGGGATGAGGCCCGGGACTCACCTGATCGGTGTGAATACACTGATCCCTATCGGAGACGAGGCGAGCGGGGAAGCGTAGGTACGCGCCTGCACGCTGCGCCGGTGTAGCTCTAACCTAAAAATATGAAAAAAGTACAACACTACACCTCTCACAGGAGGGGGATCTCGGGGAGGGGATTAATTGAAATTACACCCAAAACTACCTCCGCACAGGGAGGGACTGTAACCCGGTCAGGCGGGGTGGGGAACGGAGGGGGGTCGGAAGCCGACCGGACACACTCGGGCTTACTGTCCTTGCTATCTGCCACCAGTGACTTGTCGGGGATAGAACTCCTCGCTGGAATGTCCGCTGGGGATGGGACTTGAGGTGTTGGAAAGCTTGTCATCTTATCTTTCTCCTGGAAGAAATGTCGTCCCATTCTGATCTCGGATGCACCAGGTACGGCTAATTCCGTTGGACTGCACCGGGCTTCTCTGCTGCAGGCCAGAGAGGTCTTGGACAAGGCCATACTCCCAGGTGGAGTATCAGATCGAGGCGGGACCAAGTCCCACTGAACGAGGACTCAGTCTAGTACTCCTAAACAAAAATTCCCTTCCTAAATCACCCGATCACGCCCGTGGTGGCTCCTGGATGTTGACTGGGTCGAGCTAGTTACAGGGACAGAATTCTAGACTCGATTCTCTGATGGCGTAGCTGTCCGATCTGAGGTTGGAACAAAGCAATGCCAGAGTCTTCATGAAGAGGGCTGCCCCAGGGATCTTTCAGAGCTAGAATGGTCCTGTTCTGAGGTGTGAGACGTCGGTACCTATGATTCTTGTGACATCGCGCTGTGCAGGATGCCAACCAGACATGGGAGGCTTATCAGGGGCGTATCTCCCAGTGGGAAGGTCAGAATGAGGTGTGACCAAGCTTGACTGAAAGCTGACTGACCTCTGATGAACTCCTCTAGAGGGCTCGGGCTGAAGATGGTAGATGAGACCGTGGTGCTTTCTGCGGTGGACTGCTTATTCTGGCCAATGGTGACTTGGACTACAGGACATGCTTGGGTTGTCGATGCCGGTGCTCTCGTCGGGGAACTCCAAATGGGACGGGACCACCTTTGGCTGAAAGCTGGACGACCCTAGTAAGGAGTCTCCAAGGGGATTGACCAGAAGATGGGGGATGAAGTCGGAGGAGCTTCTGAAAGTCACACAGATCGCTGGTTAGACCTATCCTGAGCAGTCGGTGAAGAATGGCTCTCCCGGGCAGCTCCGAACTCGGATGGACGCAAGACCACCTCGCCTGCGAAGTTGATTCGACAAGCTTTCCAGCAATATAAAATAAGCCACCTGAAGATGCGCGATGCCCCCTCTTTAGTTAGTTAATTACTTATCTAGTATAGTTCTTGACGCCGCTGCTAGTGAGTGTGATAGGACACCTAGCTTGCTGTTTCAATCACCGCTGCGAGTTGTGAGTGTGAGACCCGTCCCATGACTCGTTTCGAGCATGAGAGTGAGCCGACCACCTGAGACTCAGCGCCGATTTCTCAACCGTGCAGATCAACTCGTTTCCCTCACCGGGGACGACCGTGAGCGAGTGCTTCTTATTTTTGGGGCATTCTTGTCCCTTCGGGAATCACATTAGGTGATGACTTGGTCGTGTAATTGCTGGTTGCATCATCTAGTGAGTCGCGTCGTGTCGTCTAGGTCATAAGATGTGTTTACATACCGAGTCTCATAGTCGTCCCACATCAACAACTCTCTGACAAACCTCTCTCCATTCATCTCTCTTCCCCCTCTCGCCACCGCACCCACGCCGGCGACCCCTCTCCGTCCACCCCAACCGCCATGAACTCCACCATCTCTCTCTCTAACCATGCAAGCAACCCCCCCTTCTGCTACCCACTCCCCACCTGTCGCTACCAGCTGCCATCCCATCTCCCCGGTGAGTCACCCCTCTCTCCCCCACCCCTCCTTCACACCTGCTAACCCACCACGCCACTAATCTCCCTCTCATCGCCTTCACACCACCATAGCAGACCCGCCGCCTATGCCTCTGGCCACATTCACCTCCCCACGCCCGCACCACAGGCAGCACCCTCTGCTACCACCTCCCCACTCCCGCCATCGAACCCCCAGCACCTCCGCCACCTCCCATTCGCCACCGTCGCCCTTACCACCCTCCTACACTAAACCACACCACCCACCTCTCTCAACCCATCGCACACCTCTCTCTCCATTACCAACACCACAGACCCCTCTCCGGTGACTGTCACCGCACCTCCACACCGCCACCCCACCTACTAACCTCTCAGGCATCCCTCTCTCCCTCCACACCCCCTCTCATGTTGCAGCATCACCCCGCCACCATCGACCTCTCCCTGCAACCTCTGCCATCAGCCTGTCACTTCCCTGCACCCTTCGCCATCAGCCACACACCTCTCTCACTCTCTCCTTCTCTCTAACAACCATGGCACAGACCTCTCTTCCCCCCTCTCTTTCACCCTCTCCCAGCTCTCCATCTCTCCCTCTCTCTTCTCTCCCGTGAAGTCACAAACCCACCGGACACCGCCCAGCCCTCCTTCGGTGAGCCTCCCCCTGCACCTCCACCTGCCGTGCCAACCACATACACACCTCTGGCCATCCCCCCTCTGATGCGGGACGGACGCGTGACCTGGGACCTTAGCTCGCGATCATCCCTTAGCGAGGGAAATGTAGGACCTGGCGCGTTTGAGAAACTGGCCGTGAGTCGAGGGTATCGGCTTTTCGCGTTAACTCGGGTTGAGTCACGGGACGGTAACACTCAAACTCGCTCTTTCGCAGCGGTGATACAAGTATATCTAGCTAGAAACCTACACTCGCAGTGGCATTCAAAGCTATACAAGATAAGCAAATGCGATAAAGAGTGGGGAGCGAGTGTACCTCCACGCTCCGGGCGTGGGGAAGACGTTCCCGGCCAGTTACGGTAACTCCTGGTTAACAATGGTAAAAATTTAGTTACAACAGTGAAATCTATTGCCCACTCCACGCAGGGAGGTAAATGGCTACAAGTGGGGCCCGGGAGGACCGATCCTGGGTTGACGGACAGTAAGTCGGAAGGGCTCTCGGGGTGAACTCGGCCTGCTGGTCTGACTCGGTACTATTCTAACTCGATTCGACTCGGTTCAACTCGCTGTACAGCAAGCCATGGCCTCCAAAGGAATGTCACCCTCCTTGGGTCTTTTGAAGGCGCCGCTTGGCTGGGACGTTGGCAGAACGTCCCTGGTCGACTCCTGGGAGCGGCGGTCGCTGAGATGGACTTGTGGTAATTTTGCAAGAATTCTCTACGGACTGCTCTTTCTAGCCTGCACAGGGAACAGAATTGCGCGCCTCGGCGGCAAGAATTATTATGCTCAGATCTAGAGGCGGATCGAGGCGTGGCTGGTGCCGTTGGAAAGAGGACTCACAGATCTACAACATATATTTTTTTTAGATCCATCCAACAGGCGGATTGGAAATAAAAATGACTGTGGATTGTTGTTGTTTTTGGAACTGGTTACAGGACAGTCAAGACAGAAAGAGATCTGCCTGAAAACGAACTTTGACCGGAGGGTAATGGAATTTTATGGGTGCTGGGAAAATTACTGGTGGAAGGGGTGGATGTGAGGATCACGTGGTAATTTTTGGGATTTTTCTGGAGATGGCTAAATGGGTGGGAAAAATATGACAAGAGGACACTATCCCGTAGATCTGAAGAATGGCAGATTACGCAGGGTGGAGATAAAAAGACAAGAAAAATAGAAAATGATGGCCAAATGGGACAATATATATATGGATGGAAAGCTAACATGAAGGGGAACAATCCCTCAAAATCTCAGCTGGATCAGACAATAGGAGAAGAAGATAGAGGTTCTTTCCTGATTTGGATAGAACTTTGACGTGGTGACGGCGGCGGTGTGATGGCGGCACGAATGGCGACGGTGGCTAGACGTCGCATCCAGTAGAGGTGAGAGATCTTGGAGTCACACCAAGATTAGGGTTTCATACCCTGGAAGGAGGAGAGGAGAGAGGAGAGAGGGGCGCCCTAGGGCCTTGGTGGATAAATTTTGAAAAAATTCTTTTCAATAAATTCATCAACTTCTTACATGTCACTATAGATGAGTTTATAGGCTCCCGAAGACCCGACTAGCTGAAGTGATATCCTCCTTATGAATGAATTTCATCCTGACACCCATCCAGCACTCTGAGAGTATCATGGAATCAAAGAGAGGACCCCCTAGAGCTGCTGAGGTAAGGCCCTCATACAAATAGGCAAGGACGGCCAGAGAGATAGAAAGACCCTGCCATAGGTCACTAATGGTGCTAAGAATAGGAGTGTTTAATACATGGTCGGAAGAGGGGAACAGAATGGCCCCGCACAGGCAGATAGACGCGACATTAGCTATGGCCTCACCCCGTCCACATCTATTCCTACAATGTACAACTACCCACTGACTAAGAGGTAGAAGATGGATCTGGCGTAGGCCTGTGAAGGTGCGGACATCCTTGCTATCTGGTATAAACTCTCCCAAGATGAGGCTAGGATCTATAGGGGCAACAGTACGGCACACCAAGTCCTCCTCACCTGTCTTGGACCTAGGGAAAGAAAAAGTAGGTCGCTACCTCCTCTTGTAGGATAATGGCCTCAAAGGATGGGAAAATGAACGTATGGGTATGAGGATGCCAGATTTCTACTAAGGCTGAGATGCTGTGCCAGTCAAGGGATAGCTTTGGGTAGATCTTGCCTAGAACTAAGAGTGGGTGTAGGTGCCAAGATTTCAGAATGGATATCACTCCTAGGGGCAATGCACGGACCATGGGAGCCATCCACTTTAAGGTGGAGTAGCACCTAGAGCCAGGGAGAAGCTGAGGTGGAGAAGAAAAGAAAAGGGAAAAGAGAGGAAGAATATGTAAGCAAAGGGATGAATGGACTTGAATAAAATCATGCCAACGTACCTCTCTCAATGGGCTGGAGCTAAGATGACGTGGGATCATAGTCAGCCATTCGAGCACCTCACGCTCCTTTCTGGCTGGCTTTGGCCCTCCATAGGCTGCCCCATCTATAGAACTCCCTTCAAAGGACCTTTTCATGATGAATTGAGGAAGAATACTAAGGGTTTGAGGCTTAGAAAGAGGGTTGTGGTGTGAGTTGCGAATTGAGGATCCCCTCCTTCTTATAGAGCTTGGGTAGAAGCCTAAACCCACTAGAATTGAGCTAGGATAAGTCTAGATCAGGTTAGGCTAGAGTTTGGACTGAATTGGAACGTATTACCTCGGGTTAGGACTCTCCAAAAGAGTCCCGATCACCTTTTACAGGGTTCAATCGTTGGCTCATTGGATAGACTTGTGGAGGCCGTTCTTACATTCACACGGTTGTCACTAAACCGTTCATTTATTGGAACGGCTTGTCTATAACCACTCACTTGCCTTTGATGATTCGGGTTGAATTACCTTCACGCGGTGTGTTTTAGACCGTGTAGTTGTTGAGCGGCCATATGAGCGACCGTTCAAGCCCCTGTCACTCCATTTTGTAGTCCCTTGCGTCTCTCTCTGAGTCGACGTCTCTCTCTCACTCTGAGTTGACATCTCTCTCTCACTCTGAGTCGACGTCTCTCTCTCACTCTGAGTTGGCATCTCTCTCTCTCACTCTGAGTCAGCGTCTCTCTCTCACTCTGAGTTGGCGTCTCTCTCTCGCTCTGAGTCGGCGTCTCTCCCTCACTCTGAGTCAGCGTCTCTCCCTCACTCTGAGTCGGAACGTCTCTCCTCTTACCACTCTCAGAGTCAGTACGTCTCTCCCATGTCAGTCGCAAGTTAGTTAGTCAGCATCGGCATTCATTTATCACAAAAGAAAATCAACTAAAAACCATGTCATATCATATCATATCATCATGTACAAGTGTGTATGGGGTACAATAGTCAGGCCCCTCCCTCTGGCCTGTCGTTGTCTCCTCCCTCCTGCCTCTTTGATGGCGGGCCCATCGTAGAGCTGGTGTCCTCCTCGCGGTTTCATCGGCGACGCTCCTCCTCCTCATTCCTCTGGCGGTCAGAGTAACCCATAAAGTAGCTACGGAAGGTGCCATGGGTGTCGTGGCTGGCGCTTGGAGCCCTGCTATGCTCCCGGCTCATCTCCCAAAACGCCCTAAGTTCCCCCTGCAACCCTGACACCTCTATTAGGGCACGCTCGCACTCCACTCGGACACGGGCCAGTTCCTCAGCATTAGCCCACAGTCGCTCCAACTCTGCTTGAAGGAGTGCTATCTCGATCGCGTCTGCCGGTTGGCTCCGTGCCATCTCCTCTCGGAGACTGGATACCACTTCCCGAGCTGCCGCACGACTCTGCTCGAGCTCCTCCCCCAGTCGGGTCAGCTCGATCGCCTGCATACATGCATCATGGTCAGTCAAATTACATTTCATAGAAGCATAATTAACTGGGAAAGTGTAGTGAACGTACCCTCTCAGAGAGTGCTGCCTCGGCTGCCTCAGCCTGTGTCACCATCCGAGTGAACTCAGCCTCTCGCTCCGCTCGGTCGGCTGGCGTCTGTGTAGAAGAAGAAGGAGCATCTGTCCCCTGCTGCTGGGTCCCCTCACCTCGCTGCATTTAGCAACTCCAGAGTCAGTCACCTCATAGCATAATCAGAGTGCATAATTTAGAGTTTAAGGTTTAGAAAACTCACCAATAGGGCCAAGGCTGTTGTGTCCCCTAGGGCACAAGTATATATATGTTGTTTAGCTTTGATGCTAGCAACATATATTGTTTTGTTTTGATGACAGCAACAAAGTGACTCAGTGTGAATCTTAATTTAGTCACCATGAGCTTATGTGAGTTAATTGCTGATTGAGTTTCTGGCTAACATGAGTGTGTTAATTGCTGATTGTGTTTCTGGTTTACATATGTGTGTATTGATTCCGAGGAGAGAGTGGCGTAATCTTCCACTGAAATAAGAGTTTCAAATTTGACATTTTTTTTGGTCTTTTTCAGAAGTGAGGGCAAAACAAGAGGAGTAATCTGCAGAAGGGGGAGGCAGGGCCCGAGGGCACAAGGTGGGGAAGATTACATCGAAGAAGGGGTCCGAAGACCGAAACCACATTTGTGACAAATCAGCAGGGTGGTCAGGCGACCACCTGGAGAGTAGAGTGAAAGGAGGAGAGCGTCCGTCCGGACGCTTGTTAATCACCAATTCAACTGGCGGACACTGTCCGCACGGACAACCAATAATGATGTACTCGAGGGGTCTTCCCGAGGAAAGGGGAGACCGGAACATGGAGGGATCAAAGAGAAGGGGAGGGGAACGGGGAATGAAAGCCAGCTTCTGATAAAGGGAGAGGAGGCGAGAGAGGGACGGAGTGATGACTGGGCTCCCCGTTCTTGGTACTGGCACAACTGGCCTCTCAGCAATCTTCTTTACGGCCCACTGCTCGGGCCTCTTCTGACTTTTCCCGACTTCAGTGAACAATCTGACAAAACTTACTGAATAATCTGGAAAATCAGCAACAGCCCCTCTCAACACAGGAGGCGGCCTGGTCTCAGCAACATCTGTTTTGCGTGGCGGCGTTGAAGGTGACTTTAACGAGCCCGGCTGCAGGGGCCCTCTGACAAAATGTTGTCGATAATCCCAGGTCAAAGGCCCGGAGTCCTGTAAAATGGAGAATGGTGACTCCCGGTAGCCTAGGCCCCTGCGGCTCATCTTCCTGCCCTTGGGGACGGGCTTGGTACGCCCCTGTAACTGTACGCCAAGGCCTCGCCCTGGCTGGTAGCCTAGCTTTAAGATCATGTCCCAGCCTTTTGAATCTTGAAATCTGGACTTGACTTCTTCTTTAACTGGTGCAGCAGCGGGCTTGCGCGGTGCATAGGCCCACGGATAGTTCAAGTCCATGACCGACAGAACCGGCCTATTGCTTGGCCATAGAGTGGGAAGAATCTTGTCGGCAATTGCATCGACGGACTAGACAGTGGAAACACTCTTTACCTTGACAAATCGGCCTTGAAATGGGAACTTTAAGCATTGGTGGGCGGTAGAGGGCACCGCCTGCAGACTGTTTATCCATGGACGTCCCAGAATGGCTTTGAACATGGGATCAATGTCCAGGACGTAAAATTCCACATCTATTTTCAATGGCCCTAGCTCGGCCTTCACAGTCACGACCCCATGACAAGCTCGCCTGGAATTATCGTACGCGGCAATTGTGGTCAGTGTTGGCTTGATCATATCCTCTGAAATGTTGCAGGCGCGCAGCGTACTAAGCTGACACACATTGATAGAAGCTCCTATGTCCACTAGTGCTGACTCCACTGCCACTTTGTTTAAGGAAATAGTAATGCAGAGCAGCATCTGATGTGCCTCCTGGGGTGCCAACTCTGATTCAGAAAATGAAATGGCAGGACCCCTAGTGATCGTAGCCAAAACTGACGGTAAATTATCTGCTGCCACGTCCTCTCTTACATGGGTTTGTTCATTGACGCGGACGGAAGGCCCAAGTTAGTGGTTTGGTAGCTGGCCTTGATGATGATGACAGGAATCAGCATTAGTTTGTTCATCGACATTGGCCAAATGCCGAAGCAAAGATATGTTTGTTCATCAACGCAGACGAAAGGTCTAGGTTGACGGTTCATTGACTGCCCTTGCCGATGATGACAAGAATGAGCGTTAGTTTGTTCATCGACATTGGCTAAATGTCGAAGTAAAGATAGGTTTGTTCATCAACGTGGACGAAAGGTCCGAGCTGACGGTTCATTGACTATCCTTGCCGATGATGACAAGAATCAGCATTGGTTTGTTCATCGACATTGGGCAAATGCCGAAGCAAAGATAGGTTTGCTCATCAACACGGATGAAAGGTCCAGACTGGCGGTTCATTGACTGTCCTTGCCGATGATGACAAGAATCATCATTGGTTTGTTCATCGACATTGGATAAATGCCGAAGCAAAGATAGGTTTGTTGATCAACACGGGCAGAAGGTCTGGGCTGACGGTTCATTGACTGTCCTTGCCGATGATGACAAGAATCAGCATTGGTTTGTTCATCGACATTGGCTAAATGCCGAAGCAAAGATAGGTTTGTTCATCAACACGGACGAAATGTCCGGGCTGACGGTTCATTGACTGTCCTTGCCGATGATGACAAGAATTAAAGTTGGTTTCTTCATCGACATTGGCCCAAATGCCAAAGCAAAGATAGATTTATTCATCAACGCGGATGAAAGGTCTGGGCTGACAGTTCATTGACTGTCCTTGCTAACGATGACAAGAATCAACATTAGTTTGTTCATCGACATTGGCTAAATGTTGAAGCTAAAATAGGTTTGTTCATCAACACAGATGAAAGGTTCGAGCTGACGGTTCATTGACTATCATTGCCTATGATAACAAGAATTAGTGTTGGTTTGTTCATCGACATTGGCCAAATGTCGAAGTAAGGATAGGTACGTTCATCAACGCAGATGACAGGTCCAGGCTGACGGTTCATTGACTATCCTTGCCAATGATGACATGAATCATCGTTGGTTTGTTCATCGACATTGGCCAAATGTCGAAGCAAAGATAGGTTTGTTCATCAACACAGAAAAAAGGTCCGAGCTGATGCTTTGAGAGAAGCAGATCTCTGGTGGGGCTTGTGATGAGCATCCCATCTAGAGTCTCATAGGAAGAGGAACTTTTGGTTACCACCTTACTGACCTGAGTGCCCTTGAAATCATTCCGTGCTTGACCCCCAAAGACATGCAACTAAAGAATTTGGGACAGTTTTGCCAAGCAGTGGACTAGGTCAGTAGGATAATTCTCCCAGAGAATCTGTGGAGTAGTATTTTTTATTGACTTTCATTTCATGGTGTCACCGTGCCATTTCTTAATTGCACATGACACCGGTTTGGGAATAAGCAATTTATTCTTGTTTTGCTTCAGTAACAGGAGCTATCATGACTGTTTATATCAATTCCATGGCAAACTGGGCCCACCTTTTCTTATATTGATTATTGACCTATTCTCCCTTCTTGTTTCTTTAAAAGTTACACTTCAGATGTTCAAACTGCCAGTTGTGGGTGATGTTTAACGTCACAATTATTGAGTCAGGACATTCATTTCCGATGTAAATATGTGGATATCTGAATCCACATGAACATACTCCAAAACAGAGACAGAGAGATGTGTATTGACTTGAAGCTCACACCCACAGCTTCCTGTCTTAAATTGGTTCATATATGTGCATTCTTCACCCAAAGGATCATCTTCCCTCTTTAAAGAGAGAGCACGATTCTTGGTGGTTGTCATGTGTCACATGTTGCCGTGTGGAATATATGTTCTTTTCATGGTTTTTTTCACGGAATATATGTTCTTTTGATGGTTATTTTCACCTCCTCTTCTTTGATGTCATCATGCCAACAAAGTTTCCATCCTCTCTTACCGTCGCAACTTCCTGTTTGATGTGGGCCAACTCTGCATTAAGCCATCTAGAAACTGATCATCTGAAATTGATGATAGTTTGTATCTGATTGATGATCCATTTCATGCTCCCTTAAAATTTCAGAGAAAGAACAACTGAGGGAGTAAGAAATTTTTGCTCTCTGCATGGGAGTGATCTTGTATTACTGGTACAATTTAACTCTATAACATTAGTGCTTGTAATATGAAATTCTTTATACATATTGTAGGATTTTCTTGTAGCTACTCTTATAACAAGGTTTGGGATGTAGACTTTCTCGAAAAGATTAGGGTTTGGTCATTGTGTAAATGCTAAATGGAATATAAAGGTGCTGCCATGTGGTTTATTTGAAGATAGCCTATCTTGAAAGAATACTGGAGGTCTGTATAAGCATGCATTGGGCAAACCATGCCACTGAGATCCATTTCTTCTTTGATCAAACTATAACATGATCATAGCTTGACGAGCACATTGGTCTCTACACCATCTTTATAATTTGCTCCCAGGAGAACCAGATTTGTCCTCGGAAAAACAAGTTGGAATTGGTAAATCCATGTCTGTTTAAGCTGATATCTCCAACCATGGCGCAGCATCAACCAGTCACGGGGAAAATGACTCACAGAAGTCAGAAAATCCCATCCTTGCCCAATGTAATTCCTAAGAAAAGTGTACTGACGTGAGACTTCCTGATTCATAAACAAGAAGAGAGGAAAGGAAGAGAACTGGAAAAGAAATGGATGGGAAGAGGGCCAGAGAGGGGTTGAGGGGGGGAAAATGCACTTTTGCTGCTGCCACTGCAGCTTCATCCATCAGTGAGATCTCGTCTTATTTTTCTTTTTCCAATACTGCTGTTTCTATTGCCTCACCTGGGAGAATGGCAGTTGCTGTTATGGCCATTGTGGAAAATGGCTACCACCATGTGGAAAAATTGAGGATAGGGAAAGAGAAAGGATAAAACAGAAAATGGGACTCACTTAGTATTAGCTCGGGGGTGGGGGTTGGGTGAGTTATGTTTTGTCATGGTCATTTTACAAATCACCCCATATTAAATTCATATCCTTTCTTGCGTTATAAAATATATATCATGTGAGCTGTGCTGGATTGGGCCAGGGTGAGTCATGATCAACAACTTGGTAGAATTTTGTCTGATATGTGATCATTCAAGACCTTGTTGTTCCTCAGTGTTCAATATCTTCCCTTCCTCACCTACTCTGTTTTTTACCTTCCTCTTCCTTTTTGTCATGACCTAGTGAGAAATAAAAGATTGGGACTATTTGCTATGTTCCCTAATTCCCTTGTAAATCAAAAGACAAAAAAAGGGCACAAATTGCCAAGGTGTGAGGGATTGAAATCCCTGTGCAAACCTTAAGGCAAGCCACCTATATTCTTAGATTGGGAATCTTTTCTCTATTGAGTCACATGTAATCACGAGGGGAGATGAATCCTTTCATCATCCTTTCATCTTCTAGAAGTTCGGGGAGATAGAAGATTTCTTGTTAACTATGTTCTGTATTTTTCTTGGATTAAGACACCTCTCACTTGATGAGATATATGTTTTTGATTTTTGTACCTTTTAGTCCTTTCATCTCCGTAAGTGTTTCCATGGAATGTGGAGCCTTGCATCTCATACTGTCATATCTGCTTCAAGTCTTTATCTTTTTGCTTTTTGGCACTGACTCATCAGTTGGAAGCTTCGTGTGCCATCCTTTCCTTTTATTTCTTATAAAATAGAGGACATTGTTCACGTGCCACACACCATCAAGGAATGTCTGCTGGTCTCATATGTGTAGGTTGCTTCTTAGTAGATAAAGCTATAGTTGACTAAATTGGAAACTACTGTTGACTTTTAACTTTGTTACATGCATATCTGGTCTTCTTTTGAGATAATTGAGAAGAGAATTTTCTCTAGACCGTTGTCATTACCAGATGCCTTGCATCTTTATAGGTTTCAATATTTTACTGGATTCTTCCATTAATAATATTTCTCAACAGAATTTGCTGATCTTCTTAGGATAATTTCCCATCTGTTCACAGATATGTATAACCTGAGCGTTAATCTCTCATTTTGTCCAATATTTCACCATTTTCTTATTTTATCCAATACTAGGGTTAAATGGGAGTTTCTGTGATACTTCCAGATCTGCTAGTCAATATCAATCCCCAATTCGGCTGGCTAATTCATCTAGCACAAGAAAATACCTCTACCACTAGAGGATCCGACTTTCTCTCTCTAGCCTTTTCTAGAGAGGCTCTGGGGATGGAGAGAGCGCTTGGGGGGAACCGTTTCCCCTCGGGGGGCGATGAACCTAGCCGGAGAGGAGTAACGGATAGGGGGGAGGTCTAGGTCTTCTAACCTGCTTTCGTTGCTGGCAGCAGGGTCACCTACAGAGGTTCTGCAGGGCCTCGGTGGGGGAAGGCCAGGGGGGTGACAGAACCTACGTGGAGGATGTGAAGCAGAGGCCGACGGTCAAGCCACAGCCGGTGTGTGGGGAGCAGATGGTTTTAGGAGCGCTCACTCAGGAGATCATGTCTGGGCGTTTAGAGTGGCTTCATCAGTGTGTTTGGTTGTCTCCTCTGCAGGGGCGTTGGAAGCAGAGACGGCTAAGGCGCTGTTGGACGGCCGATGGGGAGCAAGCGAAGCCTGGGTGGTGTGGAGGGTGAACAAAGGCAGCCCCTTAGCCATCACAGCAGATGTACAAGGGGACTAAAAAGGCGACAAATGCCGGAGTGTTGGTGGCGGGAGGGTCCATCCTCTATATCTAGCCTTGGGACCTGGTGCAAGGGACATACTCCCCTCCGAAGAAGTCGTCCTCCTCAATTTCTTGTGTAGGGGTGCCACTGTGCCTCTGCAACGAAGCGGGCATCAATTTCTTGGCCAGCTCATTCGGAAAAATGGAGCCCAACACCTTCCAACTGATTCCAGGGTGTAGAGTGCCACTTGTGAAGCCATCATTTCCATCTTAGCACAGCCCCTACCTCCGCCGGCGATCCTCTTCTCTGTCAATGGTGTTGAGTTCATTGTGAGGGTCTCTTTAGGGGAGGCAAAGCGACTGCGACACATGCAAATTGGGCAACCTTTGCCCAGATTGGAGGTGGAAGACGGTTGTGTGGCGAGTAGTTTGAAATCAATCCACCCCCTCATGGGAGATGGGCTGCTCGTGTCTGGACCGCAGGGAGATGGACTGGAAGCTCATGATGGGCCAGTGGGCAGGATATGTCAGTTGGGCCGGACTATTAGCAGGTTTGGGCCAGTGGGCCGACATGAAGTGGGTGGCGGATCTACGGCACTTGTCCAGGACCCGAACCCGAGTCAGTCTACCGAGCACTTACCCGCTGGATTCGGGGGTAACGCGCTTAGCGGGTTTTGTGGACCTAGGTTGGGTTGTCTCCCCACCCGATCTCTACTATAGGAACTCGACCCCAACTAGTGAAGGCACAAAGCGGAGGAGGGCCGACACCGGCACCAGTCTCTGCTCCGGCGATCTTCGACGACCTCTCTAGCCTAATGCGGACGATGGTGCTTCTTACGGGGGGGCTCTTGAAGTCCTGTCCCTGATTAAGAGTTGGCTTCTCACCAAGAGCCTCAACCCCAGTCAACGACAAATTGTGGGAGTCCTCTGCCTCTGTAGATCTGCCCTTCGTCGAATCTGACTGTGATCCCCAGGCGGATCCAAGCAGAGGTAGGCTAGACAGAGATAGGTGCAGATGATTGTCGAGGGGGGTCCATCTGTAGTCTGCCCCTCTTCCCCTCTTTCCCTACCGGCACAAGGTCATCAGGAGGAATGAGCTCATCTATGTCGCTCCGCCAGTGAGTCTCCCTCCTCAGGTCCCCCTGTTTGAAGTGGGCGGGTGTGGCGGCGAAGGGGTCGGGGATGCTCGACTATAGGTTGTGCCAAGCCCAAGTGGGGCTGTCCAGCCACAGACCACTAGAAGGGTGAGGAGGAACTTCTAACAACGAGGGTGGAAGAAGTCCTGGAGTCGCTAGGAGGACCGACTACTCTACTTACAGCAGGGGAGGAGCCGAAAGCGAAGAGTTGCCTGGGAAGGGAGGAAGTGAGAGACATGATGGGGTTTATAGAATAAATTACGGAGAAGCAAGTGAGGGAGTTGACTGAGAAGGCAAGATTAGGAGATATAAAATTGACATCCTTTATATCCAAGAGATCAAATGTGAAAGGGATGGTGAATCCCTTGTGAGGGAGATAGGGAGGGAAGACTTTCCATGGAAGTTGTCCCTGGTGGAGGGTAGGTCTAGGAGGATTATGATCCTCTAGAATCCTTATGATGTTGAAGGGGTGGTGCTCTACAAACATGTGAGCAGGTGGGCTATCTCCCTTCACTTCAGTAATGTGAGGGATGGCTCCTCTTGGGACTTCACAGGAGTGTATGGACCCCAAAGTCGAGAGGAGAAGTGGATCCTGTGGGAGGACTTGATCTGCTTACACCTTTCTTCTAGCAAGACTTGGTATGTTAGATGGGACTTCAATGCAGTGACTATCCCTTGGGAGAAGATGGGGGAGAGTGTTTATGCAAGAGACATGGAGAACGTCTTTGCCTTCCTTAAGGAGGCGACTTTGATGAACATCGGCATGTCACATGGATATTCACTTGGTCCAACATGAGAGCTGATGTGTCATGCTCTAAGTTAGACAAATTTCTGACTTCTGTTGAGTGGGAGGATCACTATCCTCATGTGCAGGTGCATCCTTTGGCTAGGCCAGTGTCAGACCACAAGCCTACTCTATTGAAGACCAATCGTCTGCAGGATAGGAGACTTAGCTTCATACTTGAAAAGTTTTTATTTAGGGGGGCAAATTTTATGGACACAGTCAGAGGAGCATGGACTGCACAGGTTGTTGGTAGATCTGCTATGACTACTTTGGTGCTGAAGCTGAGGCACACTGCTTAGGTCCTAAAGACTTGGGGGATAGACAAAACTCTCATCGAATAGACAGCTAAAAACAAATCCTTCAACAGATTGAGGGCTTGGACTATTTGGAGGAGGCAGATGTGATGGATGAAGAGGATAGGAGTCTCAGTGAGGCCTTATAGGGTCACTTTGATGAGATTTTCTCTAGGAAGGAGATATATTATAGACACAAATCGAGGGACAGATAGATCAAAGAAGAGAATAGGAATATTGCTTATTTCTAGCACATTGTCTCGAGGAGTTAACACTATCACTTGTATAAGGGTGAGTGAGCTCTCTATACCTTCTGATAAGCAGATCAGAGACTAACGAGGGACTACAACTCCAGGCTATTCTCAGAGGACCACCCTAAGTTAAGGATTGCAAATGATCTCCTTCCCCGCCTCTCACCCAAGGAGAGGGAGGCTTATCTCACATGCATTTACAAAGGAGGAGGTGCGCCAGACAATTTTCTCACTTGTAGGGGACAGAGCTCCAAGACCGGATGGTTTCCCGTCGACATTCTTCCAAAAATGTTAGGATATCATCAAAGCAGAGCTTTTGACAACACTAAGAGAGTTTCAAGAGGGGAGAGCTCACTTGAGGGGAAATTAATAAAACCCTCCTAATCCTTATCCCAAAAAAACAAGGAGCTCTAGATTTTCAAGACTTCAGATCTATTAGTCTACTAAATGGTACTTACATAATCATCACCAAGTTACTAGCAAGTAGATTGGTTAGAACTTTCATCAAGGGAAGACACATTCAGAACAACTTCTTGGTGACTCATGAATGTCTATTTGCCATGAAGATTGAGAAGAAGAAAAGGATAGTCCTGAAGCTCGAATTCGAGAAGACTTATGATAGGGTCAATTGACTTTGCTTCTTTGATGTGTTAGAGAGGATGGGTTTTGGGGGAAAATGAATAGGTTGGGTCCGGACATACATTTTCTTGGCTTCTTTTGTTGTCCTCATCAATGAGAAGTTGTCTTCTTTCTTCTATAATGGGAGGGGGCTCAGGCAGGGAGACCCTATGTCCGCTCTCCTCTTTGTGCTACTGGCTCATGTGTTGAGTAGGTTTCACTGAGAGCAGAGGATTTAGGTCTGCTCAGGTGTTTCTAGGTTGGGAGAGGAGGTCCCTCAATCTCTCACTTGCAATATGAATATGATACCATCCTATTCCTCGCAGAGGATAAGCAACAATTTTATGTAGCTAGACTTTTGCTAGAATTGCTGGAGGAGATCACTGATCTAAAAGTTAACTTCAACATGAACTTGTTAGTTGGGGTTAACATGAAGGACGTGGCCCTTCATAGGGCGGTGTGGATCCTGGGGTCCTAGTTAGGAGCCTTCCCTATCTCCTACCTGGGGCTCCCTCTAACTGCAGGTGCTCTATGTTGTGCAGATTGACTACCTATTATATAGCGTTATGAGTCTAGACTGGTTGGTTGGAAGGCCAGATTGCTCACGTATAGGGGGAGGTTGGTTTTGTGCAACTCAATTTTGGACAATCTGCCTATCTATTTTCTCTCCATGTTTCGGATCCCAAAGTCTGTGGTGCAGAAGATTGAGTTTATTTAGGATTCTTTTGGCATGAGAGTAGGGGGACATGTAAGGGATGGCATGATATCAAGTGGGGAAGAGTGGTTGCTAGTAAAGAAGAGAGGTTGGGAATCAAGAATGTCAAAAACTTCAATTTGACTCTTTTGTGCAAGTGGTTATAGAGGTTGGTGGTAGGAGATGGACTTTAGACGTAGGTTATCAGGTAGAGATACTTCAGCAGGAGCAGAGTTTGGAATTTGGAGTCAATAGCACGATATCGAACTTCCCCGATTTGGCGCGATATTTTGTCTTGTAGGGGAATTATCTTCTCCAACATTCCGATTTGTCTAGGGAAAGGGGAGCAATGCTTTTCCTGGAAGGATAGATAGTGCAGAGACTTCATATTGGAGGCTACCTTCCCCAACTTTTTTTGCTATTTCAGCTAATCCCTTAGGGTCAGTCGTCCAAGCTTTTGACCCCTAGCTCTCAAGAGGCACATGGGCACTGACCTTCAAGAGGGTAGGATCGTCGAGATGGAACAATTTCAGGACCTCTTGCTCTTCCTCCTCACCTATACTCCACATCTCGACAAGGGGTATACGTGGACTTGGAGGTAAGGTAGGGAGGGGACCTTCTCAGTGAGGTTTGCTTACTCCATTATCCCTTATGAAGGTGCGCCACAATCTCATTCCTCAGGTGTGAAGGTCGCAGACTCCACTGAAAGTGAAGCTACTCAATTGGAGGATTTCTCACAGGAGAATGCCCACTCGGGATATGTTGCTTCATTTCCTTACGAGCATCTAGCCGACCTACTACTTATGTAGTCAGGAGGACTAGACCCTAGACCACCTGTTTGTAGGTTGTGCCCACTCACAGGAGAAGTAGGAGAGCCTTGTTAGGAGAGCCCACTGTGCCATCAGCAGTCTGACAGAGGTGCATCACTTCATTGGGTCGTGGGGCAGTAGGTGGCCCCATAGAAGTGATAGAGTTGTGTGGTAGGTGATCATGCATGCCACCCTGTGGTCTTTATGGGGCGAACAAAATAATAGGACTTTTAGGAGGGAGGCTAGAGCAGAGGAATCTCTTGTATCTTTCATTTGCGATAGAGTGAGAGAATAGGTAGAGACATTTTGTAATGTGAATTCTCTCAACTACCCCTCTTTTTATTCTGCTAGGGGGTTAGCATCTTTCACACAGTCTTGGTGTGACTTTTTGTATAGAGATTTTTTAGGTGCTCTTTGACTTTACTTGTACATCCTTTTTTCATTTAATACAATTAGTGGATCTACCCACTTTCAAAAAAAAATGTCAATCCCCAATTCTACGGCACAATTGACTGACCCCTTTGGCAATAGTTTCCTAGGAGGAAATCAAATGTGCCATAAAATATTATAACTTCCGATTTTAACATTACTAATATTAAAATCCTTGGGTTTTGATCATTGATGATGGGTGGAGGATTAGACGACAGGGTGGCAACAATAGGCAGAACATGCACTTGAGTGGGAGCAAGGATAGGTGGCACAACGAGGGCGATAGGTGGTAAGATGAGAGGTTTGTAAGGGACGACAGGCATGGCTAGCATGGTGGCAGCGGCTCAATGGTTTGGCGGTAGGATGATAGGGGTGGAATGTGGAGGTGGAGTAGGGGGAGAGAGGGTGCTCGGGTAGGTGTGGTGGAGGGCCATGAGCCACTAGACGGATGACTCATCATCATAGGACCACTGGCATTGGGGGCTGGGTGATGGACAATGTTTACTTGAGCTGCTGCTGGTGTTGGAGGGTTCAGAGTGAGCGGATGGTTTGACATCAAGTTCTGATGAATCCCCAGATCCTGGGTGGGCTGTTATTGCTGAGGCGACTGCTATGGCTATTGCGGCTGTGGTGCTTCTTGCTGCTATCTCGGTGATGACCTTGTGCATCTCAGCCCAATCAATACACTGTCCTTCTATAAATCATAGATAAAATCTCTAAATTGAAAGTAACTCTCTATCGTGTGCCCGCGCTAACGATGGAATATGCAGTATCTCAACTGGTCAATGGTCGGGTTCCAATTTGACTATTCCGGAGGAAGCTGTAGTGCACCAATGGACATAAGGGCCGAGAAAATGTCTGGGAGGGTTTCAGGCAACGGGGGATACTGAGCCCTCTTCGGACCCGGGCGTTTAGCTGCATAGCCGTTGGGAGGAGGACATTATGGCATTATAGGGATTGTTGGGGCTATTGGTTGATGGGGAAAGGTGGTGAGACAGTTTGTGGACCAACGAGTTGAGGGTTGCGGGGAGGCCATTGTAAGCGGGGCAGAGTAGATTGGTTAGGGAATGGCAAACTGATGGCTTGCACTTGCTCATTGGTTTGGACTCCTTTGGTAACTGACCCCTGAGGTTTCCTATTATATTTGGGCTTTTAGGCCTCAAAAAGTGTGTGAATGGGTGAGTCCTTGAACTGCGTTTGGAAAAACCTAGGCCGGCTGTATAGTTGGTGCATGTTGGCAATGTCATTCATGGCTAGCATGTTGCGGAAGGTAGGGGAGGCATTGGAAATAAGCAACTTAACATTCTCTTCCTTTGGAATATGGCCAGGCACACGGGCAGCCATCTGCCTCCATCTGTCAGCATAGGTGGCAAAATCTTCATCAGCTTTCATCTTCTCAGTGATAAGGTTAGTAAAAGAATATTCCGAGCCAACCCGATCTTGGAATCTTTGAATAAATTTCTCTTTAACAGTCTTGAAGCTCTCAACATCTTCCAACGGCAAAGTGTAAAACCATTCCAGCACTACTCCGTCCAACGAGTGATGAAATAGATCCGCCATAAGATGGTAATCATATTGAAACTGTGCTGATTCATACATAAAATCCCTCACATAAACAAATGGATTATCGTTCCCATCATATTTGATGTACGTGGGGAGCTCGGACTGAGGAGGGAATCCAGTGTTGTGAAAACTGGGTACCGGGACATTAGCCAAGGATTGTGGGCCAACCCACTTTTGAAGAAGATCAAGTTGTTGTTGCATAGTGGCCCAATTATTGAGAAGGTCCTGCTCTCGAGATGGAGGGGGTGGAATAAAAGGAACAGGCTCAAGGCGAGGAGCCGATGGGTAGATGGAAGAAGGGGGAGGCCCATAGGAGGGATGTTGGGCTGAAGAATAAGCAAGATGGGCTGCCCCATGCTTTGGGTCGGAGAAATCGGTCAGGCGCACAAGGACCTGTGGCACTGAGAGAACAAACCTATGAGCATCAATCTGAGGGGATGGGGGAAGAGTGGTCTTCCCTTTGTCAAGATCTTGAGGGGCCGGACCAAAAGACTGGCCCACCCCCATGTTGGAAAAGTGAAGGACTTTTGGGGTGAGATCAATAGCAACAGGAGGGATCTCGGGCGCATTAGCCTATGGCTGAGAGACAGAAGGAGCAGATGAGCCTTGAGGGACAATGAAGGATGGGGTGCTCGACCCCTACAAGGTACCATATAGGGCCTGAAGTTGGACCGGGCCCAATTGGGCCATCATTTACAAGATATGAGCAGCAGAGGGAGTGGCGGGAGAATTGGAGAGAGAGGGCTGACTGCCCTCAGTGGTAGCAGGGGGGAGGAGGTACGGACCCATCCCTAGATTGGAGAGCCATGACCCTGGACGGGTCCTCCAAGAGCCCTTGAGGAAGGGAGTCCTCGTGGGAATGAGAGAGATCATAAGATGACATAGTGAAATTAAATAAGGGATTGAAATAGGAGGTAATGGAGGAATTGTCCCTAGAAAAAGATCCTATGGACATGAAACAATTCCACATGCAAAGTTGCACCTAAAAAATGGAGAGAACAAAGGATAAATAAGCACTCAACATAAAACTGACCAAAGAGATGCACACGACCAAGGTGGGAGAAAACAATCAAGGTAAACCAAGTTATAATGATGCACAAAGTTTTTGCTTTAGTTTCCCCTTATAAGAATCTTAGTGATTTAATTAAACCAATGTTCACTCCAACAATAGGTTCCTAATGATGATAGATAGCGGGGACTTGGTTGACTCTAGGTTTGAACTCTCTCTCACGGACATAACCTAGACACAAGGTGGTAAAGGTACAATCGGCCTGGGGTCCATGTGGCAATCCACAACTCACGGAGACTTACAGAGATCCTGGATGAGATTACCTAGTCAACCCCAAGGAATATGGAGGCGAGAGGATCACTCACCAAGGTAGGTATGCAACTACACAATGTAATGAATATTCGAGCCAATGCCTTTGCCGCATGTTTAGCTCCTTTTGGGAGAATAAATATTTGAGGCTCTTGTGATCGGAGTATACAGTGAATTGTTCTCCATAGAGATAGTGTCTCTAGATCTTCAAGGCAAATACCACCGCGACTAGTTCTAAGTCATGCACCGATAGTTCTCTTTTTGCTTCTTCAATTGCCGGGAAGAGTATGCAATGACTCTTTCATTTTGTATCAATACACATCTAAGGCCAATACCAGAAGTATCAATACCTCGTACTTCTCTCCTTCAATTGGTAATGATAAGACTGGAGCAGCAGTCAAGAGATCCTTCAAAACTTGGAAACTCTTCTCACAGTCTTCATTCCACTCATAAGGTACTTCTTTGTGAGTCAACCTGGTGAGAGGGACAGTAATTTTAGAGAAGTCCTTGATGAAACGCTGATAGTAACCTGCTAGACCCAAAAAGCTTTGAATCTCCGTTGCATTTGTCAGTCGTTCCTAGATCTTCATGACTTCAACCTTTGATGGGTCAACAGAAATCTCATCTTTCGAGAGGACATGGCCCAAGAAGGATACTTTCTCGAGCCAGAACTCACACTTGCTAAATTTGGCATATAATTTATTATCTCTCAATATCTGCAATGCCTTCTCAAGATGCACTTCATGATCTTCTTCGGTCTTTGCATAGATCAGAAGATCATCAATAAAGACTGCAATAAATTTATCTAAGTGAGGCCTGAATATGCTATTCATTAACTGCATAAAAGTTACAGGGGTATTTGTTAGTCCAAAAGGCATAACAGTAAATTCATAATGTCCATACCTGCTTCGGAATGCAGTGTTATGAATATCCTCCTCCTTGATTCTTAGTTGATGATAACCAGATCGTAGATCAATCTTGGAGAAATATTGAGCTCCAGATAATTGATCGAATAACTCATCAATTCTCGGCAGTGGGTACTTATTCTTGATTGTAAGGTGGTTCAACTATCGATAGTCAATACAGAGTCACATTGATCCATTCTTCTTTTGACGAATAGCACGACTGATGAACCCCTTTTTCAACAACTCCACTAGATGCTCTTTAAGCTCCTTGAGCTCTGCGGGGGACATTCTGTATGGTGCCTTGGAAATAAAACCAGCATCAGAGACAATGTTGATTGTGAACGACACTTCCCTTTCCGGGGGTAAGCTGAGAAATTCTTCTAGAAAAACTTCTAGAAAATCCCAAATTACACGGATGTCTTCAAGTTTAGACTCTTTGACTCCCGTGGCAGTCATAAAGGCTGTGAAAGCCACACATCCTTTACTTATAAGCTTACAAGCTCGGAGAGTTAAGATAAGAGGTGATCTATTCTGAGGGCTAATGTAAACCAGCTCGGGATAATCCATAAAAGTTATCTTGCCATTCTAGCAATCTACAGTTGCTCGGTAAGTGGATAACCAGTCAGCACCTAGTATGGCATCAAACCCCTTCATGTCTAGGCATATCAGGTTGACAGGTAAATTATTTCCTCTAACCATAACCTGGCAGTTTGGGCAGTGATAAGTGATATCAGACTCATTCCCAAGGGGTGTAGATATGACTAAGTCTAACCATTCAGGCTCCTTAGAGAATGCAGCAGCAAATTTCTTGGAAATAAATGGTTGAGTTCCTCCGGTATCAAATAAAACTTTAACAATCTTAGAGCAAACGGTTAGTGTACCTTCCATAATTTTACCTTCCGTTGGTTCTGTCTCTTGGAGAGCTTGCAGACGGCCTTGCTTCTTTGTCGGACGCTTCTCATCTTTAGTGGATTGCTCCTTCATCAATGGGCAATCAGGAATTCAATGTTCTCGGCTCCCACATTGGAGACAGGCTCCTAGCTTCCTCCAGCATTCCTCGGTTTTGTGGTCGATTTTGTCACAGTACTTACAAACTTCCTTAGAAGGTGTAGCGATGGAGGATGGCTTGTCATTTTTCTGAAATCTCTTTTCTTTGGAGAATTCCCCTCCATTGTAAGACCACTTCTTATTGAATGATGATTTAAAATTTCCTGGGCTTGTGACAGGTTCCTTCTTGTCCCTGCCTCGAATCCTTTCAGAAAATTCAGTGGCATCTTCTAGCAATTAGGCACGCCGAACCACTTCCGAATAGACTTGGATGTCCATCGATGCAAGTTGGTTGATGTATTGGGGATGAAGCCCATTAAGGAACCTTCTTGCCTTCATCTTTTCTGTACACATCAAGTGGGGTGCATATCGGGATAGTCTTGAGAATTGGGCCTCATACTCAACCACTTTTAAGGCCTGTTGTTTCAATGCGGCAAATTTCGTGGCCTTCTCTTCTTGAATGCGGTCGGAAAAGTATTTGTCATTGAAATGTTCAACAAATTCTACCCATGTGACGTGGTCATCGGGCAATGTTGCTTCTACCGATTCCCACCAACATCGAGCGTACCGCTCCAGTTGGAATGTGGCCAGTAAAACCTTTTCTTCATTTGTGGATGGCATTACACGAAAAACTCTTTCGATTTCCTTCAACCAATTTTCAACATCCTCGGGGTCAGATGAACCCATAAACCTCAGTGGGTTCATGTTGCAGAAATCCCTATGGAGGCCACCAGCTCTGCGGTGAGCACCGCCTTGCGCCACTTGCTATAGCGCCTACGTAAGTCCTTACACGGTGCACTGCATTTCACGCCATTGCACTCTTTCAACGGCCATAATCCTACAAGAGATTTTAAACATAATAAATAACGGGTTTAATTACAAGGCAGGGTGTCATTATAGAACTTAACCCATGGCTCTATTCCACCAAGACTTAAATAAGGGAATATTTCTGATAAAGTTCAAACGTCCGACATGATGCATGCTGGGCTAAAAGAAAGAATTAAAACAGACTAAAAAGAATCAAAAATAATCAAGGATAATATTACTAAGCCATCCAGACCTGGTCAAGAACCCAGATCTCTAAGTTAACACTAAGCCGAAGCTCGTTTATCCACACATCAACTTCAAAATTGGAACCATCATCCCAAATCTTTGGATGATTCAGTGGCCTATCTGTGTGATCAAGACTCTCCTGGAATTATCACTGTTTTTGATGAAGGGAAACTCAAACTCCATGTTCATCTAGACCACAAGGTCCTTGACATGCTATAATAATATAAATAATATATAGTAAAAATACATATAGGGATAGAACGATGTTACCCACAGTGCTTCTTAGAGTGCCTCAAAATCTGTAGAAATTTTAACCTTCCTGCGCTTACAAATGTCAGTGAAACAATAGATGCATAGGCATTGCAATAAGAAGATGACAAAATGTTCATGAAGAAATGGCGTCAATATTTATGGTCACCTATAAAAATAGGCATCTACATGCATGAACGCTAAATCTTATCATTTTTCCAGTTAAATTAATTCCAAATTCAAGAAATAGCGTCTGTGATGATAGACGCTCATTCTCTGCATTTTAAAAGCAAATTAAAAATAGCGTCTTAATGTATGGACGCTCATTCAAATTGCGTCCAGATCCTTGGACGCTAATTTCCTGATAATTCTAGAGTTTTTAAACCTTCTTGAAAATGGCTCTCGAGAGCCCAATCATACTCAAACACAAACTTCTTTAGAGCTTTCCTATATAATCCATGTTTGAGATAGACTCTTAACATGACGGCTCTCTGCTACTACAACCGAAGAGGGGTCTGCAACTACAACTGAAGAGAGGGATTCTCCATAGTGGAGACAGCGATGGATTACCTGGTTCAGCGTGCAGGGAAGTAGCAGAAGATGGCCTTACCAAGGATTACAGATATTGCAAGCCATATTAGCAGGAGAATAATGCTAAATCAGGTTGTCTTTTAAGGGAAATATTCTGTTAAAAACTCTTGTTTCCATTCTTCTGCAACTTCTATTTTTTTTATTGTAGGCCTTCACCCTGAACTCTCTTCTCTGCTTACGCTTTTGCAAGATTTATGACTGTTCTTCTCTCTTATTCAAACTCTCTATCTTCTTCCTAATTCTTCTACACGTTCTGTTCTCAGGATCACCCCACCATCCCTGGCGCCAGAAGATATACCCGAAACAAGTGGCTGCCCCTTCTCATCTCCAAGATCACACTTGATATGAGATCCTTCTTATCTAGGTGGCACTTTCTAGGCCTGATTACCCATGCTAAGCATTATCAAGACATACACCTGGATTGGGCTGTCATAGGCTCTCTCCTAGAAATATGGCACCCAGACACACACACTTTCTTATTCCCCACTTTTGAAGCCACAGTACTATTAGAAGAGGCTGAGATGTTGCTTGGATTAAGGAGATTAAGGCAAGGGGAAGAGGAGAGGATGGCAACCATGTCTCAACCAATAAGCTCAACAGAGATACTTGCTAGCCTAATCCCAAATTCTAAGATTGTGGGTCAAATTAGGATGAACAAAGGGATCAATTTAATGAAGTTGGCAGCATGGGTGTATAAACAAATGGGCCAAGCCAAGGAAGAGGATATGCCATGAAGGGTTTTGTGATATGCCTGGCGGGAGCTTTACTCTTGCCCACAACAGATGATTTCTTAAAAGAAGAACAGTTGAGTGTAATTTGTGAGATCTGGGAAGGAAAAAGGATCGGGCAGGCTGTACTCGCCTACCTATATAGTGGGCTCACCTCTGCATCTTTGGGAAGGCCTCTATACGGGTCAATGCTTCTCCTTACAAGTTAGGTGGACCTCCACCTAAAGTTTGACCCATGTGAGGAATCCCAACTTGCATCTAGAATATTTTCTAAAAGCCCACTCGACTACATGACGGGTGTACTTGGGCTAAGCGAGAGAGTGATTAGTCGGGTGCCCAAACTAAAGAGGAGAGTAGAGTGTAGGGAACACTTCAAAACGATGCCTCAGACGATATTCACCTATGCACTAGGCATTCTCAAAACCCATGATCTTCGTGCTCACCTCTCCCCTGGAGTGGAATTACAGCTTATCGATGCTGCAGAGTTCATCTTATACAATTCCCACTGATGCCTACCTTAGCTTGGTCTTCCACGCCACCTCATGGAGGACGCCTCTCATTTGCCCCCTATCAAGAAAAGAGATCTACCCAGCAAAGAAGATGAAGAAGAAATCAATACCATCAAAGCTCTCTGGAAGGTGAACAAGCTGCACAAGCCACTAGAATCGGTCGAAGAAGATTAAGAGCTGTGGAAATCCTATGTGATTGAGCTCAGAAAATGAAACCTAAAATAGCTCAATGATATATTTTATCTTTATCTCCAATAAAATAAATCATTTTTCCTTTATTAAGCCTTGTAATGATCATTCTTCCAAAAATCAATGGCTGTTACCAAAACGGATTACTCAGAGAAATAGCGTCCAATAATTACGTCACAAATTGAAACAACGTCCATATCTTCAGCAGCCAATTGTAATCAAATTCTAGAATTTAAAATTCAAATTTCAAGAATCAGCGTCCCCATGGGCAGTCGCTTATTCATCATACATCACATCGACCAGTGGATTAAAAATTTATTTCCAAAAAATAGCATCTCATAATATGGCCGCTTATTCATAAATGAACGTCAAATATAGGCTTATTGAAATCCATAAAATTGTAGTGTTAACATACACAGGTCCAACGTCAGCGTCGTCATAAGCACATTAATTACAACCCATTAATTGATATGAGATTATTGTCCAGTGACTACGTTTAAATTCTAACACTCCTTCTCACGGTCAATATGGGTCGTGGATATTAATTGAGTAGAAGTGACATAATAAGAAATATATAGAGTTAGGTCTAAAATTATGCTCTGATATCATGTAGAAATTCACAAAATCACAATGTTGAGATACACGTGTTTATAATCATAAGTATATGAACTACAACTCATTAACCGATATAATACCATTACACAGGGACTATGCCTAAAATTGAACAACGGTTAAACCACAGTGCCTTGCAGACTAGTTTCTCCTCATTTTAGGCCGGTCCTTGGTGTCGGAAGAGAAACCTGTGGCACTAAGTCACATAATAGACATCAAGGCCCTAGAAATGATGCTTTAATGGTCGGCATGGTGCAAACAATCCCACAAAAGACGCTGCTCTCATTTGATTTATTTCCACTGCTAACCTAGATGGAAACGGAAGAACAAGCTTATTAAAGTGTTCCAGAAAACCCAACCCGGATTTAGTGACTTTTTTAAAAAAATAACCGCCCACAAATCTTAGGGGCTAATAGCCTAATACTATACATGAACATACAGATACTACTAAACACCAAGCTTCGCTTAATATGGCCTCTCGCCGACGTAATTGCCCGGGGGATCGTAGTTGCAGGTCATGAACACGTCCCCGACGTCGCACACCACGCGCGCGCACCCGATCCGTTGGGTGCTCTTCCACACGATCTGCGTGTAGTGCCCGCACATCTGTCCTTCCTGGCACGCGTTCGCCGCGTACGAGTAGTACTTCTCCTCGGCCGCCCACAGCGCCACCGCGTCGAACGGCTTCCAGGACGAGCCGGCGCCCCAGAAGATGTTCTCCCCCAGCGTGAAGCCCCCCTCCGGGAAGGAGTGCTGCAGCTTGCAGTCGCCTCGCCGCTGCCCCGCCCACCACCGGGCGTACCGCTCCAGCCGGGCGTCCCACACCAGGAGGAACTCCCAGTGGGCCGCCCTGACCATGTTGTGGGCGTACAGGAACTCCAGCGACTCCCCCACGCATCCCCAGCACAGGAGCTTCGTGACCCTGTAGACCGTCTGGTTGTCGGGCTTGGGGTCATGGGTTGCCCGTAGAATCTCCGGCGGTGCCGACGGTGGCTCGGCGAGAATGGCCGTACTACTGTTTGTGACGAAGAAGAGAACAAAAGAGAAGAGAAGTAGCTGTGGGTCGGCCATGCCGTACTGTTACGCGTAGCTTCAGCTAAATGTTTATGCTTGTGGAGTCATAGGATGTGGAGGAGCTTGGGCGCAGTGGCAATAGCTTGCGAGGAATGGGGGTGGTGGGCCGGTGCATCTGCTCATTAAATAGAACAATACAGTGATGAAACACTGCAAACTCCCGTGAAGGGGCGAAGTGGGTGCGCCCGTGAGCAGAAGCTTGTTTTATCTTTCGCCGACGGGCTCCACATTAGGATCTGGATTCTGGTCCGGCATATCGCACTCCCGGTGGACGGCCACGGGTAGAAGTGTGAAGGACATGGCTTGCTGCGTTGGAGCGACCTGTATATGAGGGCTCCACGAGTCTCGAATTTGTGTTGTTGTCCCCAGGAAAATAAAATTTCGCACTTTCTGGTGATCACGCTGGCCTCCTTGCTCACTGGGTATACCGCAATTTTTTATTGCTAAACGTTAGTAAGATGATGTTTGACTTGGTTGGGCTCGAAGGACCGAAATCGGCCCAATAAGTCGGGTCTCCGCGACGCGGTTCTGGGGTGAATGTTTTGTTCACGGTAAGGATTTGTTTTGACAGGAGGAGTTCCAACTTCCAAGATTGGTCGAACTTGGTTGGAATATCGGATTTTGTCAAGGGATTTTTGCACAGATACTCTCTTTATATATTTATTTTTGAAATTATCGTTCTTGTTTTTATATTATTTTTGATAACTTTACTATATCACGGTAATTGCAAAAATGTGCTTGGCATCATCGGTTGTTACCACCCTGTTAACATCGCTTATTTAATCCTAGTTAACTTTTAACTAAATTTTAGAAAGATTGAAAATACTCCTAATCTCTCCTAAGCTCCCCCCCCTCTCTCTCTCTACACCTATACATCTCTTTATTTCTCCTTTTCTATCTCTATCTTTTGACACAATGTGTCCGTTAAAGTAACTCTTTTTTGGTACAAGGATATTTTTCTTGTAATCTTATAATTCAAAAGAATCAAAATAACTGTAGAAGTATTTTTCTAAGTATTGTAAGTGAGGATTGAGGAGGGGAGTGTTCGCCAGGTCGAGCACAACCTAATGTCGTCAGGTCCGTTATGATCCGGTTCGTTCAAGTCCTGAACGGGTCGCCCCACCAGTCTCTGATCTATTCAATATGACCCAGTTGAGATTCACGTAAGTTTCGCGAAATATCAATCCACAGGCAAAGTTAATGCACGTGTTTTGGGTGCCGTAAAACTCACTAATAGGTGAATGTTATTATCGCTATCACGTGACTTTTCTCGACATGAACAGAGTCACACTTATGTTGCCGAGATTTTGTCACAAAATCTCCCTTCCAAAAATGTGTAAGTGAATAACATACGATCTTCCGCGATCAAAGAGATATTACTCCAAAATTTTTACCATTTTTTACCCGAGAAACGGTCAGCGACGCCACGGTCTGTATAAATAGAACTTTCACCGGACCCAGGGGGAGTGGACGCCTTCCCCCTTGTACTCTCTCTCACTCTCCATCCTCTCTCTCTCCCTCTTTTTCTATCTCAACCACCACCGGAGGGGGAGACCTCCTCTGGTGTCCCCCATCCATCTACGTTCTCTCTCTCCCTCTACCTCTCTTTCCCCCTCTGGTATCCCCCCTTCCCCATGTATTCTCTCTCTTACTCCTCGTCCTCTCCCTCTCTCCCTTTCTTTCTCTCTCAGTCGTCATTGGAGGGGGAGACCACCTTCGACGTTCTCCCTCCCCCTGTACTCTCCCTCTAATCCTCTCTCTCTCCCTCTTTCTATCTCGGCCTCGCAGACAAGGAGAGTGGGGGCTGGGAGGGGCGGGGGGTTGTTCGTAGTTGTCGGAGGTGAGGGAGAGGGGCTACAGGGCACCCATCTCTCTCTCTCTCTCTCTCTCTCTCTCTCTCTCATGTGTGTGTGTGTGTAACGACCTAAGATCCAGATACTGGAAAATATCCGATACCATTCGAATCCTGACTCACCACCCATGAGTTAGAGGGCTCGGAAGAGTTAGTAGGAGTGTGGAGCTACATTGAAATTTTAAATAATACATGCAACAATATTTAATTAACCACTTAAATGATAGAAATAAAATTTTATTTTTAATTTAATAAATTAACTATAGAGTCCAGTCCAACAAAGTATAGTGTACAGGGAAAGGGAGCGTACTCAACACCAAGTGAACACATGGCTTTGGCGAGCTGGCAACTACGAACCTCCGCGGTGCACCTCCGAACCTCGAGGAGGAACCACAACACCTGAAAAGACAAGGGTGAGCTTCATTTCATTGGCTCAGTTGGGGTCCCATAGAACCCTACCACAAAATAACGGTGGTAACAATAGCGCTAGCAAGAACAGCACAATAGCAGGAGTAGCAACGACAACAACAACAATAGTAATGGCGGAAAGAACAGCCATAAGAAGGACAGTAACTACGGTAGCTGATGAAACCTCAACTCTAAAATCTACTCCTAACAGCACAGAAAGTGAAACCCCGATCTCGCAATCGAGGGACCGCCGGACTAATGGGAAACCCTAGCTACGCTGCTAGAAGAAATATCATGACAGCTCTGTCGTGAGGGCACGTCCTCATAGACGAAAGCCCAACCCAAACCATGCAGTCTGGGGAACCGTCACGACCTCACAGTCGTGAACCCTATGCCGTCTAGGGGAAAAATCTTAGTAACCCTACCGAAAATCCTAAACCTCGACATCGGGAAAGCACGAGAAAGCTACCTGAAAAGTCACATCTCGCGGACGACAAATCAAAACTCAAGTCACGTGTCACGTGACGAGAGTACCTGTCCACTAGAGAATGTATCCACTAACATCTTAGTCTGCGTCCTAGGTGTCTCCCTACTCGCTCCAGGTGGAAACTGAGACACCATACAAGTAACCACAGGACAAGGGTCTAGTTGGGGTCGTGCTAGTCAGCATGCATCCGAAGTCCCCGACCACGTGTGCACACATTGACTGACTACGTTAAGTCAGGCCCTCTAGCTGGTTTTCCTCCCAACCCGGACTCAAGCCGACACAGTGGGAGGCCCTATAGCAACCAGTCTAAAATCGTCTCTCCCGGGTGTAGCTCTCCACCTACTCCCTGGTAGGTAAGCACACGCGTGCCTAAGCGCACACGCGTGCCTAAGCAAGCTACGACTAGTGGGGGTCACTGAACGTATACACTCTTCGTAGAGAGAAAAACACCGAAGGTCACACACGCACCCATCACGAATAACACAGAGTATCGGGTAGCTTGGGACCACCAGACTGTGGATAGTCAACTAGACCTACTAATCTAATGGTTCATGAGTCACGAGACTCAGGTCAAGACTGTTGTACAACACAGCTCCATGCTGTTAATCTACCCTACCCCTAGGGTCAGAAACCACTGTTGAAATAATCCTTAAGGAGGCTCACAACCACTGAGTTCATTCCCTTACCAAGGGAGACCAAGAAATCTCTAGCCCCGAGCTGGATCACAAGACGCTCGGCCATAGGCCATACATATGGCTCACGCGAAAACCGCTTTCTGAGGAAGCTAACGTCGAGCAGGAACAGCCCTCCGCACTTACGTCAACACATGGTAACTCGATTTAGCATAACACGAAAGCCCGAAACACACAGGTCATCCGAACCCTAAAAAAACACTCAGGCACGCTAATCGAGTTAACACTGTACCTCTGGACACCCAAAAATACGATCTCGATACCCATGGGGTGTTCGGGACATCCACGGAACCAAAGGTCGACCAAAGGGTCACAACCGGGTCGACCAGAGGCCAAAACGGGCAAGACTACTACATTTCGGTCGACCAACCTCCATGGGTCGGTTGACCAACAGGTTTATTCGACCAATGGCCCATTTTCGGTTGACCTAAACCTGGCAGACTAACCTTCTTGATGCAAGGCCGATCGGACGACCGATTTGCCCAATTGATCGACCGATTCTGATGATGCTCCAATGGAACCCCATCCGAGGGTCCCTAAACCACGCTCCAATCACTCCGTGTGATGAGAAAAATATGGAGAAACCATTCCCCACCCTCTAGACTATCGAGAGGGCGCGTTTAAACCACAAAACGCGATCCAAATGATGAATCAGTCACTCACCCCAAAAACATGCAAAATTAACCCCCGAGTGAAATAAACCACTCTCAGTCACACCTTGGCCTACAAAATACGGGGAGATAGAATACACGGGCTAGGGATCCATCCCCCTACCTCCACCGAAGATTTCTCACATTGAGGACGTCATTTCCTCAACCATTTGTATCAATGTCCTGAGGTTGGCAGCAGCTTCTCCTATAGTATTATTAAAATAAGCATAGACCTCCTTTCCTTCTTGCAGCCAGCCTTTTATTCTTCCAGCATACTCCTCCAGCAGCACGGTGGTATAGCTTCCTTTATAATCTCCGCGAATGCCGTGAAAGCGAATATAAATAAAGTCTGAATGCCGGCAAGGCGTCATGGTCCCGGAGGATGGCATGTCGTGACAAACGATGGCTGTCCGGTATCGCTCCAGGATATCGCTGGTAGATGCATTATACCAGGACCGGTGCCGGAACTCAACGGCTACTCTCCAGGCGGGGAGCGGATTACCCAATTGTATCCTTTCCAATAAAGCTTCCAGCTTTTCTATTTTTGCAAAGGTAACGCTGGGTGGGAGCTGCACCAGCAGGCAGCCTTTCTGACGCCCGATACATTGGGCTGCTTTCATGAACTGATCGACATTACCTGGCAGGAAGTCAAGCGCACGGCTATGCGTAATGCCTCTCCACAACTTTAGTGTGAATTGAAAATCAGCAGGTACGATATGAGACCACTTGGTAAGTGTGGATGCCATGGGGGGCTTGTAAAAGCTGCTGTTCACTTCCAATGTATTGAACAGCGTTGCATAGTAAGCCAGCCGGCTCTTTTGACGATGCTCCTCCGGAAAAGCCTGTTTATTGGGCTCAGCCAAAACGATGCCGCTGGTGCCTGCTCTGAATATAGCCTGTTTGATTGTCATGACAGTTGAAAAGATTATGCAATTCCTGCACCATGTGATACATAGAAATGTGTATGTGATATCAATTTATAGTTAGTCTTTAAAATAATAACCTTAACTTATATGCATATTTCTCTCTAGAGGCTCCCCCTACCATTAAACCTTTTCTTATGCATCAGAATGAAACCTGCCAATTGCAGCATGTGCGGGATTATATTGGCGCCCACCTGCATTGTAACCTCTCTGTTTCGGCTATATGCCGGCAATTCAATACCAATAAGACTTCTCTGCAACAACAATTCAGAAGGTATTGTGGCATTTCTTTGCATGCTTTTATGTTGCAGCGCCGGATGGAGAAAGCTGCGATACTGCTTTGCCAGACCGATCATCCGGTAAAGCTCATTGCCTGGGAATGTGGGTATAAGAAAGTGCGCAGCTTTAATAAAGCATTTAAAATGCGTTGGCAATACGCACCGGGTATATACCGGAAGATCATACTGCGGTCGAAAGTGACACAAACCTTGTCGAAAGTTACACTCCCTGATTTGGACACGGGGCGACTGTTTTTGTAACTTGTCTGTATCATTCCACAAAAATGAAAAAGACTCATTTCATAGCGGATATTGCCGCTTTCTGCCTCATCCTGTTGTTTGTTTATGCAGCCTCTGCCAAGCTGCTGCAGTGGGAACATTTTCGCAATCAGCTGGGATACTTTCCCTGGATACAACGTTATCCCAATGTAGCAGCCTGGGCTATCCCATTGTCGGAGCTGGTCGTTACAGGGCTGCTGCTGTCCTCACGGAAAAGGCTGATCGGATTTTATACTTCCTTTATCCTTTTGATCATTTTTACGGCTTACCTGGCGTTGACGTTGGGGATGGGCTTACATCTACCCTGTTCCTGCGGAGGGGTGATCGCACAGCTGTCCTGGCGTCAGCACATCGTTTTCAACAGCTGTTTTATTGTCGCTGCGGGGCTTGCCATACTCGCAGAAAGAGGATTTTTCCATCACCATAAAACGCAAATGTATGAAACGTAAGATTCTGGGATTAACGGCCGTAGTACTGGCCCTTGCCCTATCGGCTTACACGACTAAGCCGTTTGAAAAGGAGAAAAAGCTGTTTAACTATTATTGGTTCCCCCTTGACCCGTCCTCGGGGAATCCCGAACCAACCAGTATGTTATATTACCAGTCCTTCGATCCGGCAGGGTGTGTATTCCTGGGTTTTGGCCCTTATTGCTCGGGTGCTTTTACTTCTTATACCGGCACTGGTCCCTATTATGCTGCCGGCGCCGAAACGATCGTCCATGTTTATTTATTTGATGGCGTCGCGCACTGATCACCGGTTATTTTGTTGCATGCCAGGATTATCCTGTATGACATAATCCGGGATGGGATAGATATAGAGCGGTGAATTAGGTATCAGCTCGTAGGAGCCCAGACCCCGGATGGTCCTTTGGAGAAGAAGGGCTGTCTGGGGATCTTTGTTCAAGCGCCGCAGATCGGTCCAGCGAAGCCCCCTGTACAATAACTCTTTTCTCCTTTCCTGTAGTATTTGCCGGATGGCATCCCATTGGTCTGTGGCTGTATAAGGGGAGAAACTCCCGGTTTGCCATCTCTTTGCCAGTAAAGTATTCAAGTCCTGCATAGCATCGCTGACATCTCCTGTTCTGGCAAAACATTCGGCCCTGGTCAGGTACATCTCATCCGTAGCGATCCCACAGAATCCATAACCGTCCTCATCGTAACGACCGATGAAAAGATTGTGGCGGGGGATAAAGAAAAGCGTCTTTCGTAAATCACCCGGTTGATAGCTTCGGTATAATGTAGTGTCTGTGTAGGAACGAAAGGTGACAGAAGTGCTGGTGCTGTAATATACCGCATCGAAGATGACCTCGCTGTTGCTGCGGGTAAAGGGGGATGAAAAAGACAGCGAGGGCGGGATCGTGTTATAATCCATCAATGTGGATTGCAGCTGCAGACAAGAGTCTGCATATTTGCCCGCATCTGTGTAATCGGCGGTACTTAGATAAACGCGGGCTAATAGACCATAACCTGAAGGACGCGCGCAACCACAGCGACGTCCTGAACGCGATTGCCCTTGCCGGGTTCGGACACATCACCTGGGCCGGTGGAAAGCTGTCCGTGGTGTGGGCGGCCGATGAACAGCCCTTGGGCGGCGTGGTCAACATGGCCACGATCAAGCGCGGCCAGTTCCAGGTCGACTACACCTTCGCTGGTGGGGCCGATGGCGTCGAGTTCACTTACCTCGATGCGTCGGACTGGAAGAACAAGGTGCTGCGGGTCAATGCACCCGGGGTCACGACCGCGCTCAACCCGGCCCGCATTGCAGGCGAGGGCATCACGACCGAAACGGTTGCGGCCAAGATGGCGCGCTACCACTTGGCCCAGCACCTGTTCCAGTACAAGTCGGTCCAGTTCGGGACCGATCTGGAGCACCTGTCCTACCGCCGCCTGTCGGTACTGGCGCTGTCGCACGACCTGACGCAATGGGGCAAGAGTGGGCGGGTGATGGCGGCCGAGGAAGTGGCCGGGCATATCCAGCTCACCCTTGATGAGCCCGTTCCGGCACCGGACGAAGACACGCCGTACATCGGCCTGCGGATTCCCGGGGAGCAGACCTATCGCGTGTTCGAGGTCGCCTCGTTCTCCGAGGAAACCAACGTCATCACGCTGGTGGACGAATGGCCGGTGGATGCCGCGCTCCCTGGAGATGCGTCGGACAATCCCGCGCACGACACGATCTGGATCTACGACTTCAAGGCCACTCCCGGCCTGCGCTGCCGCGTGGTGGACATCCAGCCCGAGTCCGACCTGAAGGGCGCGACGGTGTCCGTGGTCCCGGAGGATGACGCCTTCTGGACCTACGTCGAGACGGGGACGTACACCCCCTCCACTCCCGGAGAGGGCATCGTCAGCCGACCGGTGGCGAGCAACCTGCAGGCGACCGAATCGACCATCGTCCAAGGCGACACGACATACGGCCAGATCAACGTCACCTTCGACATTGCGGGCCGGATGGACCACGCGATCATCCTGGCGCAATACACCGACTTCGACGGCAACACCGACGGGGTTGTGCACAAGGTTGCCGAGACGCGGACCACGGAAGCCTCCTTCCGGTCGGCGGGGCCGGGCGTCTACCAAATCGTCGTGCGCCCGCTCTCGGTCGATGGCATCGCCGGAGGCGTGGCAACGCTGGAGTTCGAGAGCGAGATCGTCACTGTTCCCCAGTGGGACAACTTCGACATCGTGGAAGTCGTCGGGGGTTTGCGACGGTATGTGTGGAGCTACGACAGTTCCGCCCTGATCCCGCCGGACATCACCGGCTGCCAGATTCGCTATATCGTGGGGCTATCCGGCGAGACGGTCCCCGAATGGGACGAGATGACCCCGTTGGCCGGCGACGGCCTGTTCCCGGCGCCGTTCGAGTCCACGATCCCGGATGCGGGCGAATACACCTTCGCGTACCGGGCGACCACCACCAGCGGCGCCCAGTCGCTGATGACGGTGTTCGAGAAGACCTTTACCGACACCTTCGCCGACATCGGGCAGGACACGCAGGACGCGCTGGACAAAGCCGATGAAGCGCTCGGAAAGGCCGATGAAGCCCTCGGAAAGGCCGATGAAGCCCTCGATACCGCCAACTCAATTGTCGGCAGCGGTACGTGGGACGCCGAGACGACCTACGCGATCAACACCTACGTCATCCACAACGGGACGATCTACCAGTCCAAGTCCAACGGGAACCTCAACCACGAGCCGCCCAATTCGACGTGGTGGACGCAGATCGGCCAGATTGCCGCGCTGCTGAAGGCTCATGCCGCCAGCATCTCGATCAACACGGCGGACATCTCGACGCTCAACGGCATCACGACCGCGCAGGGCTCGGCGCTGACTGCGGTAGAGGCAGCCATTGAGGACCCGGAAACGGGGTTGGAGGCCCTCGGCACCGGGGTCAGCGCGCTCACCGGCTGGGCATCAACCGCTGACGGCATCATCGCCGCGCAGGGCTCGGCGCTGACTGCGGTAGAGGCAGCCATTGAGGACCCGGAAACGGGGCTTTCCGCCAACGCCACGGCGGTCGAATTGCTCGATGTCCGGGTCGAGGCCAACGAGGACGCGGTCCTTCTGTTCGAGGCGTCGTGGACCATCACCCTCGACGTCAACGGCTACGTCTCCGGTGTCCAGTCGATCAACGATGGCGTCTCTGCCACCTTCTCGGTGTTGGCCGACAAGTTCGAGGTCATCAACGCATCGGCGGGCAACTACCTGCTCTGGAAGAACAACGTCCTGACGGCGCGAGGTTCCACGAACAGCGTCAAGATCGGCCCCGGCTTTGGTGCCGACAGCACGAAGCTGATCTTCTACTACGGCCCCAACATCGCCGATGCGTCCGCCGAGTTCGAGGATGCGCTGGTGGCAATCAACGCTTCAGGCAAGGCCAAGCTGGCGGGCACGAACACCAACCTCGCCTCCGGTTGGTCCAGCGGCGGGGCGATCACCTCCAGCTACAACAGCTCGTCCCCGGCGACGGTCACGATCAACGTGGCCGCAGGGACGTTCAAGGCATCGGGCGTGTCGATCAGCTACAGCGCCAGCAGCAACACCGTGAGCCAGACGCGAGGGACGACCGTCACCTACTACCTGCACTACATCGACGCGGCGATGGTGGGCGGCTCCAAGAGCCTGCAAATCTCCACCAGCACCACGGGCCTATACGACAACCCGGACAACGTCGTGGTGGGCACGGTCGCGGTCACGGTGCCCGGTTCCGGCTCGGGCTCGGGTGGCGGCAACGCGCCGAGCTGCCCGAGCGTGGATGCGTTCGTGCGATCGCTGCGGGGCGTCATCCGTGCCGGTGATGTCGTGGCCGGGGACTGGCTGCAGCTCGATGACGGAACCTGGGGCCAGGTGTCCCATTCCTCGCCCGTGCCGGCCCCTTGTGTGCGCGTGGAGACCGTTAGCGGGCATGTCCTGACCTGTTCGGAGTGTGCCCCGCTGGGGACCGCTGACGGGCAGGTAGTGGCTTCCCATGCCCTCGGGGTGTTTCTGCGTACCGATACCGGACTGTCCGAGTGCATCGGAGTCGAGCCGGTGGTGTCCGCGCTGGTCCAGCACATCACCTGCTGCGATGCCTTCTACCTCGCCGGAGACGCACCCGACCGGCTGATGGCCCACCACAACAAAATCTGGATTCCGCCGTGAGCTACGAAAAGACTGATGCCATCATCCCGAATCTGTCCTCGGCGCTCAATGCGCTGCCGATCCCGGACGCCAACCCGGGGTCCATTGCCGCCCTGCTGTCCTCGGGGATCACCGTCACGCTGGACGACGACTCGCCGGTATGGGTCGCCTGTGTCGCGCAGGACAACCCGGAAACGACCTTCATCGAGTTCGTGGTCGTCGCCATCGTCGGCGATGCCTCGGGCGTCCAGACGCGCCCCAGCGGCGCATCGATCCATGTGGCGTTCATGGCCGGGGTCGATCCGGTCATTGTCCAGTCGCTCGGTGTGGATGGCGTCCGCAAGGACCTGATGCTGATCGCGCTGGGGGAAACCCCGATCCATCCCGACGACTGGGCGGCGATGACCACCGCCGACCGCAGCATCCGCACCGCGATTCTCGTTGCCGCGCAAGTCGCGGCTGCACCGACCGACGTCCTGTAGGAGTTCCTCATGCCCCTTCCCGATACCTGGACCCAGAAGCCGGTCGTCGGCGACTACCGCGAGATCACCGGCAAGATGCTTGCGGGCAAGGTCGTATCCTTCACGTGCGACCGCGTGATGGCCTTCAACGATGCGCAGCGCATCGTGCCCGGGCAGTTCCGGGTGACGCTCGACAGCGACGGCAAGATCCCCGACGGATTCACCCTTCCGGCGCTGGACGATCCCCTGCTGGACGATCCCACGGGCACCTACACCGTCAAGGAACACTGGACCGGCGGGCGGACGTTCAGCATCGCCGTGTCGGTGAACGATACGGAAGTGAACATGGCGACCGTGTCCCCGGTGGCCGATCCGCAGGTGTGGTCGTCGGTGGAGGAAGCCGCGCTGGCGTCGGCACTGGGCGTTGCCGCGACCGAGGCGAAGGAGGCCGCCCAAGCCGCCCAAGCCGCCGCAGAGGCTGCGGAAGATACCGCTACCGCCAGCGCCCAAGCCGCCAGCGATTCGGCGGATGCGGCTGCGGGGAGTGCAGCCCAAGGCAAGGCCCAATCCCAAGCCCAGGCATTCTGGGCGAAGGTGCGCGCCAATTCTGCTGACGTGTATGTGTTCATCGGCTCGGACTCCACGGGGAACGAGGCGTGGGAATGGCCTTACCTCATGGCCGCATGGCTAGGCGAGCAGGCCGCCACGCATACGGTGAAGTTCCGCTTCTGGAACGACGGCTCGCAGTCGTGGGACGCCTACACGACCATCTCCACCGGCAGCGGCGCGCAAACCATCTTCATTGATTGCTGCGCTGTTGCTGGCGTGAACACGGTGTACCTCGAAGGTGGCCGCGAACCGCTGATCTTCGCCGACTCCAACGACTATGCGCTGGCGATCTTGAACTACGGGCACAACACCGGCACCGATGCACGGGAGCAGACCGTCTATGCGGAGTTCCTGCTGTCGGCTGCAAACCTGATGATCCTGGCTCCCGGCGCTGGCATCCTCGTCACCCGGCAGAACCCCCGGCGCGATAGCCCCTCCGGCCCACTCCAGACCGCCGCGATGGTGGCCTCGTGGAGCAAGGTGGCCGCGATGCTGGGTCTTGGCATCATCGACGTGTATTCGGCTTTCCAGGCGCTGGCCGATCCCGCCGACTACTACCTCGGCAACACCCACCCCAACGCCGACGGGCAACTGGTGTGGCTGGAGTGCGTCAAGTCTGCTCTGGGCGAACTTCCGACCGCCGAACGCGCGACCAATCAGTTTGTGTCCCCGCTGCTGGTGGTGAAGCCCAACTACATCAAGAACCCGCTATTCGCCGACTGGACCGACGATGGCGGCACGCCTGCCGGCTGGACGTTCGTTAACTGCACGCCCAGCAAAAATACCGGCCGCACCGAGGGCGGGCTGTACGGCATGGAATTGCTCGTCGGCGCGGGGAGTTCACCGAAGTATCGCTGCGACCTGTCGGATGCGCTGCCGCGACTTCGGGGGAAAACGATCACGGCCCTTGTGCGGCTGTGGCGGCCGTCGTCGATGGATACGCTTGGCGGCCGCATTTCAATCGTCGCCACGCTACCCACCGGCAGCGACACGCGCAACAGCACCAACCACATGGCCTCCGACGGCTGGGTGTGGGCGATGGTGTCGCTAAAGATCCAGCGCACCGCCACCGCGCTTCGACTTGAAGGCTACGCGGGAGCGGCTGACGGCTCCGACGCTGGCGAGCGCATGTGGGTCTATGCGGCATGGATCGGCGAGGGCGTGCTGCCGGGCGCGGTGGATCGCGCGCAGGAATACGACAAGACCATTTCCGAGTTCTTCTCGGCGCAGAACGTGGGCCTGAAATCCGGCGCGACCGGCACGCTCACCGCGTCGGCCAACGACATCGAGATCAGCGGCTCGGGTGCCAACGAGTGCAACGTCTACATCAACCTGCCGGGGCTGACTCCCGGCGAAAGCTACACGATCACCTGGGACTGGATTACCGACAGCCTCGCCAACGGTTCCACGCACGGCGGCCTCTACGTCCGCAACGGCCTGAACGGTGGCTCGTCCACCATCACGAGCGCGGGGTGGGCGGCTGAAACGCTCACGTTCACCGCGCCCAGCGGTCCCTGCTCCATTTGGGCGTATGGGAACGGCGGAATCACCGGCTGGACCGTCAACGACTGGTCGATCCAATTGACGCCCTAGAGGGCTTCCCTTAGCGCCTTAGCCCACGATAGGCCTTGCATGCATTAACTATCTTCTGCCTGTTGCAGGTAGAAGGCGGTCTCTCAGAGATCGCTACTGTCAAGAAGCGATTCTTGCTAGGCCATTTTCTTCTTTCTATTTTCTGCATTTCTATTAACTCTAAACAGAACACAGAACAACCCTTATAAATACATGAAAAGCCCAAGTAATTAGGTCCCATTCCTAGTTATGTCCTTATATTTATGCTTTTGGTTATATTGTGCATCAATCATGATAGGTTTCATGCTCCGCATATTTTATAAACTTATTTTAATATTATGTTAATTTCATGCCAAAATCATATAGTCTTGTATTAAAGTTATTTTCATGTGGTTTATAGAACTTGTTACATGAATGTTTTGGTCGTTGTTTCACTATGTTTCACTCTTATCCTCAATCTTTCTTAAGTACATAGCACGTATCCTTGTACGATGTTATTGGATACGCACACACTTGATAGGTACACTCTCTTGGACTTGTGATCCTCTCCGTCAGATATTTCTTCTGCCAGACTAGGTAATCATGTTTCAAGGCCTCCGTAAGTCTCCACGAGCTTGAGATTTCTACTAGGATGCTGAGCTAGTTGTACCCTTCAAACCCATTGGTCTAGAAAGCACTTGAGTTTTCTGACGTTTTCTACACTTTGGTCTAGTCGCGACCCACTGGCGACTGCTGCCTCCAAGTAGCGATCAGACCGAGATCGTGTTATGCTAGTTGCTCTACTGCGTCGACCCTTCCTTTCTTCTGGCGTCGACCGTGTCAAGTAGCCATCTTGACTTGACCGCCTACTCAAGAAAATGGTCTGAATATGATTGCCTTCTGTTATCTTGTTGTGAAACCCTAGGTTTGACCTAAGGGTTGCTTATATTCTATTCCTAGAGGGTCTGTTGATTATCTAGAACTTAACACCTTGTTCAATAAGCTATCTAATTAATTATGGAAGTTAATGAATGTGCCGTTATGCTGTCAGATTTCTTTCGTGGCATGACCTTGTCTTTAATTCATCCTTGAACTCATGAATTCATATTTGGTATGTTCTCACCATGATGGTTGCTTTCATGAAACTACTGTTTAAACTTTACATTATTGTCCATGTTTATTATTTCTCATGGAAGTAGCTTAATTTATAACTTGAAGATGCAAGAGTGGGCACGGACAGTGTCTAAAGGCTCGACGCTAGCCCCTCGACGGATGGCCGGAAACATACTATAAACCATGGGGTATGATGAACACTGGCGTCGCATTATGTCGGGAGTACTTTTTTATAAACGGGTGAAATCCACGAGGCTATCTTATGAAATTTACATGCTTGCTAGTACATTCTTGTTACATGACTTTCTAGTGCATAGCCTTTATGGTTATGAAAAGTGCGTTCTCGTTACATTCTAGTACATTCTCGTTAATGAAAGGCCACATTATATTCTTACTTGATCATGCTCGTATTCTACATGAACATTCATATCCCTATGACCTACATCTTGCCACTTGTGTTGTCTCTTTGGTTTTTTCGCATGCTTTATTGCATTGTTATTATCTTACTTCTAGAGCTAAAAAGGTAATGACTTAAATATTACCTTCATGTTGATATGAAGATGCCTATTGGGCAAGTGTGCTTATTACCCTGCTTTTCTAATCTTTTTATGAAACTCTAGCATTACTGATTCAGATTATTCAAATGACGGATCCATGGGCAAGAGCGAATGAAGATCGAGAGAAAGTCCTAGATTGTTATAGAGTCATAAGTTAATTATGTAATTTTCTCTTTATTAAGTCTAGAGTTAAAGAGTCCAGTGTCATGTAAACTTTGATCATTATTTAATAATAAAAATTAGATATTTGAGTATAATCTTGTGCATTCCTCTTTTATGTTGAGATATTTTCGCGCTCTGATTATCTTGCTAGCTTGAGACGTATTGCCGACTGCTCACATCCTCGATTTGCTTCTGCTATATATATATCTCAGGGCGTGACAGTTAAGTTGGTATTAGAGCCTAGGCATAAGTAAGTCCTAGGAAAATGTCATAGGCTAAGTCCATGGTTAAGGACCCATACCTATGAACCAAGATGAAATTTTCAATCCATGTGAGATTGGGAGAGTCGGGATAAGATAGTTAAATTAGAAAATTTCTCTAGGTTAATCTTCATTAATGCCATAGGGAATTAACTATTGGTTATTTTCACAGGTACCCTATTTTTACAATGACTCACCCTGTAGATTGGGATGCGATGCAACAACCTATTGCAAGACTTACCTAGGCACTACAGAATATGGCGCAGGCTGGCACGAGAGCTGGTGTCGGTGATTTACATCCGAATTTTTGAAGCTTAAATCTTCCACGGTTCTTTGGCTCCGTCAATCCAGATGAAGCAGAGAACTGAATAGATGAGATGGAAAGAATCTTCAATGTCATGTAGTGTGCAGATCAAGAAAAGGTCCGACTGGCCACCTTCCAATTGAATAAAGATGCACGTACTTGGTGGAAGACCACCTCGACACAACCCCAGAATGCTCAGCCTACATGGAATGAGTTTCTTACACTCTTCTGGGCGAAATACTTCTCCGGGCATGTAAAGGAGAGGAAGGCTACAGAATTTGCTTCTCTACGCCAAGGCATGATGTCAGTGGCAGACTCCAATTCTCCCGTTTGGCCCCTTATGCCAAACATTTAGTGAGCACAGATATTTTAAAGGCCAACTGTTTATTGGATGGGTTAAGGCCCATCTTTATTCAACAACTTGGCCCTCAAGATATTCGGACCTATGCGAAGTCCCGGTGTAGCCGTCCAATATCTTCAAGGACATCTTTACTACCATTTCCAAATTCTGTAAGTAAAGCAGATATCCACCGGTTGTCCTTTGAGGCGGCAAGGAAAAGAAGAAACTCAACTACAAAAAGAGGAGAAAATGTTGCACTGTCTGATGCAGAAAGTGGAGACAGTAAGAAAGAATCTGAAGCTGAAGTAAGTCCACCCAGGGCTTTCACTAAATGCTCCCTGAGTGAGGAACAGAAAGCATGTGCCAAAGGAGCAGAATGATGCTGAGTGAAACCCTTAAAAACTACAGTGCTGTGTAAAGCAATGGGCATGCCCTCAGATGACTGTGCGACATTAGGCCGCAACAGAAGTTTTAGCAATGCTTCAATACCTTTCTTCTCAACAAATAACCTACAGGTCTCAGAATTTTCTGTCACACGATGAACCAGGACCATCACATGAAAAATGCACATCTGGACAAACTGTTCATCATCAATGCTATCAACGCTTACATCCATGGAACGGACTAAATCATGCCCTTCATCTGCCCTCTCTTCACTGTCGGTTTCCATTGCCGTATTCTCATCCACCTTTGCAGAAGGTCCAGGACATTCATGATCCCCGTAGAGAGCGAGCTTTTCAATAATTTCAATAATTATATCTTCACCAGTGCTTCTCAGAGAAGACACATGTCGCAGCAGTTCCTCCATTGCATTGGCCAGAAGGACAACACCTTCATTCATCGCCACCACATATTTCTTCAATGTGAAGGTATCTACAAGGAAACGCAATGCAGCAGTTTCCTTGACAGCTTCCAAACCTTTAGTGTTAAGGCAAATAGCTCCAAGACCACTGGGAATACAAATGAGTGCTTTGGAAGATGGGAGTATCCCAGATGTCACTGAAGATAAAAAGGCATCAGGGAGGCCAAATTCATGCAGAACAGGAAAGCACGTTGGATCCTTATGAATGATCTCACTCATAAGAGTCACAGCAGAAAAGTATATGTCCCCACCAAACTTGTTTACATTGTGGAATATTAAAGATAATGAAGCAGGCAAGGAATTATCATAGGTATTATGAGATCTTGTAGAGTTTGCAGGAGAGTATACAGCAGACCCAAGTGCCTTCAATAAAACCTTGATAAGACGCTTCTGAGAGTAGACATTGTTATCTTCAATTTTCAACAAATCACTAGTAATCATCCGACTGCTACTCCCTTCATCTGTCCCAATAACTCGATGTAATTCGATCTGTAACCTCTGAGATAAAAGTTCTACTCCTCCGAGATCCTTGAACAAGGAGACAGCTGGATTACTGTATTCCATCAGCTTCTGAAGAATCTTAACAGCAGAATAGACAAGATGCATATGGGCAGGATCATTGTCCTGTAGAAGGGGTAAAAGCGGGGGAACCATTCCCAACCCTCTTATAGAACTCCCAGTACTTGATGAGGATAAAACATGAAGCAGGAAAAACTGTAAAAGAGCATTGACAAATAAAAGGTGAGATGGATCAGTGAGAGTATTTAATGATACAACTGCTTTCTGTAGCTCACTTAAGAGCATCATCCTGTTTCCCCCAGCAGATATGATGCTCGAACCACTCAATATCCTAGCTCGATCATGGGATGATGTATAGGCTGCTAGCTGAGCCCCCAATGCAAGCATAGCAAGTGCTCTCACAGTTCCAGGAACAGAACATTCTGAACGGACAAGTGATATCAATTCATTTGTATACCCAGGTTCATTTGCAAAGAAAGAAACAAGTTCATCATGTGCATCACTGGACTGAACCAACACAATGAATGCAAGAATACAAATCCTGCTGTAAAGCTTGCACATCCGACGTGAATGAAAGGCATGAGCATACCTAATCCTTGTCAATAATGAAAACCTGTGCTCCGGAGGAACATTGTACTGCTGAACAAACCTCTTTAAGAGGACTAAATCATCCTCCTTGCACAGATGAAGATCTGGGATATGTATTATGCACACATCACTGGGTTGGCTACGGTCACTTGTTTCACCACTGCCCTGGGAAGCAGGCACATGGAATTCAAAATGCAAGGTTGAACCCAATCGATTTTGGGCACCATCACATGTGTTCTCCTCTGAGGGGAACAAGCGCATACCATCATCTTGGGCCTCCTCTGTTGCCACAACACAGGAGGACAGACCCAAGCCTTCTTCCTTACTTCCCCAACCCTGTGACAAGGAGAGCAGATAGCTGTTCAAGGAACCACAACCAATCAACTTTCCACTACCATGCAGCTTGGAGGGGTTTATTTTAACAAGTGCACAGAGAGTCTCCAGACTGGCTATAATGATCTCTGGGTCTGTAGATGCGAGAAGCAACTTGAAATGCTGATCCAGGGAGGAAAACAAAAGATTCAAATGTCAGATTCAAAAACAATGGAATAGAAGGTGAGAGCAGTTGTCTACATAAAAGCTCTTAATGAATTAAACTGCTATTACTTTGTTCTCCAGCATACCTCCAATCCATTAAAGGAACTCTTGTTGTGGCAATTCTCCAATATAATCTGCATCACTCTCAAAATCTGCAAAACTGAACTCTTTGGAAACTTATCTTCATCAGAAATGTCATCAGAGAGTAGAAGATCTTTCCTACAAGAAATGTATGTCTTGAAATATGTATCAAAATGTAAAAACAATGGCCTCCAATGATGAAAGTTCCCCTGAAACCCAAAACACATGTTTAGATGGACCATAAGCAAACAACAAGAGGATGAACAGCAACAAGTCAAAAGCAATAAATCTACAACCTTGCTGTACGTAAGGCTGTTTAGTGTTGAGGATATGTGTGTATAAATGCATATGACCTAAATGGAACAAATGGTATCAGGAAAAAACTCAAACACATGAGAATAATGATGTGTAATCGTAGGAATCATGATCACTAAGAAAAAGTATCAGCACGAAACAAAGAAAAGGCATAACACCAGGCATCATTAAGCCTAAGGGAGACATTGATCACCTAGGAAATGTTAAGAATAAGTGGAAGAAAGCAGAAACGTGAAGAAATCCAGGCATCAAACATCATTGAAAGAGGCATTAGCCAAACCCTGTGATAATGAACAAATATTTAATAGAAAAACATTAATAAGATAAGGGCAACATCAGCAATTACAACAGGTGGAGAAAGGGAGAGAGTGAACCACATGAGCAGCGAAAGTGCAAGCAAGGGAGAGCATGATGGCGAAGGTGACATGGTGGGAGGCATGGCTCAACAGTTGGTGGGGTGATCAGAAGGGAGAGAGATCACACGGGGGAGATTCATGTTGGACGGAGGATGTGTGGTTTGTGGTTTTTTGGAAGATAACACCTGTTGCTGGGGGTGTTTCATCTTCTTGGACCTTGCATTCATCGATGATTTATATGCCTCATACGGGCCATCAAGCTTCAGGTTGTTATAACACGATTGTGTGTTGGACGTGTGGCAGGGTGGGTCATCATGTTGACATGTGTGGTGCCTGTACAGTCGGTCTGTCACAATGGCACTGGATGTGCAACCAGAACCTGCATGTTTTTCTGAGTTTGTTCAAGTGGAAGCCCCTTGGTCGCCGGCATTTGATGGGCATCTGGAAGCTTTGTTGCAAGGTTGGATTTGAATGGTTCAGGAGGGTGATGCAGATCGGGAAGAGCTGTTTAGACTTTTGACGATTGAAGGAGTGATGGCCCCATGCTGTGTCGTGGAAGGTTTGCACGATCTCTTCAAATTCATTTTTGGTTATATTTCCGGATTGAAGATAAGGTGTTGAATGCTTCAACATGCAACAAACTGGCTTGATATTGCACTATAGTATGGTCGAAGTGGGAGGAGGAACAAGGGATGACGAAGGCTCTGAAGGTTTCTTGCGATGGTGCTGTCTCTGGCATTTCGTTGCCATTATGGTCTGTAGAGGCATTCAACAGTCTGGTTTCTCATTACAGGATGCTTGTTGATGTTCATGAGAATTACAAAATCTTGGAGTTACTTGAAGCATGCAAGAGTGTTGGGGGAGTCTGCAAACCAGCAAAGCTTCCACAGGCTATCAAATTATGGCGGCATAGCACATGTTTTTGGGTGGAAATCAATGTTGAGCCCCACCCTTTGGTAAGTGGGGCAGCTGGCAAAGCTGACTGGATGTACAGGGATGTTGTAGCATCATATGATGATTACAAAGAAAAGGATGAAACAACCACATTGATCAGAGGAAGAAGGAACGAGGTTGGTGAGTTGACTCGGTTGCATAAGGATGACTCAGTTGGGCAACTCAAGGTTGCCTCCAGCTCTGCAATTTCCCATAACCCTGAGCAAAGGGAAGGAAGTCGCAGGACTGTCTTGACAAGTGGAGGACATATGTCCATTGTTGGCAAGAAGCATTCTAAAGAAGGTTTGTTCAACTCTGTACGGCAATCACTTGATAACGATGGAAGGCTAAGGCCATCCTTTCAGGAGAATTAGCTTGGTGGGATGCAATTTCTAAAGTGGCTTCAGGGGTTGTTGCTGGCCTTCGCAAGGAGCTAACTAGGTGGAAAAGACGCACCTGCCTCCAAGTTTATCGGCATAGAAGGCAAAAAAAAGGAGATCTTTTGGGCAACCGTGAGGATTGGATGTCTATTATGCATGTAATTTCCAAGCCTGCTCACTGCAGAGAATCTGCTGCATTGTGGAGCCGAATGGTGGGTGCGGAGGACAGGGGGTTACCGGATCTGCACCCATTTTAAGGGATCTGGGAATGGAAATCTGTTCGAAACCTGCGATGGCAGCTGGTGTGAGCCTGGAAACAGGGAATGCAAGAGGCCTAGATGTCGTGATTTTACTTTCTGTTGACTCTAAAGGATGTGCTGGCTGCTTATGGGCTGGCAGAGGGGATATTGTGCATTTCTGATTCGGTCAAGTGTGTTGCAGAAAACTGTGCATTTCCACCATTGGATGAGCTTTTTCCTAGGCAAATACTAAAGAATCCTGCTGCTGATGGCTGTCCAGAGGAAGAAATCAAGTTGAGACTGATATTGCAGTCAGAACCTAAGGTTGCTACTTCAGATCTCATATCCACATTGAATGATGAAGAATTAGTTCAAATATGCAGTTTTAGGACTCCAAATCAACTCTAGAGCAGGGCAATTCCGTATGTTGTGCAACACCCTCAGCAATAGAAATGTTCCTACTTCCGAGCCTGCCTGAGGACACGGGGAATTAAAAGCACTTTCAAATGATGCCCATAGTGAGGGCGTTGCTGTGGAGAAGTTGGATACGTATCAGTTGCATAGGCATTGATTTGGTGATTCTTTTAGAAGTTAGGTGGTTGCTTAGTTGTTCTTGTAATTATGGGTTGGAAATTTCTGTTTTGAATTTTCGTACACAGCTGAGTAGTTAGTAGTTTGCTGAGGAAACTATCCTTTACCTTCTGATTGTATAATTAGCTTCTTTCAAAAAAAAAACTGAAATGACAACAAGATGTCAAAACTTACAAGTTACATGAATAACATCGAGTTATATCTACATGGATGCCATTTTATAAAGTAGAGTAAGAAGTGCAGCAATTTGTGGTTGGCAGCAGTTTGTAATCTAAAGTCGGCGATCCGCATGTCTCCAACTTTATCGAGGTGCACATTGAAGCAATACTTCTGATATATTATGTACGTCAGTATATTGACGGCCACACCTAGATCTACAAGAATCTGGCTTAGTGGCTGACCGTTCAGTTGTCCCCTCATATATAAGGGTTAGTTGTGACTGAGGGTAGGTAGCAACATATCCTCCTCGAGGAAGGTCACATTTTCCCCCGATAATGTATCGGCCAGGTAGCTTTCATACTGAGTGGGCGTTTGTAGGGCAGTAATAATTGCCTGCCGGGTTTCTTCACTTAGAGAAAGAATCTCTCAGATAGTGAACCTCGCCGGGAGATTTTTAAGCAGCTTGACCACCTGGCTTCTAGCCCGAATATTTGACAGCTTCATCTCCTCCACCCATCTTGGTTTGGAGGAGTCTTGTGCAACGGCCCCAGATGGAGCTACTTCATTGGACCCCGAGTCTGATTTTTCTTGCGGTGTAGGAATGTCACCTGATTTCCCCCTGATATCCACTGCTGGCTTGCCCTTTTGTTCTTCCAGCTGGTTGGAAGGCTGATGAGGTGGAGGGGATACACTATCGGATGAAGGGCTGACCTTCTGACACGGCTGCTTTCCCGTAGATGTCTTCAGAAACTCCAGGAAGGCGGGTGTGCTGCTACTGCCCCCAATATGACTATATAAACCTGGCAGAGGAGGTACCTGAACTCCCTTGATTTTTGGTGCTAGTATCTTATAGGGTTGCTCACCTCAGAAGATGATGTTATGGTTGACAAGCAGTGGGCGCCCCCATTTTTGACCCGAGCGGGTCGCATGAGTAGCATTTGTAGCTTCGGCCTGGCATGCCTTCGGCGTAGGTGTGAAGCAAATGTCTTCATCCTCCTCTTCCCCAGGCAAGTTAAAAAGAGCCGAGAGGGTATTGCAGGAGAACGCCATCTCCTTCTTGGCTTTTCGGGCCCTTCTTTTCTTCTTCTATTTGTTCTCGACTGGCGCTTGCCCCCAGAATAGACTGTCATCTTCTTGAGCCTTCTCAGGCTCTTCTTTCTATCCGAAGGAAAGCTGCTGCAACTCTTCCCATGGTACATCATTTTTTATCAATAATGGCTGTAATTTGGGTTGCTCATATTCTTCTAGCCCACTTATAAGAGCATAGAGTCACCGAATCACCGGGCTGACTTCTTTATCTATTGCCGGCGGACTTTGCTTCCTCCGATTATGAGTGGGTATTCTGATCACTGTCAGTTGGTCCAACCAAATCGGTGCTGGAGTTGGCAGAGCTGGTCGTGGTGTCACACCATGGATGTGTGCCCATGTCGTCAGGCGGGGAAGATGCTTCTTCTTTCTTTTAGCAAGGACCTAATGCCATTCCTGTTGTTCCTTCAGAGGTGTTAGGAAACACGCCTCATATGCATGTTGGGTGCTAGACTCTACCACCTCCTCTGGCAATGCCTGGAATAGTGACACCATGTTGGCAGCTGCTCAGTTCATCTGCACCTCATGAGGTTGCGGGGGATCAACTTTATACTCTCGCATGTCTAGTTTGCCTTTTCTTATCATGCCTTCGATGATGTCCTTGAAGACATAGCAGTTTTCAATCAGATGTCCTAGCATCCGGTGATAAGGATAGAATCTTGGACTGTCTTTCTTCCTTGAATCTTCAGGCCTCTTTGACTCGAGCAGAGCAATCTTGTTGGACTGGGTAACCTAGTCAAACAGCACTTTTATCTTCTCCTTGGGGAAGGAGTAGGCTTTCTTCATCCTATCCCTGAGTGAGGGACCATCTTTCTTTCCTTCTATTTTGTCGGATGGAGGTACAGTCACCTTCTCATCCTTGCCTCTCTGCCACTCAAATGCTTTGAGGTCAACAACAATTTCTTCTTTGGGCGCAGGGCGCCGCTCAGTTGTTTTTACTTTTGTGGGGTAGCACTGGATGTAGCTGAAGGATGCTTTCCCAAAAAGGCTTCAATTTTGGCTACCACAATGTTGAGACGGTCAAAAGACCTTATCTCCATGCCAACCATCTTTTCTAATACCTCTCTCCGGAGGTTTTGTTTGCAAATCTGCACAGCATCCTCCGGATGCGGGAGCCGCTTGCATCTCATTCTGAGGTTTCTCCACCTCTTAATATTGTCCAGGGCTGTCTCATCTAGCCGCTGCCTGGTTGCATACAGTTCAGCCATGGTGACTTCTCTTTCAATTACATGGAACCGTTCTCTGAAGTTTTTTTGCATATCTGCCCTATCGCTGATCGACCCTACTGGCAGGCTGGAGTACAACTCAAATGTAAGTCCCGTGAGATAGGACCTGAAGAATTTTAGTAAATATGACTCGTCTGAAGCCAAATCGCCCATGACAGTCATGTAGTAACCTATATGTTCTTTCGGGGACCCTTGCCCATTGAAATTGTCAAATTTTGGCAACTTAGAGATCCCAGGAGGGAGCCACTTGGCAGCATGATGAGGCGGGTAGGGAACCCGGTAGGGATCAAAAGTCATATATTCACCTTCTCCTCACTCTGCCAGCTTCATTTCTATCATCTTCTCAACCATGAGCCGATTCATCGCAGCTGGGTCCACTGGCTCTGGGTAGAAATGCGTCGGTTGCAGGTATGGAGTAGCCAGAACAGTTGCCTGCAGTGGCGGACGTTGCAGCGATGCTTGATGTAGCTGGGGTAGCACTGGTGGTAGCAAAGGCTGGGATCCCCATGGTGGAGGGGTAGCTTGGCTATGTTCTGCTGGCTGGGGCAAAGTATATAATGGTGGAAAATCACAGGGGTTGGTGGTTTCAACCAGGTTTCGGCCGAAACCGAAACTGGTACCGAAATCGATACTGCCATCCGTGTTTCTCGCCTTTCTTCTTCTTGTTAAAGAAGTCCAAAACCTTCTTTAGGGTTCTGATTGCCCCTCTTCCTCTTATAGGACGGGAAGTGGAGGGCATTTGTCTACATATTTGCGTGCTCACTCCCGTTACGCGCAACCAACAACAGTAACAGGACGATGGCAGCCATGACATATGGACCTCACATCGTTGCCAACCATGCCAAGTTCGGACACCTGGCAACCCCGATCATGTTCAGCGGCTTTCCGCCAGTTGTCGGCTCGCCGTTCTTTTTGGTCGCCCGGCTCAGCTACACCTACTACTTCAACTGCCGAGGGCGCCAGACACACTGCTCTAGTAGTTGGCTGGGCCCGGTTTGTCAACAAAGTAACTACCGGAGGTGTCATGCCCTCCATGCAAGCTCTCTGCCGGGTCCGCTCGGCTAACTTTGCAACTACGGGAGGTGTTAGGTCTTCCGCCCCGACAACTGGCCGAGTTCGATTGGTCATCAAGTCAACAACCGAAGGTGTTAGACCTTCTGCTCAGCAACTGGCCGAGTTTTCTCAGTCAACTAAGTTACTATTGGTGTCGCCCCTCCTCAACGGGGGCAGCGTTGCCGCCACAACGACGCCGCGCCTATGGCAGTCGTCACTAGCGCCGAGGCAGCGTCGTAGCCGCAAGGGTGCAAACCTGCGGCGACAACATCTCGTTCCGATAAGACTGTTATTGTCGGAAACATCCGTGTTCGGCTTGATGAATGTGAGTCGACCTTGCCGTGGGATCGCCACGTCCTAGACATAACAACCTCCAGCCGCTTTGAGCTTCTTTGGCGAGCTCGGGAAGATGAGGCAAAGCTGAAGAAATCTGGCTCGTCAGTCACTGACCGGGATCAACCATGTCGGTCCAAGGTGATGGCTCCCAGACCGAAGTTAGGGGGCAACTTGACTGAGGAGCGTCAGCTCCAAATGAAGAAGATTTGGGTCACCAAAGAGGAGGCCCATGCCATCAGACAGGCAACGCCAGAAAAACCCATCCACATGTCGGAGCTGCAGCAGGTGTGCAACCTGGCAACCCGTCATCAAGATGAGCTCTCAGTCTCAATGCCGGCAAGGGCGAAAGTGTCAGGTAGCCTGTAAGCAAGTCCGACCAACCTCTTCGTTGGCCAATTCAACGCAGACGGACGAGGATTGCTCCGCTCAGGTGTCTATGTCTCGAGTGTCTGCTGTTGACAAGGTGGGGACGACATCTCGACTTGAAAGACCACCCAGGAAGAGGCGGGTGGTTCAGGTGACCAACTACATCGTCAAAGTGTTCACATGCTACACATCCTCCACTGACAAGCAGTCAGAGGACATCTCGTGGGACTTGAATCAGCCTCTCCAGCTCTTGAGGAAGTCAAGGCTCGTCTCTTGGGTTCTCGCGCGGATGCAACAGACACTTGTCGTCGGAATATCTCAGCCCTAGTCTGCGCGTTAAGAGGAGCACCAAGAAGATGTCCATAGTGTCGATGGGGACAACAATCCCGGGCACTTGGAATATCTTGGAAGAGAGGCTCAAACCCTCGCGTTAGAAGAACTCCAACGCGAAAATCAAGAACTTAAGAACCTCTTGCAATCATTATTGCGTGAAAAGGAGTTTCATATTCAGCCTCAAAAGGCACCTAGTCGGTTGGAACAACAGTCGCCTCCCATTCCAACCACGGCCAATGCCTCAATATTGCGGCAAAGTTATCGGTAGCGGTGGAGTTTGAAATGCCACAACATGAGGCCAATGTGTGATCACCTGCTTCTCCTGTTGCAGAAAGTCTCATGGCTCAGAGGCAGATGATTGAGCGAATTGTGGAGGCGAAGTTTGCTCAACATGGTGAGGGTGCGGTCGCCGTTGATTTGTACAGTATGCCTTAACCCCTTCACCATCAGTTCAAGAACTTTGGCCAGATTGGCCGAAAGTCCCAAAACTGCAGAAGTTCAATGGGCAAGGCTCGCCACATGAACACTTGGCCTACTACATGACGGCCATGGGTGAGTTGGCATTGGAAGAATCATATCTTCTACGATACTTTGCCATATCACTAACGGGCACCATCTTCCAGTGGTATTCAAGGCTGAAGCCCAACTCAATGGTTGATTGGGTTGATATGCAGAAGAAGTTCGTTGACTGTTTTCAAACGGCAGACCGGAAAATCTCTCTTGCGGAGCTCTGTGCCTTCAAGCAGAGAAAGGATGAGACCGCGTTGGACTTCATTAAGCGATGGAGGGATGTCAGCATGCGCTGTGTTAATCCTCCGACACCGGAAGACGCGATCACCATATGTTGCAGAGGCTTAGAGGCAGAAGTTAGCGAAAAACTTTTGGGCTTAAACATCAGGAGCTTCGACCAGTTGAACATGGTGGTAGCGGAGATTGAAATGTTCTTCGTTGAGCATCCAACACATGCTTCTGTCAAAGGTAAATCTTCCAAAGATCGCTCGGTTAGCGGTAATGAGGTGAATTTTGTGGACTTCTCCCCGACAAATTGAGATAAGGGGGAAGGAAAATCAAAGGACAATGGCAAAAAGGCCGATGCCAAGGCCGCCACCACTGTGCTATCAGAGCGCATGAAAGCGCCATACTCCTTCAGAAAAGAACATACAAAGATGCTCTTTGATTTGTGCATGAAGGAGAAGCTCGTCACCCTACCTGATCCGCGGAAGTCCGCGGAGGTGGATAAAACAGACGACCCTACTTATTGTGTGTATCACAGAAGGTTGGGTCATACCGTTGGGGATTGTTATGTTTTCAAGAATATAGTATAAGAGCTCATTCAGAAGGGCCTGATAAATATGTTGGGTCATGCGGTGGGCCCCCCACAGTCCCATGTCTGGAGCCGATCAAATCGGCCAGCCTATGTGAACTATATGGTGGCAACTGTTTCGAGCTCCAACGTGCCAGAGGCCGGCCCATCAAATCAACAACCTGATACTGACCTCGGAACCGATCATTAGCACTGTGGAGGACCATTCGAAAGATTCGAGGGGAGATCCGACAGTTACAGCAGGAGGAACAACAGCTGTTGCAATTCCTAAAGATCATTGATGAGCAGCTGGCTACTTGCCCCTTTGGGTCATTTGCTAGGGGACTAGTTCCAACACATATGCGGGAGACAGGTGTATCACCCACTGCCCGGACTCCTCTTAAGTCGGGGGGTTGGCTCTCTGAGGAATCATCCGACTCATCTGAGGACGAGGAATCAGAGAAGTTATATTCTTTTTCTTGCTAGAAGACCCTGCAAATCTTCTTCGCGTGTTGTCGTGAAGGGCTATTAGACCTCCCAACGTCGCCCAGTTAGCAAGCAACAGGCGCCGCATTACGTTAGGGCTATTGCTCATACCACGAGATTATAGGCCATATTATTCATGATTGTCAGGCTTTTAAGGACTTCGTTGAGAACTTGATCAAGCAAGGGATCATCGACATGGGTTACTCCTTGGTTTGTCCGCCACAGCCACACAGATAAGAGAGTTTGAACTTCTCCATTAATGTCATACATGCCTCAGTTGCAGTCCAACTACCCGAACCAGGGAAGGAAGGAGCCAGTCCCTAACAACCAAAGTCTACATTGTGGTATCCGGGGTGGCGACCCTCTCATCAGTGCTCTTTCCCTAAGGAGAACACTGAGAAGATCTTCGACAAGCTCCTGGAAGAAGGTTAAGTGATGGCGCATGGCCTATCGTCCTAGTACAATGAAATGGCCAAGAGTCATCCCTGCTACTGCAAATATCATGCCATGGTGTCTCACCCCACTAAGGAATGTCTGGAGGTGCAGGATTGCATCGAGGCCCTCATCCAAAAAAGAGATATTCATGTGCAGGAGAACTCAACGGCGAGATGGCGTCTCAAGGAGGTCGCCGAGAAGATTCTGCGACAAACCCAACATGGGCAAGTCAAGCCACAAGAGATCAAGCCCATCTCTCAGCTTGTCCAGCTGGGCAAGTCTACGAGCGAAAGCTCTCAGCCAAACCCTAAAAGCAAGGCTAAGTGTGAGGGGCCTAAGGTCCGAAGCCTAAAAAGCCAAGCCATGGGTGGAAGCTCCAAGCCCCTTTCTAAGTCGAGTCAACCCGACATCATTATAGGGAGAAACCCTCGACCAAGCAAAGGCAAAGCTAAGGCGGGGGAACCCAAAAGCCAAATCCCAATCCCATGTCGAGTCCCCAAGGTCGACAATGGTACGAAGACTTTAACAGTTCGAACAGGCGAAACCACCACCTAAAGCAAAATCTTTGGAATTGCCTCAAGGGCCCCATTTTGGCTTCGCAGAGTTCCAGGAGCTGCCGCGGGAAATAATTGCCCAAGCGATCAATGCCACCTTCCAGGTGCAACCGGAGGAGGCCAACTAGGTTAAGGTTACTCCAAGGAAGAGCCGTGAAGCCAACACTCCTAAGGAGTAGATCCGAAGCAAAAAGTAAAATTCCAGGGGCAAATCAGTCCCACCTCTAAAACTAAGTCCACTTTCTTCCCAAGAGGCGGCCTATCTCAAGAAACAAGAAAAGAATAAGAAGAAGAATCTGAAGAGGAGGTTGATGAAGCAAGCTGAGCAGGTAGTAACTACGGAAGCCCCCAATGAGTTAACTCCTTTATAACGGCTACAGCTCATAGATGAGCCGGAGGAGTATACTCCCCCTCGCCTTATTGGGGTCGTCACTCTGGACAAATACATTCCCTGGGATAAGTTTGGGCGTAAAGTCTGACTTCTTTAGTGGCTTCGGGAGCTGGTCCATTGTCTTGAAGAGGGTGAAGAATTTTCAATTCCTGTAGATCTTTTTTCTTATTTTACAAGGACGAGAAGTTCACTGCAGAGATGCTCGAAGAAATGCTGCAAGAGCTCTCCTATAATATGGTGGCGATCTCGTTGCCCGATAATATCAACTCTCCTTCCGGACAAGGCACTACGACCGATAGCCCTAGGGGCAAGGCTCCCATGGCGACATATCAGCATTGTCCAGCGAGAAATAGCCGAGGTTGTGGCAGAGGACGAGGGTGCGGACGCAAAAGTCCCTTGATTCTCGATCGAGTCATATTGTTCAGGGGGGGGAGAACCAGGTCCTATCCCTGAAACCCAAATACGGGGTATCCCCTCTATACTCGACTCCTCAGAGTTTCGGGTCCCATCTCAGAAGCCACACCATCGGATGGTGTCCCCTTCATATTGGACTCTTCTGATAAAGAGGAGCCCGCTAAGTCGCTAGTGCAGGATAAGGCGTCGGAGCAAGTGGGTCCCCTTGGCAAGACTGAGCCCCTGAGCCGAGTAGGTCCTTCTAATGAGGGCGAGCAAGATGAACCCTTGCCATCTCCTGTGGAATCTCTGGCACCACTGTTTCGAGAAAAAGTAGATGCCCGGAATGAGGAGCCTACATCTAAATGGGAGAAGCCTTGCGGAGCTCCGAAGACTCAGGCAGAGATCATTCCGCCATTTGTCAAGACTCGTGCCCTGAGCAGATCGCAAAATTATCCACCATATGAAAAGGTTCCCAACCAATGTCACCATTTGGGAAGCCATCGCTTGGAGCAAAGATTTGTGGGAGGCTTTTATCAAAATACTCCAAGATTCGGAGGCATACGAAGCCCATGTTGCAGAGTTACAGGCCCAAGCATACGAGACATTTGCAGCTAACATTACATTCACGGATAAAGACATGTTGTCTTCTCCGTGTCATAACCTCCCTTTATATATGTGAGGGACAATCAATGGGCATGATGTAAATCGAATTTTGGTCGATGTTGGAGCAACCGTGAATATCATGCCTCTGAGGACTTTCAATTCCTTATATTTTTTTCATTAGAACAGATACTACGCCTCACCATGCTAATGGCCTTCTGTATTTTTTTTGTGAGCTTCATATTGTTTGCAGGACTTTGGCATCGCAGGACTTTGTAGGGCTCTCTGCCCTTGGCCGGCCGAGGACAGGGAAGATGGGACCCCGCATTCTCCCCACTTGAAGTCACCTTCATGCGATCTTTGCATCCTGTGAGGTTCAGGTAAACACCTTTGGCGATCACACCTTTTGTGCTTTTCTTTCTACTATTCTATCATACCCAATGTCGTGAGTGACGTTTCAACGGAAAGAAAGAAGGGGGAGGGAGGAAACCAATCAAGACACCATATTCCTCCACCGTTCCTCCCATATTCACCCTCTCCAACTTTCATTATTCCGGCGCCCACACTGTGATCGCCACCAAGGATTGACAGTAGGAAAGGGATGTTACAGAAACTGAAAGACTTACTGAGTACCTTGGAAAAGAGAAAGAAAGTGCGGCCGAAGAACAACCGCAACAATGTAATCGTGCGTAACAAATGGGTGCAGGAAACCTCGTGGGATGCACCTCCTCACCTTCCAGCCGACCAGAGAGTGAGGGCCTCACGTTCTATTCTTGCCTTCCTACGAAACAAAGACAAAACAAAGGGAAAAAAACCATTAGACTTATGCATGTAGCATCAATCCCGTGTGCAGAAAATAGCATGAAAAACTAAGGGAGAACGCACCGGGGGAGGATTTCTAACCCCTGTAGAAGGGACAAAAGTAAAGGTGTGTGTATTGTGATGAGAATAGAGTGCAAAAGAGGATTTAAAACATAGGAAATAATAGTGAAAAGTATGATGCAATATGCATGCATGCAGCAGATATGTAGAAAACTATGCAGAAACTGTGTGAAATTAGGGAAAGATAGAGCAGAGAAATGAAGGAAGGAATCAGAAAGAGAGCCCTTGAACAAATGAGGATGAATAATACTTCCTTGAAGAGCTTGGGGTCGAAGAGGAGACTCGACGGTGCAGCATGGCTTTGCCCCAAGTCTAGAAAACACCCTCCCATGCGCGCACACAGTAGGGAGGCTATTTATAGAACCCAGAAACCTTAGGCTCAGATTTAAGAGATAAACACCAAAAATAGGAAATATAGCTTGATAAACCTTGAGATAACAGTGGGATAATATCCCAAAGATGGATTAGAATCGACGTGGAATGCCATCCTCGGCAAAAATAGCGCGACCAAGGACTCCCAGGCCCTCTTGGCCGGAGAAAATGGAGCCCAGAACAGTCAGGACTCTGCAATCACAACACGATTGGTCGCAAGCCGCCACCTGAAGAAAGCGGTCATGGGACTGTCGCTACCTAGCAGGGTCATGAAAGGGTTCAAGGGACGGAGTCGACGCACCCCAGACTCTCCCAGACAAGCTGGGAAGAATGCAGTCATGGTATGATCGCTACCTGATGGTAGCGGTCTCCATTAGACCTCTATTTGATCAAAGTCAACACATAACGGCCATGGGGTCGATGCACCTGTGAGAAAAGTAGAACGTGATTGGGCAGGCGACTGTGATCTGATGATCGCAGTCGTCTCTCAGACCGCGACCTAGAGGGTTAGTAAGGTATGAATCGGTCGACCGAACTTTGTTTTAGGTCGATCGAACTGGGTTTTTTAATAAGAAATGATCCCGAACAAGTGAAAATCAAGGGTAATAACCTCCAAGGATTTATGGGCTTGAAGAATGATCAAGAATGACCTCAAAATACGCTCAAGAAAGACTCCAAAATAAAGGCTAATTCGGGGCATCACAAGAGATGAATAAGAGAAAGAACTCAACTTGTAGACTGAAAATAGGTGTCAACAGACAGTATTGGAGGATCCATCAGGAACTGCTTTAGCTCGGTAAGGTCTTTCTCGCATTCATCATCCCAAACAAAAGTAGGAACTGCCATCTTCGGCCCTCTCAACAATTTGAAGAAGGGCAACAGCATTCCGTCGCTCGGGACAGGAAGTGGTTGAGCACGACGATCCTTCCTATCAGGCGTTGGACGTCCTTAACGCATGTAGGTCGTCGCATATCCAAGATGGCCTGGATCTTCTCGGGATTTGCCTCGATCCCCTGTTGGGTCACTAAAAATCTCAACTTTTCGGACCTGACTCCAAAAGCACGGGTTGAGTTTCATATTGTACCTTTGGAGAGTGCGAAAGGTCTCGGCCAGGTTGGAGAAGTGATCTTCGGCCTTCGGTGATTTAACGAGCATATCATCGATATAGGCTTCGACATTGTGACCAATCTGGTCCTCAAAAATCTGGTTGACTAACCTCTGATAGATCACTCCGATGTTCTTCAATCCAAAGGGCATCCAGGTATAACAGTATACGTCAAGATCAGAGGTAAATGACATCTTCTCCGCATCTTCTAGGTGCATCCGAATCTGGTGATACTCGAAATAGGCATCCAAGAAGCTGAGGAGCTCATTACCCGAGGTTGAATCAACTAGCTGGTCGATGCTCGGTAGTGGATAGCAATCTTTCATAGTAGTTTTGTTAAGATCGGTGAAGTCAACGCACATCCGTCACTTGCCCGAGGCTTTTGGTACAAGAACAACATTAGCAAGCCAAGTTGGGTAAAGGACTGGGCAAAATAGTCCGATCTTCCTCCCTTTATTGATCTGCTCTTTTAAGATCTCTTGTTTACTAGAGCCTGCCTTCTTTTCCGTTGTTGAATCGGTTTCACTGTTGGATCGAGGTTAATGCAGTGCATCGTAGTTTCCTCGGGGATCCCGGGGAGATCCTCTTCAGGCCGAGGTGCCGCATCCTACCCCTCTCCGGGAGGGAGAGAGGTGCCGAGCCAGAGAGATCCATGGGTGATGTCCCCATCAGTTAACCTTAGTCAAACCCAAAGTTTGGAGCTTATTCCTTATAGGTTTCTTATCTTGAGGGAATTGTGCTTAAGTAAAACATTATGAGGTCCACTAAAACTTCTAAAGAATCTCGTATCATATTAACTTCTTTGACTTGGGTGAAATCTCTCATGTTGCGTTGTTTGTGAAGTTTTGGGTTTTGATGAGCCCATTCGTGACATTTATGCATCATATAGGCCTTGTTGTTGTTAAATTCATTTTGTTTTAGCCCTCTGTCGTGTTTTCTTAGCTTGGTTCCATCATTCTAGGTCATTTTGTGCATTGGTTCCCATACATAAGGTCTAGCTGTCAGCCCATTTACAGAGTTTGGTCGTGGTCAACACTTGACCACTACCTACTAGTAGCGGTCATCCCAAGACCGCGACCTACCTTGCGGTCCTGCTCTTCTCCTCGTTCTCCACGCCTTCTTCCCTAGTTGTACTGCACATTGATTTTCCTATATTAAGTGTCCATTTTATCTCATGGAGCACCATTATAATTCTATGTATCCCTCCCAATCCTCCTACTCCCGTGTGGAATCTTCTTCCCATATGGGTCCTTCTTCCTGTGGTCTCTCTGACCCTTCCGAGGAACAAGCTAATCCTATGGTCCACCTATCATGCCTTGTTCGCCAAATGGACCTGGTTCGGGCTTAAAGACTTATTGCTAACCATCTTAACGGGCCTTCCTCTTCTTCTCATGCTACTGACCCAATTGGTCCTTATGCTCATATTCATTCCAGGCCCGCATATCCTCCCACTCCCGGAAAGGGCATTTCTTCTTCTCAGCCGGGATCCTCTTATCCAGCCCATTATCTTACTCATGGTCTGAATTCACAACCCCTTTCTCAAGCTGGCCTGCATTACTCTCGATCTTTTCCTACCCAGGAGATGATTTCTCAAGCCCAACGCCAGCTTGATGAGCTTCAATGGCAGATTTACCCCAAACCCTCCTTAAGTGTTCCCTTTGCCTTTCAAAAACTTCGTGCCCCACCACCTTCACAAATCCCCACTTATTGTCGTTATGGTGGAACTGGTGACCCTTTTGTGCACTTGAAGGAGTTTATATATGAGTCAGTCCAGTTTCAGCATGACCGATGCTTGATGGCTTATTTGTTCGGTCTATCCTTGGAAGGCCCGGCTCGAGATTGGTTCTTCTCTCTGTCGCAGGATCAAGTTGTGAATTTCCAGATTCTTTAAGAAAAGTTTGTCCAACAATATCGAGACAAGGTTGGGCCCAGGTTTTCTATTGTGGATCTAGCCCAAGAGAAGATGAAGCATGGTGAGGAATTCTCTGCATTTGCCGATCACTGGCGTTACCTGGCCACATAAGTCCTGGGACATATTCAGGAGAAGGAGCAAATCAAGATCGTTATTTCTAATGCAATGCTCGAGTATCATTTCATCTTAGCATTGAATGACATTACCTCCGGGTTATAATTATATAGTCGAGTCTGCTTCATTTGCTAACAACTTCAAACTTCCCTTGACTCTGAGTCCTCTCCACATTCTACTTCCACATACACCTCGCCATCCACATCTACCTCCTACACCAGTCAACCCTTCACCTCCCACCAACCCCCCAAGAGTCAGCCCTCCATGAGTCAGCCTTCCGCTCCGCCATGCCAATCTCCCACAAGTTAGCCGTCTGCCATCTATCGTCAGCCTTCCACCTCTCCATAATCACATCTGCATGTGTCTCCGTCTCAAACTCCTACCAAGGGAACACCGAACCTCAAGCGAGTGGATGTCGTCCACTACATACCTCCTACCCATCCCACTCCACATGTGCCTTCATCTAGTCTCTCCACTAGTCGCCATGCACCCTTGCCTATGCAACCACCGCTTCCTTCCTCAAGCCTTTCCATCATCCCATACCCCTCGGCATCCATCTTGCCCGAAGCGAACACATTATCCTCCATTGTCAGAGTCTTTCACAGATATTTCCAGGGCTTTGATGGTCACTCACACATTGTAGGTTCCTCTGGTTATGTCTTGCCAACCGGTGGTTGAAAATCTGCTTCAATTTTGTGAATATCATCGTCAACAGGGGCATTTGGTTGAGGACTGCCCCAAGTTCTAGGAGTATGTTTATGATATGGAATATAAGAAAATGATTGATTGGCTTGCAATTCACAAGGTGGTTTTATATCTTCATAGCAAGCAACAGCAGCAAGTGCCGCCTAGGTAGCCATCTCCCTCACTACAAGACCAAGGGCACCCCTGTGATTCTTCATCTAGTGTTGCACACGCTCTGTTACCCGCTCCATCATCCATCCCATCATCTACTTCATCACCCACTCCATCACCATCACCTGCTCCATCGCAAACTCCATTTTTGCCATCTCCTACCCATTCTCTGTCACCTCCACCAACCCAAGCCTCTACTCAGGCTAGTGCCTCCTCCGCCTCCTCTGCTCCCATTGCCGCAGCCACTTCCACTCCCAACGCCGCTCGACGTGTCGTGTTGATACGTTGATGGTGGGCACCACAACTGTAATACCTTGAATTCTTCAGATCGGAATCAGGGAGCTTTCAGATGCTTTCGTGGGTCCTAAATCGTGTTTTACGATCCACGTGGGTTTTTCCCCTATATAAGTTGCAGAATCCCGTGGAGAGTTGACCGTTGAGTTTTGAGACTCAGGGATGTTGCAGATGCGTTGTGCTCTTTCTGATGATCACGTAAAGGTAAAATAAAATACTAGTGTCCCACACATAAAAACTCAATGCTCGGGCAGGGATTCCATGCTGTCGCCCAACTATAGAGAGGCCGGAGTCGCTCGAGTCGTGCTGCATGTCTGATATCGGTGACTAGCTCTCGTGTCCTCACCACTAGGTCTGGCCTCTAACTGGTTTTTCCTTGAGCCAGACTCTGGCTGCTACACGTGGGGCCTGACGAAAACCAGTCTAAAAATCATCCTCAGGGTGGCCCCTCCACCACTCCTTGGTGTGCCAGTACACACGTACCGAAGGCTATGACTAGTGGAGTGTCTCTGAAGGAGTAGGCTCTCAAGCTATGGAAAACAACGTCGGAACCGACAGTACAAGGAACGCTCCTCATACCAGCATCGTCACACGGTGACACGAGCCAAAAACACACCTCCCGGGACAACATAGTACCATGACACCTGGCCTCCACACGATCCCCAACATCTGTCAGACCACGGGCCAGCACACGGACCGAGGCCCACGTTCTGGGGACTCAAATCGGCGAAAGAAGCAATATCGATTCAGGTCTGCCCCTTGAACGGTCCACTTTGGGCCACTCAGGGACAGGCGGTCAGGCACTGGCCACACCAGTGGTTGGACGGTCAGGAACGAACCGTTCTTCTCCTATTTCAAACGGGACATATGTGGTCTACCTCTGGCCGCACAAAGGAAAGACAGCTGACTCTTAGCCGCACATGGGGGATGGGCTGTCCAGCACAATCGTCCATCCACCAACGGTAAAACACATGTGCGGTTGGACCTTGGCCGCACAAGGGAAGGGCGGCTAGGACCTCACCGCACAAGGCATGTGTGGTCAAACTCTGGCCGCACCACTGCCAACGGCACCAGGTGACGTGCGGCCTGCCTCTGATGGCACGAAGGGTCATGCGGCCAGACCCTGGCCACACACCCCAGTGCATTGTGCAACGGTCACAAGCAATGGTCAAAACTCACGAGAGGGGCGGTTGCCTTGGGGCCACTCATAGGATGTGCAGTCCCACGACTGGCCACACACACCCAGTGCGCGCCAAGCCATTGGGCGGTCAGACCATGACCGCACAAGGGGGTACCCACTGTGTGCCAAGCAGAAGGGCGGTCGTGCAAGGGGCGCACAAGGGATAAGTGGGCCCTGGTTCGACCGTTTATCTCTCACCGGCGTGAAAACGGCGAACCGGCCGAAAAACTTCACTTCCGGCCCCATACAAGTCCCATGGTGGGGGAAACGCATGGAAATCAACCCCCAAGCCCCTTAGCATGCTTCTACGCCCTTGAAATGCGGAATCAGGGCGTAAAATGGCGGATCGGGCGAACTCTCCTTGCGACATGGTTTTCCCTTCCTGGCACGATATCACCCTCTCTCGACCTCACCTCGGCCTACCAATCATGGGAATGGAAAGGCAATGAGCTAGGGATCGTCACCCTACCTTTGGTTCGCATCGAGACCCGCCGGATCGTCCACACACCGCGAAGAACACCGTTAAGAACTCCATCCCTTCACGCTTCCCATGCTCGCTGCACGCCGCCGGGATCGTCCCACCGTCACCCACGTCCTTACGCCGTCGCCCCACGTCGTCTGCAGCCAAAGGGGACCTCGTCACGATCGAACGGGAGAGAGAGGGAGAGGAGTGGCCACAGTGGGGAGAGGAAGAAGAAAGGAAGAAGAAGGAGAAAAGAGAAAAAGAAAATGGGTTTAAATAGAAAATTTGATTTTTCAAGAAAATACCAAAAAATAGAAAATTACGTTCCCGTGATCCTCAAAACGCACGGATCGCAATGGTACCACTCACGCCCGGGTGAATGACTCGGTTCGCTCGCAGCGGAGTTCCGCAGCATTTGCCACAAATCAGGTCGGGAATCGAAAAAACACGCGAAAAAAGCCACGGAATGCCTCTGGGCCTCCGAATCAGCTTCAGATCGCACCGATCTGAACACGAAAGACGTCCGACATTCACAGTTATACACAACAGAGCCAGACACTCTGAGAAAATAGATCCGGGACCCGAAAACAAGGATCCGAAAGGTATGGGATATTACAAGGCCCATCCTATCAGGCCAGCCAGAAGGGGTGGAGGTTCAGGACCTTCAACTTAAGTTGTGGTGGCTGTGCACGGTTCTCTGCTGTTCATTTGAAGAGAAAGGTGGTCTTACGTTCGCCGTTCTTTATCCTCTTGCGACTGACTCAAAGCCATTCTTCCATCCATATGTCTTCGTCGCGCACTCCTTCTCAGCACCAACGAGCGGTATGTCGATCGACCGTGCATCATAAGGGCAGTTCTTCAAGAGCCATTTATCTCGGCAGTGCTGGTAATAGGCGAGTGTCTCCCTTGTCTTTCTAAGGTACGGTGTGTCTATCACATTCGGCACCTTGGTGGAGATCACACACACTCACGTCCCTCTATTCCATTTTGCTTACATTTCATTTATTTCCCATGTCGATATAGTAGAGGGATTAAAGGAGGGTCGAAAGAAGGAAGGAAGGATATATTTACAATCAACAAATTTCTGGCGATCACGGTGGGACACCTAGTGCCCATCATGTTAGTAGTATGCTGACCCATTTCTGTCTTTGTTTAGAATTGTGTTTGAGTGATTTCAAGTTGCTATCCCATCTTCTTTAGTTTCTATCCTCGGGAGCTTCCACGGTTTCCTCAGAACCGTTCGCGCTAGTGAGCGACTGTGAATCAGCCATTCTGTTTCGACCACCAATGCTTATAACCCTGCAAGCCTGTTGCTATAAGCGGCCTCTTGCAGACCTTACTATACATACAGAAGAGGCATATGGATGGATAGTATTTTATTTCTAAAAAAAAAGAGAGGAGCTACATATGCCCTGGGGCATACCCCTGTGTTACATGTCAAAAAGAAAGGAGGAAGAAGAAAAGAGAAAAGAAAAGAAGAAAAAGAAGGGAGCAAGGGGGAGCGGCGCTCAGTGTATGCCCCGGAAGATCTCCTCGAGAGGAAGGATCCCGACGCAGGGGAAGTTCACCATGTCGCGCAATCGGTTCTCCTGTCCCTCGAGGCGTGCCAACTCGGCCGTCACGGAGGCCACCTCGACCTCAGCAACGGCTAGCTCCTCAGCCTCTCTCAGCATGGCAGCCTCGGCCTTGGCAATATCAGACTCGACCGCGGCAAGATAACCCTTGAGTTTTTCTATCCTGCTCGTAAGGGCGCGAACACTGCTGCGACACTCGTCCAGGACCTTTTGATGCTGCTCCCTGCTATCTCTCCGTACCTCTAGGGCCTGCAGGTACTCGTCCTTCTGGGCGCCAATAGCTGTAAATTCAGTGGGAGCTCGTGTCTCAAGGAACTCGCGACGGTTTACATATTTCAGTAATAATAGAACTCATCATGACCATTCCTCCAACGGGCAACCCATCATCTGCAAGGCCCCGGTTAGTTGCATGACCACGGTGTGCACTTCCCGGTACGTAAGTGAAGGATCAGCAAAGATCATCGACCGCAGTGTCAGCAGGGTTTGCCGAACCGGCAGGTCCGAAGTAGCATGACCTCTTGAAGGTACGGCCGGTGGGTTGAATTCGACGGCGCTGTCCACAGCTGCCCACAGCTCTGTGTCCACCACGACTGACGAAGATGGGAGGGTGGAAGCCAAGTTGCTGGATCCTTCAGCCTCAGAAGACAGCTCTTGGCCAACCACCGCTAGGGGAGAAGGTGAGACCATGGCGGGATCACCCGACGCCGCTATCATGAGGGGCTGCCCCACCTCCACCATCGGGGTAAAGTCGGGACCCGTTGCTGCTTCCCGCACCGCTAGAACTGGGGCCGCTACCTCAATTGAAGAATAAACTGTCGTAGGGACCGAGTCAGGCACCACGGCAGATGAACTTGCTTCCATCTCCATCTCCCCGGTAGGGCTCGGACTCGTCGCCGCTTCACAGGCCGGAAGCGCAAGAGTCACGACCTCGGCCGAAGGGGAGGTGTCGAGTAGAGCCGGGCCCGATACTGCGTCTGAGGGACCCGCCGCCTCCTGTGCCTGAGACTCCCGCGAGGGTACAGTGAGGCCCGCCAATATTGTTTTCAGAAGCTGGTCTTCGTCGGGTGCTATGAGCTTCTGGAGGGGCGGAAGTGGGACCGCAAGCCGCGGGCTGGCCCCCGATTGCAGAAGGGATATCAAGGGCTTCGCGTTCGATCCCATGAGAGACGTCAACCTTTTTGCCACCGCTGGACCGAAAGACGGTCTCCACTTGGGGACAGCCCTGCATGCCCGAGCGGCAGGCATTTCCGGGAGCACCGTCGTTTCCTGGACGTACAAGACATGGTTATTCACTCACCGCGTGAGGCGAACTACCGAAGGTTGGAGAAATAAAAGAGGATCCAAGAGGCCCCATGCTTACCTCGGCCACCGACACTGCCGCCCTCCGGTGTTATCTCTCCCTCCTCCGGAGGTTCGACCACTGGTGCATGAGCCTCCACGACCCCTTGAGACGCATGATCTTGTTCAACTCAAAATAAATCAACAGTCCCAAGGAGGAATCAGGAGGAAGAGCCTATGCTTACAACCGCCCTCACCTCTTCTTGTTGCGGCACTTCAACTGTTGGTGGGGGAGTGCCCGAAGTTTCCGTGACTGCTTCCTGCCGCAAGACCTCGACCAGGGACGCGAGCTTGTCCAAGGCCGTAGTGGCCCCCTCCTGTCGGGTGACCTGTGCACACAGAATGTGTGCCTCCGCGATCTCCGACGGGGTTTGTTCCTGAAATTCAAAATGACAATAATAGAAATTAGTGGATGACTTCAAGGGGGTCCGTATAGACAAATTCACGTTTATAAGCACCTTTTCCACTAGGCTCAGAGAGGCGGGTAATAACGGGGCCTTTAAGACTAGTGCGGGAGGCTCAAGATCCCCAGACACGCCCTCGTTTGGGGATTTCTCATCAGAAGAGTAATCATAGTCTACCTTTTCGCCTGATGAAGACTTGGTCGGGACAGGCACTTCTTTTACTGGTAACGAAGCCCCTGCATCGGGATCTATGACCGGCGCATCCTCGCGCGGGCTCAGCAACGGTGACTTCCCGGGCCTGGTCCCCCTCCTCACGTAGGTCTGCTTCACCAGGGGAACTACGAGGGGCACCACCGGTGGGATAGCTGTCATGTCAATGCCTGCCAAACGAAGGATGATTTAGATTAAATGGGAGCCTGTGGGCTCATCAGAGATAAAAGAAATCGATTGAGCTGAGGAAGATGAGTACCCTCTCTGACTTCTATAGCAGGGGTCGGTTCGTGAACAGTCTCTGCAACTAGTTGCACTGCCTCGGGAGCCCTGGATTTACCCATGCCAGGAATAGAGAATGAAGCAGGTTCCTTCGTGGAGGCTGGAACAAAAGAAACCATACATATGTTATAAAAGGGGCCCACTCAATATGCAATCAAGCCTTGAAGAGCTGCAAGGACTAATGAGCGTAACCTGTAGACTGACTTGGTTCGACCTGAGCAGTAGTGAATTCCTCGAAGGAAGGGATGGAGGGCACTGAAGAGGTGACTGTGGAGGCAGAAACAGCCTCTACCTTCCTCCGCTTCGCCGACTCTTGGTGGCCTGTGGTCTATTTTCTATGAAAACAGAACCCCCAGTAAAAAGTGTCGACCCAAGAGGTCGACACTTTTTCCCTGGGTACTGATTTTGTACTCGGGACAGAAGGCTGTGAGAAAAGTGTCGACCCTAAGGATTGACACTTTCTCTGGGCGACCGGGATCGGGTTTGCCAGATTGGTTTCGAACTCTGATTTTAAAGGTCTGATTGGCTTGCACTTTTACCTCATTACCCCTAGGGTTTCTACCCTTGGTTGGGTGTGATTTTGAGAGGACTTTAGCATGGGTATTATGGTCTCTTCTTGCTGATTTCCCTCTTGTATATGAAGGTCACGAAATCCATCGGTGGAGAAGAACTCCAGTGGCTAACATTTGTGTTCTTCGTGCAGGTGAGAGAGGAAGGAGCTGGAGAGGACTTCCATGCCATATTTGATCTATTTCCGTCAAGATTCAAAGCTCGTTGATGAAGAGAGTTGCAAGCGGAATGAAGCGACGAATCTGAAGACGTCTTCATCGCAAGCAATGGCTCACATCAACCTGAAGGGAAGAAGAAGAAGAACGAGGAGGAGGTGTGCTCACGCTAGGAGGAGAAGGAAGAAGCTACAGAGGGCGCCGTTCATGAGCCCGAGTCTTGTTCTTGGATGTGCAACCGCTGCTCTTCACCGTTCGAGATGTTGGGCGTCTGAAGCCTCAAGTCGGGCTGCTTCCACTCTAGTTTATCATTTCTAGCACACCCTACTTACTGATTGACGGGAGTTGTGGGACATTAATGGGGGAATATATATATACATCTGCTTTCATTCATTTGTGATGTCCCTTTTAACTAAGATATAGTTATGGAGCATATTGATTGATTTTTTATTGATGTGTGTAGGCTCGATTGGAGTTGATATTTGAAGGAATATACGTTAGATCATCAAAGAGGATGACCTACTATTCCAACCAGCTGCGGATAAGATCTTCTCCAACCTAGGCTTCAAGAAAGATCCTCTTATAGCTACTGTAGAATCAAGGGGATATTTCTACATCCTATCCTTGTTTATTCTCTTATGTGCTTCATAGTTTATCATCTTCTACATACTACTGTGGGCATTTATTGTATATTCTTTGTGATTGTTAAACTCAGAATATCATCGTGTGTATGGATGGAGCTGTGTCTCCATGTGGTCTAAGTGTCCGAGACATGTTTCCCGATGTTGTGTGTGTGTGTGTGCTGTAGTGGCAGCGTGTTGGGGCTTGTCCCCATGTGGACATTACTGCGGAAGCAGCGTGTGTGGTTGGGGTTCATCCCCATGTTGTTACATCTTGTAGCATGGAGTGAAGCCTCACCCGGTTGGGTGAGGGGTGGACGTCGGGAGCCCATCGTGGTCCCGAACCACCTTAAAAATCTAGTGTCATATGTGATTGCCTGTGTGATTGTCATTTCTTCTATCTCCATTCATAGATACATTATACTGATTTTTAATTCACTACACTGTCACACACCGCTACCTCCACTATACGAGTTAAGCACAACTTTATTTGTGTTGACCTTGATTTGCTTGATTGGTTGCATTGTTAATTCGAGTGAGATCGGAAAGCTTGAGAGAACGCCGTAATCTCACTTGAGGTTCAGTTAATCAAAGTAGTTAATTCTATATCTGTTGTAATCTGTTAAGAAAGTTTTTAAATTCTGCCATTTGGGTAAGGGGACAATTCAACCCCCCTTCTTGTCTGCCATCTCTCTGGGTGAACATATCATTGGCACATGATCCAAGGCCACCTGACACTCATTCTAGACGGCTCTTGGGAGGAGAATATTTTGATGGGACACCTGGACAAATAGATTAATATGTTTGAAGATCAGAATTCTGTAAAAAGGCAACCCTCTATTCTATATATATGGATCCTTCTTCTACGAAGTAAGGGCTGCGACTGCTGAGTCTTCACAGGAGGAATCTGAGAGAGCTAGAATTTCCTTCTAGAAATCCAACCTAGTTCGTGAAGGAAGAAATTGAGTGCAGCCAAGACCCTGATTGAAGATCTGATCATGCTTTGACTCACGGATCAAATCCAAAGTTATTTTTGCTCCACGGAGCTACATTTTCTTCTTACTTTTATCTATGTTTTTCTTTTACCTTCCTCATTTTTGGTCTATAATTTCGGTACTCTGCTTAGAGATCGGGGGTAGCTGTCTTACAACGTAAGGAGGTGTTCCTCGTTTGACTGCTGTGGAGTCGTTAGTCAGGCTTGTGAACAGTTGGGTGTTGTTCACGTTCCCTCTAAGATTTCAGATGAAGAGAGGATTGAATCCTCTGGGTTTGTGAGCAGCTTGGGGATGTTCACGTTTCCCTTTGTGGCTTCAGAGGAAGGGAGGATTGTTCCTCCGGAGTTCCTTCTGAGTTTTTAGAAGAAGGGAGGAGTGTGTTCCTCTGGGTCAAGCTGTGGTATCAGTTGATGTTACAAACTGAGTCTGCATTCTTACTTTGAGCAAGGGAATCCTTACTCATTTGAGTAAGGGGTGGACGCAGGTCTGTTTGGTGTAGACCGAGCCACCTTAAAACCTGCTGCCCAGTGGTTTGCTTGGTGCGTTTGCTCCTTATCATCTGTCTCCTTTCACAGGTTGAATGGGTTGCTGAGTGCGTCTTGGATTTTCTGCTCAATTGATATCATTCAACTGGTTTATGCTTAATTTCAAGTCTGCTAAGTATGTGGATGATTGTTTGAAATGATTTGATCGGTATTTACTTGAATTACAGTGCTCATCAGCTCATTATCATTAGATCTGCAAGGTGAATCCATCACATTGTTTTGTGTTGTTTGGGCTTGTCCAAGCCCATTAGTGGTGTTTTGTGTTGCATCCACATGTTCTATCATTGATAGGCCCATTAAAGTTAGCCCAATTTGTGTGTCCATTGTCCAGTTCCATTGTCTTAGGTCTGTTTCCTTTGGTCTTTGCATTAGTGGGTCAGCCCCCCTTCTTGTTCTCTAGCCCGCTAAGCCCTTGCTTCCCCACCTATATTTCCCTTGATATTCCTTGTAGAAAGTCTCCATTTGCCCTCATGGAGCATCATTATAACTCCTTGTATCATTCTCATCCCCAATCTTCTTCCTATTCCCGTGTAGAATCCTCTTCCCACTCGGGCCCATCTTCTCGTGGCACCCCTGACTCATCCGAGGGGCACGCCAACCTTATGGCCCATGTTTCTACCCTTGTTCACCAAATGGACCCAGCCCAGGCCCAACGCCATATTGCAAATGATCTTCATGGGTCTCCTTCTCCTAATGGGCCTTTTTCTCATCTTAATGGGCCTTCCCTTCATGATGGACCTTTTTATCTTCAGGGGCCTCCTCCCGCTTATGCTGCCGGTCCAATGGGTTCTCATGCTTATACTTCTAGTCCCGCATATCCTTCCACTCCTGGTATGGGCTTCTCTTCTTCTCAGCTCGGATCCTCGCATCCGGCCCATCATCACCATCCTGGTCCAAATTCACAACCTCTTGCTCAGGTTGGCCCACACTATTCTCGATCTCTCCCTACCTCGGAGATGATTGCTTAAGCCCAACGCCAGCTTGATGAATTGCAATGTCAGATCGATCCCAAATCCTCCTTGAGTGTCCCGTTTACCTTTCAAGATATTCGGCTTCCGTCTCCATGACAAATTCCTGCATATCGCCGCTATGGTTGAGTCGATGACCCCTTTGTGCACTTGAAGGAATTTATTTATGAGTCGGCCCAGCTTCGACATGACCAACACTTGATGGTTTATCTATTTGGTTTGTCATTGGAAGGCCCATCTCGGGATTGGTTCATTTCTCTTCTGCAAGAGCAAGTTGTGAATTTCCAAGCTATGCAAGACAAGTTCCTTCAGTAATTTCAAGACCAAGTTAGGCCCAGGTTCTCCACGGTGGATTTGGCCCATAAGATGATGAAGCCCGAAGTGGAATTCTACACCTTTGTCGACCACTGGCATCGCTTGGCCGCGCAAGTCCCGGGGCACATTCCGGAGGGAGACCTAATCAAGATGTTGATTTCTAATGTAACGTCGAAATATCACTTCATCTTAGCCCTTAATGATATCACCTCCTGAAAATAACTCTAAAGTCGAGCCTGCTTCATCTGCCAACAACTTCAAAGTTTCCTTGATCCTGAGTCCCCTCCATCGTCTACCGCCACTCACACTTCACCTTCCACCTATCCCTCCACATATCAACCCTCCACAAGTCAGCCTTCCACATCTACCACCTACTTGCACTCCACCTCATATCAGCCTTCCACTTACATCGCACCCTCTGCATATCAACCCTCCACGAGTCAACCTTCCATGAGTCAACTTTTCACCTCCTCATACCCACATCCATCTCCACCCCCGGTCAAGGGAACACCACCTCTCGAGCAAGTGGATGCCATCCACTACATACCTTCCAACTCCGTTTCACATACACCATTGCCTAGTCCTTCCACTAGCCATGTGCCTTTGCCTACGCAACCTCTACAACCTATCCCGCCTCATACCCCTCGGCATCCACCTTGCCCGAAGTGGGCTCCGCACCCTCTATTGCCGGAGTCTTTTACTGATATCTTTAGAGCTTTAATGGCCACTCACGTGTTGTCGCCTCCTCCGGTTGTGCCTTGTCGACCCGCGATCGGGAGTATGCTTTAGTTCTATGATTTTCATCACCAGCAGGGGCATTTGGTTAAGGATTGTCCCGAGTTTTAGGATTATATTTACAACCTTGAAGATCAGAAGAGGATTGATTGGGCCACCATTCGTAAAGTTATTCTACATCTCCATAGGAAGCAGCAACAAGAAGCACCACCCAGGCAGCCGTCTCCACCACTACAAGACCTAGGGCACACCCGTGATCCTTTATCTAGTGCTGCACCCGCTCCATCATCTTCGTCCCCATCTCCATCTCCATCTCCTATGCAATCTCCATCTCCATCTCCATCTCCTACCCCATCTCCATCACCTCCACAAACTCAAGCCCTTGCTCAGGCCAGTACCTCCACTTCCTCCACTCCCATTACTACCACCGCTTCCACCACTTCCCCTACCACTACTTCTACCCTCAATGCCGCTCGACGTGTTGTGCCGATACGTCGATGGTGGGCACCACGACCTCTATCTTCATCACCAGTGCCTCCATCACCTCCACTGTCTCAACCGCCTTTGCCACCCCCTTTGCCATCGTTGTCCAAGCCTGAGCAGGCTATACACCCACCTTTACCTCCGCCTTCGCCTTCACCTCCACTTACGCCAGAACTTGTTGTTGTTAGAAACAATGGTATGCAATGATACTAATTATTGTATCCAATGGTACGCTCTGGTACCAATTTTAGTGTGGCTAAGATACCAAGTGTTGGTATGAACTGGTGCCACGAGTTAAGTCCCGAGTGGTGCAATTGGATGTAGAAGGGGGGTTGAATAGATCGGGTGACAAACTATGGCCGATATAAAATCTATGGGAGAAACTAAGCATTAACCACTCCTTTAAACCAATAAAACACTAAGGCACATGGCGCAGTAGAAAAGATAGGAATGGGTCACTCCCCGTGGCGGTTCCCTTCCCCCAAGAAGGTGTGTTTTTCATCATCAGCTTATGGAATGGCTGACATCGCCCAGACAAGTTAGAGATGAACTTGCAGATGTAGGCTAATCAGCCCTGTAATGACCGCAATTCTGTTAAATTGCTCGGAGGCGGTAGCTCCTGAATACCTTTGATCTTGGATGCATCGATTTCTATTCCCCGGTATCGGACAATAAAACCTAGAAATTTTCCACTAGAAACATCGAAGGCACATTTCATCAGGTTCATCTTCAAGTTCTATTATCAGAGCCTTTCAAATATGATCCCGAGGTCGCTCAGGTGGTCGTCTTTCTTCCTGGACTTGATGACCACATCGTCGATGTAGCATTCGACCTTATGGTATAGCAGCTCATCAAATATCTTTATCCTTGCCCACCGATAAGTGGCGTTGGCATTTTTGAGGCTAAAAGGCATCCACTTATAATGAAAAATCCCCTTGGGTGATCAGAAGGCCGTGTGAATCCTGTCACGCTCAGCTATCCATATTTGGTTGTACCCGGATGACCCATCCATAAATGATAATGCTTCGTGGCCAGTGGTGGCATCTATCATAACTTCAGTGATTGGCAAAGGGAAATCGTCCTTCGGGCATGTCTTGTTCAGGTCCTGAAAGTCCACACAGATTCTGATCTAGCTATTTTTCTTCTTTATAGGTACAATGTTGGCCAGCCAAGTGATATATTGGTTTTCTGCTACGAAGTCGACATCTATAAGCTTATCGACCTCCTTGCAGATCTGGCTTATCAATTCCAGCCTCATTCACCAGGGTGACTACTTCACTGGCTCGGCCTCGGGGTCAATTGCTAGTATATGTTGAGCAATCGCCAGGCTGAGGCCTGGCATTTTTTCATAGTTCCACGTGAAGCAATCCCGGAACACCTGGAGCAGTTGGATATATTGCCCCCTTTCTTCTGGGAGTAGAAGGGTGCTGAGGAAGGTCGGCCTAGGTTCTTCTTTCGTGCCGAGGTTTACCTCGACCAACTCATGAACAGTAGCCTGGCCACCATCTTCTATCTCTGGGGGAGCTGGCTGCAAATCGATGAAGCTGTCATCATCTTCTTCAGCTTCGAGGACATTATAAGTGCCTCCTTGATTTGTCTCACCGCATGGCGGGGTATTGTCGGCTTCTTTCTCTAGTTGTTGAGTTGACGCTGGTGTCGATAGTACATCTTTCGGGCAATCTGAGTGTCGATCCACAGGTGGATCACCCCTGAGGGTGGCGAGGGGCTCTTCACTCTCTTGCCCCTGTGGAGTATCACGGGAGGTCATAGTGACCTTTGTTGCAATAGGTTCTAAGCCTCTATAGGGGAGCTCGGCCTTGGGCCCTTCATGTGTTGTTGTATAAGGCTCCGAGATACCTTCCGCCATAGAGAGTCGTCGAACTTCTTTAGGGTCTTCTTGATAGTCATCGTAGACAGCCTCTATGGGGACCTTAATCAATAGGAGTGAAGAGGGAGATCATTTTTGCTTCATAATATCTTTGCTCAGTTGAGTCAGAAACCTCCGTTGTCAGGCGAACGGTGTTGTTCACCTCCCCTTTTGAGATTAACACCGCTGTTTCTCGATTTGAGGCTGACTTAGCTCGACCTTTAGTGTATCCTTGGGAGCCCGATGGAGTTGCTCGGTTCGAGGCTGGCGCAGCTCGGGCTCCAGTGTATACTCGGGAGGCCAATGCAGCTTCTTGGTTCGAGGCTGGTGTAGCTCGGCCTCCAACGTATCCTCAGGAGCCCAATGGACTTGCTCAGTTCGAGGCTGGCACAGCTCGGGCTTCAGTGTATCCTTGGGAGCCTGATGGAGTTGCTCGGTTCGAGGCTGGCACAACTCGAGCTCCAGTGTATCCTCGGGAGTCCGATGATAAATTGAGATCATATGGACCCCCCTTTCATAAATGCCTACCTCATCTGGACGCGGTGGATTGACTTCATATTTACCCATCTGGAGCTTGCCCTCTTGCATTAGGCATTGAGCAATGTCCTTGAAGACGTAACAATCTTCAATAGGGTGCCCCAGTATCCAGTGGTAGGGGCAGAACCAAGGGTCATCACTTCTCTTAGCATCCTCTGACCTCTTGGACTTTGGCAGAGTGACTTTGCAATAGTGACAAGCCCAATCAAAAATCACCCGAGTTTTATCTCTCAGGAAGGAGTAAGGCTTCTTCATTTTCCCCCGCAATGAGGAGGTTTGCTGCACAGGATGCTAGCTAGTTGAGGGACCGGCTACCCCCTTTGCTTTCCCTCTCAAGTGCATGAAGGCACCAAAGTTGATGCATGGAGATCGACTCTCCTATTCTGTCGTAGTAACAACTGGATGATGCCTTGATAGCAGGGCTTTGATATCAGCTGCCATTGTACTCAAGTAATCGAAGGGTCAAAATTTGACGTCCTCCACCCTTTGGGAGATTTCTTTTTTCAAGCTTCATCTGCAAACCTCGATGGCGGTCTCACAGCTTAGAGGGCACTCGCACCTTTCATGGAGGGATCTCCACTTCTTAATATAATCTTCAGCTGATTCATTATCTTTCTGCCTGTGGCTGTACAACTCTACTTTAGTTATGGGAAGCTGGCCTGAGCTTGTAGAGAGGCTCAGACAGAGGAGAATGCCCCCAATTAACTCAGATAAGAGTCTAGTCATATTGTCCAACTATTCCTTCAATATTTTAATCTCCTGATGTTGCCCATACAATAAGGCGAGCACAGCAGGATCGTATTGGGCTAGATCTGGAGTGGGGCTTTGGCTAATGCTTCCCGCTCTGTTGCCGGGTGGATTAAAATATTTCTTCTCCGTGAGATCAACCCGTATTCACCACTTTGCTTAAAATTTTAATCTTTTTAAGTGAGTGAGTTTGATAAATTTTAAATTGTGCCATGACTTTTCAACGATAGGTTTGTGGCTATCAAATACGGGTATACCTCAATGGTCGCTCGGCTGAGGCACTACCCGACCACATCATTCCAGCGGTCTCCCCACCTATAACAAGTTCCAAGTATTGGCCACCAGGAGGGCCAACATAGAAAGAGAAGAGAAGAAGCCGCTGGCTCCCATGCCAGTGAAGTTCAAACAAATATGGGTGCCCAAGAAAGTCTGGGGCCCGGCACTAGCCCCTAAGAAGAAAGAAGATATTACCATGCACCCCAGAAGAAGGGGTAAGGAAGTTCAAATGGAAGAGGAAGAAGTGGAGGTGATCACCCCAGTGGCTACTCCACCTATGCGAAGAGCCTGCGCCAGGCAAGTAGATATATTCTAATACCCTCGAAAGATGTACCAAACTGCTCAGATGTCAAGACTGGCTCGCCAGCCGATGACTCGGGATCGCCTACAGCTTCAAGCTATTCCCCCAAGGCGTAGTCAATAAGAGATGGACAAAATAGTCCAAGATTATTTCCACTGCCTGGGAAACTCATCCCTAGGGCAACAAAGATTGCTCTGCGCCATGGGCGTCGAAGAAGAAGGAAAGATTGATAAAGAAGAAATTATGTTAGGAGCCTCATGCACAGATTCCAATGAGTTTGAATATGGCCGAAGGGCCGGATATTTAGAAGATACCCTACAAAAGGAAGAGAAAGAAAGAAGAGTGTCTGTATTCAATCATTTGACCTTCCCTGGTCACACTCGGAGAAAAGTTTGAAGACAAAGAGGAAAATTACAAATCTTTGCCTGCAATATGACAGGAGTGATTGGCAGGTATGATGCTCTTCCCTACCAATCTGAAGATGTAATCAGAATAGCTCAAAGGCCCGGACCCATAACAAGGCGAGGCCAGGTAGCAAAAGAAAAACTTGCAGTAATTGATGATTTGCCAGAGATCACCACCTTGATTGCAAATGTGGTGACTTCATAAGAAGAAAATGTGCCATTAATGATCCCAGCTGAAGGGATGTCCAGTCAAAAGACAGAAGAGATGCCTATGGCTGCGGCTCTGGACCCAGCTATCTTGATGATGTTTAGAAGGTACCAGCAAGAGATTGAATCTCTTAAAAGGCAAATGAATGAGAAGAATGAACAAACCCCTATCTCCAAGCATGCTAAACCAACAAAGGAGATTTCCAGCTCGGCTGAGGTTGTGATACCTGTCGTTTCCCACCAAGCAAGTCACGGGGAAGCTCCATGTCAGCCATTCCCGTAACAGCCAGTAGTGCAGCCTTTGGCATTCCAAGTGCAACCCTCTCCGTCAGGAGTGCTGCCAGGTTTACATGTCACTGTCATGACGACCCCCTTTACATGACAGCAGGCGCACTTCTACCCAGAGCTTGTGGATCCTACTGTAGTGAAGAAGTTAATGATTGAAAAGATGATAAAAATGAAGCTATCCGAGAGGGCTAATGGTGATTTTGGCACTTTTGATGTCTACCGGGTGCCATATCCTCCATAATATGCTGCAAAGAGATTACCCCCAGGCATCAGCAAACCACCAAAGTTTGAGAAATTCAATGGGCAAGGCTCCCCCAAGGAACATATTGCTTATTATACAACAGTCATGGGAGACTTGGCTGCTGATGAAGCTTATCTGCTAAAATTCTTTGGCTCATCCCTTACAGGGTTGGCCTTTGAATGGTATTCTATTCTCCCGGCCGGGTCTATAGCTGATTGGCCTGATATGCAGCAGAGGTTCCGAGAAAGGTTCCATGTCATAGAAAGAGAGATTACAGTGGCAGAATTATACTCTACCAGGCAGAGGCAAGATGAAACAGCCCTGGATTATATTAAGAGATGGAGAAATCTGGCCATGCGATGCAGGCAACCTTTGCACCAAGAAGATGTTGTTCAAATATGCAAGCAGAACCTCAAATGAGAAATGCTTGAAAAGATGATTGGGGCGGACATCCGGATGTTTGACCGCCTGGACAATGTGGTGGTAGAGGTCGAGACCTTCCTATCCAAACTTCCTACCACCAACATTCTTGCTATTCAGAAAGGGAAAGCTGTTGAGTGATGGTCAGCGCCAATAGAAGCAAACACTGTTGATTTCAAGACCTTTGATCAGCAGAAGGAAAAGGCCAAAGCAGCAGCTATCCCTCCGCCTGTAGGGGCAATAGAAAAGAAAGAGGTTGTCTCTTTCAGAAACAAAATGAAGAAATCATACTCATTTCCCAAGGAGAAGACACGGGTGCTGTTTGAATGGGCATATAAATACAATAAGGTAACATTGCCCGAACCAAAGAGACCCGCCGATGCAGCGAAGAAGGACGATCCCATGTTCTGCCCGCATCACTAAGCACTAGGACATGTCATTGAGGATTGTTATGTCTTCAAGGACATCATGGAAAGCATGATTAGGAAGGGTGAGCTACAAATGGGGGAGCACCAAGTGGATCCTCCACGTCCCCACAAACCCTCGATGATGAGGCAAGCTGTCAATATGATTTCTTTGTACCAGTAATTGTCTGAAGAAGCTGCTAAAGCTTGCACACAACACACATATGAAGCATGTTTTCTTACTCCCATCAAAGAACAGGTGGGATGGCAGACTGTACTAGCTAAAACTAAAAGAAGGCCATCAGCTTTTGGAACATCAGGTACCTCTATTCGAGGTGTTACACCAAAACCACGTTAGATAGGGTTTGCATTTATATATTCTATACTTTTAAGGATATAACGAATAAATATTCAAATTTTATTTTATTTTCATCTTTCATTATTTTTTTTACATATAAATACATATAAAATTTTTTAATTTGCTACATTGCGGATTGCCTTGACCTCAAAGGCTAATTTCCTTGGATAGATGTTGCCCCTTCTGTTCCTACTGAAGTCCACCTCTCTGATGCTCCAACACAAGGGGAGTTGATGAGCCAGCGTCCTTCCGAACACTTGACTGTCTTGCCAGTCGAGAGGAGTTCTTCTGAAGTGGCTCCCGATAATTTAGCCTGTCTGCAGGTTCGAGACACGACAGGTTCATCAGATAGCCCGGCCTCCGAAGAACTGGTGGACTATGGGACCTTGAGCGATGAAGAGCCCCGAGAGGGGGAGACAGGGGAGACTACTTTGTCGGCTTCCTATGGAAGCGACGTTATAGCCTTTAGTCCCGCGAGGCTCAAGACAAGTCTTATTGTTCCAGCAAACCCTTCTTTAGAAAAAGTTGAGGTTGTCTCTAGGCTGACCCGCCTGTCGATGGAACTCCCTACAACGACGGAGATGGGTCTTGTGCCGATTGAGGTGAGTCACCGTGCTTTATTTAGTCAACTTATCACTTGTTTTACATTGCGTGATGTGGGTTCTGACGTGGTCTCCCTTTCGCATAGGATCCCATCGTTCCCATAGGGCCGACTACATCACTAGAGGGTGTGATACCTTCGTTCCCACTTCACAGCTAGAGTCCTTCTTGTTCTCACCCAATGAAGGTGCGACGCCCGTCTCGAGGTCGCTCGCGCTACGATTCCCAAGTGGATACCTTCAGATGGGGGGCCTTGGTGATCGAGTGAAAATCCCCGGGCTCGACCAGATTCTGGAGTAGCTACAACCCTCGCCCCTGGCACTTGAACAAAGGCCAGCTGAAGATATTACTGATGACGGGGTAGCTTCCTCGGTAGTCGAAGATACAATAGCTAAAATGGTCGATACTTTGGCAATCACCATCGGGGCAGAACTTGAAGAGGTTATTTAGGAAGAAGGACATGAGGCATCTCCCCCTGTTGGTCAAGAGCCAATTTCAGCTCCTGCGGAGGTTTCCAGCCTTGTGGTTGAAGTAAGGGTTGAATCAGTGGCCATTGTTCCTACCTTCCCTGGGCCCCTAGAGGAGAGTGGAGGGGAAGTGACGTCAACTTCAAGAGAAATAGTGGTGGCTTCGAGCTCTTCAGTAATGCTGCCATCCTTCTCGTCCGAACCCTCTGACGCACTTTGGGCCGATATTGATAGCAGAGTAGAATTTCATCTTCCTGAAGTAGCACCTTTGGCCCTACAATCTTCAGATGAGATGGTGTGGCATTTCCTTAATGAGCTGCGACAGAACGTGTTGACACATCCCAACTTAACTTACATGCAATTGAGGGCGATAGCTGAACGCATCTCGACTGTACTCCAAGGTTTCGAGTGCCCCCTGGAGGAGTGGACACAGCGGGTGACTTTGATGCTTAAATTTGTGAATCAACGTTAGTATATCGATCACATCGTGGCTGACCAGATGGTAGCCCTGAAGTTTCAATGTGCCGAGTTCCATGCTTCCCTTCAGTCATTTGAAGAGGTAGAGCAGCGCAAGAAAGACGACGCCGAGAGTGCCACTGGGCTTACTGACTCTTTGCAAAAGAGGGCAGCGGTCCTCCAAGCAGAACTGGTCTACCTTTAGGGTGAGTTGGAGGCAGCCAAACTGTTTCGATCATCAATCCTAGACGAGGTGTATTGGTAATAGGGGAAGCTGCATCTTACCGAGAGGAGTTGGCGAGGCTCGAAAACGAGGAGTCTCGCCTATAGGAGCTGGTTCACTTCCCATCCCTAGGACTGCTTGAATTCGAAGATATCTTCCTTCACCCCCTACAATAGTTCTTTTGCTTCTTTGTCCCTTCTTGTGGGCCCTTACGTATCTCGGGAGATGTCCCGAGGACCATGTACTCTTCTCTTTTTAAGCAAATGAAATTTCTTCGTTATCTACTTTGCACATGAGCTATAGCTTTTATACCTTTCTTTCTCTTTTCTCCCGCTATTTCAAACGTAGCTGCGTTGCTAATTTGCCTAGCCCATGGTATAAAGCTGCCAGGGCAAGAGAGTGCTCACGCCTTTAGGGAAGGTATGAGGGGTTCACTCCACCGCGATACAGCTCTTTCTAGGGCCAAACTGTGATTGTCATATGTCGAATGCCGGAGGATAGGTTGTGTATCAATTAGCAAGGCCGAAAGGTGAGGTCAGTAGTTTATTCAGAGACCTCACCGGTGGTGATGAAAGTCGACGTTAGGTTTATTCGTCGGCGTAGGTTAAATGGCGAAGCAAAGAAGTTCATTTGTCGACAGGGACGGAAGGTTCGGGCCAATGGTTTGTTTGTTGATCTCGTTGATGATGATGAAAGTTGGCATTAGGTTTATTCGTTAGCATAGGTTAAATGCCGAAGCAAAGGAGGTTGTTTACCGACAGGGACGAAGGGTCTGGGCCGATGGTTTGTTTGTCGATCTCGTCGATGATGATGGAAGTGGATGTTAGGTTCATTCGTCGGCATGGGTTAAATGCCGAAGCAAAGGAGGTTGTTTACCGACGGGGACGAAGGGTCCGGGCCGATAGTTTGTTTGTCGATCTCACCGATGATGATGAAAGTCGACATTAGGGGGAGCTTCCACCGGATTTCCTCTGTTTCAAATTTGATTTGAGAAGCCGCGCTGACCCGGCTTAAAACCATTTAGCGCAGCATAGAAAGAAAACTGGAAGAGCTCGCCGAGCTTGAAGGAAAGAGTCTCCGAGCGCAACAAAATATTCAACTATACTAAACTCGCATAGCCCGTGCTTTCGACAAGCTAGTCAAAGGGCGAGAATTCAAGAAAGGTGACCTAGTGATAGTCAAAAGAAGAGAAGTGATGGCCTCCAACCCCAAGGGAAAGTTGGTTGAAAATTGAGCTGGACTGTATATCGTCCGCTGGGTCTATGAAGGGGGTGCCTACATACTCGTAGATCACAAAGGAGTAGTCTAATTTTCCCCTCTTAATGGGAAACATCTAAAGTTGTACCATACAACCCCATCGGCATTCGCAGAATGACCGAAATTCACCTTGGCCTAGTGGCACTCTGCCCTGGCCGAGCTCTCTAAAATATCCAGTCATCTCAGACCGATTCTAGGGCCATTGGCTCACAATTCTAGAAACATCCCTGGCATACACTAATTTTGGGGTCCCTTGAAGTCCCGCAAAGTCCCACTGGGATACCGTTCTACATATTACCACCATTGCGGACCGTACATCCAAATCATCGGTGCATAAATCTTCGTTGCTTTGGCATTACCTTTTTGCCAATGAATACACTCTTCTTCGGTGCAGGGCTTTATGCTCTAGCTAATGTACTTACACAATATCGCCATTACGGGCCTTACATCCGAATCAACGTGAAAACTCTTCCTTTGCGTTAGCATTACCTTCTTGCTAACAAATAAACCACTTTCTCGGCGCAAGGTCTCGTGCCCTAGCCGACTTTTACACAATACTGCCAGTAGAGACCTTACGTTCGAATCGATGCAAAAAGTCTTCCTTTGCGTTAGCATTACCTTCTTGCTAATGAATAAACCACATTCTCGGCGCAAGGCTTCGTGCCCCAGGCGATTTTTATGCAATATTGCCATTACGGACCTTACGTCCAAATCGATACAAAAACTCTTCTTTTACATTAGCATTACCTTCTTGCTAACGAATAAATCACTTTCTTGGTGCAAGGCTTCGTGCCCCAGCCGATTTTTACGCAATATCGCCATTACGGACCTTACGTCTGAATCGGCGCAAAAATTCTTCTTTTACGTTAGCATTACCTTCTTGCTGACGAATAAACCACTTTCTCGGTGCAAGGTCTCGTGCCCTAGCTGACTTTTACACAATACCGCCATTACAGACCTTACGTCCAAATCAGCACAAAAACTCTTCTTTTGCTTTAGCATTATCTTCTTGCTAACGAATAAACCACTTTCTCGGTGCAAGGCCTCGTGCCCTAGCCGACTTTTACACAGTACTGCCAGTACGGACCTTACGTTCGAATTGGCGTAAAAACTCTTCCTTTACATTAGAATTACCTCGCTAACAAATAAACAACTTTCTCAGTGCAAGGCCTCATGCCCTAGCTAACTTTTACATAATATCGCCATTACGGACCTTACATACAAATCGACGCAAAAACTCTTCTTTTGCGTTAGCATTATCTTCTTGTTGACAAATAAATCACTTTCTCAGTGCAAGGCCTCGTGCCCTAGCCAACTTTTACACAGTACCGCCAGTATGGACCTTACGTTCGAATCGGCGTAAAAACTCTTCTTTTGCATTAGCATTACCTTCTTGCTAACGAATAAGCCACTTTCTCGGCGCAAGGTTTCGTGCCCCAGCCAATTTTTACGCAATATCGCCATTACGGACCTTACGTCCGAATCGGCTTAAAAACTCTTCTTTTGCGTTAGCATTACCTTCTTGCTAACAAATAAACCACTTTATCGGCGCAAGGCTTCGCGCCCCAGTCGATTTTTACGCAATATAGCCATTACGAAACTTACATCTGAATCGGCATAAAAACTCTTCTTTTGCATTAGCATTACCTTCTTGCTAATGAAGAAATCACTTTCTCGACGCAAGGCTTCGTGCCCTAGCCGACTTTACACAATATCGTCATTACAGACCTTACGTTCGAATCAGCACAAAAACTCTTCCTTTGCGTTAGTATTACCTTCTTGCTAATGAATAAATCACTTTCTCGGCGCAAGGTTTCATGTCCCAGCCGATTTTTAAGCAATATCGCCATTACGGACCTTACGTCCGAATCGGTGTAAAAACTCTTCTTTTGTGTTAGCATTACCTTCTTACTGACGAATAAACTACTTTCTCGGCGTAAGGCCTCGTGCCCTAGCCGACTCATTTACACAATACTGCTAGTACGGACCTTACGTCTGAATCGGTAAAAACTCTTCCTTGCGTTAGCACTACCTCCTTGCTAACGAATAAACCACTTTCTCAGCACAAGGCCTTGTGCCCTAGCCGACTTCTATATAATACCACCATTACGGGCCTTACGTCCGAATCGGCAAAAACTCTCCCTTGGCGTTAGCATTATTTTCTAGCCAACGAATAAACCCTTTCTATCAGTGCAAGGCCCTGTGCCATAGCCAACAGTCACATGCTATCATCTAGGGTCAAGCATCATGTATCGACCCATCATCATTGTCTTACCCTTTGATTCAAAAAAAATGGGGCTTAAAATAGAGGTGCCCCACCAGACTTGTTCCTACACTAGGGCAAGGGCAAAAATGGCCATAACTCGACTGCAGTGAAAATCTGAAAGGGCATTGCAGGTAAAATCGGGTACCTCGTCACGTGAAAACCCGAACGGGCGCGTGGGCAAAAGTAAGAGGGGGCCAGTTCTGACAAAAACCCGAAAGGGCGCTTGTATCGGTAATGCGGTTAAAAAAAAGATGATGGTGAATCTTCCGTCTAGAAGGCCCTTATACCTCCACCATAGTACCAAGGAACTGCTGTGTGCGATAGATTTTGATAGATCTAATCGGTAATATAACAAATCTAAGTTTCTAAGATGTTATTTCATCATATCTGTTTAAATCGGAAAAAGTTCTTAAAAATTGTAATCACTCAATTCACCCCCCTATAGATACCTAATTTCGGACATCCCGTAGATCCCCAGTTAGATCGTCATATGAGTGATGCAGTCGTTTTACCTGGTTTATCATTGTTTATGCTTTTAAAGTCCAGCCCAAACACATTGTATTATTGGGCCACTCTTACTTGAAGAGGCCAAGGGCCCATGGGCTAGGCAATCAAACCATTGGCCGCCCAAACCCCTAGAAGGCAAGGGCGATGGCCGCCCTCAGCCCCTAGGAGGCCACTCTGTTGGCTGCCCTCCACACCAAGAAGGCCACTAAAGTGGCCGCCCAGATTGCTAGAAGGCCTAAGTATTGGCCGCTCTCACCCACTTGGAAGGCCATTGAGCTGGCCACCCAGGCCCCTAGAAGGCAACTAACCTAGCCGCCTACCCCCTGGTAGAAGGCAAGAACCCTGGCCGCCTTCCTACAATTGCTGGTCAAAAAACGTGGCTCGTTCTCCCACCACGCTCGACACCATTCTCCCTTGTCGCCCACGATCAATCCCACGACCTATTCGAGACTTCTAGATGGAGCCTCGAAGTACAAAACTCTTCGGGGGACGACAGAGGAGGGGGTTGGTCTCTTTGGCTGGGTTCCGCACTCAGATTGTGGGGACAATCGGTTCTGGAGAGTCTAGAGTTGGAGAACTCTTCCTTCTCTTGTTGTTTTGCAGGTCAGACGGAGGTGGCAGAGAGGTTGACGAAACTCTCTAGCAAGGAACAATCGAAGCTTGGGAGCAAGGCTCTGAAGCACGAAGACTACTCTTCACCTTCTCCAAACCATGCTTCTGGCCAACCACGAGCTTGGTCACCTTCCAGGTTTGATCTCTGCTTCTCGGTGTTTCTCTTTTCATTTTGCAATCCCCTTCCCGTTCGCATTCATAGCATATTAGCACTACCTAGAATCTTATCCAGAGATTTCTCGCCGAATCCTCTTTTCATTTTGCACTACCTAGAATCCTATCCAGAGGCTTCTGGAGTCACCCGGCGTACCGCTCCCAGTAGTCTGCTAGGTAGGTCTCGTTGCTCCCTAGGCGCCTATCTTGTTCCAAGGAAGGTCCCTTCTGCAATGCCTCGGCCTCCGCCTAGTAAAGAGAGGCCCAATCCTGATCTCTTGCCGAAGTCCATCGGCGTCCTTGATCTGATCCGTGCTCTGTTGGTACCGCCATTGGAGGTTGGTGCCACCCCAATGTCCGCTGAACTAAGCGTAGGTACAGCGGCTCTCATAGGTTCATGTAGAATAGCACGGTGTCTCGACAGAACCAGGCGTGCCCCTCTCTCACCCACAGCTGAGGGGTGACGTCCTCGCCTGCGTAGGGCGTCCACACCACCTGCCACAACATGAACTGAAAGTTTTGTTAAATTTGAGATTGTCTAATAAATGCATGTAACATCATATAACTCATTTTAACGGAATACTTACCCGGTGATGTGGGAACTCATCTAGGGCTGACCGAAGGTCAGAAAGCCGAGTGGTCACTAACCGACGGTCCCAGACTACGTCCCATCTCGCCATTAATGGGACCGCCTGCATCCGATCTCGTGGGATCGTGAAGTGACCTAGGGGAAAACGAGTGTATCCCCAAATTTGGGACACACAAAAAATAGAATGAAAGGTCAATCATAGCAAGCAATGAAATAAGAAACAGCAGGTTTGGGAAAGAGATAGATTCGTACCTGCAAGAAAGGGGTGAAGCCACCCAGGTTCCCTGAACCTGGTCGAATAGGATCCATGTGGGCGAAGAGGTGCGCCAGCATCGCTCTCCCCCATGCATACGGAGGCCTCCGCTCGAGATCTTGTATCAACAGCAAGTATTGCAAATTCACATTTTTTGAGGAGGTCGTAAATAGTAGCCTACTAAAGAAGTAGAGGAGAAAGAGCCGTATCTCCTGCTACTCGCTCCTCTCCCGCACCCTGAGCTTTTGATCTACTCACTCAAGGTACGCATCTAGATCCTCCAACGGTCCTCGGACCACCTGGGCTAACCCCATCGCGGCACTGATCCTCCTGAGAGGAATGATGGTCACCGATCTCTTAGTCTGAGCCAGTCGCACCCCGAGCAGTCTGTCAATCTCCTGCTGATAGTCCTTGAGCTCCCTGCCTAACATTAGCACCCTGGCCATGGGCAATCCTGTCAAATAAGCCACATCCTCAAGCGTGGGAATCATGTGTCCCCATGGCATCATGAATGCTTTGTAGTTGTCTACCTATCTCTCATGGAGTGCCACTAGGAAGGTAGCATCGACGGAGAAGGGCCTGATCTTGAAGAAGGGACCAAATCCCATTCGGTCCACCCTCCATCGTTTGTTGTGAGGAAGGGCATGGTACCGCGCACACACCAAATCCCATGAAACCCGAGCTCCGATCCTCCGTTGGCTCTGCACACACACAAAAAATAGCAACCAGTTGATCACTCATAAATCTCCAAACCATCCAAGACACAATCAAGCCCCAAAACCCCTCCATCAATCCATTGCCCTGAGACTAGGGCGGCCAAGGCCTTGGCTGCCCAACCCCCTGGACGGCTAGTCACCTGGCCGCCCAGGGCCGCGGATAGCCATCTGTTGGCCCGGTTAGGAAAGCAATTGAGAGGGGGGGGGGTGAATTGATTGTGCCCCCTTTACACAAATAAAAATAGCAAGTGTCCCACCGTGATCGCCAATTTGTGAACGTGTCACATAGACATTTTAAGAAAAGAAATTAGATTGAATCAATTTAAGGATTGGAAGATAAATGGAAAAGAGAGACTAAGACATGGAGATAACTAAAGGAGAAGGGAGCATGAGATGCTACTTAGGAGTGTGATCACTAGAGGGGTTACCTCAAAAGTAAGAAGGGATGATCGCATAGAATACCTTGTATGCGGGTGAGATGTAGTTCTATCTTCCTCCTCCAACCGGCCGGCTGATGAAGGGGGTTCTTACTTTGATTACCCTTGGAAAGAACACAAGCAAAGACAAGCCAATTGGATTAGCCAAAAGTGTAGTATCAAAGCTCTACGGATATAACCTTATGCAAATTGAGCATGAACACACTATGTGTTTTTTTTGGTTTAAAACCCCTAAGAGGAGTAAAGGATGGGAAAGATATGCTTAGAAACATAAAAGAAATATGGTGCTAGATGAAACCGTGGTGAACAGAGTGATGATAATATGCCAAAACAAAATAACAGAAGAAGAGAAGATGAGAAAGGAGGGCCTCCTGCTCCTGTAAGCAGGACAGAGGGAGAAGAAACAAGCTCGGCTACGGTTGCGGCAGAAAGAAGCAGAGCAATAGTAGTAGAACAGGAAGAAGAACTCCGATGCTCTGAATCTTGCCTAAGCCAAAGTTCGTAACCCTCAGGTGGATGAAACAGGGGGTATTTATAGGGGGAAAAGATCCTTGTTTCAATAGGATTAAAACAAGGAAGATGCAAATCTTCCTTCCCTAATCGATCTCGGAGCTAAAACGAGGAAGGGAGCCAAAACAAGGAAGGATGTGAACTGGGAAGGTTGCAGGCGAAGTGGAGACGGATTTGAATTCGCGACCTAAAGACAGTCACTGTTCTAAACAGTGCCCAAGACACGGCCGCTATTTCCCAGGAATATTGAATTTTCCAAAATATGAATGGCAACTATTGGAAGGGGCGCTTTATCATCAAAGAACGCCTGCACATGGAGGCGTTACTTCTAACACCGGTTTAGGCCTCCCAGCATAGTAATTGAGGTCGACTCTAGTTGCCTTAGGTCGAGGCAAGCGGCATGGGGTCGGTGTAGGGCGAGATGAGGTTGGTGCAAGGGGCGATGAAGTCGGTGCAAGGGGCGATAAGGTCAGCGCGAGGCGGTATGAGGTCTATGCAAGGGACGATGAAATACCTCTGGGAAATAGCGACTGCCTACATAGGCTCTACTTAAATAGTGCCCATGGTTAGGTCGTGATATCAGAAAAAAATAGAAAAATCTACTTAACAAGCCAGTAATGAAGTCTACTTTGGGGCATTGCATTATGACATGAAATCTACTCAACATAGCATCAATTTTGGTGTGTCTACAACAGGGTGGCTCTATGCCACCAGACTCAGGACGGCTACCTAGACTCACTAATCCAACGGCCATAGAGTCACGTGACTCATCCCAAGGCCATTATACCGTACGACACCATGCCGTCAAACCACCCTAGTCCTGAAGTCAAAAACCATAGTCTCAGGAACTTATGAGGCGGCCCATAACCACCGAGTTCATTCCCTCTCTAAGATAGACTAAGCCTCCATCCCCAAGCTAGGTCAAAGAACTCTCGGTCACTGGCCATACACATGGCCCACATTAAAACCACTTTCTGAGGGAACTAACGTAGAGTAGGAACACTCCTCTGCCCGTACGAGAGTGTACAGTGACTCGATCTAGCGTATAAAGAAACCCAGAACACACGAGTCACCTAGACCCTTTAAACCACATGGGTAGACTAATCGATATAAATGATTCTTTCAGACACTCAAAAACATGGTCTCGGTCCTCACGGGGTGTCCGGGACATTTACGGGGCCAAAGGTCGACCATTGGGTCTCAACCAGGTCGACATGAGGCCAAAACAGGTGAAAAGGCTGCATTTTGGTTGACCAGGCCCCTTGGTTAGTTTACCCACAAACTAGATCAGTCGACCGGCCTAGTGGGTCAGTCGACTGGTCCATGACTAGTCAACACACTGGCCTGGGACGGTCGACCGGTCCATCTGGGTCGGTCGACCGAACCATGATAGGCTGCCATGTCTGTGGCGAACGTGCAGTCGGTTGACCAAATTGCCCGTTCGGTCGACTGATTTTGGCAACGTCCAAATGGGACCCCTTCTGAGAGGTCCAAATCCATGCCCCAATTACCCTAGGTGATGGGGAAAACATGGGAAAACTCTTACCCAACCTCCTTAGCACTGGGAGGTCCAATTCAAACCACAAAAACTCCACTGAATCGAGAGATCTATAGTCCACCCCAAAAACATGCATTTTAACCTCGGCATTGAAAGAAACCCACTCTTAGCCTCACCTTGACCTTTAAATCATGGGAAAGGGGAATGCACGGGCTAGGGATCCATCCCTCTTCATCCACCGATGATTTCCCACGCTGAGGACTCCAATGCCACTAGAAAATGATCTTCGAACTGTCGTCGGGCTCACAAACTCGCGAACTCGCTTCACCGCGCCACTGCCTCATTCCTCACTCCATCCTCGCCGCTCGTCGCCCCATGTGCCTTGTCACCTCGCCTGCCTCTAGCTCCGTCGGCCACCCGGAGAAGAGAAGGAGAGAAACGAGAGAAGAGAGGGAGAGAGTGTGAGAATGAGGGTGAGAGGGCGTGAGGATTAATTTACATAGAAAATTATTTGGGATTTTTAAAATTTGAAAAATAGAAAAATGGGAAAAAAGCATCCCCCATGATTGTTGACTTTATGTCAAAGAGTCAGGCATTCATGTACTTTTGATTATTATTAATAAAAGTTGGGGTTTGGTCAAATATTGTGCATTCCTCTTATGTGGATGTTATTGCACTCTGATTATATTGAGAGCTTCAGGCATATTGCCGACTGTCCATGTCCCCGAGATTGCTTCCGCTATGCACATATGGCTCGAGGCATGACAGTTAAGTTGGTATCAGAGTATAGGCATAAGTAAGTCCTAGGAAAATGTCATCTCACAAGCTAAGTCTAAATATTTAGGGCCCATACCATGTGGAGTGGAGGGTCCAAAGCCGTTTCTTCTCTTCTTGGGGCCATGCCCCTCTCATTCCTCCTCCCTGCCTCCACGGGGTCGGGGTTGTGATGAACAGGTGCATTCTAGCATATAGGTTGGATCTTCTTAGTGACCTACACTTGCTTATATGTTTTCGGCCTTGGGGCCAGCTCTCTTCGGCCTTGGCGGCCAAATTCTTCATTCTTAGCTCTCCTCCCAGACAGGGCCTGGAAGGAGTTACGGACTGGTATGGTAGGGACCATGTGGTATGGGATAACCTAGGCATCACACCCATCTAGGAAGACGCAGACGCCACCGATAAGAATAGACTTGCCAGATGCCAGAAGTCGATCGGTGATAGAGGTAGCAAATTTCCTTCGGAAGCCTCCTTGGCAGCAGCTCCCGAAATTGTTGTAGTGGATGGGCCGAGCCCCCTAAGCCACATGGTGCACCATGCAACTTGTCAGTTGAGTCTAGCCTCTCGGTAGGCCTCTGCAGCTTCGGGTGTGAGGAACCTTGGCATTCTTGTTGGTGCTTTCTCCAACTAGCTCTAGGGTTTCCACCTCTAGCACATCAGTAAAGGCAACCCCCAAGAAATTGGGGAAGCCGACCACTGGTGGAAAGGTGTCAAAAATAGTCGGTACCACCAGGTACCCATGAGCGGCATGACCAGCCATGATCGCGGGGCTGAATGTCAAGGCAGCAAATCCAGCAATCATTATCACTTCCTACAATCACAAAAATAGTCAAACGATTATAATTCTTTGGGAGGGCCTCAGAGCGCTTTTATCTTGGCAAAGAGATGAAGGGAGACTTGGTTCCACCAGGCATGCCAGCTTGTGGGAATGAGTTTTGATAATGTCAGTTTATTTTATTGATTTTATTTGGTTTATTTATTAGAGATTTTCTTTTAGAATAGGGCGTCCCAGTCACTAAGTGACGAGACTTATTTTACGCTTGATCTGACTTGGTCAGACAAAAGTGAAGTCTGTGTCTGGATCGAAAGTCCGTCATACCATAAAGGTTATGATGTTAATTACATCCTTTGAGAATGAGGAAAACCCTTGATTAATTGCCAAGATAGAGAACCACTGGGGTTGAGTAGGTAAATAAGCATATTTAAATTAAAAGGACGATATTGTGCAATGCAAGATCTAAACATACCTCCAAGCAAGCAATATAATCATATTTATTAACCTGACCCCCGATACATGGCGAAGAACACAGGTCCGAAGTCCACCATCACACATAGTGAGAACTTTCAGTCAGACCCAATCTGACCTTCCACTAATCACCATTTGATATACCAAGAGGTTGGAACAATGACAAACATGCAATAATGATAAATGTGCATATTTGTATATGTATATATATAGATGCATGAGTATGCATTATGTGAGCAAACCCAAAAGAGATTTATTAATGAAGCCATCACCATTCTTATTGCTCATTTGCAGAATGACCATGAGTTGGGCTTAATGCAAAGACAGACTGTCAATTGAAAAGGAAGCAGATTGGGGTATGGAGCCGACTCCCCAGACATGGAGTCGACTCTATGCATGAAAAGCAATAGAAGGGCTAATAGAAATGTGAGCGGATACTAATCTGGCGTGGGATATGAATGGAGATTAATCTGACATGGGATATGAGAAGATGGAGGGTAATCCGACATGGCAGAAGGCGCGTCGAATTAACCTCACATTATTTCAGACGATTGAAGAAATTTTGAGATATGAGAGGGGGACAAATCTGGCGTGCGAGTTTGGGTGACAGATTAGCCCGCGCCGCCTTAGGAGGAGGGCTCCTTACAGAGTTCAATAAAATTGGTTCTGGGCAAAAATCAAGTTATGTCACTTTTTTATTAGAACTTTATGATTCATGCAAATTCGTTAATCATCAAGTTCATTTGGGCAGAAGTTGATCAGTTCAATTCTGTGCGAGGTTCATACTCAAGCACAACTTTGTCCCAGTTCAAGGCGGGCCCACAAGCACTATGCCAAGTGTTTGATAACAAAATTGTTTTATGTGTGTTAACAATTATGAGTAGCTTAATTACTTATTAGCATCAGCAAGACAATCATACAAGTCAGTGAATCGAGGGTAAAATTCAACAGCATTTCCCCATATCCAGAAGGTTCACGAGGGAAAAGTGGAGGCTTACCCACAGAGTTCCCAGGGTAAGTTCCTAATTATCGGGAGGCCAACACAACGACCAGCGCACTCGAATGGATGGAAACCCCCAGGGCTAGCCTATGAAGGGTACCGATGATCCATGGGTCATCGTAAATTTAATCAGACAACCCGAACGGGACGGAGACCCCAAGCGCTAGCCTACGAGGGGTTCCATGGACCCACGGGCTACCACAATCCCAGCCAGGAGATGTGGGTTTAATTTCTTGTTGGATCAAAGGACCCATTTATATTCGCTCTTGATGGCAAGTTGGGCTCCACATCATGGGAGAATGGGTTCATACAGTAGTTGAGTGGTCTGCATTCTCGGGCGACAGCTTCCCGCTGGGGGCCGTCGTCTGGCTCCACGGTGTTGATGGCTGACACGTACCACTATCGCCTGGTTGTGCTATCCCCGTCTGAGGTCAGCCCCCAGAGATCATCATGATCTCCTTGCCGTTGGGTCGATTGTCGATGGGCGGGGGAGTCCATTGTCGCTTCTCTGCGGCCTTGGCAATGTATTTGTCGAGGAGTCCTCATCAGACGAGGTCCTCGATGGCGTCCCTCAAGTTGATGCATTCCGCGATGTCGTGGCCATGGTCGTGGTGGAAGCGACAGTATTTCTTCTTGCTCCTCGAGCTCAGATCTGACTTCATCCAGGGGGGGCATTTGAGGAATGGCTCCTCGAGGATCTCCATCAGGATTTGGTCAGGAGGAGCTGTTAGGGGTGTACAATTGTGGTAATTCCCCCTTTCCTTTTCCCGACGATCGTGGCGGTCTCGGCCACGTCGCTCCCACTAGTTCCGCCCCTCATGTGGTGAGTCAGCTGATCTTTTTCGGTCAGACCGCTCGATCCTGACTGTGCGGCCCAGGGCCGTTGTGTTTTCCTCGTACGACGCGTGTTTCTGTGCCTGGGGCAAGGAGGTCAGTGAGAGTCGTAGGGGCCTCGACTCTGAGGGCTTATCGGAGGATGTAGTCCTGCGTCCCCTGAGTAAGCGCGGGGTGGCGATGCTAATGTCGAGACATGGGATCCGGAGTGCCTCCGCGCGGAAGTGGGAAACGAAGTCCCATAGTGTCTCTTCTCGTCCCTGCCCGAGGGTGAGCAGGGTCGCTACTGACTTGGCCACTTTATGGCAGTAGATGAAGTTCTCCTTAAACAACTTCTTGAGCTGCTGAAATGAGGAGATAGTTCTGATTGGCAGGTACGCAAACCATGCCCGGGCATTTTCTCGGAGAGTAGTCATGAACGCCAAGTATTTCACAGTGTCTGAGGCCCGGTGGAAAATCAGGTGGGACTTGAAGCTGTGAATGTGATCGGCCGGGTCGATGGTGCCGTCGTAGGGGGTGAAGGACGGCAGCTACAACTTCGGCAGATTGGGGGCTTCCATGATCTCCCGGGAAAATGGAGCATGGAAGTCTTGATCATCGTCGATGAGCCCCCGGTGTCGGGCGGCGAGGAGGACGTCATCCAAGTAGCAGACCTTGTCCTCGATCTCTTCAATGTGTTGGAGTCGTTGGTCCATCTCTGGATTGGAATACAGCGGGCTGTGCACTCTCGGTGCGGCCGTACTGCACGATCGTCGCATTCTAGCCACGAAGGCGTGGGAGGCTTCCCGCACTTGTCGAGAATTTGCTATGAGTCGGACCCCCTCATCTTGATGCCGTTCGGATGGCGCATGCTGGGGGTCCGCTTGCCGATTCAAGAGGTCCTAGCATAGTCTTGTCAGGGCCACAATCTACTGGCGGATCTTCTCAAGATCGCCCGGCGTGACTTCAAGGCGTGGATGGGCGGAAGATGCTTCTTGTGATCCATGCCAGAAGTTGGCTCCTTGGTGAGAACTGCGTCCCCGGTTGCTGGCATTGCAAAGACTCCCATGAGGTACCATGGCTTTTCACTCGGGTTAACATGAAAATGGCTCCTATGTCATGTACAACCTTCCCTATTTGTTTGTTGGGAAAGTCGTCCGGCACCCGTGAAAGTCTGCAAACACCAGAAGTCAAAGGGGCATCAGAAGGAGCCCAGGACGTTACCCCCGGGGACAACCCTCTGATGCTTAAGTCAGCAACGGTTCGAGAAGAACAGAGAAGAGTGAAAGAGAGAGAGAGAGAGAGGTCGCCGTAGTGGGCCTGAGAGACGTGTAGGTTCTCTGGATGAGTGCTAGCCACTCCCAGTGGACACTCAGCAAGTGCTCGCTAGGTGGTAAGGCCATGCAAGAGGGGATTTCTCTCTCAGGGAATGTGGGAACGAGGGACCTCTCTGTCGCTGTAACTGAGTGAGTTACTCTATTCTCTGTGTAGGGTTCTTGGCAAAAGTTCCACCGTGTCCGTCCTTCTCTATCGGTGTCCCTTTTATATGAGGTTGTCCTGGAGGTGGATGCCTATACCTTTACAGGGAAGGTCGTGGATAATGGAGCAACGTCATCTGCGATTGAGGCTGGAGTTTCCCATTGGGGGGCGAGTCCCTCGACGTCAGCCATTCCCTGGGTGAGTCTTACGGCGCTCGTGGGGCGTGCTCGCCTCTCATGGGTTAGGAGCCGACGTCGTGGGGGAGGGGGGCAATGTTCGGTCGTCGGAGAGTTCTCAGGCGGTCAGCGCGCCTATACTGCCGCCTTCTGGTAGCTGTCGAATCCGATGTCAAGTCATATTGGGCCATGCTGCCTGGGTTGTTGTTGTCGCGGGCCTTTATGCCCGTTAGCAGGGTCTGGACCTTCGTGGGCCCAACGTAAACGGACCCGTTATGGGCCGAGCCGGATTTACCCTCCTCACTTCTTTTTATCAAAAATTTAAAAAAGAATCACGTTTAAATGACATTTATGTACTATTTAAATTAACTTAGTGATATACATACTAATGTATTTTTAGGAATGATTTTTTTTATAAATTAACCTCTAACAATAGTTTCCATGTAAAATTCTCTTTTATAAGAGCGTAAGAAGGAAGGAGGGGTGCATGACCATATTTGGATCATCCGTAATATCAAGTTTAAATAGAGTATTACATGTTAATTTAAAATTTGTGTATCAAACTTGATGGTTATAAAGGACAAAGATATACCATAATTAAGATTAAGATATCATTTTCCTAAAAAGATAACCATGAAGACCTTATTGGAAAGGAGATATTTCAAAGCTGAATGATCAGAATAAATAATAACTTTATCCCCTAATAGATATGATCGAAATTTTTCCAGGGCGAAAATAACAGCTAGTAATTCCTTCTCCGTGGTGGTGTAGTTCAATTGAGCACTATTAGGTTTTATAGATTCTTAAGGTGAAAATCACGGTGGGACTGCAAGGAAATCGGGTATCGTTGACTTAGACGTAAGGTCGAAGTCATTACCCTTTGGCTAAGACCAAAAGAGGCCAAGGGTGTCGAGTAAAGTGGTATCATCAGTGCCGGGATGGTACCGATGTAAGGAAATTAGGTGTTCCTGACTTAGACGAAAGGTCAAAGTCATAACCCATCGGCTAAGACTAGAAAAGGCCATGGGCACCGAGTAAAGTGGCATCATAGACATTGGTACAATGCCAAGCAAGGAATCACCTATTTCGATGGGGCTAAAAATTGGTGTGGGATAGCAACTCATCAAAAGAGTTCTGAAGTAGAGGTTTGTTAATTGTGGGTTGTAGGTTTTAACTGACTGCCAAACCGAGGCAGCGGGTATAGTTTTTGGTGCTTCCTATTGAGGGGTGAAAATTGAACTTTCCCTCGATGGTTGACGACGATGTAAGCTCCACCTTCGTAGACATTCTTGACCACATAGGGTCTCAACCAATTTTCATTTAGTTTGCCTTTTGGATTGGTTACCATCACTTCCTTTCTTTTGACCATGACAAGGTCTCCCTTCTTGAATTCAGGCTCTTTGACAAGCTTGTTGAAGGCCCACACCATATGGTTTCGGTAGACCTGTATGTTCTGCTGGGCTTTAAGTTGTTGCCCTTCTAAATCAGAGAGCTCCTCCAGTCTTCTTTCTATATTTTCCTGGCCATCTTTAACCAGTTCATGTTGGATTGCAACCCACAATGAGGGTATCTCCATCTCTATCGGGATGACTACTTTGGAGCGATAAACTAGCGAGAATGGTGAGCAACCTGTCGGGGTCTTGTACACAGTGCGGTATGCCTACAGTGCGTCATACATCTTATCTTCACAATCCTTCATGTTAGAGCTGACCATCTTCGCAAGAAGTGTGCATAGGGTTTTGTTGAAAGCTTCAGCCAACCCGTTTGCTTGTGGGTTATACGGAGTGTATGTCCTCTAGTAAATCTTGAATTTATCAGCTAGCTTGTAGACCTTATGATTCTGGAAATGGCTTCTGTTGTCGGAGATGATTTGATTGGGCACGCCGAATCAAAATATAATGTTCTGACGGACAAATCTGACCACGATTTCACCTATCACTTCTTTTAGAACTATAGCCTCTATCAAGCAGGAGAAGTAATCTGTTGTTGCTAGAATGTATCTGCATCCTGATGAGCACGCAGGTAGACGACCCACAACTTTGGTGCCCCATTGAGCAAACGGCCAACTAGGCATTATCGGATGTAGTTGTATCGGGGGTCTTCTTGGGACCGTAGCATATTCCTACCATTTATGACGTGACTTGGCATACTTGCAGCAATCATCAAGCAGAGTTGGCCAGTAATATCTAAATTTCTTGATTTCAATCTTCATCTTCGGCACGACTTGATAGGCACTAGGTGATCTGGCACGAACTTCCTTCATAACCATCCAAGCCTCCCCCATTGATAGACATCGGAGGAGTACCTTTCTTCTGGCATCTGCCAGAATCTAGAACAACGTTCCATTCCAAAATTCATAAGAATCTTTTATTCTGATCAATCTGATATTCTCTTCCCTTCGCGTGGGAAGTTGCTGGTATTTAAACCATTGTATCAGAGTCTCCCTCTAGTCAAGTGAGCCGACTATTTCCTCTGTTGTAGATTCATATTCTTCTTCATCGGGCCCCTCTATCATGTTGAGAACCTGGCGCCTGTTTATCACTGTGATATTGAGAGATCCATCATACGGAACTACCAGTGAGCTTGCTAGCTTTGCTAGCGCATCTACCAAAGCATTTTGATTTCGGGCAACATGGTCTATCCTAATGAAGTAGAATCGCAGCATGAGCTACATGGCCTTGGCACAATAAGGAAGTAATTCAGGCTTTTGAACATCAAATTGTCATTATATTTATTTGACAATCAGCATTGAATCCTCGAATATTTGTAGCATTTGGATCTCCATATGAAGAGCAATCTAAAGGCCGAAAATCAAGGCTTCATATTTTGCCTCGTTGTTTATGCAAGGGTTGTTAATTGCGCATGATGTATGCCGCACTTCTCCCTCCTGAGATTTGAGGACAATGTCTGCTTCGGCTCTCACCCTTGACTATCATGTTTGGGATGTTTTTGTTTGGGATGCCCAATTGAAGTAAAGTTGCCATACAGCTTGACAGACTTGATCCACTTTAAGTGCTTCATTATCTAGAAACTTTGTAATCAATAGGAAATCTTCAGGCACTGGATGTGCTGCAAAGAAATCAGTTAGGACCTAGCCTTTGATGCCCTTTTGTGGCACATACTTGATATCAAATTCCATCAGTATGATGGCCCATTTGCCTAGTCGTTGTTTCAAAGTCAGTTGGGACAACATATATTTGATTGGATCAGCCCTTGATATCAGTTGCACTTCATAGGAAAGCATGTAATCTCGCATCTTCTTGACCGCGAAGATCAGTGCCAGGCAAACCTTCTCGATCGGGGTGTATTTTTCTTCTACCCCAACTAATCTTTGACTGAGCTAGTGATGGGGACATCACCCACAATTCCCTCTGGCTCGGCACCTCTCTCCCTCCTGGAGAGGGGTAGGGTGCAGTTCGACTACACCACATGTTTACTTCTCTTATTTATCCAAAGAGTGGGAGTAGAAATGAGGTGACAGAGGTTCATCAATTTCTGTTTTATCATGCTATGAATGGCAGTGTTACCAACATGGGTAGGCTAATGACAGATTTGATTGGGATATGCTGAACCCAATTGAGGAGATCTTTAGCTTATGCCTCACAGTTGACAAGCGTATTTATATATGTTGGGATTTCCTTTGGAGATGAAACATTTGTTCGAGTCTGATAGGATGATATCTACAAGGCGCATAAAATCTTCTCAGATTTTGGATATTACTATGGTCCCGATGGCGAGCTACGCCGAGATATGCCATTCTATGGGGAAGAAGTTGATAGTGAGGAAGAGCAGGAACAAGAGCAGCAGCAGGGTCAAAGGGATGTCCCCCCTCCAGTTCAGGCTGAGGAGTAGCCCCCTCCACCTTCACCTCATCACATGGCTCCGGAGATGCCACCTCCACCACTGTTCTTTCATGGGGAGTCTTCTACTCAGGGGGGTGGCCAGCACACTTGGGTAGATTATGAGACTTTTGACAGGCGTCATACTAGGCTAGAGACTCGTGTGGATACCTTTGGGGATCGACTTTCTACCATTGGGGATAATATAGACACTATGGGTGATATGCTTGCTGTCATGACCAATAGCATTGATTCCTACTATGCAGCCTTGGACTCCTTAGCCACTCAGATGCACACTCTCTCCACCAACATGACCACCCTCACCCAGATTCATGAAGATTCACGAGAAGCTTTTCATGCCATGAACCACGTACTCCTGAACATGCAGCGTCGTGACTATGATAGGGATCAAACCCTTGCCCATATCCAGTACCACCTTCAGTATTAGGACCACCAAATTGTGGATATTCGGCAGTGCCTTGGCTATGTGCCTCCTCCTCCACCAGACGACCAGCCTCTTGCAGATGATCCTTGAGGATTTTCTTTTGCTTCATCCCTCTAGTCTGTTGTACTTGGGTCATGTGTCTTTTGGGTCTTCCTTTCACCTATCCTATCTCCTTCTTTGATGATGCCAAAGGGGGAGAAGTAGTTTTTTTTTTAATCAAATCGACCACCCAGAGTCAGCAACCGATCGAGTGCACCCTTCCTCAAAGAGGAAGGATGTTCTCACTCCCCTAGGCTGAGACTGTGGCCTTGGATTTTATTGATATTGAGGAAAATGTACAGAGGCTACGGGGCATACCCCTGAAGAAACCAAAGGAAAGAATACAACTCGGCAAATAGGCTGAAAACAATATGATCAAAAGGAACCAAAAACTGAACCTCAACTGCTGCCCTTATGGCTATATACACCGAAAAGAAGGCAATCCAGCTAAGTCCATCCTATAAGCCCCCTTGGCCATCCGCGGGAGGTCGCTCACCTATGAAAAGAATTGGTTGTCCTAAACACCACAAGCATAGGATGCCAAAGAGTCTGCCACTTTATTGCCTTCTCTATATACATGCTGAACAATACAGTTGCTTTCTTGGAGAAGATCTAATATTCTCTTCCACCAAGGAAGGATAGTCCCGCTAGGAGCCACCCAGACCCGAGTAGCTTCAACTAGAATAGCACAATCGGAGAAGATAGTCACCTAATTATATCCTCCATGCTTAGCAATGGATAGCCCATCGTGAAGAGCTCTAGCTTCAGCCACTAAGCTGCTGCCATACCCATAGTTGATTGCAAAACCAAAAACCAGCCTGCCACAAGAGTCTCTTACACAACCCCCTCCACCACACCTTCTTGGATTACCTTTCGAAGCCCCATCAACATGGAGAGAAAGATTGTAAGAAGCCAATCTGCAAAGTATTGGACACGGCCACTTGAGTTCCACCCGAGGATGAAGATGGTAAGTAAGTAACTTGCTGGCATGCACTGTAGATAATGGACTATTGAACTTAATCTTATCCAGTGCAAAGGAAATTGAGGCCAAAATCCTCCTCTTAATACAACCAATCATAGGAATCTCATTTCCAAATCTAACCGCACATCTATATTTCCAAATCTCCCAAAGCATTAGGATAACAGCATAACAACCAATAAAGATAAAAGCAGAGTTCATATTGGTTGCAGACAGAAGGTTCCAGCATCGGATTGTAGCATGGTCACTGAGGTGTACCTTGTTACTCATCAAGGAAGTATCCATCTCCAAAGCTTAGAGGCTAGCTCACCAATAATAAACAAGTGATTAAGGTCCTCCTGGATTGGGGAATTACAGCAGCAACACTTGGAGACCACCGGGATCCTGTAGCCAGCCACTCTGCTATCAACAGGCACGGTGCGGTGAATCAACTTCCAAATAAAGGTAGCTGCCCTTGGAGAAAGCTTTGCCCAAGGTAGCCTCAAGGTCCCTCTAGGCCAAAGAATAGCACAAGTCGACTTAACAGTTAAATTACCTTTAGGAGTACCAGTCCAAACACATAAGTCTTTCTCCTTGTTAAGCTGGATACGAGGAATATGAAAGTCCGAAGGAGCCAACCTCCAGGCTGCATGGAGAGGATCCAAGATGACCTCCTTCACCGAAGCCAGAGGAAAAGCCTGCGACCCAGTAGACATAGAGCCATTGCCTATCCAATTATCCCTGAAGAAATCAATGCCTTCCCCATTACCTACAACCGGCTATTTGCTAAAATGATTTCCTTGGCTTGTCTAAAGACTATAGCTGGCATTCCTGTAGGAAATGGCCGAGTACAGTCATCAAAGTGTGCTTTGACAAATCTTCACCGGGCATAATTGTAGTTTTGTAGTTCATTTATGTAAAAATAAATCTAGCGGAGTTTTATTCCTTAAGTCAAGATACAAAGAATACAAGAGATCTCGTCCCTCGGTCAAGATACAAAGATTACCCGAGTGTCAAAAAGGCTTTCTTGAAGCCATCTTACAGATATGAAAGAAAGACAGGGGGGGGACGCGATCCTGCCTCCAACCTCCCATAGTGGTAGCAGCCGACCTTCCCCAAGCATGCTTGTTCCGTGGCAGCAGACCAACAGTGGAAAGCGCTCATGCCAAAGAAGAGGGACACCTCGCATCTCTTTTGTTCTGCGAAAGCAGACCAATTAGGGACACCTCGGATCCCTTTTAATCTACAAGAGCGGACCGACGGGGCGCCATGGAGCAACGAGATTCACCCATAACAGGAGCTGACCCAACACGCTGGCCATGCCCACAAATTGGAAGACGAGGTCTGCTGCCCCATCTGACGCCTTGTCTAGACGGTAAAACATATCCCTCAACTAGGGGAAGTGCCTCATCACATACCTGCAAGTGCAAAAGGGATGGTTACTACTACATAACAATAAAACGGCAGAGGAAGACAAGCGAAGGAGAAGGGAGTACAAGGCCATCTGTCGTCCTCTCAGGGACCAAACCTGTCCGGCTCAAGGAGTAAGACTCCCCAGCCGGGGTACAGGTGGTTGACCTTCTCTAAGGCCTCATGCCAGCCGTCCAAGTATCCGTTCCGGTATTGCTCGGAAACGGGACCATTCGCCCACGGTTCTGGCCACGGCCGCCAAGGGGCCGGTGGAGGGTCCCTCCTGAGGATCAAGAGTTGGCGACGAGCCTGCAGGGATTCGTCGTCTGATGAAATGCCAGACTCGCCGACAACATCTCACTGGAATGCTCTCCTCAAAGCTCACTACTTCGAAGATGGTCTCAAGGATACCCTGAGGGCCACTATTTATAGGGAAGTGGAGTTCCCGAAGGCATGAGAACTCCTACCACCCCAAGTAAATCTCTGGAAATCGAAGCGACGGGTCCCCGAAAGTCGCGCCCTTTCAAAGTCCCCACAGAAGCACCATTTCGTATCTCCAGAGGATCTCGCAGTCGTTCGAAAAGGAGGGAGGTACACAGAAGAGATTTCGAGATTCGCAAAACAAAAGCAAGATTTTCATTCCAGAGCAAAAAAAGTCTACATAAAGGAAGCTGCCACCCAGGTAGAAATGGGGGAAAACATCAAAATGAGTCAGCAGGGGCACCCTTCTAAGGGTTCATCCTGAGTACATCGTCACGTGCCCCAGTCTCATCGGGCTCACGTGCGTTAGCAACACCAGTGGGAGGAGAGTCCTCGTCCAGGTTCACCACCTGGCCCCCTACCTCCGAGGCGTCCGTGGGTGCTCGCTCTTTAGTGCTCGGCACCGGCGCTGGCCCCTCAGCTCCAGTGTCCTCGGGTTCTTCCTCACCATCGTCAGCCTCCTGGCCGTAAGGAGACGAAGTGGGAGGGAGTGAGGGGGACGCGCGACCAAGGCTATCCGCAGTAGCCTTCACGGCGGCACTCCATCCCTCTCGAAAGCCACGATTACGAGCTGGCCCGTAGAATTCCAAGGCCACCTCCATTAGCTCGTCTCGGTAGGCCGAAGAAGAGCAGAACCGTTCCACTGCCTCCTCGCCCGCCACCGACATTGAGGAATGCAGGGAGGCGATCTCGGCTTCAACCTCCTGAGCATGGATCTTCATGGCCCGAAATTCTGATGCTAACTTGGCAGCTCGCTCCTCAACGGCGTCAGCCTGTGCCGAGAAGTGGTCCCGGTCCCGCTCCATTCCAGCAAGGGCCAGTCCCAGCTGGACCGACTGCCGCTGGTCCTCAGCACGAGCTGCCTCGGACTCCCCCAAGTGCCCCTCAAGCTCCACCTAAGCAGCCTGGCTAGACTCCAACGTCTAGACAAGCTTCTGGAAGTAATGCCTCCACGCGCTGAAGGCACTAATGACGAGGTGCGCACTCCTCGCGGCTGTCGCAGTCAGCTCCTTCTCCACACCAGAGCCGATCAGACTGGAGAGTTCGAGCCAGTGTCCAGTCCTACCCATGAGATTGATGATCGACGTGATCCCAACCAACCCAGAGGCCAAGTCCCTAGGAGGAGAAGCGGGGCTACGCTGAGGAGACGCTAGCGGAGAAGAGGCATCGGTGCCCTTCACTATCGGGGCCTTACCCATGTCCTACCCTTGCACCGCGGGAGCCGATGCAGAAGCGGCGGCCACCGACCCCTGGGCCAATGGTGGTGGTGGGATCTCAGAAGACAACGGCTCAGATGAAGGGGGCGGCGGGATGCGACTCCGAGCCGAAGGGGAAGTTCTAGCCCTTTTTCGCGATCGACGTCGGGTGTCCAGTGCCGCGAAGTCATCGTCAGACAGGACGACATGGCTGCTACCGGCCATATCAGACCCTTCACCAGCTGAACCAGGGACTCCTTCAGAGAAGCTCCTCTGAGGGATAGGGCCCCCACTCACCACAGAAGTTGCCGACGAACCCACCATAGAAACACTGACTGGGATCGGGTACTGCAACCTCCCCCGGGCAAACACAACTTAGGTCTAGGGGGCGACGACGGACACCTGACCGGCCCCTGGTGTCACGTGATCCACTGGGTGAGGAACATTCTGCGGCTATCGGACAATCTCGTAGGTCCAACCCTGCACCTCAGCCGCCCCTGAAAGGAGAACCAAATCAATCAAGCATCTCTCGTGACGACAATAGCATAGGAAACAAAAAAAAGGGGGGCCAGAACCCTGCGATAATGGGAGGCACAACCCCAGCTCCTGGAGCCACCCACAGCCGGGCCAAGCCAGGCCGAAGCCGTGAATGCTACTCATGTAAATCAGTCAGGCCGAAAATGGGTGCGCCAGCCGCCCGCCAACCACAACATCATCTTCAGGGGAGAGCAACCCTATAAAACACCCCCTCCAGAGGTCAAGGGAGTCCAAATCCCTCCTCTGCCAGGGCTATACAATCAGAGTGGGGGCAGCAGCGATGTCCCTTCCTTCCTCAAATTTTTGAAGATGCCTAAAGGCAAGCAGCCGTGCCAGGATGCCAGCCCTGCAGCCGGGGGCACTCTCCATCAACTTCAGCAACCCTCTGGTGCTCCAGATGAAGATAAGGCTGGCCCAATAGTAGGCGACAAGGGACAGCAAGAGAATGACACCCAGCAGAATGGTGCAGACTCAGAGTCCGATGAAGCAGGTTCAGGGGCCGCAGCGTAAGGCTCTTCCAAGCCTATATGTACTGAAGAAATGAATCTATCTAATGTCCGAGATGGAAGTAGGATAATGAAGCTACTGAAAAAGCTCCCAACAAGGTTCGCCATTTGGGAGATTCTCTCCCTGAGTGAAGAGATCCGACAAGTGATTATCACTACTGCAGATGCCCGCCTAATATGAAGCTTGTTTGGCTGAGACTCTACCAGAGGCAAATGTGACCTTCACTCAGGAGGACATGCTACTCCCCACTCTCAGCCACAATAGACCACTGTACATGAAGGGACAGTTGAATGGTTGAGAACTGAACAGAATTCTGGTAGATCCTGGAGCAGTCGTCAACATTCTTCCATACAGAATTTACCAAAGGTACTACTTCAATGTGCGCCTCGATAAAGTCAGAGATATGCATATTGCCGGCTTAAACCAAAAAATTGAAGTGCCTTTAGGATTGGCAAAATTCACCCTCACTATGGCAGATTTTACTATGAGAGTGCAGTTCTACATTATTAACTCTAGCACCTCGTAACTTGGCCGCCCCTAGCCGCATGAAAATCTGGTGGTGCCATCCACATTACACCAGTGTATTAAATATAACCAGGAAGGGAAGGAGGAGAGGATATTTGATGACCTCCACCCATTTGAAGTGTTTGAATGTCATTTGCTCGACGCTTCTTTGTATGCGGAGCAGTCACAGAAGACCTCTAAAGCCAAGGCCCCTGTCAGGGCACCAAGAAACACCTCCGACGATGACTGGTTTTCGCCACCACTGTCGGGATATGTAAGCCCCAAGACGGTGTCCCACATCACTAGCACGGGGGACGAGGGCAGAGCTACACCTCCCACCACTTACCCTGAAGCCAATGAAGCCGAGGTCGACCAGCATCATGGCCATATCAAGATCCCAAAGGGTCTTACCAAGCCAATACTCAGTCTCGACCATGCCACATCGAGCCTCTCAAGACATTGGAGGTGACACAGTCTGAAGGCCCTAGCAGCTTATTCTATGCAACTGAAGAGCACCTTGTACGAGAGGACACCGACTGCCATCTCCCTAAAGACATAGAGAACCTATTAGTCATTGTTCAAGGGCTGACATTCACAATAGACCGGGTGGCTGAGATGTTCCAAAAGTAGCACATCCCCTCTGACCAACCTCGCAAAGAGAAAAAATCCTTCAAAAGGCTCTAGTATCCTGCCAACCTGGACAAAGAATTGAGGCGTGTCTCCCAACACCCTGGGTTGGGCTTCACCCTTGAAGAATACTATTATAGTGGGTGCTATGAGGTGGATACCATCTCCACTTTCTTCTCAACAAAAGATAGTCCGCAGGGGGCAACTTATGATGAATACTCAGCTGAAGCTGAACATACCGAGTCAGCTCAATCGAGAGACCCAGAATCAGAAGCCATAGCTTCTTGTAGGTGCTGGGAGCAGGTTGACCCTGAAGAGATGGCTTTCCAAGCCAGATTTGACACGTCCAGTAGCAACGAGGCCGAAGACACTGAAGAAATGGGGGTTTCCCTCTCCTGCAACCCTCCTTCGACAACGAGAGTAGCACCCCTTATACCGATCAAGGATGTTTTTATTGAGACCGATCGGGAAATGTTCGCTATCAGAAAAGAACAGGCTGCCTCAGTCAAAGACATGGTGATTCGAGGAAACGTAGGGGAAGAATCATCTTCATGTTCTACGGAGTTGGAATGTTGCTCCTCCAAATCAGCAATAAACAACTGCCGGTCCTGCAAGGCTGCTAACATATCAGAAGAAATTAAAGCTGCTAGTGCATCTCCTAAAGTCAAAGTTGCAGAAGACCCGCTGATAGAACAATTCACACAGCTTCTACCGGCTGAACTAGAAGCTCCCGATGAGGTTTGGGGATAACACAATGAGGAGGTCGAAATATTTGAACTTGAGGATAACATTCCAGACTTCATTGACCTCCAATCAGCACCCCCGAAAATAGAAGACGGAGGCTAAGCCATAGTCGATGAGATGATAGAAGTCAACTTGGGAATTGAGAATGACCCATGGCCAACCTTCCTCAGTGCTCAACTATCATCTGAAGAGAAAAAGTTGTACATCTAGTTGCTGCTAGAATACTGAGATTGCTTTGCCTAGAGTTACAAGGAAATGCCAGGACTTAGCCCCGCAGTTTCACAGCATGAGCTAGCCATAAATCCCAAAGTGGAGCCAGTAAAGCAGTCGTGATGGCACATGAGACCAGAGCTTATCACTCAAATATGCAAGGAAGTAGACAAACTCATTGATGTGGGTTTCATCGAGAAAAATCAATATACCACGTGGGTGGCCAATATTGTGCCTGTGAAAAAGAAGAATGGGCTGTTGTGTTCCAAACGGAAAAATTACAAAATAAACCCCGCGGACAGTAACAAATTGCAAACAATGTCCCATTTTTAAGGCGAACAACCAAGATCGTGGCAAAGTCGGTACCGCAAAGACAAAAAGGATCTTAGGCAGTTAATCAAAGGTATTCGGACTCGGTCCGATGTAAATTAACACCGGCTTATGTCGGTGGGGAAAAGTCCTTGAACACGAACTCTAAATCGTCTGATAACTACGTGCGCGGAAGTTCGAACAAGCATGCCCAAAATATGCACTCATCTATATCTCAAAAGGGGATGTGTACGCATGCCTTTAGAAACTTAAAATTTTTCCACGTGTAAACAGCTGTCCTTCCAGGGATGGTTTTGTTAGCACCCCAAGCCTTGAGGATCTCGGCAGTGTGCCTCAGCTTCAATACCAACGTAGCCATGGCAGATCTACCAACAACCTGTGAAGTCCATGCTTCTCTGACTGTGTCCATGAAATATGCCTCCCTGAGCCAGAACTGCTCTAGTCTGAAGCTGACACTCCTATCCGACAGATGACTGGTCTTCAATAGAATGACCTTGTGATCTGAGACCGATTTGACCAAAAGAATCACCTGTACATGGAGAAAGTGGTCCTCCCAATTCACAGAGATCAAGAATTTGTCTAAACTGGAGCAAGAAGCATTGACTCTCATATTGTAGCAAGTGAATAGACCATGTATCATGTCAATGTCCACTAAAGCCGCCTCCTCAATGAAGGCAGAGAAGTCCTCCATATCTCCTATATGGGCATTCTCCCCCGTCCTTTCTAAAGTGGTGGCCACCGTGTTGAAATCCCCACCAACACACTAAGGTCTGCCCGAAGATAGGTGATGACTGACGAAGTCCTCCCATAGGAGTCGCTTCTTCTCCCTGCTTTATGAGGCATACACTTTGGTGAAGCCCCAAGAGAGGCCATCCTTCACATTAATGAGGTGTAAGTAGATGACCCACCTACTAACCTGTCTGTCCAACACCATCTCATTAACCTCAAAAGGGTTCCATAGGATCATGATCCCCTTGGACCTGCTCATCGCCGGAGACACCACCCCCTAGTAAGTCTAGCACCCCATAACTCTCTCATGAGAGATTCATCATCTCCTTCAAACTTTGTCTCTTGGATGCAAAGGATGTCAATCTTACACTTCCTAATTAGCTCCTTCACCGCCCTTTTCTTCTCCCAACCCCTTAGCCCCCTCATGTTCCATGAGACAATCTTTATGAGGATATTGGAAACTCCTCTCCTCCCTGCCCCCATCCCTCTCCCTATCCCTCTCTGCTGCGACGTCTCTGCCTATAGGATGGTAGCATACCACCTTTTTTCTAATCTTGGTGAACACACATTGCACATCTTTATTTGCACCGGCTTCAAATGAAATCTCTACCTTGAGTGCCAACTCCTTCACCTGCTCCATAGTAATTTTTTCAATGATCCCCACCATCTCCCTCAATGCCTTCCTCCCCAAGTAGGAACCCCCCTTCTACTCCACACTTGTAGGAATAAGGGCTACAGCCCCCCTCGAAGCCTCCAAGATAACTTCCTCCCCCTCCAACCGAACCTCCTCCCTAAGCGGTGTAGTGCAAGGTTTTGCACCAGCTCTTGCTGGTCACCGAGTGCAAGCGAGCAATGGCAAAAAGTATCCTTTCCCACCTCGGTGGCATTGGACGATGTTGGGGCTGCAGATGGGCCCCCCTACCAGAGACACAAGGCCCCTGTAACCGCTGTGAGAGGGGCCCGACCAGAACCAGGCTGCGCCCCCAACTGATTGGCTGCCTCACCCGGTCGGATCTGCCTCTCTGAGTTAGACCCACTAGAGACCTCCTTGGCCGTCTCCTGACACGAGAGGAGGAGAGGCCCAACTGAGCAAGAATGTACGGTCTCCGCCAGGTCCCCGGTTAGCAGCTTTGACGATGACCGCACATGCTGGGACCCAGACTTGGTGGGGGGGCTAGCCACATGCCCATCCCCTATCGCCCCTAAGGTCGGGAGCGGACAATTCCCATCGCGACGATGGTGGCCAAAGCTCAGATGGAGGACCATCGTCGGCGAGGTGGGGCTGCGAAGAGTAGAGGTTGCTGGATCAAGCCCAGGAGGGCAATCAATAGAGACTGGTACGTCAATTGGGTTAGGAAGATGACCCGAAATGGGTTTGGGGGACCCAGTAAGCCCGCTCGACTCGGATTTAGGTAAGTTGTTGGTTACCGGGTGTTGCACCCCAAACTTTCTCGAAGTATTTTCAAGAGGTTGCCCTCATGATTAATTGACAGGCGCAGTGCGGCTTCAAATCGGCACCATCATGCCGTGGAGTATATCCACGATATCGGGGTCCATTGACCCGACCATACTCAGTTATGAAATGTGTCGTAGCAAAGAAGGATGAAGAAGATTCTTATGTGCACTCGTAGAAGAGACCAAACGTTGTGTATCATGTGGTCTAGACGTAGGCACCCTCCTTCCTCGTCGCCAACGGCACGAAACCAATACAAACAAACGCCGAAGGCCTCCCGTATTCCTCTCCACGCGTCTCGCTGGGAGTAAAGGCAGAAAAAGGGGCCAGGGCAGGGCTTAAAGAGGAGGAACCGGCCGAGAGACTCCACCGGTGAAAAAGGAGGCCGCGTGGGCGGCTTTGACCTCTCTGGGATCCACGCGGGGTCTAGTCAACCCCGTTGGGACCCAGCAGGGTCAAACAGACCCCGACGGGGTCTATTGACCCCGCTTGGGTCTCGCGTGGCTCCAGTGGACCTCGTCAGACCCCAACGATGGATGGACAGAAGGGATCTAAGAATGGATTGGAGGATGAGAAAAAAGGAGTGGATAGGTCAATCGGTGGGCAGCCCACATGGACAATTTACAATTAAGAATTCCGTTGGCATCTCCAACCGAAACGGAAGTTGGCATAGCAGTGGATCAATCAAAATAGGAGGTGAACGGGGAACACAATTTAGCTTTTGAAAGAAAGACATTAAAGGGGAAGGCGACCAAGTAAAAACAACAGGTGAGCTCACCCTTTCCCGCGAACGGTAAGCTAGTTTCTTTGGTTCATACTGCACAAGCCGTACCTTCTGGTTCTTCTGGCATCAATCTTCTTCATAAAATAACCTGGCGAAAGCCCAACTGAAATCGAGCATATCGTCAACGGGCCCCTTCGGTAGCAACGGCGGGCCGGCAATTGTACAAGCTGTATTTCCTTTCTCGGGCTGGCATGGTAATGTTTTCAATGTTCCTGGCTGGAGAGGGCCTTTAACAAAATGTTGGCGGTAATCCCAGGTGAGTGGTCATGAATCACCCAAAATTGACACTGAGGATTCTCGGTAATCGAGACCCCTACTGCTCATCTTCCTGTCTTTGGGGACCGATTTGGTCCGCCCTTGTAATTATGCACCGAGGCCCCTCCCCGGTTGATAGCCCAGCTTTAATATGATGGACCAACCCTTTGAATCTCGGATCTTTGGCTTCTCCTTGATATTTACTGGTGCAGTGGCGGGCTTGCATGGCACATAAGCCCATGGAAAGTCCAAATCTAGCACTGAGATGACCGGCTGACTGCTGGGCCATAATGTTGGCAGAATTTTCTCTGAGATGGCCTTGACAGACTGGACTGTGGATATACTTTTTACCTTGACCACCCTCCCTTGGAAAGAGAATTTGAGACACTGATGAGCAGTGGATGGTACGGCACTGAGATTGCCAATCCACAGGCGACCCAAGATAGCCTTAAACATAGGGTCGATGTCCAACACATAAAATTCGATGGGCATCGTAAGAGGCCCAAGCTTAGCTTGAACGGTAACTACCCTGTGACATGCTCTTCTTGAATTATCATACGCTGCAATGGTAGTCGGGGTTGGCCTCAATAAATCTTCTGACAAGTTACAGGCTTTGAGAGTGCTGAGAGGGCAAACATTAATAGATGCTCCTGCGTCTACCAATGCCGCATCTATGCTTACTTTATTTAAAATAATGAAAATGTATAGCGGCATCTACCGAGCTTCAGGAGGTGATAGCTCGATTTCTGAAAAGGTAATTGCGGGCCCTTTGGAGATAGCTGCCAGGGCTGTTGGTAGGCTGTCCACTGCCATGTCTTCATTAACAATCATCTTTTGAAGAAAGTTTCAAAGTGCATTCTGGTGAAGTGTGGACCTTTTAATCAACTCCAGCACAGAGATTTTAGCGGGCACCCTATCCAAGTGATGTAGCAGATCATATTGGGTACCCGGCAGTGGATCTGTCTCTTCCTGATCAGCAGTCGGTTGCAAAGACTGAGGATTGGGTGCGGGTGTACCAGAGGAGAAATAGTTCCTGTGGAACAAACGCCCACTCCGTAGGGCAAGGTTTTGTGCCAACACGGCATCAGATGGTGGCTTAATGGGCCCGATGGGGTGGATGAATGGCCTGGTGGAGGGTGTAGTGGAGATAATGGGGGTGATGGGAGTAGTGGTGGAGGTAATGGGCGAAGGGTTAGATGGAGGCGTGGTAATGATGGGTGTGGGCGCTGGCGGAGGAGTAAAGGTAGGCGGGGGAGGATGACGGGTGAAGGGTTGGATGGAGGCGTGAGAATGATGGCGGGGGTGACGAGCACAGGGCTAGATGGTGGCATGGAAATGATGGGTGTAGGTGCTGGTCATGGAGTAGAGGCAAGTGAAATAGTGGGGGCAGCGGATGGTAGGACAAAAGGTCTAGTGGATGATGGAAGGGTTTGATGGTTAGGCGAGAGAATGACGAGAGCAGTGGGTGAAGAAGGGTTGCAGTGGTTGTGGTGGAGGGCCATGAGTCGCTGAACTAAATTATCATCGCCATAAGACCACTCGGCGTCGGGAGCCGGGGGTTGAACTAGATTGACCTGAGCCGGTGTCGATGGCTGAGGCTGCGGAGGGGGAGGGTGATTAGGCATGGGGTTTTGGTGGATCCCCAAGTCTTGAACGGGCTGCTGCTGCTGTGGTGGCTGCTGTTGAGGCTACGGTGCTTGTTGTTGCTGCACTTGCTACCTCGACGCTTGCCTTCGTTTCTCTTTTATCTCGACAATGGCCTTGTGCATCTTGGCCCAGTCTATGTGCTGTCCTTCATGCAGATCATACACCAGATCTCTGAACTGGAAGCATCCTTCGATGGTGTGCCCGGGTTGCCTATGGAACATACAATATTTTGACTGATCGACGGTCGGGTTCCAATTAAGCCATTCTGGAGGGAGTTGGATTGCGTTAATAGCCATAAGGGCTGAGAATATGTCCGTGAGAGATTCGGGCAGAGAAGGATATTGCGCTCTTTTTGGAGCCGGGCATTTATTGGTATAGCCGTTGGGTGGAGGAATGTGGTGGTATTGCAGGGGCTGTTGTGGTTGCTGTGGAGCGGGGAAGGCATTTTGCGGAGTGGGGAAGACAGGCTGTGTGTTCTATGGAGCGGAGAAAATGGGTTGGGGATTTTGAGGAGCGGGGAATTGGGGATTGCGTGGGGTCTGTGGAAAGCGGATTTGAGTGGACTGATTGGGAAAGGGGTGTAGACACGTAATTTTTGGCATTGCCATGAGTAAATCCCATATTATGTGTCTTCCTTGGGAAAAGAACACTGATGGGAAGGTCGCCACCCTGGATACCACAGTGTGGATTTAGGTGGCTGGGAGCTGGCTCCCTAGGAGCTAGCTCCCTCTTCCTATGACTCCGGGAGTTGGAAAGCTACAGCAGCATATATGACATTGACAGAGAAGTGAAGACTCTCCTGCACATGTGGCTGAGGTGGGTCGACCAGGAACTCCCCCATATTGACCCTGCCTTGTCTGATTAAATTTTTAGCGATGTCCTTGAACGGCTTGCAATTGTAGATGATGTGGCCTATCACCTCATGATATGGGCAATAGCCCTGATGAAATGCAGCACCTATTGTCTGCTCTATGGGCGATGGGCTGATCAATCCTGCTCGACGACATGCAAAGAAGATGTCCGGGGTCTTCTCCCACGGGAAGGAGTATAACTTTTCTGGCTGCTCGACTTGAAGCGGAGCCTCCTCGCCTTCAGGTGAGTCCTCCTCGGCTTCAGACGAATCTAAGGATTCCTCAGAAAGCCAGCCCCTGGGCGGAGCCTGGCCGGTAGGTGATACACCTGCCTCCCGTATGTGGGCTGGAGCTAACCCCCTGGCGAACGGGTCGTAGGGGAAAGTGGCCAACTGCTGGTCAATGCTCTCTAGGAACTGCAGCAGACGCCTCTGTTCCAGTTGCAGCTAGCGAATCTCCCCACGGCTCCTCCGAATAGCCCTCCGTAGCGCCCAATATCCAGGGAGCGAAGAATGGGTGGCTCTGGGACCGCCATTGGGCTGTTGACTTGAGGGCCCGGCCTCGGAAGCATTGTAGCTCGAAGCCATGGCCACCATATAGACCACATTAGCCGACCGGTTCGATCGGTTCCAAGCATGAGGCTGGGGTGGGTCAACTGCATGGCCCAGCATATTTACTAAGCCCTTTTGAATGAGCTCTTCCGCTATATTCTTGAAAACATAGCAGTCCCCAATGGCGTGACCCAACCTTCGGTGATACACACAATAGGTAGGATCATCTGTCTTGTCCACCTCTGAGGACTTCCGCGGATCCGACAATGTGATGAGATGCTCCTTCATACATAGATCAAAGAGCATTTTAGTATGCTCATTCCTGAAGGAATAGGACGTCTTCATGCGCTCCGCTAAGAGAGACGCATTTGCCTTGTCATCAGGCTTTTGCCCTTGCCTTTGGACTTTCCTTTTCCCTTATCTCCATTCATCAGGGAGAAGTCCATAACATTCACCTCCTTGCCGCTAGCCAGACGGTCTTTGGAGGGTTTGCCTTTGGCAGAAGCTTGCACAAGGTGGTCAGCGAAGAACATTTCAATCTCCGCCACCACCGTATTCAGCTGGTCGAAACCCCGGATGTTTGAGCCCAGAAATTTCTCACTGACTTCCGCCGATAAGCCCCGGCGGCAGATGGTGATCGCGTCTTGGGGCGTTGGAGAATTATCGCAGCGCATGCTGACGTCCCTCCATCGCTTGATGAAGTCCAACACTGTTTCACCTTTCTTCTGCCGGAGGGAACAGAGCTCCGCCAGGGAGACTTTGCATTCGACTATTTAGAAGCGGTCAACGAACTTCTTCTGCATATCAGCCCAATCAGCAACAGAATTGGGCTTGAGCCTTGAATACCACTGGAAGGCGGTGCCTGTCAGGGATTTGGCGAAGTACCGCAGCAAACATGCCTCTTCCAGTGCCAATTCACCCGTGACCCCCATGTAGTAGGCCAGGTGTTCATGTGACGAGCCCTGCCCGTTAAACTTTTGAAGCTTCGGGGCCTCTGGACAGTCAGGTGGAAGCTTCTTAAATTGATGGTGGAGGGGATAGGGCACGCTATACACATCAACGGTGGCCACACCCTCCCCATGTTGAGCAAACTTCGCCTCCACAATGCGCTTGATCATCTGCCTCTGCGCCAAAAGACTTTCTGCAGCGGGAGTGGCAGACGATCGCACATTGGCGTCATGTGGCGGCACTTCAAATTCCACCGCCAATGACAATTTTGCCGCGGTGATGGAGGCATTAGCCGCGACTGGAATGGGAGAAGGTTGTTGTTCCACTCCAGTGGGCACCGCTTGAGGTTGGACAGGAACCTCTTTTTCACGCAATAGCGCCTACAAGAGATTCTTGAGTTCTTAGTTCTCACGTTGGAGTTCTTCCAACGCGGGAGTATGTGTCTCTTCCCCCAGGTCTTCCTCGTGCCAAGGGTGACTATCCCCATCGACACTATGAACGTCCTCTTGGCGCTCTTCCTACCGTGCCGGTTCGGGTTGAGACGTCCCAGTAGCCAACGCCTGCTGTGTTTGCGCCAAGATCCAGGACACGGGTCTTGACCTCCTCAAATAGTGAAGAGACTGATTGAGCTCCCCTGAGGTGTCCTTCGACTGCTTGTCAGCGGAGGTGGCGTAACAAGTGAACACTTTGACAAAATCATCAGTCACCTGAACCACACGCTTTTTCCTGGGCGGTTGTCTACTCGGCTTGGGTGGCATCCCAATTCTGTCAAAAACAGATACTCGGGACGTGGAAGCCTGGGTAGAGCAATCCTCGTCCATATGTGTTGAACTAGCCCACGGAGAGGTCGGCCTCACCTTCTTGCCGGCTCCTCGGCGCTTTTACCCACGCGGGGGCTGAGGTGTAGGTCTCGGGGGTGCCGAGGTTTCAACACTTGTCGGGCCCTGCATTTGTTGCAGTTTCGACATGTGGAAAGGCGCTTCCGCCCTTGCTCGTCTTATAATTCCCAAAGATGTCTAATGCCAAATGAGAAGCAGAATAGGGAAGATGATCTGAGTCTTCTTAAAGATCTCACCCACTCGTGGAATTAGAAGATTTGGCATCAAAGGAAAGTTAAGTCCGAGATTCATCGGCCCTTTCGAAGTTCTGGAACGGATCGGCGAGGTGGCAAATAAGCTGGCTTTGCCCCCGCAATTGGTCGGTGTACACGACGTATTCCATGTACCCATATTAAGGAAATATGCCTATGATCCTTCGCACGTGATTCAATTGAAGAGTTGAAGCTGCAAAAAGATCTATCATACGAAGAACAACCGGTCCACTAGGATTTTAGCACAATATAAACCCCATACAAGCTTCAATTTGAAGCTTACAATGAATGTTTTCATGCTTTTGAGTACACTGAGTTACAGAGGGTAACGCTTTGAGAAGGGACTTACGCACGAGAGCTTACAGAAGATTGAGTTGTTTAGGCTATAACATTCCCTGGCAGGAAGATTATAAGAGGAGTACTTTGTTTAGAAGAGAGGTTCATGGGTGTTTCTCCTTCCTTCCCTATTTCTCTGCTAAGGGGCCGTCACTCCTTTCTCCCGCTGCTTGGTTATTGGAGGACCACCTCTGTCTCTTCATTTCTTCTCCTTTCTGTCTTTATCTTCGTTTAATTTGCATCATCATATACATTCACCCTTAGCACACGTTGCTACAAGTTTCATCTCTTCTTTGTGTTCATCACTCTCCCACCCTTTAATCCTTAAGGGGTTTAAAAACTAATAACACACAAGGTGTGTTCATGCCCAGATTGCATAGTCTTATTTCGATTGAGGATTGATGCTACACTTGATTTCTAATCCATTGTTCTCTTTGCTTGTCTTTATTTTTTAATGGTAATCAAAGTAAGAACCCCGATCATCGGCCAGCCGATCGAAGGGGGAAGTGGAACTCACATCATTCCCCACATTACAAGGTATTTCGAATCATCCTTTTCTTCTTTTGAGGTAACCCCTCTTGCGATCACCCTCCTTAGTAGCATCAAATGCTCCCTTCCCCACTGCCCCATTATCATCATTATTATTAATCCATCTCTTTTCCTTTTTTTTAAATGTCTTTTTGACACGTTCACAACTATAATAGAGAAAATACAACTTATCAAAAAAGACTTCAGATGGTACAATCAAGATAGTAGGCTTATGCTGACAATAGAAGAAGATGTTAGTTTAGGTGCGTCAGATTCAGAGGAGAGGTGAATGAATCCTTCTCTAAAATGCCTTGACCAATTAAAAATTTATCTAACTATCAAGGATGCATAATTAAAACGAACTAATCAAACCCAATGAAAACATGTTGAGAAGTAGTAACTCAGCAGTTACTGGGTAAATGACTAGAACAATATGGGAACTCCCAATGTTGAACATGTGGAGAGTTGACGATCTAAAACACACTGAACACCCAAAACAACGATAGAGCTGACTTCGAACCCACTTAACAGAAATCAAACAGCCGATGTGCACATGACCCGCTAGCTAAATAGGAAGAACAAGTTGATCGGCCTAAACATTCATCTAGCGAAAATAAGTAAGACAATCAAACCACAGTGCACAAGGAACTTTTAGGTGGTTCGATCCTCCAGACCTACGTCCACCCCACACTCAAACTCGAGTGTGACTTCATTGCTACGCAATACAACTTGCGTCCACTGGGCACCACGACTTACCTACAAACTACTGAGCAACACAGCTTGCTATCCAGAGGATACCACACCTCTACCCGCTGGGGATTTCAGCTTGACTCGTCCAGAGGAATCCTCCTCTGTCCGCTGAGGATTACAGCTTGACCCGTCCAGAGGAATCCTCCTCTGCCCGCTGAGCCTTACAACTTGCTCCACTGACAAACTGCTTGAAGAAAGGATAAAAAGAAAAACAAGGATGGGAAAGACATAGTAATCGGAAAGCTGCAAATGGTAAAGCACAAATATGACTCTTGATAAGCTGACTGGCCTGGATTTGATCCATGGTCCAGTATAGACTGAGCTTCTCTTTAGTTACTCTCTCTTTCTCCGATCTCCCTCTTCTCTGATCTCCCTCTTCTTCTATTCCTTCTTCTTCTACTACTTTGGCTCTCTGTTGCTCTCTCTTTCTTTTTCACTGTTGAACTCCCCTTTTTCTTTTCTCTGCTCTGCTCTCTTCTTCTTCTCTGGATCGCACAGATCTGCTTTTGCTCTTTTGGAATTTATCCACGATCTTACACCATTATCTTCTCTAGAAGGAGAAGTCTTCCTTTTTATTGTAGCAGTAGAAAGGGCATGTGTCTTCCATGAATTCCAGCCATAAAGTCTCGACACGTGGCATGATCCTGGCACAACATCAAACCTTGGATCACGTGCCACCCTCATCTTCCATGAAATAATATCTGTCAAGATAGGAACAAATATTAGTTTAGTTAAAAATATACTAAATAGAAGAAAGATGCACGGGGTATGCACGGAGTATGTTTATAGCATTTAAACTGATTGCTACAGTACCTACTCTGACTTGCTGTAGCTAAGGCAGTTATAACACAAACCTGCTCGGACTTACATTGGGTAGCTACAGTGTCTGCTCTGACTTCAAACATGCATGGGGTTGGATAAAATCCAGTGTGCTCGGACTTACAAAGAACATACACTGTCTTTGGTACAGTGCATGCTCAGACTCTAACAAGCAACAGGCAAAAGTGCACGGGCGTTGTTATGTGCTCGGACATGCAACACTGGTTTAGCTACAGTGTATACACCGACTCCAATCATGCACTGAGCCAAAATGTGCATGGGTGTTGATGAATGCTCGGACTTGCTAAGAGAGCGCATTCACAAGTGAGATCTTGTTCGTGTGAGATGAGAGCTTGCATGTTTGATTAGCTTAAGTGTTGTAATTGGATATCTAACTTTTAGTTGGCCATCAATTCACCCCTCCCCTCTTGATTGCCACATTCTGGGACTCAACAGTGGCCTTTGCCAACCTCCTGAAGGTCGATGGGCCCAAGCCCGTCGAAGTCCATGGCCTCACTACCGGGGTTGCTGCCATCAATCTTGCTACCACTAGGCCGTCGGGAACCACTTCCAACTGCACGGCAATCAAGACAGTGGGATTTTTTATCCACCACATCCGTGTCGACACGGACTCGGCCACTAGGAAGACGACGTCGAGCCGAAGGAGGAACCGAAGGAATGCTACTGTCGCCCCTAGGGGCCAGATATCCAACATCGGTAAGTCGGTCCGGATCGAAGGCGTCCATGTCCACCTTAACGGCCAGAGAGCCGACTTGATCCCCGACCGAATTGTGCCGAATGTCCTAGTGCACAACTCTTTCCAAGTGCTCGAGGGAATGGAAAAGAAGGATACTGGAGCCGCCCATCGGCCAAAGAATGAACCGGCCCCCAGGCCATCCAAGATGAAGCAGGTTTGGGTACGAAAACCCACTCGAGTCCCAATGCCGACTCGTCCGGGACCTGCTAAAGCCAACAAGCCCAAGATGGAAAGGGCAAAGAGCCACGAGTTGCCAGCAGGGGCGTCTCGCAAATTACTTGTCCAAGACAATGAACGACAGGAGAATGCCTTGTCACAAGCTGAGAATCATAGCAGGATCGGCAAAAGGGATTGGCTCGCTTATGGGCTCCCAGCACAAACAAAAGGAGATGCACCGAGAGTCTCGGTGCTCAAAAGATTGGCCTTCCCTGGTCAGCCGACCAGGCATGCAAGGAGGAAAAGCAAAAATATGCAAGTCTATACTTGCAATGTGGTTGGAATGACCAGCCACTACGGGGCCCTACTCGAAGAACCCAAAGAAGTTGCCCGGATTGCCGAGAGGCCCGGCCCTATCACAAGAAGAGGAAAAGCCGCCAGCGAGGCATTGTAAACCCTCGTAGAGATGGCAAATCCAGAAGAAACGCCGGCTGCCCTAGCGGCCAATGTGATTACAACTCAAGGTGACAATGGAATGCCATCCACCTCATCTGAAGCAACACCATCTGAAGAACGGGGAAGTCTCCCCAGCCCTTCTACCAATGATCCGGCCTTGTTGATGTTGCTATTAAAGCTATCGACAAGAAATTGAAGCATTAAAGAAACAACTGAGCGAGAGGGATGCTCGTACTTCTACGCCCGGGCAACTCGAAGTTCCCCCTGGGCTGTCGGGCGGCAGTGGTTAGGCATTTGAAGTCTCGTCACAGGCAGTCACGCCACAATAGGTGCAGAGCTACATTGGGGGCATTCCTCCCCCACAACAACAAATTATGGCTGCGCTGTAACCCCTAATCCCTCAATTCCAAGGGGCTTCTACCACACCCCACGTGGCCATGTTGCCAACGCCGCATATGCAAAAAGCTCACTTCTATCCAAGCCCAGTTGACCCGGTAGTGATGAACAAGCTCATGGTCGAGCAGATGATAGAAATGAAGATGGCAGAGAGGAGTGATGGTGACTCTACCTCATTTGGTGTTTATAGGGTGCCATACCCTCCTCATCATGCTGCAAAGAGGCTGCCCCCTGGCATTACTAAGCCTCTGAAGTTTGAGAAATTCAATGGGCAAGGGTCTCCACACGAGCATATTACCTACTACACCAATGTGTTGGGCGACCTGGCGGCTGATGAGTCCTACCTGCTGAAATTCTTTGGGTCCACATTAACAGGGCTCGCCTCGAGTGGTACTCGAGCTTGTAGACTAGGTCTATCATTGACTGGCCAGACCTGCAAAGAAAATTCAAAGAAAGGTTTCACATCACCGAAAGGGAGGTGACAATAGCCAAATTATATGAAACCAGGCAGAGGAGCAATGAGTCTATCTTGGAATATATCAAAAGATGGAGGAACCTCAGTATGAGGTGTAGGCGACCACCACATCAGGAGGATGTCGCCCAAATATGTAAGCAGAATCTACGAAGAGAGGTGCTAGAAAGAATGATAGGCACTGAAATCAAGTTGTTTGACCGACTGAACAACGTGGTAGCGGAGGTCGAGATGTTCCTCTCGAAGTACTCAGCCACTCCTACCGGCTCAAGCCAAAAGACTAGGTCAACTGACAAGCGATCGGCATCTCAAGAAGTGCACATGGTCGACTTCAAGACAATTGAAGAACAGAAGGAAAAGGAGAAAGGGGTAGCTCAGACTCCCCTGTCAAAGCTCGCCGATCGACGAGAAGGCCCATCCCTACGGGAGAAAATGAAAAAGTAATACTCGTTCCGTCGAGATAAGACTCAGCTCTTATTTGAATGGGCTGTGAGGTTTGACAAGATCACCCTTCTGTCGCCAAAGCGGCTGGGCGATCTCAAAAGAAAGGACGATCCTTGTTTCTATCCATATCATCAAATGATTAGGCATCCCATCGAGGATTACTATATCTTCAAGGACATCATTCAGTCCTTGATCCAATAGGGTGAATTACAAATGGGGGAGCATGAAGTCAACCCTCCGCGCCCGCATGAAATGCCCACTCTAGGGGTGTCCATCAATATGATATCTATATATCAGCAGTTACCTGAAGAAATGGCGGAAGCCTGCACTCAACACACCTATGAGGGCTACATTCTGACGCCGGCCGAAGATGAAGGAAATTGGCACACCGTGCCGACTAAATCTAAAAGAACTCATAATGGGCCTATTTCTTCTCCTTCATATGCTGCTGGCCCAATTTTTAATGGCCAATTTCACCCTAATGGGCTTCCTCCCTCTGCCCATGTTATTGCTGACCCATTCGGCCCATATGCCAACGTCTTTTCCAGGTCCATGTATCCTTACCTTCTTGGAATGGGCTTCCATTCTTCTTCTCAGCCCGGATCCTCTCATTCGGCCCATTGCCCTGCTCCTGGCCCTAATTCACAATCTCTTGCTCAAGTTGGTCCATACTCTTCTCGGTCTCTCCCTACTCAAGAGATGATTGCTCAAGCCCAATGCCAGCTTGATAAGCTCCAACGCAGGATCGATCCCAAATCCTCTTTAAGTGTTCCATTCACTTTTCAAAATCTCTGGCTTCGTCCATCTTCCCAAATTCCTGCATATCGTCGCTATGGTGGAGTTGGTGACCCTTACATGCACTTGAAGGAGTTCCTCTATGAGTCGGCCCAGTTTCGACACGACCAACGCTTGATGGCCTATCTATTCGGTCAGTCTTTGGAAGGCCTGACTCAGGATTGGTTCTTCTCTCTTCCGCAAGAGCAAGTTGTGAATTTTCAAGCCGTGCAAGATAAGTTTATTCAATAGTATCAGGACCAGGTTGGGCCCAAGTATTCTGTGGTGGATCTGGCCCATGAGATGATAAATCCCAAAGAGGCTTTCTGCACATTTGCTGACCGCTAGCATTGCCTTGCCATGCAAGTCTCGGGGCACATTCCGGAGCAGAAGCTGATTAAGATGCTTATATCCAATGCAACGCCAGAATACCGCTTTATCTTAGCCCTCAACGGCATCACGTCCTGGCAACAACTATACAGCCGAGCCTGCTTCATTCGCCAACAAATCCAAGGTTCCCTTGACCCTGAGTCTCCACCATCCCCATCCACTTACACCTCACCCTCCACAAGTCAACTCTACGCTCCCATGAGTCAGCCATCCATGAGTCAACCTTACCCCACATCCACCTCTGCATATCGGACTCCCGCATACCAACCCCCCACAAGTCAACCTTCCGCCTCCGCATACACGCATGTGCCTCCGCCATCGGCCAGGGAAACACCCCACCCCGAGTAGGTAGATGTCGTCCACTACATTTCCGCTCTTGTACCATTGCCTAGTCCCTCCACTAGCCACACTCCATTGCCTACGCAATCGCTACAACCTTCTTCGTCACCTCTTCATACCTCTCGACATCCCCCTTGCCCGAAGCGAACTCCTCATTCTCCATTGCTAGAGTGTTTTTCAGATATTTTCAGAGCTTTGATGGCCACTCACGCATTGCAGCTCCCTCCAGTTGTGCCCTGCCGACCCGTAGTTGGGAATTTACTCCAATTTTGTGATTATCATTGCCAGCAGGGGCATTTGGTTGAAGATTACCCTGAATTCTGAGAGTTTGTTTATGATTTGGAAGATAAGAAGAGGATCGATTGGGCCGCCATGCATAAAGTTATTTTAGATCTCCACAGCAAGTAGCAGCAGGCACCACCTAAGCAACTGTCTCCATCCCTACAAGGCCAGGGACACCCCTGTGATCCCTCCTCTAGCGATGCACCTACTCCATCACTTGCTTTGTTATATATACTATCTTCGCCATCTCCTACACCGTCTCCATCACCGCCGCCTACTAAATCCCTTGATCAGGCTAGTGCCTCCCCTTCTTCTCCTGTCGCCACTTCCACTACTTCTATCCCTAACGCCGCTCGACGCATTATGTCGATACGCCGACGGTGGGCACCACGACCTCCCTCTTCACCCTCTCCACCTCCATGTCCACTACCCCTATCACCTTTATCACCATCCTCACCGCCATTGCCTTCATCACCATCGCCTGCATCTCCACCACCATCGCCTTCATCACCATCATCTCCGTCTCCACTGCCATTACCTCCGTCACCTCCACCATCTCCACCGCCTTTGCCATCTCCTTCACCATCATGGCCCAAGCCTGAGCAGGTTATTCTCTCGCCTCCACCTTTGTCTCCACCCGAGCCTATCATCACCACACTGCCTGCGTCTTCACTTTACATCACCATCCCCATTAAAACTTCTACACCATTAGAACCTATTACCTCCACTACTCCATCCACTTCCACCCCACGGAGCGGGTGTGCATTACCGTTGGTGCCCCTCGGGTCTGGTCCCCATGGAGACAATGAGCCAAGTCAGGACCGTTCGATGCTAGTTATGCATCTCAAAGTTCAAGAGTTTATCTACCGAATGCCGATACATTTCCTGGTCCATGGCTATTTTGGGGAGGATGAGCCTCTACCACCAGTAATAGTTGCTAAAAAGAGTCCCCATGTCTTGGTGCCAGTCTCTTCTCGAGCGAAGTCGGTGGCAATCTCTTTGCTCATCCAAGGATTCACTATTCATGCTATTGTTACCTCTCACTCGATTGCTGTTCAGTTCACTGGCCAAGGAGGGTTATCTACCCGGATCGTGCTAACTCATACGGCTGCCAAGCAGATTATGGATTCTATACGCAAGGGGTAATTCGCCATATCTTATGCATTCCCCAAGGACATTCTGCACATTTCATGCAATCTCTCTCTGTTTATCAATATGTCGGCTGCGTCAATGCCATGTATTACTCTCCCTCAGCTTCATCCTTCTATTCTAGTAAGGGAGTTGTGCTTCAAAATCGATTTCTGGGTGGAGTTGCCAAACCTCATGCTGCTTATGCCAAGGAATAAGACTCTGTGGTTCCATAATGTTCAGCATTATAAGGATTTATCTGTCTGAGAATGTCTGCATGCCATTGACACAAGACTTTAGAGACGATTCAACCCCTCTCTCATATATCTTCGGCTCTCTAGCTCCCTTACAGCTCATTCACCCAAAACCTTTGGAACAGGATGACCCGAAGGAAGCTTCGGTCAATGTCACTCTCCGAAACTACATTATTCCCCCATCCCAAAGGCCGTCTCAGTTGGAGGAAGGGGTTAATTTTCAGAGCCCTCCTACGGAGTATGACGTTCTCCAGCATCTAGACAGGACCCCTGCTAAGGTTTCCATCTTGGAGCTTCTTAGGAAATTTCTGTCACACCAAGCCACTCTACTCCAATTCCTCCAGAAAATCATGGTCAATGAAGACCTTCTGGCAAGTGGTGTGATCGAGGCTATCATGGCCCTCACATGCAGACCATCCATCTCATTCTCCGATAAGGACCTCACTTTGCCAGAAAGTAGGTCACTCCCGTTGTGCCTCACAGTCTCTCTCATCGGGGTCATGGTTGACTCCACTCTCATTGACACAGAGCATCAATTAATGTTGTCCCATGAAAACCATCAAGAAAATCAGCCTCCAGGAGGAAAACATAGAACAGGTGTGCACCACCATTCCGGCTTATGATAATTTCAAATGGTGTGCGAAAGGGAAGGTGACCCTGCAACTCAACTTAGGTCCAATGGTTATGACTTCAGACTTCTTTGTACTTGATGTCAATCCTGCATACAAGGCCATCTTACGACGACCTTGGATTGAGCAAACCCTTGGAATCCGATCAACAACCCACCAGTGTTTTAAATTTCCTTACAATGGTAGGGTGATCAAAATCAAGAGTATCCCACTAGTGGAGACTCTCAATGCCATTACTTTCGAACATATCCCCTTCATGACTATTCCAGATAAGGGCAAGAAACATGTCCTCTCTATAGAGGGCGCGGTAGGGCCTTCCGCCTTAAGTCCACCCGATTCCCCTTTTCTTCCTCGGCCAATCACACATTCCAATATTCGTCCCAGTAAAGGATGGGAGATCATGGCCAGGATGGACTTCACCATGGGTAGGGGTCTAGGTCAGGTTGAACAAGGGCCCACGCATAGGAGAAAACTCAGGGTCATCAAAGGTCGCGCAAGTTTGGGCTACTCTCAAGAAGAGCCGTCTAATCCCACTCAGGGAAGAGATTTGGTGTATGGTCGCTTTGTCATAGGACCAATTTAGCCAGGAACTTGGCAGGAGCCGGGAGAAAAACTTGAAGTTGTCCAAAGAAAGGAAATCCCACCTGATTTGTCACTCGAGGAAGACTTTGATCTTCTCTCCCTCTTTCATCTTGATAAACCCACCGATAAGGCTTTGCCCTCGGGTACCTTCCTCACTTCGAATAGGCACGTGCCTGTTCTCTTTATCCCTTTCCTATTCCATCCACCCTCTCCTCCTCTCCTCACTTGTTCAGTCAAGGGGAAACTCACCCATTAGGTGTGTACCTTCACCCATAACCACAAAAAAAATGCCAATTCTCAAACGTGGACTTGCGAGTTCACTATTGAGGAAACGGCCTCCCTGGAAGATGGTTCCCTCGGCCAAGGGCTGACTCTTTCCACCTTGAACTCCCCTCCACAAGCATCCATTGTACATAGTAGGGTAGAGTCTAGGTTAAGTTCAGATTTGTACATAGTGTCTTTCCCTTCCAAGAAGTCTAGTGTCTGTCAGGTTCCCGAGCGTTATATCAGCCAGCTGGTCGATAAATGCCCACAGCTTTGTCAGGTCACAGAATTCACTTCCACTCCCATTTCCCTAGGGGCAGTCGAGCTAGATGGATCTCCAGCAGATGATGGTCCAGGGGTGTATGTGTTAGAAGAAGAAGATGACAGGAAGAAGAAGAAGAAGAGCCATCAGAAGATGGTAGTGATCCTATAGCTTCCTTTGTCGCGGGAACTAAGCAATTTGATCAACCTAATGTTTCCATTGACGAATCTACCAAGGAAATCAATCTGGGCACCAAGGACGATCTGAAGATCATATTGATAAGTGCCAATTTAACTGATGAAGAGGAAGCTGCTCTTATAGTGGTTCTAAGAGAGTTTCCCGATGCTTTTGCTTGGTCCTATGAGGACATGCCGGGTCTGGACCCATCCTTAGTTGAACATCGTCTGGTCCTGAAACCCGACGCTCGAGCTGTCAAACGAAAATTAAGGCGACTTCACCCTAAGCTCGCACTCAAGGTCAAAGAGGAAGTAGACAAGCTCCACAAGGCCAAGTTCATCAAGGTAGTTTTGTATGCACAATGGGTAGCTAACATCATCCCTGTTATGAAGAAGGATGATAGGGTCCGCATCTGCATAGATTTTCGTGACCTTAATCGTGCTTGTCCAAAAGATGATTTCCCTCTCCCATACATTGATGTCTTGGTAGACAACACCGCCAGCTTTGAGATGCTTTCCTTCATGGATGGCTTCTCGGGGTATAACCAGATCTGCCTAGCGGGGGAAGACTAGGAGAAAACATCCTTCACCACTCAGTGGGGGACCTATTGCTACGTCGTCATGCCCTTCGGTCTTAAGAACATAGGGGCAAATTATTAAAGGGCAATGATGGCCATCTTCCATGACATGATGCATATCTATATGGGCATATATGTGGATGACATTCTGGTCAAATCTAGGACCAAGAATGGCCATGCAGAGATCCTCCAGGCAGTTCTCCAACGGTCGCGGGAGCACCAACTTTAAATGAACCCCAAGAAGTGTGTGTTCGGGGTCTCCTCAGGTAAGCTTTTAGGGTTCATGGTTAGCAAAAGAGAGATCGAGATTGACCGGCAGGGCAATTAAGGAATAGGAGATTATTCCCCCATGTGGTCAAAAATTACAACAATAAAAAACTAAAAGGGAGGGGGGCGCCCTCTACAAGTGGGCAAGTTTGATTTTTCTTCTTGGTCAATAGTCTCCCATGGACCAAAGACCAGTCCTATGGGCCCTAGAAGCTAGGTGGCCCAATGAGAGAGAGAGTGGGGGTCCCGCCAGGCCTACATGGCCTTTTACAAAGAAACCTACTAATTCCTAATGACTAACCCATTGGCTTATAAATTCCTTACAATTGAAAACCCAATTGACTCAAGGATACATATGCAAACAAAATGTTAGCCGCTTTGTTATGATGTCCCCATCAATTCTACCCGGGTGGAAGGAACTCGACCCCATCAAGTAAGGGGTCTGGCTGCTCATGTGTCACTGCTGCGGATCTGTAGTTCTGCTCGGGTGATCCACGTGTCATTAGACGCAGGTCATCCTCTCCACCGCACTAGATAGCGTGGGTACGCTCCACTCCTAGTAATCTTCACCTGCTTATCTCGTATATATTCTATATGCTCACGCTGCTGTGGGACTGAGGCTAGTGGTGGACACTCAGGGGCGGGGTCACTCTCAAAGGGAGGAGACGGCTCAAAGACTCACTAGAAATCACCGCTGGGTCCCTATAGATGACTAGATCTGACACATTGAAGGTAGAGCTGAACCCATATTCCTCGGGCAAGTTCACAACGTATGCATTAGACCCGACTTGCCTCATACTCGAAAGGGACTAGCACCTGTGAGATTGCATTAGACCGACTCGACTCGACGTATGCAGACTTTGAACAAACTGTACAAATAAATGAAAAGGAGACTCACACATGACCCTAAACCCATACAATATGCAGTGGTGGTCTAGGACACCCATATGTGTGACTTGCATACACACGAGGAAACTAAATGTTGGTGGAATCATGGAATCCTAGACATCCTAATATGTACCACTCATGCATTGACTGCCTTTTGGATTTGGGAGGTTTGGGTGGGCCAGGAGAGCCAAATTCACTTTCTTCATTACCCCAATGGACGGGCTCCTTGCTACATGTGGGATGACTGGCCCGTGGGGAAGGGGTGTGATAGTGAAAATAACTGAAGAGGTGGAGTAGATATAGTGGGTCAAGAGGCTCACTAGGGAAGGGGTCAAAGGGATCAAAGAATGTGTGACCCCTTGAGATGGGTTCCCTCATGACACGGTCCCATGTTTGGAATTCTTGAAGGTGTAAATGGTCACCTTCATTCATTGTGGTAGGTGGGATGGTGGTCATACGTAGAAGACATGGTTCCTCCCTCGGGATAAGTGGAATGGAGAAAGGCTCATCAGGAATGGGGAGGAGCAAAAAGATCTCCGTGGTGACATGACTCACGGTGCATACAGAGTTATTGGACCCCAATGCTGGATGTGTGAAGCTGCAACCATTGGGTTGGTCGAAGCCTGGGGCCAACATGTACATCCACATCAACTGTTAGCCTATCCTCTTAATAAGGTCTTCCAATGTATCAACAAGGTGAAAAGACCGAAACGTTGTATGGAATGAGTTGACGGGCACTATTAGTGTGGGGTCCATGAATGGATAGCAAGGTGCTTTAGGGACCAAGCCCTTCTTAAGCCAGCTAAGTAGTGGCTCTTCAATGATTATCTTCCCCGTTAGAAGCACAGGTGACTCTGGCTGAGGTGGCTTCGAATAAAGATCGGAAGGTGAGGTTTGTGGCAAAGGAGCTCTCACGGGTGGGGAAGGAATGTCCTCCCTGAGGGGGATAGATCCTTGGGGTGGCACCGGGTTGAGACTATCGGCCACTACCTCCTTAGGCTCGGGCTTGGTTTTGTCCTGTCTCAGAGGTGGGCAAGGGAAAATCAGTGACTCAATATAAGCACACCTCTTATCTAACCGATCCAAAAAGATTTGCAAGAGTTCGGCAAAGGTGGGACTTGGGGTGGGGGCTTCATGGTGAATTCGCTCATATTCAATCGGCCTAGTCTTGGGTCGAGGCGCATCCACGTGCGGGGGTCTTTGCCTCCGACTATGACCCACTTGGTTGGAGGTGACAGGGCGGGATAGATAGATCCTTCTAAGCTCAACCTTCATCTCACACTATGACTCGATGGGCCATTGCCTCCTGATTCCCCTCAAGCATTCAATACTTCTCCACTTCTCGGCAGCTTCGCACAAAAGTCACTCCTTGGCAAAACAGACTTGCATGACATCAGACATCGAGTAACACTCAAAATATTTGTCCATGGCGGCTTCCCACTTTAGGTAGTCACTCGGGACTTTGGAGCCATAAAAGTCTGAGGCTTCGGGCCTACGGAAGTGGAGTGGTTGGTTTCCATCCCCACGGGTGCTATGCCACCATTCATATGGCCTGGGGGATTGGGAATCCATGGGAAACTAGGGAACTACAAGATGGACATGCAGACACAAAGATCGGAGTGCACGGACCAATGTGAAATAATGAACCTACACTCAAACCAGTATCTAGTACCTGGCAGAGATATTAATCTAAAGACCCAACTCATACAAGGAGGCTACCTTCCAAATAGGCATAACATATTGTTCTGGCAGCACCTTTTCATATACTAGATAAAGGATTGAGATGCAACACCTTAGACAAGACTTTCCTAGACTTTGACCGTGTTATGATGACTACCCTAGACTTAACCTTTTCTCTGATATCAATTTGATGCGGGACGGGATGCCACTCTATACCGCTTGGATGCCAATCTAGGACTCTAGGCGATGATGTGACTCATTGGACGACGTGACCAGCAACGACATGAACAACTCAACACCTAAAGAGTTACAAAAGAGGCAAACATGCCCCTAACACGAAATACGAGCTCACAATCATCCCTTGCGAGGGAAACGTGTGGATCCACGTAGTTGAGAAATCGGCAGTGAGTCAAGGGTATTCGGCTCTTCACATGCTCAGATCGAGTCACGGGATGGGTCACGCTCACTCTCTCGCAGCGGTGATCAAATAATATATCGAGCTATGATCCTATCACACGCTAGCTGCGGCATACAAACATATACAAGGTAAGCAATGCAACAAAGAGGTGAGCGAGAACGTACCTCCACGCTCCAGGCGTGGGGAAGACGTCCCGGCCAAGATCCGCAACTCCCGGTACAGTGGTAAAATTTAATTACAGTAATGACACTGGAAGCACAGATCTTGGGTTGACGGGTAGCAAGGCGGTGGGGTTCGGGGCAGTTGCGGGCTGCGGCTCCAGATCTAAAATTTATTGGACGACAGGACAACGAACAAAGGCGTCCAAAGGGACGTCGACCTCCGGGGACCTTCTGAAGGAGGCGGTTCACTGGGACGATGGTGGAGAGTCCCTGGTTGACCCCCGGGAGTGGCGGTTGCTGGATCTGCACCGGCATATTTCCTGAGGATTTAATTGGTGACCTCCTTCTACTGGTCTGTCTCGGAACAAATTTGCGCGCTTTGGCGAGATCGGCCACCACGCCGAGATCCGGTGTCAGATCGGGACGAAACTAGCACCGTTGCGAAGGGCACCCAGAGAGCTTCAACATATGTGAATTTTAGATCTGTCCAACAGTCTGGATCGAGATGAGGAGCTCTATAACTCTGTAGTTATTTTTGGCTCAGGTTATAGAATAGGTAGGACAGAGTGAGATCTGCCTGAGAATGAATTTTGACCGAAGGGAAGTTGGTAGATCTGGACTTTGAGAATTTTATGGGTGAGAGGGGGGGAAGTGAGGGTCATGCACAAATATTTTTGTAATTTTCTGATATGGTTTTACGGGTGGGAAAAATAGATCTATAGACTACTATCTCGCAGATCTGCACACAGGCAGACTGCGAGGGGTGGAAAGAAGTTACTGGGAGGAGGGGCAAATGGGATATGATCAAAGTAAAAATTGAACTGGGGATTGGGGAAGATGAGGGGAACAAACCCTAAAAATCTCAGCTCGATCCAACGGTTGGAACTGGAGTTATAGATCTGTCTTCAACCTTCTATCCAGCAACTCGAAATCCTGGACAGCAGACCAGAAAAATGGCCGTGGCGGCTTAATGGCGGCACGAACGGAGGCGGCGACGGCGGTGGCTAGAAGTCACATCCAGTTGGGGGGATAGGGGTGGGAATGAGTCCCAAGAAAGGGATTCACACCCTGGATCAAAGAGGAAGAAGATGAAGAACTAGAGAGAGAGAGAGAGGGGCGCCCTTGGGCTCTTGGAGAATTTCTTGATTTTTCTTCATTACTATCTATGGAAATAATGAAATACAAGAGTTTTATAACCCTAACTAAAAGACCTTAACTAACCTTAGATCTAAGATTAGGGAGGGGCAATTAGGGGATAGAAGATTCTTCTCCCTTGTGGTCAATATAATACAAACATAAAAAAATGGGTAAAGGAAGGGGGGCCTCCCCTTAAAGAAGTCAAATTTGATTTTGTCTTCTTGGTCCAAGTCCACTGTGGACCATGGACTAGTCCCTATGGGTCCTAGAAGTTAGGTGACCCAATGAGAGAGAGAGTGGGGGCCCGCTAGGCTTAAGTGGCTTTTTTACAAAGAAACTCATTAATTTAGCCCAATTAACCCATTAACTCCTAATGACTTGCCCATTGGCTTATAATTACCTTACAAATGATCCCAAATGACTCAATGATAAAAATGTAAATTAAAAATGTTAGATGCCTGGCTTGATGTCCCCATCAATGTGTGCACACATAGACCAACTGCTCTAAGTCAGGTCCTCTAGCTGATTTTCTCCCTAGCTCGGACTCAGGCTACAAAGACAAGGGGCTCTATTGTAACTAGTCTAAAACCCGTCTCATCGGGACTAGCTCTCTATCTCTCCTGAGTGGGTCCACACATGCATGCGTAGGAAAGCTACGACTAGTGGGGAAGGTCATTGAAGGTGACAACTCGCTGTAATAGTGGAAACCACTAGAATACCATCGGTCTGTACCAATCCAATTATACACATATAGCACATCACGAGGTGGCTCATATCACCAAATCCTAAGAACCTCCGACTGGATGGCTAATCTATCGATTGACAGTGCGCATGGCGAGAAAGCTGGAAACACTAATCATGCAGAATCGTGGAAAACCAGTGAAGGCCAATTGAGCCCTGGGTAGCCAACACACTGGCTGCCTAGCCTTCTAGGCGGCCACATCTATGACTGCCAATCAGTGGCAAGGGTGGCCAGGGAATTGGCCACCCAGCAAAGGGACCCTGGGAGGCCACCCTAGTGGCTGCCCAATACATTGGATAGGGTAGCCAATGCTTTGGCACCCAAAAACTTGGGTGGCTAGGGGTTGGGCTACCCAAAAAAACACCCTAGGCGGCCACCCTAGTGGCTGCCCCTCACGGGGTAGGGTGGCCAGTGCTCTGGCTAGCCAAATGCCTAGGAAACTAGGGCTCTGGCCACCCAGAGGACAGACCACTAGGCGGCCACCCTAGTGGCCACCCAGCTCATCTAGGTGGCTAAACCTCTGGCCGCCCAGCCCTTCTAGGTGGCCAATCCTCTGGCTACCCAGACTGGGTAGAGGCGGCGGGTATCCAAGCCACCTTTTGAGCAAGGTCCCTTCCAGAATGCATCCGGAAGGTCATTCCCAAGTCTATCTCACCCCCATTGCATGCATGAACCCCCGAACAACATGAGAAACTCATTCTCGATGAAATACCTTCCATAAAACATGATCTAGATCAAAGATCAAAACGGAAATTGAACGATCCACATGCATGCCCCTGAACATGGAAATTTCCCAAAAACTTGAAGTCTGGGCAGCCAGGGCTCTAGCCACCCAGAAGACAAACCCCTAGGCGGCCACCCTAGTGGCTCGCTATATTATTTCAATTACCACTGTGAGAGAGTGAGTGTGACCCGTCCTGTGACTCGATCCGAGTACGGAAGAGCCAAATACCATTGCCTCACTGCCGGTTTCTCAACCGTGCACATCCATACGCTTCCCTCGCGTGGGATGAGTAGCGAGCTTGCCTAGAGTCCTAGGATCACATTCAAATTGGCATAGAGTTCACGTCGTCATCCCGCATCAAATTGGTATCAGAGCTCATTCATCCTGCATCAAATTGGTATCAGAGCGTGGTTGAGTCTAGGGTAGTCTTTGCTTAAAAACAAAAAATAAAAAAAGTGTGTCTTGAGTCTAAGGTCATCTTGTGGTAGGTTTGCATATCATCCCTCTATTCGGTATATCAAAAGGCGTTACACGAAGCATAGGTTAAGCCTATTTGGAAGGTAGCCCACTTACATGAGAGGATCTTCAGATCCCCATCTCCGCCATGTACTGGATATTGGTTAGAGTCTAGGTTGGTATTCGAGTCTACATTCCAACTTTGCATTGTTGTTTTAGGATTGTGTCTAGTCCATTAGAGAGTCAGCCAGTCTTGTCCACTTTGTGTCTACATGTCCACCATGTAACATTCCTACAGTTTCAAATGGATTCCCAATCGCCCAGGCCATATCACTGGTTGTATGACACCCATGGGCTTGGCAACCATCCCCTCCATTTTCGCAGGCCCGAAGTCTCGAACTTTTATGGCTCCAAAGTCCCAAGAGACTACCTCAAGTGGGAAGCTGCTATGGACAAATATTTTGATTATTACCCCATGTCCGAGGCCATGCAATTCTCTTTTGCCAAAGAGAGGCTTCTTCACAAAGTTGCCGAAAAGTGGAGAAGCATTGCATGCTTGAGGGAAATTAGGAGGCAATGGCCCATCTAGTCATGGTGGGAAATGAAGAAGGAGCTTAGAAAGGTCTACGTGCCCCACTCAGTCACCTCCAACCGACCTCACCCAATCACCTCCAATCAAGTGGGTCATAGTCGGAGGCAAAGAGCCCCGCACTTAGATGAGCCTCGACCCAAGCCTAGGCCGATTGAGTATGAGCAACTCCATCACGATGCCCCAACTCCAAGCCCCACTATTGCCAAACTCTTGCAAATGATTTCAGATCGGTTGGATAGGAGGTGTTCTTATCTTGAGTCTCTAATTCCCCCTTGCCCACCTCTAAGACTGGATGAAGCCATAACCGACCTTAAGGAGGTCATAGCCGGTAGTCTTAACCCGGCGCCGACTACGGAGTCCTGCGGTCCTCTCCCCATCATAGAGGACGTCCCTTCCCCACCCGAGAGAGCTCCATTGCCACAAGCCTCACCTTCCAATCTTTATTCGGAGCCACCTCAGCCAGAGCCACCCGTGCTTCTAACGGGGAAGCTACTCATAGACAAGCCACTTCTTAGCTGGCTTAAGACAGGCTTAGTCCCTAGGACACCTTGCTACCCATCCATGGACCCTGCACTACAAGTAGTGCCCATCAACTCATTCCACACTACGTTCCAGTCCAGTTATCATGTTGATACATTGGAAGACCTGATCAAGGGATTAGACTGGCAATGAAAGTTGACGTACATGTTGGCCCCAGGCTTCGACCAATCCATGAGTCGTAGCTTCACGCATCTCGTGTTGGGGTCCATTACCTCCGTGTACACCGTGGGTCATGTCTCCACAGAGGTTCTTTTATTCCTCCCCGTGTCGGTCGAGCCTAACTACATTCCCTTTATCCCCAGGGAGGAACCATATCTTCTACACGAGACCACTGTCCCATCTACCACGATGGATGAAGGTGACCATCAACACCTTCAAGAATTCCAAACATGAGATCGTGTCATGAGGGAACCTATCTCGAGGGGTTACACATTCTTTGACCCTTTTGACCCCTTCCGTAGTGAGCCTCGTGACCCACCACCTCCCTTCTACCTTGCCAAGGAGGTTCACTCTCACACCCTTTCCCCATGGGTCAGTCATCCCTCTCGTAGCAAAGAGCCAGTTCATTAGGGAAATGGAGAAAGTGAATTCGGCCTCCCCGGACCACCCGAACCTCCCAAATCCAAAGGGCCGGCAATGCATGGCTGGTTCATACTAGGATGTCTAGGAGTCCCCCATTCCGCCAACCACTGTTTACATCAAATACATGCGAGTCACACATTTAGATGTCCTAGTCCACCATTGCATGGGTCTGCATAGCATTAGGTCTGACTAGGGTATAGAGTGTACTTTTTTCTTTATTTGTACAGTTTGTGCAGAGTCTACATACGCTGAGTCTAGTCAGTCTCATGCAAGCTCATGGTGTCAGTCCCTTTTGAGTGTAAGATGAGTCGGATCTAAAGAGTACGTTGTGGACTTGCCTGATGATTATGGGATCAGCTCCTCCTTTAGTGTATCAGATCTAGTCACCTGTAGGGACCCAGCGGTGATTCCTAGTGAGTCTTTGAGCTATCTCCTCCCTTTGAGAGTGACCCCACCCCTAAGTGTCCACTAGCCTCATTCCCCACAACAGCGTGAGCATATAGAACATATACGGGATGAGCAGGTGACGATTACTAGGAGTGGAGTGTACCCACACTACCTGGTACGGTGACGAATTCGCAGGAGCGACACACGAGCAGTCGCACCCCTTACTAGACGGGGTCAAGTTCTTCCCACCCGGGAAGAATTGATGGGAATCAACACCATGCACTAACATTTTTTTAGTTTGCGTCAGTTTGTATATGTGTCCTTTTGTTTGCATTTATATCCTTGGGTTAATTGGGTTTGTAATTGCTGCAGTTACTTTAGCTTCTTACACACCCTCACACCATCCTTTCTTCCCTTCCGAGTCTTCGGGCTCGTGGGAGGCGTGTCGAGGTTCGAGTCGCGTCGGTTTCTTTCTGGTACTCAGATCTCGGGTCGCCACATTATATACTCTGATCACCGCAATATCTCGAATTCCTATGTACACACCACAACCATAGCTCTGATACCAACTGTAACGACCCGAGATCTGGATACCGGGAAAACTCGATACCATTCGAATCCCAAACCGTCGCCCACGAGCGAGAGGGCTCGGAATGGCTAAAAGGATAGGTGTGATGTACACAGAAATAGGAAATAAAGAATGATGACAGATGTGATAACAAAAATAAACAACTAGCTACAACAGAGTCCAGTCCAACAGAAGTACAGTCTAAAGTATTAAAACGTATCACATGTCAAGTGAACACTCGGCTTGACAAGCTGACAACTAAGAACATCCACGCAACGCCCTCGAACCTCGAGGAAGAACCTCCGCAACACCTAAAAATTAGGGGTGAACCTCCTATCACTGGCTCAGTAAGGGTCCCGCAGAATCTCAACCGAAAACAATGGCGGTATGGAAAGCAGCAACTACAACAAGAAGAACAGAGTAGGAATCGTAAACACGATGCCTGGTAAAACTTCGACTCTACAGCTACCCCTATAGTAACGGAACTCAATGCCCCGATCCCACAGTCGGGGGACTACCGGAACATGGACCACCCTAGTCACGCTACTTGGAAAATGTCACGACACCTCTGTCGTGGAGGCCTGTGCTCACACGCGAAGGTCCACTCTGAAACCACGTGGTTCGAAAATACGGTCACGACCTTGCCGTCATGAACTCTATGCTATCTAGGGGAAAGCCCTCAGTGACGCTCAACGGAAACCCTAGACCTCGACTCCGGGAAAACACCCAAACTACACATGAAACTTCATCTCGCAGACGGGTAACGAAAATCCGCGACACTACAACTCACGTCACGTGACGGGAGTACCGCTCACCAAAAGCAAGGCCAGATGCGTCCACTGACGACTTAGTCTGCAGCCTCAGGTGTCTGCCTACAACGCCCCAAGCGGAGGCTAAGACACCGTACTAGTAATCCCTGAACAAGGACTAGCTGGGGTCGCGCTCGTCAGCGCGTGTCCTCTGCCCCCAGCTACACGTGCACACACAGACCATCTGCTCTAGGTCGGGTCCTCTAGCTGGTTTTCCCCCCAGCCGGACTCAGGCTACAAAGGCAAGGGACCCTACGGAAACCAGTGTAAAATCATCTCTTTCAGGTAAGCCACTCCACCACTTCTGGGTGGGTCAGTACAGGCGTGCCGTAAGAAGGCTACAACTAGTGGGGGCTCACAGAACGTGGACATAAAAAATCACGCACGCACCCATTTTGAGTAACATGAAGGAACAAGTGGCTCGCGGCCACTAGACTCTGGACAACCCACTAGACCTAACAACCCAACGGTCCTTGAGTCACGAGACTCGGGGTCAAGACCGTTGCACGAGATAGCATTACGCCATCAATCTGGCCTAATCCCTAGGTTCGAAACCACAATGTGATGACTCACGAGGTAGTTCACAACTGTCAAGACTCTTCCCTTATAAACGGAACACAAAAGATCTCCAGCCACTAGCTGGGGGATTGGACTCGCAGTCCAAGGCCATACACGTGGCCCACTCGGAAACCACTTCCCGAAGAAAGCTCACGACGTGCAAAGAGGGCCCTCCGCACCCATGCCGGCTCACGAGGGCTCGCTCGAGCACCTCACGAAAACCTAAGATCGACACAACACAAAATGGACATGGCGAGCACGAAGAATCACCTAGCGGTCCTCTCTGGACCGTTAGGGAGCCTAGCGGTCTACCTCTGGACTGCTAAGGCCAGCCTAGCGGTCTAGCCAGGACCGCTAAGCCCCTGGAACTCACGAACCCCTAGTGGTCACCCTTCGCACCGCATGGCAGGGCCTAGCGGTCTACCCCTTGACCGCTAAGGACCCTGGCGGTCTATCACGCGACTGCAAGGCTCGAATTGACATACGGGGTCCCTAGCGATCTCTACATGACCGCTTGGCACCCTAGCGGTCGCTGGAAGGACCGCTAGGTCATCCCGAACCCAAAACTGGCGAATCATGTGGAAAATCCCATTCCACGCCCCATTCACGCCAACGTGAAGGGGAAAACAAGGGGAAACTAGTCCCCTACCTCTCTAGCACTGAGAGGACCCATTTAAACCCCAAAAATGCGGTCAAATCACTAGATTGAGCTCACACCCCAAAACATGCTCTTTTCCCCAAAATGCGTAAATAAACTCGCTCGGCTCGCCACGGCCTACAAAACTCATGGGAAAGAAAGTATAGAGGTTAAGGATCCATCCCCCTACCTCCATCGAAGATTTCACGTGCCGTGGATGCCGATACACAAAGAAACACCTCACGAAACCCCATCGGTGCCCCACGCTCGCAAACCGGCTTCACCACACCCTCGTCCCTCGATCCTCGACCCATCCTCACCGTCCTCCTTACCCGCGTCGCCCCGCGTCGCCCCGCATCACCCCGCATCTCCCCGACTCGCCCCCGCCTTGGTCCGTCGACTATCAGAGAGGAGAGAGTGAGAGGAGAGCGTGAGAGAAGAGAGAGGGAGAGAGTGAGAAAATGAGAGGAGAGAGAGGGGGTGGGGGTTTATATAGGAAAATCTAAAAATTTTGAAAAACACTAAAAATTAGAAAAAATTATCTCCACGATCCTCGGAAGATGCACAACGCACTCTTTTTCACTCAAAAAGATGATAAAATACATGCAGACTCAAATAACGATGAGAATGAGATTTGTCCATATTAATGCACAATTTTATTCATTTAATGCTCAAAGATGATGAATGGTATGTAACTTATGATATGAAATATAGCACTTATCACTATGTAATCTCGGTTGATGCCATAAAGTCGGAAGGAAAAAAGACAGAGGTTGGGGGAGCCGAGGAAGAACCGACAGCATCAGGGCCTGGTGGCAAACTACTATCCGTCTTCCTCAAGGGTGACCCAGCTCTCGAGGTCAACATCGGAGCTGATTTACCACCCAATGTATGAGAGCAATATAAAGATTTTCTTTCGGAGTACATCCAAGTCTCTACGTGGTATGATGAACATCTTTACGGGATTCCTAGGGAGATGGTGGTGCACAAGCTCAACCTTGACCCGTCGATGAAGCCTGCCTAGCAATGCAGAAGAAAGCACACCCCAGAGAAGCAGACGATCATCAAAGAGCAGATTATTAAGGGAAAGAAAACTGGCCTATTCCGACCAGTCCTTTACCCGACATCGCTCGCTAATGTCATCTTGGTACCAAAGGCCTCGGGCAAATGGCGAATGTGCGCAGATTTCATCGACCTCAACAAGGCCACCCTAAAAGATTGTTACCCACTGCCGAGCATCGACCAACTAGTTGACTCGACTTTTGGTAATGAATTGCTCAGTTTTCTGGACGCTTACTCTGGCTATCATCAGATCCGAATGGATACTGAAGACATCGAGAAGATAGCCTTCATCACCGACTTCGGCGTATACTGCTACACCCGAATGCCTTTCGGGTTGAAGAACGCTGGCGTGACATACCAGAGGCTGATCAACCACATCTTCGAAGGGCAGATTGGTCAGAACGTGGAGGCCTACATCGACAACATGCTCGTCAAGACACCTAAGGCCGAGGACCACTTCGCCGACCTAGCTGAGACCTTCGACACCCTCCTAAGGTACAACATGAAGCTTAATCCAGCAAATTGCGCCTTTGGAGTTCGATCCGAGAAATTCCTGGGTTTCCTGGTGACTCAACGTGGGATCGAGGCCAACCCCGACAAGGTTCAGGCCATCCTGAACATGCAGCCACCCGAGTGCATCAAGGACGTCCAGCGCTTGATAGGGCACATCGCTGCTCTCAACCGTTTCTTGTCCCGAGCGGTCGAACGAAGCCTACCCTTCTTCAAATTGTTGAGATGGCCCAAATTAGCATCCGCTATGTTCACCTGGGATGAGGAATGTCAGAAGGCTTTTGCAGAGCTAAAGGAGTTTCTAGCTTCGCCCTCGGTGCTGTCAAAACCAATCCTGGGCAAAACTCTATACCTTTACCTCTCGTCAACCCCTTCCATAGTAAGATCAGTCCTGGTCCAAGATGACGCAGGAGTGCAGAGGCTGGTATACTACACCAACAAGGTGCTCAACGAGGCCGAAAGAAGGAACCCCGCAACTGAGAAACTCATGCTAGCATTGGTGACTTTGGCCAAGCACCTCAGGCCTTACTTCCAAGGGCACTCCATCGTCATGTTAACCAACGAGCCCCTAAAGAAGATCCTCGCTCACCCTGAAGCTATGGGTCACCTTGTCAGGTGGGCCATAACACTCGGGGCTTACGACATCTCTTATCGCCCCCGTTCGACCGTCAAGGGACAGGCACTCTCGGACTTCATCGCGGAGAGCACCGTTCCAACTGGGGAGGTCCCTCCACCGATGCTCGGGCCCACCTGGGACCTTTTTGTTGATGGGTCCTCCAATTCGGTCGGCAGCGGCGCCGGCGTCCTCCTCAGGTCTCTAGAGAGAGTAGAGCTGTAGTACGCATTGAAGTTCAACTTCCAGGCATCCAACAATGTCTCTGAGTATGAGGCTCTCATCTCAGGAGCCAGGATGGTGCGATGATTAGGGGCTGAGCGAGTCAGGATCCACACTGACTCCCAGCTGGTCGCCAGCCAGGTCAACGGTGACTATGAAACTCGGGAAGCACCGATGATCAAATACCTTCAACTGGTAAGAGGAATAGCCCCACTATTCAAGAGTTTTCTGGTCGTCCGAATAGCTCGGGAGGAGAACTCCCGGGCAGACGCCCTCTCTTGATTGGCCTCCTCTGTTGGCCCAGAAGGTTCTCGATCGGTCTTCCTCGAAGAGCTAGAACGACCAAGCATAGAAGTAGAGCTTATAACCCTAGACCAAGCACTATCGAACGACTGGCAGACCCCCTATATATCCTTGCTCTGAGACTCTCAGGAGCCCCCCGACCCTCAAGAAGCTCAGAGACTGAAGTATCAAGCTCAGTGTTTCGTCATCTTGGATGAAGCCTTGTACCGAAGATCTTCCTTTGGTCCCCTCCTCAAATGCCTCGATACTGATGAAGCCCGTCGAGCAATTCCAGAGGTCTATGAAGGTATCTGTGGTGCACATCAAGGAGGAAGATTGCTCACCAGGATCTTGCTACAGCAAGGCTATTGGTGGCCGACTCTCTAGCGCGACTGCTTGACCTACGTTCAAAAGTGCAACTGATGCCAGCGTTTCGACCATCTGGTCCATCAGCTTGTCTAGAGCTTATCGAGGCATACCCTTTCGCCCGGTGGGGGGTCGACATCCTGGGGCCATTTCCTACGACTCAGGCCCAGAAGAAGTTCATCATCGTCACCATCGACTATTTTACCAAGTGGATCGAAGAAGAAGCCACTGCTAGGATCACCGAGTCAGTCGTATGGAGTTTCATTTGGAAGTCGATCATTTGTCGTTTTGGCATTCCCCTTCATATACTCCATCCATCTCCTCTGCCTGAGGTTAAGGTCCTTCTGAGTGAATACATACCTCAAACTCTGATGGTCAGTGAACACCTCAAACTTCTCACCATACCGATAATGCCTCCAAATCTTCAATGCAAAGATGACAGCAGCCAACTCATGGTCATGGGTAGGGTAGTTTTCTTCATGTGTCTTCAACTGCCGCGAAGCATACACCACAACTCTACCATGCTACATCAACACAGCACCCATAATGACCCTAGAAGCATCTGTACACAACATAAAACCTCCTGATCCAGAAGGTAACACCAATACCAGTGCCGAGGTGAGAAACCTCTTTAGCTCCATAAAGCTCTGCTCACACTCATCAATCCAGACGAACAGCACATCCTTCCTTGTAAGTCTGGTCATCGGGGCTACAATACGAGCAAAATTCTAGATGAACCTCCTATAATAGCCTATAAGCCCCAAGAAACTCCAAATCTCCGTTATGGACCTAGGTCTCGGCCACTGTACTACGGCCTCGAACTTGACTGCATCCACGGAAATATCATCACCAGAAATCACGTGCCCCAAAAAGTGCACCTCACGAAACCAAAATTCGCACTTGTTGAGCTTCGCATATAACTGGTGATAGCACAAAGTCTGCAACACAACCCTCAAATGGTACGCATGCCCCTCTGCAGACTGTGAATATACAAGGATATCGTCCATAAACACAACCATGAACTGATCTAGGAAGGGATGAAATACCCTATGAATCAAATCCATGAATGTTGCGGGGGCATTGGTGAGCCCAAATGACATCACCAGGAACTCATAATGTCCATACCTTGTACTAAATGCAGTCTTCTCCACATCAGACTCATGAATCCGTAGCTGATAATAACCGGACCGCAGATCAATCCGCGAGAACACTTGAGTAGACTGAAGTTGGTCGAACAAATCATCAATCCGCGACAGCAGATACTTGTTCTTAACAGTTACCTCGTTCAACTGCCGGTAGTCAATACACAACCTCAGACTACCATCCTTCTTCTTCACAAACAATATCGGCACACCCCAAGGGGAAAAACTAGGATGAATATACCCCTTGGTGAGCAACTCCTGCAACAGCACCCTCAATTCCCTCAACCCAGCGGGAACCATGCGATAAGGAGCCTTCGACAAAGGCCCCGTACCAGGCACAACCTCGACAACAAAATCAATCTCTCGCTGGGGAGGTAGTCCAGGCAAATCCTAGGGGAAAACATCAGGAAACTCACACACCACCGGAATGTCCTCCACATCCGGTTCTGACTGGTCTACCATGACCACAGATGCAAGGAAACCCTGACATCCAGCATCAAGCAACCTACGGGCCTTAATAGTAGAAATGAGAAAATGAGGCGAGGTAGATTGGATACCTTGGAAATAGAATGCGGGTCTATGGGAAGGTTGAAAGTAGACCCTCTTTGATCCACAATCCACCATTGCTCCCTGGGTCTCGAGCCAATCCATGCCCAAAATCACATCATAATCCCAAAGGTGCAATGCATAAAGTCTGCCTGGCATGTTTCACCCCTCAGTCCACACTGGAACCTTCTCGAAGCAATACGGGGTAAACATAAAATCACTAGAAGGCAATTCCATAGCCAAATCACATGACATCTGGGACATCGGGTCATCGACACTCAGCGTAAAATCCTCCGATATAAATGAATGTGACGCACCCAAATCGAACAAAACTCAAGCTATGCAACCCAAAATCATATCAGTACCTTCTACAAGCTGCGATGACTCTGCCTCTGCCCTGGTCATGTGTGTAATCTTGCCTCGAGACCTCTGCCTACCCACACTTGCTGACCGTGGTAGTGGTGGATACTGCCCCTGCTGCTGAGGGTACTGCTGCTGCTGAGGTTACTGGGGTGGTTGTCGCGGCCTCTGATGACAGTCACGCGTCATATGCCCTGGCTGGTCACATCTGAAACAAATCACTAGCGTCATGCACTGTCTGCCTGGATGTGATTCGCCACACTGGGGACACGACCCTCGCGAACCACCAACTGACCCCTGACGGTGATAAGCCATCGGCTACTGAACGCTACCTGAAGATGCCTGTCTCTGATATCTGCCCTCCTTACGTTTCTTACCAAAGTTCTTCCTGAAGAACCTCTTAACCTTGGAGCCAAAAGACGCAGATCCTACCTCTGACGCCGCTGGTGCCAGAGCTCCCGAACTATCCGAAGAGGGCTGAAAGATGCTCTGCTGCTGGGTAGCCATCTACTGGCTGCGGCTTGACTGGGACTGCCCCTGGCCAACCTGTCCTCGGATCTTCTGCATATCTAGCTCCAATGACGCCACTACACGGGAAGCCGTCTCCAAATCAGTGGCAGCGTTCGCTCTCAGAAGGTGCCTCAGCTCCTGCCTCAAACCCTAGATGAACTGCTCGGTCTCCAGCTCCTCATTCTCCATGATATGGGGAGCATAACGTCTCAACTCCACAAATCGAGCCCTATACTGCAACACTGACATGTCGCCCTGAACCAGCTCCAGAAACTGACACATCTTCTGCATACTGACATAGGATGGGCAGTAAGCACGCTCGAAGACCTTGACGAAGTCCTTCCACACAATCTGCTGAAGCGAATGAGACTGGAAGGACGTCTTCCACTCTAAAGACCACCAAGCTTGAGCTGTACCCTGCAACTAGTTTCAAGCCAACATCATCTTGTCCTCCTCGGCGCAGTTCATAGAACTGAACACTCTCTCCATCTCATCAAGCCAATCTCTAGCCACATCTGGGTGCTGACTTCACCCGGGTGCTCCGCGTACGGCACCGTCGGCTCGCCGACGTGTCGCTGTCGCCATGGGGTCCACACCATCAACCTTGTAACTATCCGGCAGAAGCTCAGGTGCAGGGTTGCTGGCATAGGGATCAGAAATAACAAACGAGTCCCTAGTGGGACACTGGGCCGCATAATGGCCAACTCCACCACACCTATAGCACTAGTCACATGTCCTTGTGCTTGAAGATGCTCCACTGATCATAGGCCCCTTTCCCTTGTCCTCTCGATGGACAAGGGGTGTTGGAAGTAGGGGTCAAGTCGGCATGGTGGGCTGATGAGGTCTAGGGGCTGGGACGGGTGCTTGCTGGTGAGGGGGAGGATCCCTCGGAGGGTGGAGGCGCCTTGGAGCAATGAGGTCCGGGCGAGGGGGTTCCTGTAGATGAGCCACAAGCCACCGAGTGTAGGAACTGGGCGTGGTATGAGGATCAGACCTACGCAGATAGGTGACCCTCTAGAGCTGGATAGAAGCAAACTCTGTCTCAAACTACTCCACCTCGAGAGCAACCTGATATGTGGCTTCCAGTGTGGTCACGTTGCGGTGGAAAAGCTCATACTAAAGGTGTGGCCACAGACCACGTTGGAAGTGGGAAACAGGCATGGGGCTTTCCTCTGAGACGCCACATCGCAGAAAATACTCATTAAATTTGGCGATTTACTTGGAGATGGACCGATCTCCCTGGCTGAGACTCTGCCACCTATCGATGAGTTGCTGATGGCATGTGGCAAGAATGTACTTTTACCAAAGTTTGACCTTCGTCTCATCCCATGTCTCAACCTGGGGCTCTTGACGCTGAAACAACAGGCTCTCCATGTTCTTCCAATAAGTCTACGCATGTCCTAACAACTTCATTTTCACTAATCAGACTCTTCGATGGTCCATCATCTTAAACCACTCGAATTACTGGTCCATCTTGGCCTCCCAATCTAGATAGTCCTTCGGGTCCGAAGACCCATCAAAAGTGGGAGGGTCCACGTGAATGGTCCCGAGGATCCGCTCGTCGTCATCAACCCCCTGTGGTCGATGACCACGTCGGCATCGGCCATTCCCCTCATAATCGTTGTCAGACTCGTAATCCTCAAAATCGAGGGACGTGACCATCATTCCTCAACCTTAAGTGGGGCGGGCTGGGCAGTGGGTGCCTGAGGAGCCTAAACAGCTCCGGGAAGCTCCCAGTGGGGGGTTCTCTCCACCCTCTCTAACCTTCCAACCAGACCTTGGATAGAAGGGTCAGAAGCCTCATCGCGATCCTCCATGGCCTTGAGTCAACTCTCCAAGTGATCGGTATGCTCCCTAAGAGTCTGATCAGACCTATCCATGCACTCCATAAATTGAGCCATCATGTCCTCTAGAGATCGGCCACCCTGGGTGGCACCTCGGGGTTCACCCATAGTGTCAGGGCGATGGTACTGAGTACCTCCATGAGTGGGCATACAAGGGGACCTAAAGGAAGCTAAAGGGTGACTTACTAAGACCTATCTGGATGGACCAATGTGAAATGAAGAACCTAGACTCAACCAGTATCCAGTATATGATGGAGATATTGATCCGAAGACCCAGCTCATGCAAGGATGCTACCTTCCAAATAGGCGTAGCCTATCATTTCAGTAACACCTTTTCATATACCAGATATAGGAATGGAATGCAACTCCTTGGACAAGACTACCCTAGACTCAACCATTCTTTGATACCAATTTGATGCGGGAAGAAATAAGACTCGATACCAATTTGATTCAAACCTGAGACTCTAGGCGACGATGTGACTAAACTGACGAGGCGATCAGCGACCACGCGAACAACTCGACCCTAAAAGTTCTCCAGAAGAGGAGTGTGTGTCCTCAACAAGAAACGCAAGCTCACAATTCGTCCCAAGCGAGGGAAACACATGGATCTGCACAGTTGAGAAATTAGCAATGAGTCAAAGGTGGTTAGCTCACACACGTGCTCGGATCGAGTCACGAGACAGGTCACACTCTCTCACTTGCAATGATGATTAAAGTTGGGCGAGCTAAGATCCTATCAATCTCACATGCAGCGGCATCAAGAACGCATACGAAATAAGCCAATGTGACAAAGGAGGGGCGAAAATGTACCTGCATGCTCGAGACGTGGGGAAGACTTCCCAGCCAAGACGTGTAACTCTCGGTACAGTAAATATCAATAATTATAAATCCATAGTTACTGCCTACTCCACACAGGGAGGTAATCGGATACATAGTGAATCCGGGATCACTGAGCTTGGGTTGATGGGTAGCACGTCAAATGGGCTCTTAGGGCGGAGGCGAGCAGCTGGTTCGGGTCAGGTACTGTTCAGATCGCCAGACGGCAAGCGCGTGCGATCGGTTGAACAGTGGCCTCCGGGTGTCTTCTTGTTCCGACGACTATCTGGGATGATGGCAAGGTGTCAATTGTTGATCTCCACGAGCGGCAATCGCTGGATCTCAGCCGAAGTAGTGGTGGAAAATCAGAAGCCCAGATCTGTCCCGCAGTCCAAAAATCAGACAGATCTGCGTGACCCGACTAAAACTATCGCTGTGCTTAGATCTGAAGTCGGATCGGGCTGAAACCAGGGCCGTTGGAAAGGGCACTAAACAATCTTCGAAATATTGGGATTTAAGAACCATCTACCTTGTCGATCGTCCAGGAAAAAACTCTGCAATAGGGTTTTCATGCTAGCAGGGTGTGCAGGGCAGCCTGTAACCTGCCTGAAGATGGTGGTTGACCGAAGGTGAAATGGTGGATAAAAGGGGCAGGGGTGGCACACCGAGCCACCCCCCTCTTTCAAATTCTCTTCCCCTCTCTCTCTCTTTAGTGGACGAGCGACCCCTCCCTTCCTCCTTCCTCTTTCCTTCTTCCCCATCACCAAGCTTCGCCATCGCTGCCGTCGTCACCGTTGTTCTCATCGGGGTAAGGTGACCGCCGTGGAGGGGTTCCCCCTTTTCTCTCTCTTCTCTCCTGCTCTCTTCTCGACTCTTCCCCTCCCCCATTCTCTTCTCTTCTCTCCCGTTCTCTCTTCTTCTCGTCCAGGGTGGCAGAGCCCTAGGCTCCTCTTCCTCTTCTTCTTTCCCTTCTCCTCTCTTGGCGTGGAGGGGTAGTGGTGAGCACCGTTGGTGCCGCCGTGGCAGAGGCCGCCGGAGTGTGTCAGTGAAGGGGGCTCCAGGCGTGCCGAAGATAGGGCGTGAGGGCGCACCGGGTAGAGAAGGGCCAGGTGTGCCGGGAAAAGAAGGGCATGGGTGTGTTGGACACCACGGGTAGGGGTGTGTCGGGGGAGAGCTTCGCAGGTGCGCCGAGCAACTAGGGTGCCAGTGTGCTGGTGGCTAGGGGGGCATGGGGCATGCCATACAGCGAGGCACCACATGTGCCGGGGGAGAGCACCCTCGAGGGGTGTGCCAGGGAGGACACCGTGAGTGTGCCAGGTAGAAGGGACGCCAGGTGTGCAGGAGAAGGAGGCACTCGGGTGTGCCGGGTAAAGGGTGCCCAAGCGGAGCATGCCAGGGAAGGCGGACGCAAAGTGTGCCGACCAAGGGCACAGGGGGGTGTGCCGGGGAAGGCACCCAGGAGTATGCTGGGCAGAGGCTGCGGGAGCGTGCCGGGTGAGGGCCACCGTGGGTGTGCCGGGCAAGGGCACAGGAGGTGTGCCGGGTAGAGATGGAGTATCTTTGACCGGAGGAGCATCCAGTGTTACCCTCGGGGCACACCATGACTTTATTGGGGCCGTCACTCCTTCTGGGCGTGCACCTGTGTTTTTCCTTTACGCCTCTAGCCTAGGAAAAACTCTGCCGAAATTTCATCAGAATTTATCAATGCCTTGTTCATTTCAATTGTAGCACAACCCTTTATAGTTTTCCTCCCTTCTCTTTGCCTGTGGCTTATTCTGACTCTAAATTTCTTGCACCTCGCAGATTAATGGCTGCTCCAAGCGCTTCCTCTTCCCCTGCTGCCACCAGCGTCGGGTCTGCTCCCCTGCCCGCTGTGCCAGCGGTCACATGGCTCAACATTGAAGATCTAGCATGCTGAGGTGGCTGCCTTGGCCGAATCGTCGGGCTCTGAGACCAAGACTATGGAGTTCCACCGGGTTGTCTGGACTGAGGGTGGACTCTCCTTCAACCGGGCCGGAGATTACAGGAAGGACTACCCAAAGGACAAGCATCTCATCTGCTTCCTAAAGTGCTTCCGTCGTCGGGAGAGGAGGGACCTCCAAGCTGCGAGGGATGTGGAGCACGCCGTTCTACAATCCCGGGACAGCTTATTATACAGTGTTCCTAGGAGCATCCCCATGCATTTGGTGGGGGAGACAAAGGAATGGAAGCCCGTGTTGGGGATTGAAGCACTGCTGCCAACAGAAGATAAGCTAGTGTGGGCTCCTAACTTCACCCCGGCCCGATGGGACATGGCTGCTGGACGGGTCCAGGGTGAGCAGCACCGCTTTGGCTTATTCCTAGCTCCGCTGAAGTGGGGATACTAGGAGGAGCCTTTCCTGTTGGATTGCCTGGCCATCCACTTCAAGCACGAGTTGGCCCTGGGTTGGTTCGTGGAGCTCAAGGTCCAAGACGCACATACCTTCCGAGAAAGGGCAGTGGAAGTCACGGAGCATGTACTGTTCAACTACGCCCCGATACTTGTTCGAGCCGGCATCTATCACAGCGTCTACGCCTCCCGGTACGGCTACCCCATCTCCAAGGGCCTCTCCTGCGGAATGATCGAGGTCTTCAATGCAGAGATGAACACTTTCTACATAGCAGAAGGTGAGACCTCATTGGATTTGTGGAGCCTCCATCAGCTGAGTGGCTTGCCCATTGACGGGGATCCCTATGAAGAAGTGTGCCTCCCCGATCTCATCAAGGACGAGATGAACGGGGATGGCTTCTATTTGCTTGGCTACTCCTACCAGTACCTCATGAAGGCGTACCGAGAATTATATCAGCTGGCTCATGGCAAGAAGCAGCCTCCCCGCGGAGATCGAAAGAGGGTCCGCATGACCCTGTGGTTGAAGTATTTCTATGATGGGCCAAAGCAGTATGCAGACTTTCCCTGCATCGGTACCGCCACAGCCCTGAAGAAGTGCAGCAAGGCCAAGGCCGAGGTAAATATCCCCTCCAGGGGATGTCGGAGCGGTGCCAACCCGGCGGGGGTCGATCCGATGACACTTTGTGCATCCTGTCTGACGTATTGGCTATGTTCTTTTGCCATGCCGTACGGAGATGAAACTATCATCCGGCTCGATGCAATCTACACAGCCTGCCAGATGGCGTAGGGAATTAAATTGTCCTTATGTCCAGCTGCCCTCTGCTTGATATACAAGATGATCGGGGATGTCAGTGTTCACCAATTCCCGAGGCAAGCCCAGTCTGTCTGCCCACTGCACTTCTTCAATGCGTCGGTCTGCTCCTTGTTCCCAGAGTACGCTCCACGCACCCTCCAGGGCTGGGGATTAGTTCCGCTGGAGTTCGTGAGTGCGGAGCCGGGAGTGACGTCCTTGTAGCTATATAATACTCGAGGCCGATTGATGACAGTTCCCCACTGAGGATTCTGATCCGGAGCTGACTGAAGCAAGGGAGCGTGAAGAAGCCGCTCGAAGAAAAGGAAAGGGCAGGGTAGGGCCGCTCAACACATGAAGGAGGATAGCACGGTTCGGGTCTAGCCGTTCAAAGGAACTGAAAGGTTCCCAGCTAGCTGTGCCAGACACAGGGTGGCCTATCGCACGACCGCGTAGGCGCCCAATCAGCCTACACTAAATGGTCCAAAACCAGCTGCGCTATACCTTGAGCGGTTACTGTTAAACCGCGCAAGCGTCACAGTGAGCAAACCTTGGGATCGGCCCGATCGTGGCCTTTCCATGCCCTGTTCATTCCGAAATGAAGGGGATACAACGGTAATGACCATACACAACACATGGACTCAAATCGGTGCCAATTCGGCTGAGAAATAGAGAGAAACAGGTAATTTTCCAAAATCAACCCAAATGGAGTTAACGGGGTTCCCGGGCTCCTACCGGCCCCGAATGACCACCATTCGACGCGAGATCAGTGACTCTGGAACGCTGACGTTCCAGGGAGTCATTTGACACCAACTAATCGCGAAACCGTCACCGTTTTTCGGCGAACCCTATGAACTCCGAAAAATCACGACGAGTCAAACTCGCCCGTTCTAGCACCGAACAATGTGAAACTACATGGAAAACGTACAGAAAAGGTAGGTGATGCGTCCCCCTATCTCATCTAAAGATTTGACACGCCGTGGACGTCGATCCACGAAGAAAATGCCGCGAAACCCCGCCGATGCCTCCACTCTCACGAACTGGCTTCACTGCGCCCTTGAGCCTCGATCCTCAACCCGTTCCTCATTCCTCGCCTCGCCACCTCGCCGTCTCTCCCACCTCCGCCACCGTCGGCCGCCCGGGGAGAGGGGGAGAGAAAGAGAATAGAGTGGGAGAGAATGAGAGAATGGGGAGAGAGAGGGTTAAAGGGGTTATATATAGAAAAATCCAAAAATACCAAAAATATTAAAAATTGGAAAATCGCACATTCCCGATCCTCGGAACGCGTTGATCGCAACGGTACCACTCGCGGGTAGATGAACGACCCGGTTCATCCGCTACAGGGTTCCGTAGACCTTTCTGAAACACACGTGCGGGAATCGAAAAATATGCAAAAAAAAGTCATGGAACGTGTTTCGAACTCCGAAACTGACCCGAGTCGCATGGGTCCGAACATGAAAGATGTCCAGAAGATAATTCCGGACAAAACGGGCACAAATTCTCTGAGAAAGTAAGTCCAGGACCCGAGAAGAAGGATCTGAAGAGTCTGGGACATCACAGCCCTCCCCCCTTAAACAAATTTCATCCTCGAAATTCAGGAGAAGCACCAGGCCACAAGGGGAGAATGCCAAGGACCGACTGACGACGCTGTCAGGGCCCCAGACAAACCTCGATACTCGTAAAAAATCACAATCCTGAGGGACGTGGCCCGACAATGATCACAGACATGTCTCGCTCACAATCCCAGACACATCGATCATCAGAGCAGGGACATGCAAGAAGCACAAGTCTGGCGTCACCTCAGCCAACACGAACACCAACCACGACATCACTATCGCGATCTCGCTTACTGAGAACACACAACCCTCATCATGGAAACCAACACTGGTTAACGCCCACGCTCGGCGGACCAATCAAATATCAACTTCACAACTTGCTGATCGATCTCACATCCTGCACCAAGGACAACCAACACTGAGCTTCCACCAGCTCACACCTAGCAAGCCGACCAGTTACAACAGCACCGGACCAACTCTTGCTAGAAGACAATATCTCATAATCGGTCGCCTATGGCCTCACTGGCACACGGCTCTCACCATTCCCGAGCCTCAACAACTAGCATCTTCTGTCTGTGAAAGACCATCCACCAGTCACAAGATACGTGTCAACGGGAAACCTCCACTGGCCCAACAGGCATGTTCTAAATCGCGACAGGCCATCCGCTGACTCTTCCACAGACCATTACCACAACTCGAGCCAGATCTCGCTCGGACATCGCAACCGATCTCGAGCCTTGCACCAACTCTACCCTCTCAGGGGAGTACGGCGAAACCACATGACATGATCTCTCCTCGGTCCTCATGTCACACGACTCAGACTTACGAGGAATCCTCCCTTGCTGGTCACAGACCAAGGATCACCATATCCAACGCCAATGTCTCATCAGAGACCTCCGCACACAGGCACCATCCTTCGTCTTATCTAATCAAATCCTTCGCCTAAAAATGATCCAAAAAGACACCTGCTAATCCTCGGCTCCGCTCTTACCATAGAGCCTCAGGACACAACCTCTCATGATCCACGACACACTTCTCCAAAATCGACAAGTGCCGCCTGCTACCACAGCAAGCTGGTCGATAGCGCCACAACCAATGCACATGGGTCCCCAGACTATACACATCTTACCATGGTCGATCACTCCGTCAACCTCACTAGCCACCCACGGAAACCAACCAGGACCCATAATCTTGTCAGAGATCACTTCTCCAAAAATGTGATCTCACCCAAGGACACAGCTTCCAACACAAGAATAGGGTACTCATGCGGCAACCTTGCCAGCATATTTCCTCAACTCTCCATACTGCCAGTGCCACAAACCATAATGTCTCAAGCAACGGCATGGCAACAACATGTCTCACACAACCAAGATAATCTCACACCGAGGAACCAATCCTCCAACGCTCTACACCTCCTCGAAAATCTGCCCGTAGCAACCAACGCTACGATCTTCCGCTGCACACTCGGATCCACGTGCATAGGTGTGACGGAGTGTGAGTGTCCACAAGTCTCCCTACGCAGAGTAAGTCTGAACTGATTTGTTTCCCTGCGTGGAAAATTTTATGTGGTTTTTGTAATAATTGAATCCTCCCTGCGTGGAGTGAATTTTTGTAAACTGCTCAAGCTTCGTCGACGCCGTGCGGACACGCACGTCCCCACTCGCCCTCGTCTCCGGTCAGAGCTATACTTTTCAGTCTAGCTAGGTACGTGCTCCAATCTCTTGCTCATTTAGTATTTTTTCAATTGCCGCGCGACGAAGTGAGAGAGAGCCCTATCCATGCAACCTATCTCCTGAGTGCATCGTTGTGAACGGAGAGAGAGAGCTTGTATGCACCCATCCTTAGGGCCCTAGAACTGTCACATTAGGGCACCATAATTGTCAATAGGTAGTTCCACAACTACTTCGCCTACGGGCGAGCAACTCTCCCTGACCGGTCCCTTCTCAAAAAGAATTGACCCTTTGCGTATTAGCCAACAAATTGGGTCCACACCTTGCTGATTATCGGTCCCAGGACTGCATCATTTAGGTCCGAGCTCGTGCATGCCACGCTGGTTTGGAAATTCATCGGGCCGTCTAGAGCGCAGTTCAACTTTACAACCACCCATGGATCAGGAGAGGGTGAATGCCTTGCTCCTCACCGACCCCCAGCCTGTAGAGCTTCCACCTCAGAAAGAAGAAGCCATTGAGGGGTATGAGGTCGATCCTGACCTCATCACCCAGTTTGAGGAAATAGACGTAGGATTTGATGGCACGCATGTCGAGTATATGCAGGTTGGAGATATTGTCGAGAGCTCTAGCCAGGAAAGATAAGGTGTAGTTCGTTGCATCTTAACACACCCCCAGGAGGACGACTGGCGTCAAACCTCCATCTTTCAAACCTACATCCTAGTGAAATCTCAACCATGCAAAGTGATCTTTAACAACGAGAGCTGTATCAATGCAGTCTCATCAGCCTTTATCTCCCGTCTAGGTCTACCTACAAACCCTCATCCTGGGCCATACAACGTGGCTAGGGTTGATGACACTTCTATCCCAGTCACCACTACATGCGTCATTCCCATCCAATTCTAGTCCTACCAAGGACAGATTTTATGTGATGTAGTGCCTATGAAGGCCGAGAGCGTCATCTTAGGACGACCGTGGATCTATGATGTAGACCTCGCTACATTTGGTCCGTCTAATCAATGCTCCTTCTCCCACAACGGGAAGAAGATTCAATTGTACCCGGCACCACCAAAGGTGACCCCGGGAAAGAGTTCCACCTCCACCCCCACCGAAACTCCCAAAGTTCAGGAGAATCCCCAAACTCCCACTAAAGAGAAATCTCTCATTCCCTCTTCTCCTGCACCTATCACACCCGTTCCTAACATCCCTAAGGTTTGGACGTGCATGGATTTTATCCTTGATTTACCCCGTACTACTCACAAACACGACTCCATCTTTGTTGTAGTTGATCGGTTCTCTAAGATGGCCCATTTCATTGCACGCTCCAAAACATCTGATGCATCTAGAGTAGCCCATCTGTTCTTTGATAAAATCGTCTGTTTGCATGGTCTCCCCCAAACCATAGTGTCTGACCGAGATGTTCGGTTCACTAGTTACTTTTGGAAGACACTTTGGCACCTAGTTGGCACTAAGCTCAAATTCTCCACGGCCTATCATCCACAAACCGTGGGCAGACCAAGGTCGTCAATAGGAGTTTAGGGAATCTATTGAGGTGTCTTGTAGGGGATCATTCTGGCACTTGGGATCTTCTTTTGCCTAGAGCAGAATTTGCATATAATAGCTCTATCAATAGGTCCATAGGTATGAGTCCATTTGAGGTCGTACATGGATACAAACCTAGGAAACCTGTGGATCTTATTCCCCTCCCCCTAGAGTCCAGGACATCCAAGTCAGCTGAAGAGTTTGCACAACATGTCAAGAGTCTGCATGAGTCAATTAGTAAATAAATAAGCCTCAGTAATGAGACTTATTTATTGATTGGCTGATTCGCATAGGCGTCACCACGAATTTCAAGAAGGTGACTTGGTCATGGTATGGGTTCGACCCGAACGACTCCCCTCGGGAGCCGTTAAAAAGTTGCAAGGACGTAGTGATGGTCCCTTCCCAATCCTGCGAAAAATTGACTCCAAGGTTTATGTTGTGGACTTACTTCCCGATTATGGGATTAGCTCTACCTTTAATGTAGCAGACCTAGTGGCCTACAAGGAACCGACAGTGATTCCTAGTGACCCTTTCGAGTCTTCTCCTCCCATTGAAAGCGAGCCCACCCCTGTGCGTCCCACAGCCTCGAGAGCACCATGCGAGCAAATTGAGAGGATACTGAATGAGCAGGTGACAGCTACACGGAGCAGAACAATGCTACCTTTTTCGCTGGTGGGACCGTCCACCTTCCGATGATTCCTAGATCAGCCGAGAAGATCTCCAGTGCCTCGATCCAGACCTGCTCGAGTACTACTAGAGTGGTGTCCCACCATACTCGACGGAGTCGAGTTCTGGCCGCCCCGAGAGGGTTGGTGGGGACACCAGGCCCACTACCGAGCCCACTACTCGCAGCCGACGTTGCACTGTCCCGACCCTACCGAGCTTATGGCTCGAAGACTCGGCTTCCTAAAGACTCGGCGTCCCGAGTATGTATCTGTGTGTATTGAGTATGTATTGTGTGTAAAATACATGTATTACTATATGTATTATTTACTTTTGTTTTATTAGGCTAGTCATAGTCAAAAGTTGTATGTATTTTATTTTCTTAAACCTAAGAGAATCGGAAAAATCTTGGGTATTACAATAATCGTGCCAAAAAACCATACAGAGGTGTGTGCAGTGGCATTATTTGTGATAAATCTACACCCATAAGTACTAGGTAGTCATAAGAAATCACGTCGAGCTCGCTCCCATTATTGGCAAGGATTCATTGCACAGTACATTGATTGATGGTCGTTGAGACCACCAAAGCATCGGAGTGAGGAGTGGTTACACCTTCAAGGTCTTCAGTTCAAAAGATGATCAGATCTTTGAGGTGCTCCCGAGTGGTGGACTCACGATGGCTACCATTACCTTGGCCCATGGAGCCGACTTCCAATGCGTACCAGTGGCGTCTCCTGGAGCTGTCTCCACCTGATGTCGACCCGCCAGAGATCATCATGATCTCCTTTCTGTTGGGTCAGTTGTCGATGGGTGGAGGGGTTCACTCTCACTATCACTTCACTACGGCCTTGGCATTGAACTTATCGAGGAGTCCTCAGATGAGATCCTCGATCATGTCCTTGAGTTAGATGCATCGGCCATGTCGTGTCCATGGTCGCGGTGGAAGCGGTAGTACCTTCTTTTGCTTCTAGTCCTTGGGTCGAACTTCATGTTCGGAGGCCACTAGAGATAGGCACCCCGTCGATCTCCATGAGGATATGCTCGGGCGGAGTCTTTAGGGGCGTGTAGCATTGATATTGGCCCCTTTCTCTGGTCTCCAAGATGTCGCGATGTTCTTCATCATGTCGTTCACGCTTATTTCACCCCTCTCGAGGAGAGTCAGTGAACCTCTTTCGGTTAGGTTGACCAGTCCAGGCAGTGTGGCCTAGGGCCGCGGTGTTCTCCTCGTAGTTGGTATGCTTTTGGGCCAGGGCGAGGAGGTCCATCAAGGTTGCCAGGGCTTTGATCCCAAGTGATCGTCGGAAGATGGAGTTCCGAGTCCTTTGCGTAAGGGCGGTGGTGGTGATGCTAACGTTCAGGTGGAAAATGCGGAGGGCCTCTGCCCAGAAATGGGACACGTAGTCCCAGAGGGTCTCCTCTCGTCCATGCCTGATGGCGAGTAGGCTCACCACCTATCTGGCCTCCTTCTGGCAGCCTATGAAATTTTCTTTGAATAGCTTCTTCAGATGCTAGAAGGAGGCGACGGTCTCAGCTGGCAGGGACTCGAACCAAGTCCGGGTGTTCTCTCGGAGGGTGGTGACGAATGCCAAACACTTCACAATGTCTGTGGTCCAGTGAAACACCAGGTTGGACTCGAAGTTGTGCATGTGGTCAACGGGATCTGTGGTGTCGTCGTAGGGGGTAAACGATAGTAGTTGGAACTTCAGAGGAATGGGGGCTTCCATGATCTCTTTGGAGAATGGAGCATGGAAATCTGTGTCGTTATCAATGAGGCCTCAGGTTATCATGGCGTGTAGGGAATCATCCAGGTACCAGACTTTGCCCTCTATCTCACTCTCCACCTTCTCATAGCGACACAGCTGCAGGGCCATTTTCGGGTTGGAGTGCAGCGGACTATGTGGCCTTGGTGCGAGCGAACTGCACGAACACTGGGCCCGAGCAGCGGAGGCATGGGAGGTCTCTTGCACTCAGTGAGAGTCGGCTATGGTAGGAGCCCCCCATTCTGAGGTTGCTCCGTCGAGGTGCGCACCTGCCCCAGAGGTCTGTCAAGACCTGGAGCTGGTGACTCATCTATGCCAGCTCATCAGTGGCGACATCTCGATGCAGCTGCGTAAATGAGGATGCCTTCTATGATACCCAGTGGGAACTAGGGCCCTAATGGGACCCTCTGCCATAGTTGTTGGTGTTGCGGTAGCTCCCACGGGATGCCATGACTTTCTATTCGATTTTTCACAGACGACGCCAAAAAGTATAGAGGCGAGAAAATAGTCTCTCGAATCTCATATCACACTTTTAATATTTGTTTGTTGGGAAAAATCATCCAGCCATCCGTGGAAGCCTGCAAACACCAGAGGAACGACGTTAGAAGGAGCCCTGTGCATTACCCCAGGAGATAACCCTCTGATGCTTAAGTCAGGACCATGTTATGTGGTGATTAAGGGAGGATGGAGAAGAGAGAGGAGGATGAGAGCAGAGCGATTAAGCCTGAAGTGAGGATCAGACTTCCGGGGAAGTGCTCACCACCCCCAACGGATGCTTGGAGAGTGCTCACTACGCTGGAAGTGTGCTCGGAAGCAGGTCGAGGCTCTCCCCTGTAGAAGGCTCTCTCTGTCTGTAGGCGCCTATAGCTGTCAATATAAGTATGCGTGTGTGTCTATCTCACAGTGTGTGTCCTCTGTGTCCCCATCGAAGGTTCATTTATAGGGGTTGTCCTGACGGTGGAGGCCTATCCCTAAACAGTGAAGGGCGTGAGTCATAGGGTAATGTCTCCTCGCGATCGTTGGGAGTTTCCCATTGTGCGCCCATTTATCCTGGACCGGGCGAGTCTTACGGCACCTAGGAGGCATGCTCGCCTTTACTCGAGTTGGGGCCGATGATGGCGGGAGTAACGTTCGATCGTCGGAGGGTCATCTGATGTCCGATATGCCTGGGTCGATGTCCCTCGTGAGCTGGCGAATCTGATGGCTGGCCCTATTGGGCTGCCTGGCATGGGCCGTTGGCTATCGGAGGTCTGCTACGTGCTTCGCAGACCTTGGGCTGACACGAGCTTGGCACTAACAGGTCGTGCATGGGCCGCATGAGTTTTATCCTCCTCAAGTATAAATAAGAATGGAATCTATGAAAAGGATAGGATTAATCTGTCAACTCTCATCCTTCTCTTCTACTCTCTCCTACTCCCGTCCATGGCAACCCTAGACCAACGCACCCCCGAGGGTTGATCTATCACACTCTCCGATCATTACGCCTCAATGGTCGGCCAGCAACAATCCCTTCAGCAGCACCTCAGTGACCAGCCGATCGGGGCTCCCAGTCAACATACCTCAGCGACCAGCCGAGCAGAATTTCCAGTCAATATACCTCAGCGGTCAACCAGCACACTAACAGGTACCATCCACCACAATATGATGATTAAGTGTCTAACATCATTCAAGGATCGAGCGACCTCGACTTTGGCTATTCCACCATGACGGTCCGCCAACAACATCAACGTTCGGCCACACACCGCAAGGCCGGCCGAATATGATTTCAAGCCAACGCGCCTCATCGAGGCAGGTCTCCAGCAACCTCAGACCAAGACGTCTCGTCGAGGCAGGTCCCCAGCAACTTCAAGCCAAGACGCCTTGCCGAGGCAGGTCTCCAACAACCTCAGACCAAGACGCCTCGTCGAGACAAGTCTCCAGCAACCTCAGACCAAGGCGCCTCGTCGAGGTAGGTCTCCAGCAACTTTAGGCCAAGACGCCTCGCCGAGGCAGGTCTCCAGTAACCTCCGACCAATAGGCCTCGCCGAGGCAGCTCCCCCGCAACCATAGACCAAGATGCCTCGCCAAGGCAGGTCTCCAGCAATCTCGGACCAAGACGTCTCTCCGAGGCGGGTCTCCAGCAACCCCAGGCCAACATGGTTCCCCGAGGCAGGCTCTCAGCAACACCCAGTCAACACGCCTCACCAAGGCTGATTTCCAACAACACCAGGCCGACACATCTAGGTGTGGCAGGTCTTCACCGACGACGAACTAATACGCCTCGTCGAGGCAAGTCCGTGACACAACTCCAGCTACAACGCCTCAAAGGTGTGACCAGTCCGCCCCATAGGGCGGTCGATGCCTAGCCTGGCCAATGCACCCCTACAGGCGGTCAACAAACGATGCCAGCATCCCACAAGAAAAATCAACCACCACAGTAGTGGCGAGCCGCTAATAGCCAACCGCAGGCTTTACCACAAAGCCCCTGTCAGAGTAGCGGCCATCTCGTCGCCAACCAGCAATCCTCGAGGGCTAGGTGACCCTCCGATTCCCAAGACTGGGAGTCTCGAACCCCTTACGCAGCATCGTCGGCTACAGTCACGCTCACCGGGAAGCAAGCCAGGGAGTGAGAAATACTCATAGCACTCCTTGACATAGACAAGGTGGAAACCTGAGAAAACACAAACCTCAGTTTACAAGTCCACCTCTAGGGGCAAGACGTGGCTCCCGCCAGTGCAACCTCAGATGATGAAAGGGAGTCACAACTAGCCTCCCACTACTCGTCGGCCGCCCTATGAGGCGCGATGGGCTCGACAGTCATGTCTTCCCATAGGCCGCCCCTTCTCAGAGAATCAACAAAGCCCGCCACACAAGAGAGGACCCCAGACATAGACAACAAAGCCAGAAGCATTGTTACGCCGGGCTCCCCTGGCCTCCTTTCGCCATCGGCATTGGCGTCCAGCCCAGTCACACCATCATCGGCCGAAGCGACCACCTGTATGAAGGGTTCGGCGTCCAGACCAGATTATTCCCATGACGCGGGCCCTACACACCTCTGCCACAAGCCCAACACGCGAAACAAATGGGAACAGAATTCCCAAGTCGCGGATAGCGGGCTACAACTCCAAGCACCGTGCGTGCATCCAATACACGCCATCTCCGCCAGCTCCACGCCCTCAGTGGCTTCGGCAAAATACCCACCAAACACTCAGATCTCTCCAGAATCCAGTTCTATAATCTCTCAGGCTCAACGATCTTCTGCAAACGTACCACTGTCGCATGAAAGATCGCAACGGGAGCATCAACCCTCAGAACAACTAACTCCCACAACGCCAACAAGGTCGGGAGAAATCAAGCCTGCAAGGCCCACGGGCCGCACGCCATCGTCTTAGCCTCCGCCGCACGCCCTGTGGGGGGCATTTGTTGGCATCTGCTTATTTTCTCTAATTAATTGAGGATTAAGTATAGAAAAATACTCCCTAAATAGAGCAAGACGGCACAATGCTGAAGATGATCTACCAGCCGAGTTGAGCCCGAAAATCGAGACGCGTCACCGGGTCAGGCGGCACAACATAACAACCGGGGATCGCCCTCGAGCACAAGGAACTACACCAGCCAGTTTCCCAGTAACCAAGTCGGATCCAAGGTTCGGGACAACCTGCCGTATCGAGCGGCACTCTGAAGAGATTCGGGGATCACCCCCGAACACCCTGCATACGGTATCACACCGCCGGCGTTTCAAAAACCGGGTTAACCCGGGGCTCAGAATAGCCTGCCGTCCCATACGGCTCTTTGCCAAGAAGCGGGGGTCACCCCAACCACCAGACAAACGGCATCATCATGCCAACACCTCAGTTACCGGGCCAACCCGGGACTCCCAGCAACCCATCGCGCCACGCGATGCATAACGGAAGAGCGAGGAATAACTCCCGACACGCCTTCCGCGAGTTGCTCGACGTTGGCGAACCTAGCCAGTCACATCACACCTGGGTTCACCGCGTTCAAGACGGGGCACATGCGAGCGTCAAGTTCGAACGATCCGGGGCCAGAATCAAGTAAGTTATCTCGTCACCGAGTCCACCTGACCCTTGTAAGCCCCGGCTCACCCAACCAACCCAAAACCCTAAATCTAACCAATCATTCCAGCTCACCTAAATCCCAGGTTCATGCAGCTATGCCCCGTTCAAACCCTTTTGCTCCAGCCCGTCTTAACCCCCAATCCGAAACTCCTCCAAAAGGATCCGAACAACTTAATAAAGATCCGCCAAGACCCAACAGAGATCCGACAAGAATCCAGGATATTACAGTGGGAGTCTGGCGAAGCAACTCTACCGCACGACCAGGTGTTGTGGGAAGAGTTTGTGGAACATTTCTGACGAGGGGTGATCTCGCGCCTGGTCCTAAGTCGTCGATGTTGTTGACGTCACCACTAATGGGGGATCTACAAGGTAGGAAACAGATCAGAGGAGCCTAGGGTTGGAACCCCAGAGAAAACCCTCTAATGCTTAAGTCAGCGAACTGGCGGAGTGCAAGTGGAAAATAGAGTAGGAGAAGAAGAGGGGGGCACGAGATCGCTCTCCACGAAGCGGTGTGGTGTTACGCGCTCAGGGTCCTTCTGTCCTCTTTTCGGAGAGTTTTCTTGGAGTTTATATAATTACCGCTGAGGGGTACTTGAAGGGACTGGGGGCATTATGCTGCAAGGGAAGACCCTTCCTCTCCCCTGCCCTTTGGAGTGTTCCCGTTCAAGTGGTGATGAGATCCCCGCCGGGAGTTATGTCCTGTCAGATGGGGTTCAGAGTGTTAAGATATCCCCTAATGAGTCATTTGGGCTTCTCCCGAGTTGAGAGTGGTGCTATATCGATTACGCTCGGGTGCCATTTAGGCTTTTCTGAGCGACCGATGCTCGGACTTCCGGGCCAAGCGACCGACTAGGAAGATCTGTTTCGAGGATGTTTGGGCTTTGAGATGGGCGGGCCCATTCATGGGGCTATCGCTTTGGGGAGCTCAGCCTGGTTGGGTAACGTTGGCCCTAATTGGGCTAGTTTGGACCTGGTTCGGCCACCCTAATCCATGCGTATAACTGGGCTGCGAATTTTTCGCTCTCCACTTGCCCCCTACTGCCGAGCCAAAATATGGGCTCAGAGAGTAGGATGCTCTGGGGTAGCATTGGTGGCTCGGGAGGGGATATGGTTACTAGTAGGGGCCTTTTAATGTGGTTGTCGTGGGGGCATATGTATGATGATAACGCTTCTCCTTGAGCTGGTACAGGGGAACCATTCTCAAAGCTTAAAACGTCGCGACGCATCGCGTTAGGGAAGTTGGGATATATATGCAAATGCTCTTGTATACTTGCGTCTTACGTTTTCTCCGCTAGGGCTTTTTCCTTCTATAGTGCCAGTGTTGAGAGGATCCGTGCGCCGTGAGAGTGACCTGAGGGAGCATAGAATAGTAGAAGCGTTAGATGAATTGGCAGAGATCACGGTGGCAGCGATCCGTCAACCTCTGTCTCCTCTAACCTCTTCCAGTGTGGTCTGCTCTTCTTCATTCAATCCTTCGCGACCTTCCATGGTAGAGCTCGATCCTACAGTTGAGGCCCGGGGACTCAAACAAGGTGCAGGGGGTTCGGTGCCCAGTCATCCTCTGCGCAGTGAGCTAGGTGAGGCCGAAGTGAAGGAGATTGAGGCTCTTTACGAACTATCATGGTACTTCTTTTCCCCGGCCAAACCTTACGAATCATGGCTAGATACTCGTTCGGGCAACTTCTGCATTTTTCTACTAGCTTGAAAGTGTGGTTTCTGCCTTCCTCTCCATCCCTTTGCCGTACATCTATGAGCTGGCACCAATTCAGTTGGTAACCAACTCTTACACTTTCATCTTCTCCTTTATTTTTCTTTGTCGCCAATGGGGCATTGATCCCTCTTTAGACCTCTTCCATGCTTTCTTCAAGCTGAAGGAACACACCCATGCTGGGAAGGGCTTCTTTTATTGTTCAGGCAAGGAAGAGGAGGGGTTGTGTGGTGCTCACCCCTCGAGATTCTTCGCACAAGGGATGTAAGACTCAGTTTTTCTGGGTTAGGTCTACTAAGGGGAATCCTTGGGGGTTCCCCGAGACACCCACCTTTCATCTGGTGATCCCTTCGAAGTCGGCAGTGATTCCTCCAGAGCTAGGGGAGGAGATTAAAATCCTTCAGGAGAATCGCAAGACCACTATCGAGCTGATGACTTTGGCCAACATAGAGGAGCACCCTCTCTTGCCGCTACCACCCGGTTGTTGTGTCTCCTCTGGATTTAATGTGTGATTGTCTAAGTTTTAATGATGGCGATGATGTGTTGATTTCATTTTGATGTATTGATACATACCAAGGTCAGTGCACACTTTCTCTTCATGCATATCAAGTCCGTGCATATTCTGTAGAAATGCACATAAGGTCAGTGCATGTTTCGCCATTCGCATGCAAGGGTCGGTGCAATTCATGTCTCATGCATATAAAGGTCGGTGCATACTTTGTATGACTACATATAACATTTGTACACGTCTTGTATGACTGTGTACAAGGTTGGTGCATGTTTTTCTAGAAATTCACATGAGGTCGGTGCAGCTTTTGAAGAATGCATTTGAAGTCTGTGCACACCTTGCATGACTCCATATAAGGTCGGTGCAAGTTTCTGTAGACGTGTGCATATGGTCGGTGCATGTTTTGCATTATGCATGTAAAGGTCAGTGCACGTTCTATATCATGCATATAAAGGCCAGTGCTTATTTTGTATTACGCATATAAGGGTCGGTGCACATTGTTACCTTAGGCATATGAAGGGCAGTGCATATTTGTCATATGCATGAAAGAGGTCAGTGCATATCTGCGTCTTATGTATACCAAAGTCTGTGCATATTCATGCACTTTGTCTATCAAGGTCGGTGCACATAACCATTTGCACATGCTAAGGTCTGAGCACATTTGTATCTTTGCATATGTGTTGTACGTGGTCGAAGCACATTGCTTGTGGTAGGGTCCCCCCATTGTCTTCATCCCCCATCATTTCCATTCAGCCTTTTCTCTTCATTTTCCTTCATTGATTCATTCTTTTTTTTTCATTTTTTTTGTCCTTACTCGTTGACACTTAATGGCGTTTGCCGAGACTGTGTCGGACTGGGTCCCTTGCAAGCGTGCTGGGGAAGGACACTAAGGAGCATACCAGCGGAGGAGCTGGGGCTATGCCAGGGAACAGCACACAAGGGGTGTGCCGGGGAAGGCCGTAGGGGGCGTACAGGTGAAGGGCTTCAGACTGTACCGGGGGAGGTGCGCTCCAGGGCGTGCCGGCGAAGGCCGCTCAAGGCGTGCCGGGGAAGGGCCGCCTGGGGTGTGCCAGGGAGGACCCGTTTAGTGGAGTCTTACTCTACTTTTTTCTTATTTCTTTTCCTCCCTTTTTGCTTACAGTGGAACCATCCCCCCCTTCATGGTCTTTATTTCTCGTTGCCTGTAGTTCGTTCTGATCTTTGTTTGTTGCACTTCACAGATAAATGACTGCCCCGAGCAATTCTTCTACTCCCGTTGCTGCTGGTGCCAGACATGTCCTTCCGCCTCTAGTGCCGGCCGTCACATGGTTCAATGTTGAAGATTTGGACTGTGATCATGCCGAGGTAGCGGCACTAGCCAAGTCCTCAGGCTCTGACACTGAGAGCGTGGACGTCCAGAGGCTTGCCAGGGCTGAGAAAGGCTTCACCTTCGACCATACTACAGGGAGCTATAAGGGAGACTTCCCGAAGGATAGGCACTTGCTCCGCTTCCTTAAGCAGTTACGGTCTCGGGAGAGGCAGGAGCTGTGGACTGTGAAAGCGATGGAGCATGCAATTCTACATGCTCGGGACAGCTTGTCACACGTTGTCCCTAGAAGCATCCCGATGTACTTGGTGGGTGAAGCCCGTGAGTGGGAGCCCGTACTAGGACTGGAGACCGTGCTGCCGGCAGAAGACAAATTAGTGAGGACCCCCGACTTTACTCCAACCAAATGGGACATGGCCGCGGGCCGGGTTCAAAGTGAACAACACCGCCCGGGTCTATTCTTGGCCCCTTTAAAGTGGGGTTACAGAGAAGAGCCATTCATTTTGGACTGCCTGGCTATCAGATTTAAGCATGAGCTAGCGCTGGGATGGATTGGGGAGTTGAAGCTCCAAGATGTCGACAGCTTCAGGGAAGGGGCCGTAGAGTTTACCGAATACGTATTATTCAACTATGCCCCACTCCTTATTCGGGCCGGCATTTGTCACAGTGTCTACGCCTCCTGCTATGGTTATTCCATTTCAAAGGGGCTCTACTGCAGAATGATTGAAGTCTTCAGCACAGAGGCTAACACTTTTTACCCGGCGGAGGGCGAGACGTCACTAGACTTGTGGAGCCTCAGCCAGTTGAGCGGCTTGCCCATAGACGGGGAGCCCTATGAAGAGGTGTGCCTCCCAGACTTGATTAAAGATGAAACTAATGGGGATGGCTATTATTCTTTGGGATACTGATATCGGTACCTGATGAAGGCGTATCGAGAGCTATATCAGTCGGCCCATGGTGAAAGGCAGCCTCACCGCGGGGACAGGAAGAGGGTAAGGATGACCCTGTGGCTGCAATACTTCTATGACGGGCCAAAGCAGTAGGAAGACTTCCCATGCGTCAGCACCGTGGTTGCCCGTAGGAAGCGTGCGAAGCCCAAGATGGATGCGAAGATCCCCTCCAAGGGGCGCCAGAGTGGGCCCAACCCGATGGCGGTCGATCTGCTGACGCACTGTGCGGCGTACTTAACGTACTGGCTATGTTCGTTTGCAATATCGTACGGAGATGAAACAGTGATCCGGCCAGATGCGATCTACCCGACGTGCCAGATGGCATGGGGGATTAAGCTGCCTCTATGTCCAACTACCCTTTGCCTGATATACAAGGTGCTGGGGGATGTCAGCACCCACCAGTTCCCGCGGCAGGCCCGGTATGTGTGCCCGTTGCATTTCTTTAATGCGTGGGTTTGTTCTCTATTTTCGGAGTTCTCCTCGTGTGCTATCCAAGACTGGGGGCTCGTGCCGCAGATGCTGGAGTTTGCCAGGGCTAAGCCAGCCTCTACCTCTTTGTGGCTATATGATATCCGGGGCCGATTGACAATAGTCCCCCAAGATGCCACTGGGACTATTCATTTTTGGGCACTAGCTGTGCACTCCAGTCCCCTAGTGAACAGTAGAAGAGAGTGCAAGGATGACCAGGTGGAGAAGTACGTCCACCCAATTAGTCAAGAAAATATGGTCCACCCGCTACTGGAACCCGAGCTAAGGGACTGGGCATTGTCCATCCGTCCCAGCGTGTTGGCATTCAGAAAGGTGGAGACGTTGCTGCTGGAGCCGTATTACCCCTTCTGCTTTGGTCGAAATTTTAGCTATGACCAGCAAATTCCCGTACAAAGTGCCCAGTTTGGCCTGGTGACGCGGACCCTTTGGGGAGGCTTGGTCGCGGAGAACGCCAGAGTCTGGTGGGACTTCTTCCACCGGGTAGACGCTGCCACCTTCAGAGTGCCAGCCCCTGGTCGCGTCCCTTGGGTGACACCCGAATATGTAAAGTGGTGGAATACCCACACGGCCTTTTATCGGTCACACAAGACCTACTATTGGGACGGGGCGGAGAGAAGGTTCCTGAACCGGCAACCCGTGCCCTTCCTCGACGTCGATCCGGAGCACCTCCTACGCTTGTGGCATGGCAAGAGCAAGGATGTGGCCGACTACATGATCGCCCGCAAGGTGGCCCGAGACAATGCCATTCATCTCAAGCATATGCAGAACAACTATGAATGCACATGCAATCTTATGTGGTGACTCAGAAGGTTGTTATCATCAAAACAACACACCATCATCAAAGCCCAAGGGGCACAACAATAATGAGAGGGAGTGCCCGAAATGCATCGCATTCCGGCTCCTCTCCCGTAGCTATATCCTACCCCTCACTCTGGTCACCGCACACACAGTGCGCCGGCGAAACCCCATCGTGCTTCAACAAAAGGATGGCATGCCTGGTAGGAAGTCTCCCGCCTCCCTTCTTTTTACTGAGGAGAAAGTCTGTGCCAGCCCTGAAGCCCTAGTTCCCTTTTCGTATCCATGCAAGAGAGGTAGAAGAAGAGCACCTGTTTCACTTCCCAGTAGCTTCCAGTTCGATTCCCAGTTGCCGGATCGTGTTCGACCACTGTCAGCAGTCGTCGTCCCTGCTCATCTGGAACTCCAACAACTATGGCAGCCGTTACCTACGGTCCCATCGTCGTCACCACCCACGCACGGGTGGGCTACTTGGTGGTGTCGATCACTTTTGACAGTTTCGCCCCGGTCGTCGGATCGCCCTACTTTTTAGGTGTGGTCCCCACGGCTGCTCCGCCGCCACCCCCAGCTCCTGTCTCTTTTGGCGCCACCAATGCGCCGCACCAGTTACCAGGCTCAGTAGCCAGACCGAGCGTCAGGCTTGGATCTCCTGTTACCGGTCCCCGTAGGGGTTCCAGACCAGTCCCAGCCTGGGCAAGCACCAGCCCCCAGGCCCAGTTTCGACCGACTCCTGACGCAGACTTCACGTCCTGAGTTTCGGTCTCCACTTCTGTAGTTCGCTCGGGCCTCCAGCCCCGGGCCTCGGCCAAGTTGGCTTTCGGCGTGGGTCTCCACCCTAACGTGTTCGACTCCTCAGTACCCTACTCGGGCCATTAACCCCGAGCCTCCACCTAGTCGGCTCCCCACACGGGTCTCCTGACCCGGGGGCATGGCTCCCCAACATCCCGTTCGGGGCTCTCGACCCGAACCCTGAAAGAGCAACCGCCTCACTCGGGTTCTCAACCCCTGGTACGAGGCGTCTCAGCAGCCAGACCGGGCATACAGCCTAGGGGTTTCCCAAGGATGGTGCTTGGCATGAGTGATCTGTGTCAGGCTTTACATCTCCCGATTCCACCTCGGGGGCATTTCTCCCGCGACCTGACAACGTTGGCTCCCAGCACGGGTCTGTCTCTATCGGACGCGGTGACCCCGGCATGGATCGAGGGCCCTCGATCACACCTTTCGGTCTCACCAGCTCCCAGTATAGGCTCAAGGCCTCGGGTCACCAGCACCCCGATACCCCCTGCAGCATCAGCTCTAGGTGCAAGCACGTCGTTGCGAGTATCTATAACATTACTGTCAGCTCGGGCAAAGGCCTACACTCGAGACATCTAGCCACCGGCCTTTACTACAGACTTTGCATCTTAGGGGCCTATTCCGATATTCCCGGTGGGTGGACCCGCACCACCAGCATTCACAGACTGAATTTTCTCAGTCTACCACCTCGGAGCAGAATCATCTTCGGCTCCCCAGGTCATAGTCGTAAAGGCAAGCGGCCTACTGCTGCCACCAGCAACTCCGGCACGACCATCCTTGTCGGGGACTTACGGATTCGCCTGGACGGGGGTGAACCTATTGTACCTCTAGAACGGATCGTCTCTACGGTCCCTACTACCAACTGCTTTAGCCTCCTGCGTCAAACACAGGAAGACAAAGCGGAACTCAAAAGGGCGAACGCTTCGGCAATGGCCCAAAGGCACCAGTGCCGGTTTGGCATCCCAAATCCCATGTGCCGTCGAAGAAATAGGGACAAGGGGGACCAGTAATCTGACTTGAGAAGGATCTAGGTTACCCTAGAGGAAGCTCAAGCTGTCCGGGAGGCGCGTCTCAGCAACCCCTTTCGGGCACTAGGACGTCGCACCAAGCAAGGTGCGACTGGCCCTACAGTTGCATCATCTGACGTCGCCTAGCCCCTCATCGCCTCTCACTCAGATAAGCAGAAACAGAGATGGGCTCGTTCTGGGCCCCACCAATATCCAGCCCTGAGTTCTCCTCAGGCAGGTGCCGCAATGGAGACTCCTCTGCAATGCACCTCGGTCTTTGATAGGCTGGGGACACCCGTCCGCCCCAAGAGGAGTTCTTAGAAGAGGCAGATGGTCCGGCTCCTCAATGACGCGGTCATGGTATTCGCGTGCTACACTGCCGGGCACTAGCCTGAGGTTCAGACTGACGATCTGAACCCGCCCATATCTCACCTCAAGAGACCTCATCACTCGACTCAACCGCAGGCTCCGGTTGGCCACGTCGACACTTCTGCCGGGCCTTAGCCATCGACACGAGTGGAGGAAGTTCCCGTCGAGGAGCTTGCCACCCCCGTCAATGTAGAACTGGTCAACAATGACTCTCCGGCCGGTGAAGTCCAAGAGATGACTCTTGAGACTCCCATGAAGGAGAACCAGCACTTGAAGGCTCTTTTGCAAGACTTACTTCAAGAATGTGACCTTCATCCTCAGCCGCCCACTGGGCCTTTGACGGAGGCGCCGATCTCGCCAAGTGGGCAAAATGGTACTAACGCCTCAGCGAAAGTTGCTCGGTGATGGGAATCAACACTGAGCACTAATATTTTATTTTTACATTTGTGTCCTTTTAGTTTACTTTTATATCCTTGGGAAAGTATATTTACAATTGTAAGGCTTTATAAGCCAATGTGTCATTCCATAAGGATCTTTGGGTTTATTTACAGAATCAGTCCCTTCCCAGTGATCAAGAGCAAGAGCAATGGCTGGCTCTCAGAAGAGGAGGAGGATGACCTCTTCTCCGTTGACGAGGAGAAGGCTAAGCTTCGCCGGTTGCGTCTTAGCACCGAGTCAACCCCAGACCACCCTGAGAGGCGTAAAGTCGATTTCGAGGTTAACCTTATTAGTCGAGCGATTGACAAGAGCATATGCTTGCCACCAAACTGTATTCAGCTCGTGTGTACCCCAGAGGAGCACAAGGTCGAGCCACTCACTACATTCATCGTCACGTACAGACTACAACACCGGTCTAAGAAAAAGGCCAAAAGGGACAAGTCCATCATCTTTCATAAAGGAGATATGGTCTTGCCGGCCCCACCAAAGGATGACTTCGACTGGTCCAGGCGAGCTGATAGTACCCCCAAAGCCGTCCAAATTTTGGGCGACCTCTCGCCTCGTATCCAAGAGATGTGCCTCAAGTAGCACATTCCCCAGTGGTAGAGCTCCGTGCAGCAGAGGTATTTCCAGCATCTCTGGACACCCTCGCAAGTCTGGGGGCGACCCCCGTTTTCCCAAAAAGACACTAGAGGTCTCGGCTATGACCAAGACCGGGACTTCAACGTCTACCATGCGGTCCATGTCGTGGGACCAACCCAACCAGTCGCTGACCAGGTTGTCGTCAACACCAAGTTCAACAGCTCGGGAGACGAGGGAGAGGAGATTCTAATCCCACTCCCAGTCAGGACCAGCACTCCAGTTCCAGCACCCGATGAGACTTCCTCACCTATCCACGAGGACGTGGAGACCGAGACCTCCGCGGCCTCCCAACCAGTTCCAGAGCCTGCCTTGCCACGCCTTCCCCCTGAGGAAGGCCTCCAGAATGAAGATCGTGAGGCATTGCTGGCATTGTCAGGCAACTCTGACCAAGTCTCTGGAATTTCAGTTGAAGCTGCCAGTCCAATGTTGACGGCCCAGGACAACCCTTGTCTGGACTCAGTAGTGATGACCTTCCAGTTCCAGTAGCCTCAACCACTGGCTTTGAAGACCCATGGGTGTACGAAGCCGCCGCTGATGATGAAGACTTCGTTGACTTTCAGCCTGCTCCTCTCGAGCTGGAGGATGGCAGCCAGGCAACCATTGATGAGCTCGTCGAGATCAATCTGGGCAATGATGAGGCCCCTCAGCCCACATTCCTCAGTGCTCTCCTCACCGAAGTAGAGAGGCAGGACTACAAGAAATTCCTGCTCGAATACAAAGATTCCTTCGCCTGGACATACCAAGAGATGCCTGGGTTAGATCCCTCTGTGGCGGAGCATGATCTGGCCATATCTCCGACAGCCACGCCAGTCAAACAGCTCCAGCAGCATATGCGCCACGAGCTGGAGCTCCAGGTCGCGACAGAAGAAGATAAGATGGCAGAGGTCGACTTCATCGAGCCGTGCATCTATCCAGTCTGGCTCGCTAACATTGTCCCAGTCAAAAAGAAAAATGGTCAAGTCCGCATCTACGTTGACTTTTGGGACCTCAACAAAGACTGTCCAAAGGATGACTTCCCAGTCCCGATCACAGAGATGATGGTCGACATGACCACCGGACATGAAGCCCTATCCTTCATGGATGGGTCATCGAGCTACAACCAAATCTGGATGTCCCCCCGAGACAAGGGCTACACCGCCTTCAGATCCCCCAAAGGGATTTTCAACTACAAGCGCATGCCCTTCGGCTTGAAGAATGCCGGTGCTACCTACCAAAGGACTATGACCAAAATCTTCGATGAGATGCTGCACAACATCATCGAATGCTATGTTGACGACCTCGTCGTCAAAACCAGAAGGCGAGAAGACCACCTACGTGATCTATGTCAAGTCTTCGAATGTCTCCGATAATATGGCCTCAAGATGAACCCCATGAAATGTGCCTTCGGCGTATCCAGTGGTAAATTTCTCTGTTTGTTGTTCGATACCGAGGAATCGAGGTGGATCCCAGCAAGATCAAAGCGATCTGGGAGCTTCCACCACCCAGCAACCTCACTGAACTTAGGTCACTCCAGGGTAGACTGACCTACATTGGGAGATTTATCTCCAACCTCTCTGGTCGATGCGCACCTTTCAGCAAGTTGATGAAGAAAGATGCCCCCTTCATTTGGGGCCCAGAATGCCAGACAGTTTTCGAGCAGATCAAGGAGTACCTTCTCACTCCTCCAGTCTTAGGAGCACCCGTCAAGGGTAAACCCCTCATACTCTATATTGTCACCATGGATGCTTCGCTAGGGGCTCTGTTGGTGCAAGTCAATGAAGAAGGTAAAGAGCAGCCACTCTATTACCTCAGCCAGAAACTGATCGGTGCTGAATACCGCTACTCCCCCATGGAGAAAGTATGCTTGGCATTGGTGTTTGCCGTCAAGAAGTTGTGGCACTACCTCCTGTCTCATCGGGTTGAGCTCATATCTAAGCACGACCCCCTGAAGTTCCTTCTCAGGCAACCCGTTCTCTCAGGATGACTGGGGAAATGGGCTCTCCTGCTCATGAAGTATGACATCACCTACGTCCCTAGAAAAGCAATCAAGGGGCAGGGCATGATTGAATTCTTGGCAGCCCATCCAGTACCGGAGGATTCTCCCTTCAACGCGGAGCTTCCAGATGAGGAATCTCTTGCTCTTCCACAGCCACAACTGACCAAACAGAGCGGAGATGTCTTGCATTACTGGCAAAAAAGACGCCCTCACAGCCAGCCTACCTTGCTGGGAGTTGTACTTTGATGGCGCTTCTCGAGGTACTACCTGGAGCAGAATGACCAGCCAGTTCTCGAGGTACTATATCATAGATACCATATAGTACTACATTAAGAGACTCAAGGATCGAAATACTTACCTGACTTACCTGTCCGGCGAAGAGCAACATGATGTGATGGCACTCATGATTGTGACAATAAGAGATTAACCATTAACAGTTAAATCCACAGAATAGGCATTAAACATCAAGATAACACAAGAATGGGTTAAAGCATGGAATGAGGAAATCATTACAAGCATTCAACTCATCACATCAATAATCTGAAAAATGGTCATTATATTGACCGTAAAAAGAGCCTAACGGCCTAGCGATAGACCACCACCCCTAGGGCAGTTCACATTCCCCGATGGGCATGACCAGAATGAAAATGGTCAGGCGAGGGCCGCTAAGCTCAGCCTAACGATCTTACGATAGACCGCAAGGCTCTGGGAGAATTCAAAAACAAGAACTGGCCGTTCAATCTCCCACCCTTCTCATTCTACAACTCTCCATTCACCCCCACTTTCAACCCCCACCGGCAACGAGCCCTACCGGCGACCACACCACCAAGTCCACTCGCTCACCTAGCAGACAACATGGGATGGAAGAGGATGGCGGTGCGACGGTTCCTACACCTTTTGGAAGAGGGAACATCTCCAGCGGCGGTAGACCATCCGAAAGAAGAGGAATGGCCATCGGCCCAAACGATGGTGGAAGGGCCATCCACGGCAACGGCGACACTTGAAAATGCTTCTGGAAGTGATGAAAATGAACCTTTGACAGAGGGAACACTGGCGGTGGCAACCGGACACCGATCATCGGAGGTAGGCTGTGATCTTAAAAACCCATTTTTGAAATTTTAATCCTCATGCATGTGGGTAGATCATCGAGGTAATGGGTTAGGGGACCCATAGACATGGTGTAGAAGGCCCTTAGGGCCATCCCACAAGCGTGGGGAAACAAGGAAGAAATCGCCCCTTCGGTGTTAGCCTAGTGGTCCTTCCAGTGATAGCTAGGGAAGGAAACGGTCTAGACAAGATCGCTAGAGGAGAAAAAATGGTCTGAGAGCACTTTTTTTTAATGCAATGCATGAACAGTTAATTATGATTATATGTATGACCGGTCCTAAATGTTAATTGCATGCAGGGAAAGCGCTAGACCAGGATCTCCTGGCTGTAGGTCTGAGCAGGTCGCACTACCAGACTTCTAAAGAAAGTAACTAGCCTCGATGGGATTCGCTGAGCTTCGAGGTGATGAGGCAGGACACCACCTTGTTGTACGCACTCGACGATCGGTGGTACCCAGTCAGTAGGGCTTTCCTGTTCCTGTGGGAACACATGATCCCCACGCTGGAGGGCGTGGCCTGGATCACAAGACTGAGAGTGCATGGAGCACCAGTGATGGGGACATCGTACGTCGACTACCGGGAGTTGGCGCGTGAGCTACTAGAGCTAGAGCTGACACGGCCTGGACATCACTCATCCATGCTGGCGCGAGCGACCCTCCAGGAGAGCCTAAGGCTGAGAGGAGCGGCGATAGCTGTGGGAGAGCTACCTGAGGAGCACCTCAGGAGGCTGACAGACCACGCTAGACAGAGAGTGGCGGTGGGAGCAGGACCAGAGGGAGACATCATCCTATGTCGCTTCCTGATGCTGTTGTTCGGGAAGCTGCTCTTTGTGACAAGGGCGGATGGATTGAGCTGCAAGCTCCTCCCACTACTACGAGACCTAGACGGAGTGCGGGACTACATGTGGGGCACTGCTGCGTTGGCATTCCTCTTTGACTCCGTCAACACGACTGACCGGTAGACTATGCTGGGCGACTTCTCACATTTGCTTAAGGGAAAATGCCCTACTTCCAATAAAATGCCTATGTAATTGTGATTATGATTACTATATGCTGACACTTGATAAATGTAGGTATGGAGCTACCTGTACCTCCTGAGCTTAGGCAGAGGGAAGGAGGTACATCCAGACTGGGTGCCCAACGTGAGGCGATGGATGGCGGTTCGGGACACAAGGTCGCTGCGATGCCTAGTGCGAGTGATCCAGGACAACATTGATGAACTTCCTTACGCATCGGTAAGACTTAGACTCTAAAACTTCTAAATGAACTTTTTAAATGCTCCTACATGCTTACGTTGACTCTAATGCATGCCCTTCAGGTGCACTGGACATCGTACCATGACAAGGGTCATGAGGGACACCACTAGGTGGAGGTAGCCCAGGCATACGCAGGACGAGATGTGTGGCTACACCGTATGAACATCATCGAGCCACTGCATCACTGTCGGATCATGTGGACCAGGGGCGTCCACCAGCCAGAGGTGGAGTTCCCAGTGAGAGATGATGAGTGTGTGGGGTGATCGTCGAAGGGATTGAGTGGAGAAGTCAACTGGGTCACCCAAGCACTAGACCAGGTGTAGGACTGGACTAGGAGAGGACGAGTGGTGCGAGCCCGAGTCAGTAGTGATGAGGCCTACCTGAAGGCCTACGAGAAGCGCTACGGAGATCAGGTCTTTTGTGGCTCTCGACAACTGGTGCGACTCTCTAAACTTAAACATTTGCAATTAATGACTCCTGATGCACTGACACCTTGACTTGCTACATGCAGCTTGACCCCCAGGGATGGATAGCGGAGCTCCAGGGTCTCCTCCACTCCACTATTCAGTAGAGGGATGAGTTCTAGCGCGCACTAGAGCTTCTGGTGAGCTTTATTGAACCTTAGACTTAAATGCAAATGTTTATGGGACTTGACTGGCTTACTTTGACTTCTAAATGCAGCGAGCCAAGGGTGGAGAGTGCCCGATCTCGCAAGTCCCGGACTTCCGAGTGACCACCGTGGGAGTGAGTGATTACCCGTGCCCTCGGCACTGGGTCGGCCTCTAGAATCGGACTAGCCATACCCCTTTGGGAGACCCTCTGGCCTTACTGGCCCTCTACCAGCAAGGGACCAGCGCTCACATCCTCCACTCGGCATCGCCGAGTTACCCACGGGTTTGGGTGAGTGCCGGGTGAGTTGGCCACTGATATCGGCCCGTTCGACTTGCGATTGCGCTTGCTTGCTTAGGTCCAAGGTTGTGTCACATCACTGTGAGAGAAGGCAACGTGACAGAATCAGTCAATGGAGGGACAGGGTCAATGAGAGGAGCAGACAACGAAGTGAGTCATGACAACGGTTGTGTGCCAGGAAGAACATAAACGTGTTGATCGTGGGACGACACTACTGGGTGAGGTAGGTCATCGCTGACGGAGGGCAGGGAGGAGGATGAATCGGCAAGAAGAGGCCCACGGCTAAGGAGATGGGCCTCGACACCGTGCGCAAGTGCCTGAGGAGGAAGCGGGGGCGCAACCGAGCTTATAGGGTGAGGAGGGACGTGATAGTGAGTGTCCGTGATGGTGGAGGAGGAGAAGCCCCTGGGAGGACCTGCAATAAACAAAGTCAGGACTGGAGGGAGAAACGGCCCTAACCCAGTGCCGGAGGCACCAGCAACTAGAGAAGAAGTAGCAGAGGGTGAGCTGGGTGCGCGCCCAAACAACCGTAACGACAGGGACATAGCAGTCATTGACAACAGGAAGCTGGGCCGAGGGGGGGGGGACCAGAGGGAGGAGGGGGAGGCGCAGGCCCCCCTGCCAGCCATCGTCGGAGCTCAGTAGTCTCAGGAAAAAGCAAAACGCAGGGGGAAATAGGTTCGCGCGTATTTCACATTTATGTAATTGACTATGCTAATGACATGGGATGGATGTAGGTGTGGAGCTACTACTACTTTCCCATGGGGAGGGATAGACAGTGGGACCCGACAGTCGTGCCACTAGCCAAACGGTGGAGACCAATCATGATCGTGGCGCCACACTCCTATCAGCTGTCGTCACTCTGACGTGAGCTGTCAGAGTATCCTGAGGCCATGGTATGATTTTTTTATTTTAGTTTTTTGTGTTTTTATGTACATCTATTTTATTTACAAAATGTGGAAACTGACATGTGTAATATTGCAGGTTGTATGGAGGCCCAACCTGGGCATGGATGATGCGGGCCAGCCCTGGGTCGAGGTCGGCCGACCTCGCTTCAGTCGGGACATCTGGGTCCACTGCCTGAACAAGATTGAGCCACTCCGACTGAGGCTGGCTATGAGGACCCTGGGCCTTGCCCAAGAGTGGCTGGACATGGATGAGCCGAGCCGCATTAGGCTGAAGACCCGAGGCAAGGCGAAGCTTGTTGACTGGCATATGCGCTTCCCTGCCAAATTCTAGGACTGGCAGCAGGGTGGTGTACCCATGGTGTCTCATGCTTAGGATAGTGCCAACTACCTGTTGCGCTATAGGGAGACCCACGCAGAGCGCCTCCAGCTTGGGAGACCAACAGGGGTAAGTATGAAATGAGCATTACACATTTTTTTATTTTTTTATTTTTGTTTATGAATGTATGCATATGTATGTGACACTAATCCAGATGCTCATGAATGCAGGATGCTCGTGACGCCATCATCACTGACTAGCGGGCCCAGCTGGCGGATGCCAGGCAGCAGCTGGCTGTCACACAGCTGGAGCTATACACCCTAGTAAGCTTATGCATTGCATTTTTTTTGTTATTTTTTGTTATTTACCTAGATTCCTGATGCTTAGTCACTGACTGTCATTTGATCCTTTGTTTCAGCATGCCCCAGTTGGTAGTGACAGTGGGGATAATAGGTGGAGCGTCTTCTAGCTCCCAGGCTCCTCCTCTGGAGGTCACCTCGCTCCAAGAGTAGTTAGCCGGCACGGTGGCCTACGCTGAGGAGGCCGAGCGCGAGCTCGCAGCTTGAGTGAGTACCTGCTTGCCTCGAACCTTCATTATACATTTCTTCTCTTTCACTGATTTTGAGAGATGATTGGTCCTTGGTAGGTAGTGGAGATCTAGGATGCACTAGCTCGTGTGGTCCAGGCCGAGGATTCCTGGGTGGCCTCTGTGGCGGAGCGTGATGCCCAGATAGCGGAGCTGGAGGCAGAGCTGCGATGTCATGATGCAGAGGAGCTGCCTCGTGACATTGTAGAGCTAAGGATCACCCTCCAGGTGGCGCGGAGGGATGCCGAGAGGGAGAGAGAGGAGAGGGAGAGGGAGAGAGAGAATATGTGGGCTCTTGAGGCCCAGACGATGGAGCTTCAGTTGGGCCTTCGAGTCGCGGATCAGCGGCTGAAGGACAACGAGGAGCACTACCAGAGGGCGTGAGAATGGGTAGAGGAATGCAGAGTGACAGAGGTACCACCTTGCATGGTTTGACGACACCCTCTAGGGCTCCTCGCCTGGAGAGTGGTGAAAGGAGTGATGTTGAGGGAGAGGGTGGAACTTAATGTACATTTTCTAGAAGGAAATGAGAGAATATTCAGTTTGATGTTCTCTGTCTCTTCCTCACCCTTTAATTCTGGACACATTACTTCAGAGAAATAAGTTAGTTTTTTCGTTCTGGCTTGGCCCCTTGCTCAATGAGTGGATGATTGTTTTGAAAGTGGCCTTGATAACAAGTCAAGGGCCCAACCCTTTATCAATTAAGGCAAAAGGTAAAGTAAAGATGAATGCAGCACATAGGCACGTAAATGCGAAAAAGAAGAAAAAGAAGACAAGAAGACGAAGAAAAAAAGCGAGAGACGAAAATAAAAAAAAAGAAGCAGAAGAGAAAGGAACTAGGGGGAAGCACCTCCCGATGTCGAATCATTGCCGTACGTTGGCGAATATCCTAAGAGACAAACAAGCCATGTCGGTTCCGCCACCTCGGTGGTACCAACAAACAAACACCTCACCCAGACCTTACGTCTGGGAAAAGGGAATAAACCCTTCTTTGCGTCAACACTGACCCAGTGCTGACGAATATTCTAAGAGACAAACAAGCCATGTCGGTTCCCCCACCTCGGTGATACCGATGAACAAACACCTCACCCAGACCTTACGTCTGGGAAAAGGGAATAAACCCTTCTTTGCGTCAGCACCGACCCAGTGCTGACGAATATTCTAAGAGACAAACAAACTATGTCGGTTCTGCCACCTCGGTGGTACCGACGAACAGACACCTTATCCAAACCTTACGTCTGGAATAAGGAGATAAACCATTCTTCGCGTCAGCACCGACCCAGTGCCGATGAATATCTCAAGAGACGAACAATCCATGTCGATTCCATCACCTCGGTGATGCCGACGAATGAACACCTTACCCGGACCTTACGTCTGGGATAAGGGAATAAACTCCTCTTTACGTCAGCATCGATCCAGTGCCGACGAATATCCTAAGAGATAAACAAACCATGTCGGTTTCGCCACCTCGGTGACGCTGACGAATGAACACCTTACCCGGACCTTACGTCTGGGATAAGAAAATTAACCCCTCTTTGCGTCAGCACCGGCCCAGTGCCGATGAATATCTCAAGAGACAAACAAACCATGTCGGTTCTATCACCTCGACGACACTGACGAATAAACATCTTACCCAGACCCCTCTCGGGTCGAAACGATAAACACCCCTTTGACTTGGACCTCCCATCCAGGTCATTCGAACCAATAAACTCTTCTCTCCGTCCCTTCGGGTGACGAATAACCCTTTGACTTGGACCTCCCATCCAGGTCATTTGAACTAATAAACTCTTCTCTCCGTCCCTTCGGGTGACGAATAACCCTTTGACTTGGACCTCCCGTCCAGGTCATTCGAACCAATAAACTCTTCTCTCCGTCCCTTCGGGTGACGAATAACCCTTCGACCTGGACCTCCCGACCAGGTCATTTGAGCCAATAAACTCTTCTCTCTGTCCCTTCGGGTGATGAATACCCCCCTTTTTGACTTGAACCCTCCGTCCAGGTCAATCTTCCTCACGGAACCGCTCGACGGGGCCACGAGGCTCGCGTGGTGGACTGATCCCCTCTTCTCTCCGTTGGGGAGGTGAGCACTCTCCTACGCGCCTCTGCAGACCCGATCGAAGCAATCCCAGATCAAGCCAATGGCGCGAACTCGCACCCCATCGAGGAGCAGAAAGAAAGAAGAAAAAAAAAGGAAGGGAGATTCGTGGGCCAGCATGCGAAAGTATGTACACAAATGACTTTCTATTTCAAAAAGGAGAGATACACGTGCATCAGGGCATACCCCTAGTTACATGTCAAAAAAGGGGAAAAGGGAAGGGAAGAGAAAGAGAGAGGAGCAGAGTACAAGAGGAGGGTCAAGGAGAGCCGCGCTCAATCTATCCCTCGGAAGATCTCCTCGAGAGGGCGGATCCCGACACAGGGGAATTCTGCCATGTCGCGCAACCGGTTCCTCTGCTCCTCGAGACGCGCCAGCTCAGACGTCACAGACGCCGTTTCGACCCTGGCGATGGCAATCTCCTCGGTTTCTCTAATCACGGCGGCCTCTGCTTCAGCTAGCTCGGCCTCGGTGGCAGTGAGATATTTCCTCAACTTCTCTACACTACCTGTGAGGGCACCCACGTGACATTGGTTGTCGTCCAGGGCCCTTCCGTGCTGCTCTACATTATGTTGCCGCACGTCCAGCGCGCGCATGTATTCATCCTCCTGGGCACTGATGGCGGCGAGCTCATTAGGAGCCCGGGCCTTGAGGAACTTGCGGTGGTTGATATACTTAACAGTAACAGGACCCGCCATGACCATTCCTCCAGAGGGCAACCTAGCATTTGCAACGCCCCGGTCAGCTGCGCCACTACGACATGTACCCCCCGGTATGTGAGGGAAGGGTTGGCAAAGATCACCGACCGCAAGACCAGCAGCATTTGTCAGACCGACGCATCCGAGCTGACGTGACCAATGGAGGGCATGGCCGGAGGGTCAAACTCGACCAAGTCGTCCACTGCGCCCGAAGAGGACAGAAGACCAATGGCAAGGTCCCTCGGGCACCCGATCCCTATAGATGACTCCAGACTGGTCATCGCCAAAGGAGCTAGTGGGGCTGCAACTAGACCGCCTGGCTCTGCCATCGCGAAGGACTGCTCCACCCCACTCTCGGTCGTAGGAAGGGCAGGAAGCGGAGCTGAAGCAGACGTTGCTATTGAAGGACCCGCCGCCTCTTCCGCCTGTGCTCCCTCTTCCCCGGAAGTCACAAGGCTTGCGAGCATCTTTCCCAGAAGCTGGCCCTCCTCGGGTGTCATAAGCGGTCGGGGAGGTGGAAGAGGAACCATGAGTTTCAGTCCACTCCCCGACTGCAGGAACGACACCAAGCGCTCCACCTCCGATGTCGAGAGCAGTTGTGGCTCGTCAACCTCCACAGGGCCCGCTGCTTCCTTCCGCTTCGCAACGGCCTTGCGGGCTTTAGTGGTGCGCGCCTCGGGGAGCCTTCCTTCCTCCTGAAACACGAAAGTGGGATTAGCCTTCCATCGATCGAGGCAGGTTGATGGCAACCTCTCGTAGCGTAGTTAGTGTCAAACTGACCGCTGGGATGTCAGGATCCCAACCCCACTAGTTTCGTGTTGATTGGTTGTCATTTGGGGCCGGTAGGAGTCTGGGAACCCCGGTGACTCGATTTGGGTCGATTCGTCTGAATCACCTGGATCTCACGATTTAGAGTGTTTCGTGGCGTGCATGTGGTTTTTTTGGAATCCTTGAAGGATTTCCTACCGTCTGGATGTGTTTCCCTTGCGTTGCGGCGTGCATGGGGTGTGGAACGGGCCGGTTTGGCCGTTCCGTCGTTTTGATCGCCAGATTGGCATAACGGGTCTACCAGAAACCGTTATTTGCATAATGGTCCCCTGATAGACCATTATGCTTCATTCATTGGGTTTTATCTTCGGAGGTCTTGGAGCATAACGGACCAGGACGAGTCCGTTATGTTGAGCATGACGCCCCTATCCAGGTGCATTATGGTCGGTGGTTTTCGAGGTCTGACATGTCAGATCCCTCGATGACTGTGTCTGTCTCAAAGACTGTGCCAGTCGATTTACGTGACGGATTTCTCCCCAAGCGTTATGTTTAAGGTAACGCTCAGGTGTAGATCCACCATAGTTCGTTGACCGATGCTTTGACTGGGTATGGCGGTTGATATAATGCGCCTCACCCCGTGCGTCTTGTGGCTATGACGGATAGGTTCTGGTCCGTTATATGCCCTTGGTCTGTGGTTGTGTGTTTTTATGTCTGTCGGGTATAACGCACCTGCCATTGTGCGTTATACTAGTATGACGTGCCTGTTATGGTCCGTTATACTTCATGTGGTTAGTGTGTTGGTCTGTTGGGCATAACGCACATGTTTTGGTGCGTTATGTTGATATGACGCCCCTATGCTGGCGCGTTATATCATCTGTTTGTAATTTCAGGTCTGGTCGGCATAACGCCCCTCCTGTGATGCGTTATGTGGGTATAGCGCCCCTATACTGGTGTGTTATAGTCCTATTTGCCGTATTGACTGTTTGCTTGTATGGTGTTGTGTGTCCGTCTGTCTTAGGTTCTTGTTTAGGGCGGTGTTGGTCTGTCGGTGGTTGTCTGGATTAGTCGGGTTAGGTGACTGGGTGTGATCTTTTCTTAGACTACGACCGTACCCTAATGACTCAATCTAGAAACTACCATTGTCCTTGTCTCTGGTTGCGTAGTAGTTGTCTCTCGACTATTAGGTTTTCCTAGTAGTTGACTGACAGGTTGCTCTGCCCAGAGTGTTGTTGTCGTCCTCCGCCGCTCTTGTACTTGTTGCTTCTGCTTGCTTGTGTTATAGTGGCGGTGGATGTATCAGTGTGTCCATGTCGTGTCTGGTTCCCGTTAACCCGGGCTTACCTAGTGGTTGACAGGCAATCTTGTTGTGTCTCGGCGGCCTTGTCCAATTCGAGACATTGGTTCTGGATACTTCGAGGTACTATTCTACCTTGATTCGTGTGTCCAGGTGTGCTAAGGGTTCTTAGTGTTCCCTCAGGTCTCCATGTTTTGGTTCTCGCGGAGTGTCATTTTCTTGGCTTAGGATTAGACCGATTGGCAGCTTTGTTCCACTGTGTGCAACAATCCTGACTCAGAGTCATAGGACTCAGGGACCGTTGTAGTTGTAAGTCTAGTTTGCCTTACCCGGTGTGGTCGGCAGTTTCCTGTACTGCCGTGGTGCGCGTAGTACGGCCTGTCAATACTCCGGCACTTGTGTTTCAGAGTCTTCAGGTTTTGTGGCTCCTCTTTGTTTGGTGCCTTACGGCACGCTTCGGCGTGACGGCTCTTGTAGCGGGGCACTCTCCTTGAGACACTATTTTTAAGCTAGTTCCGTGGGCTCCCGGCCTGAGCGTAGCGTCTGCGGTAGGGAGAATACTAGCTAGAGGCCTGGCTCAATGGTCTATAGCCAGTGTGTGCACATGGAGTCAGGGGCATTGGACTCACATCAACAAGCGTGACCCTGACTGGTCCTTGCAGTGGTGGTTTCCACGTGGACCTGCGACTTGGCCTCAGGAGTGGCAGACCACGTTTGGCTGGTAGTCGAGGTACTTGTGGAGTGGGTTGTGGTGCAGTATAAGACGTCATTGGACGCAGCTGACCGCTCCTCTTTCGAGTCACGTGTTGTATGACTTTCGATGTTTCTCGTGTGTCGTGGCCTTCTGGGTCAGCTCTTTTGTGGCTGTACTCGGGGTCAGTCTCTGCTACTTGCATGACGTTCTGGTTGTGTGTGTGGTAGTGTGCATAACGTCTTTGCCATGTTGTCCGTCGTCTGTGTCGGTCGTCTGTCTAGGTTTTCCTAGACTCTCTTGTTGTCTTTGCAGGTCTCCCTTAGGAGTCTGGCGTCACGTCGACAGTTCGGTGAGCTTTTGACTTTTTCAGATCAGAGTTCACCATTCTGTATTTGCTTGATGTAGTGTTTGTCTTGTCGGTTCCTTGCGTCGGTAGTTCAGCAACTCCTGACTCTGTCAGCTCTGAGTCACTCTTCTGCCCTTGCATGGAGTAGTTTGGGATACCGAGATTAGTTCAGTAGCCGTTGTCTAGTACGGCTTCTTCCTTCCCCTCTTCCTTAGCTTGTTCCCAACTCCTGCTCCCTACTCTGATTTCTTTATAGCTTTGTAGTTTAGCTTTCCTGCTTTACTGCTTACCTACTGTTGCTTGCCTGCTGTTTTAGTGTGTTACTGCATGTTTTTCTCGGTGGGGATCCGCGTGACCCCTACTGAGCCAGTGACACGAGGCTCACCCCTACTTTACAGGTGGTGGTCGTTCATTCGGCTTTATTTCCTTTGGAATTCTATTGGCTACTAAAACTATAGTGGATGTCAAATCACACAACCAATGCCTGCGCATATAGGCCCCAATCTAGTCCTGGGAGGAGTACCCGAAAGTTCTTGTGCCCATGGGAGTTAAATGATTATGGTGTGGCATTGTATCGGAGTGCATGACTATCTTGATTATGACGTTCCACAATCTCTCTCTCTCATGCTTGACTTGACTTGCGTGACTTGTGTGGCCCGATATAGGCAAGTACTTGAATAAATAAGTAGCCAACCCTCCATCTCTCTCATGATTTTACATGATATTACATGTGTGCATGACTTGCGGGGCCCGGTATGAGCAGTACTCGAATAAAAAGTTGCCACTATCTCATTGTGGGACTTGATACTACATGCTTGTTAACCGTGTTAATTTTACCCGATACCTCGTGAATCTTGCTAGTTCATTCTGGTTATTTATTTCTTTTCCACTCTTGTCATTTACTTGCATTTTATCATGCATGAACATGCCATATTGCATAATTCATTAATCACTTAAAGTAAGTTCGGGTTAGAGATATAATTTCTACTGAGCATTCGTTCATCCAGTTTTATTCTAACATTTTTTAGGTAAACAGGTGGCTGGCGACCCCAACACTCACACGGGTGGGGTCAGTGTGCAAGCTCTGGAAACTAGTGAACCCGAGTCCTTTTGTCTTTCTTGAGTCTAGCTTGGTGTCTCTTATTTCGTAAACTTGTTTAAGTATGTTAGTGCTTCACCTCCTTTTCCTTTCATTATGATGTAGCTGAGTTGCAAGTTGGAGTTTGAAATTGTAAGAGACTTATATTTGAAATAGAACTTTATTGTTGTTCCAAATTATTTTGGCCTTATGCCATTGCTCTTGATTATTCACGACTGTTAACTGCCATGTTCTGAGCAAACGACACATTCTACTGCTATCAGTTAGGGGAGTGACAAAGTATCTGAACTCTTGACAAGGGAATGGCTTGTGGAATGCATGGAAGGCTCGTGATCCAAGAATGAAAGATTAACTGTACACGTGACACGTGGAAACCATCGAGCCTAGATGTTGACACGTATCAAGTGGGGAACAGATCTCGATAAAAAGTTGGGCAGGAATTGCTGCTTCTATACACCCTTTTATCTGCTGCCAATATATTCACTAGGATTAGTAGAGAGAGGATAGATGACGCGGGACGAACCCGGTCGAGACACGGGACCCTAAGCCAGCAATCAATGAGCGCAAGTCGTCTAAGCGACAAGGCAAACACACACGTGAGTCGCGGACTCCACAGGACTCGAAGTGATGGCTCGACGAGCTGTGGCTCGCGAGGAAGCCGGACACGGTCCGAGCAGTGAGGAGAGTGGTAGCTAACCACCCCGGGGAACACGTCGCGGCCGCTGGATTCAACCGAGCGGACCGATACCGAGGGATCGGTTCTGATGTGCACTCACTCACTGGCAGCAAGAACTCACAGGAAATAGTGGAAATATGGATCGGGCACTCCTCACTGGCGCTGCGATTGGAACTAATACTAGACAAGCAGAGTGGAGAGGCAGCCACACGTACCTAGCCCGTCCGAAGGACCGGCTCCGGTCAAAGACGAGGGCGCGTCGGGGAGCGTGCGCACCCGGTGGTCACACTGCTTTGAGGAAGCTTGGTGACGATCCCTACTAGTACATCGACTACACTCCACACAGGGAGGGGTTCACGGGGAGGGGAAAATAATTACATGCACTACCCTCGCATAGGAGGGGGGATCGCGGGGAGGGGAAAACAACTGTCGACCGTACACCGCGCTCGGGCATCCGATCGAGGTGCAGCCAACTCCTGGATGAAGTCCGAGGGATGTTGAAGGATGCCTGAAGGTCTGGCATTGAGCTGATGTCGCTGGATGGGGATGGCGGCCGCTGCGGTAGGCCTGTGCAGTTCTGCCATGCAGGACTGATTGGCGCAGTTGTGGTGCGTCGGCCGGTACGGGTGCTGCAGAACTCTAAACGTGACAGGACCAAGTCGGGGACGTTGCTGACTGGGAGATCTACGAGCCCTCAGAAGATGGCGGCTATCTAAGCACCTCAGTGGACGTGGTTGCAGGAATGGCCGGTGTCAGGTTCCTAGGCGAATAGCTAGACTAGTCACCAATATCTGTGGTGGAACTTCCAGTGCTGGCCTCAGATCGGGACAAGACCACTTGCGTTGGTTCCGTATCATCGAAAGCTGCAACTTTTCTGAAGACCATATGACCTGAAACTGAGAGGAGGAGGGGGTGTCAGGGCTGACTTGACAGTAGCTTATCCTGGGCGGATAGAGGACTCTGGGTCTAGCGCGACTGAGGGAGAATGGACGCCCTGGATGGAGACGTTGTCGAAAGTAGGCGAGACCACTCTGGTACGCCGGTGCTTCAGAGAGGAAGAACTCTCGTGAAGAGAGCTCTGACTGATTCGTGCAGGGGTGGGCGGTGGAGCTGCTACCAAATGGTACTCAGGTTCAGACCTGAGTCTGGTGTAGTTGCACGAGAATGGTCGGCGCGAACGGAGCTGAAGTCGGATCGCAGCGGGATCACTTCTAGAACGAAGCTAGCTCGACGAAGAATGACTCCACAGAAGGTAGCTTTGGCTGGTTCGCACTGGGGACGCCGGGGTAGTCTCTGCAATTGCGACCTCTGCTGCAGGCTGGTTGCAGAGAGCAGCAGAGAGGTCTTCCTGATCCATGGGAGGTCATAGCAGCGACGGGTGACTCCGGGAATGCCGTGGACGCACGGAGCAGGGGAGGGCGAACCGAAGCTACTGCAGTGGGCACCGGAAGATATCCTCCAGCTCCAAAAGACCCAAGGAGGGGTATCGGGCCAAATCTTGTAAGCGGGACTCGATGGACTCCAGCTGCGACAGTTTCTCATCAAGAGAGGCGAGTTGCCCCTCGGCCAAGTCAGCTTCTTCAATAGTCTGAATCTCCAGGCGCTCGATCTCCTGCAGTTCGGTCTCGGCCCTAGCAAGCTCGGCACGCAGCTCCGCTATATGCACTGTGAGAGAGGACCGACGCTCTGAGGTAGTGCTGGCCGCATCTTTTAATTGTCCCATCGTCCCTCTCAATGGGGCAGCATTGGCTCGGCAATCAGCTCTCTCTAGCTTCACAGCCGTCAGTTGATCAGATACTTCGCGATTGAGGTACTCCCGCCCGTTGGCATGCTTTAACAACATTGCAACCCGTGGAGTCCAGTCCTCCATCGGGCAACCAAAGGCCAGTAACGAGCAAGAGAGGTGCTCTACCAGGCTCCTCAACTGCGCATAAGATAAATTCGGTGTAGCCGACATGGCTTGCTGAAGATTACTCAGGGACTGCCATACCATGTCACTTGAGAATTGCAAGCCCAGTGGCGAGGTCTCGGGAAGCCGGAAGTCCACCCGGCTATCTACTTCGGCCCAAATATCGTCGCTCGCCCCAGAGGACGTCGACAGCAGGATTGGAAGGGCACCATCACCAGAATCGATAGCCGCAGTTGGCGTAGCCAGAAGAGTCTCCATTACGGCAACCTCCTTGCCTGTCTCCAGAGGTAAAGCCGCGCCAGTCGCTTCAATAGCCGAGGATACTTGCTCCTCGCGCTCAGTCCCACTGGCCTCTACAGAAGAAGATTCATCAATGATGGCCAAGGCCTTAGAAGCACCAGCCTCTTTTTCAACAATCTCTCTCGCTTCTATCTCGGGGAGACTACTCTGCTCTTGTAGCAATATTTTGTCGATGGCAGACGATGGAGATTCTGTAGTTTCCGTCGACTCGCCAACTGCTACAACCGCCCCAGGTCCCTCTAAGGCCGCTGCTGCCGCATAATCCTTCGAAAACTGCAAGGCAATGGGCCGCAAGATTGATGGGAGGGTCGGTTGGCCCGCCCCCAAATCAGGAAGGGGTATCTGCACCATTATGATTGGCAGTGCCACCTCAGCCTACATCACATATATGCATGTCAGCCAGCTGGTATAAAAAAGAGGGGAGGAGCCGTAAGCGGATGGAGGAGCGCTTCCTACCTCAATCGACACAACATTCAGGCCTCCAAAAGTGGCCTCTACCGATTCCAGCCCTCCTCCTGTAAGTGGATATGATGGCCCCAGTTCAATTCTTGGCAGCCTAGGAGGACTAAAGGTCACAAAGTCACTTTCGTAAGCCGAAGAGGCGTCGGCATCCTTGGTTTATGTTTCAGCTGGTGGGAGCTCCTCACCATCGGAGTCGCCGCCATAATCAACCTGCTCGGAAGATGAAGAGTCTTCTGCCCGTTCCCAGATCTCCAGCATCGGAGCGGGTGCCTTGCCGATAGAAGCAGCTGCTTCGGCAAGAATTTCTTGAGTAGGTTCGATGCTGGGAGCATCAACTGAACAAGTTTCTAGGGGTTCCTCCCCTGAAAAGACTTGCTCCCCAGTAGCAGCTTCTTTAGTAGCTCCGATTTCGGGAAGCACTGTCGGTCGGATATCAACTGCAAGCTAGAAGCAATAAGCAGTCAAGGCCCGACTGAAGATATATTGGGCCATAGGAGCCCTATGAACAAATTGCAACTTACCTTCCATCTCCTGGTGGGGCGTCGGAGAAGGCAGATCTCTCTCGACGAAGGCTGTGGGAGCTTCTTCTATTCTCTCCCTAACCCCAGCACCTATCACCACTTCCAGTCCAACAACTGTGTTGACAGTGCTGACAGTTGTAATGAAAAATCAGTCAAAGTGGCTAGAGTAAACAAACAAGCCATGATAGAATGAAAAGTTTACCTCCACCTTCAGGCCCTTGTGTCCAAGCGGCCTCAAACTCGGCAAACGATGGAACCAGAGGAGGAACACTGGCCAGTTCTTGCTCTGCAGCCCTCTTGGCCCTGCTAACGGCTTCCTTAACCTGGGACCTCGGTCGCTTCCGCGAGTCACCAGGAGGTAGCGGTGTCGTATTCGGGACCGGCTCAGGGATTTCAAAATATGAAGGCTTTTGCGCCTTGGATATCAACTCCCTATAATGCCGAGTCACTTTCGAAGAGAGATAGACTGCAAAAATACATGGGTGAGAAAGACATATGCTAAATGTGAAAGAAGCAGCCCAAAGTTGAAAAGAAGAACCAAGTGTACCTGCTGATCCCGTATATAGGGGAGTAAGCAGCCAATAAAACAGTGAGGGTGTCTTGTCTCTGGAAGCCGCCTCGCGAATAAGCCAACAAATATCGCCAACCTCTTCACTCTTCTCGGCTAGCAATGCCAGGTCTTCGTGGCCACGAGAGGATAGGTGATAATTCATGCCCAGGTTGTCCAGACCCCACTCGTCGGCATATTTGAAAGATATCAATAGGGGATGACCCAGAATGGCTTCGAATGAACCAGCAATTGAAAGCCCATGAGAATGAAGGGCAAATAGCCAGGGGGTGTTGTTGTAAAGGCCTTCTCACCTATCCTCCCTCCTGATGAACGTCCAGTATGGATGTAAATAGTCAGTCTCCAGATGCCAGTCGGCCACTACCGGAAGGGACTCCTCCATGGGTAAAGGTAGCTATTGAAGAATCACTCGCTCACTGCTCACTCGGCATAGTCCCCGAAGCATCGAACCCATAGCTATGAAGTGCCCCTTGCTCTCCACCCATGGCTCTAGATATATACAGACTTCTCTTCAGCATAGAATGAAGGTATTCGGATTCAATCCGATGTAAATAAACATTGACTGCTTGCGATCGATGGGGAAAAACATCCAGTACACGATTCCCCACAATCGCCTGCGCACTCCCACCTATGAAACCTCCCTTCTATCAACGTGTCGCCCATCTCCTGAGCCCACGTGCCGCGTCCTGGCGATGCTTCCTAGTCAAGTCTTGGTTCCATAGGTGATTGTCGAGAAATCAACAGGCACGCCCCCACCCCAGCCATGTTTCCTCGAGACCAAGAAACCTCTTGTGCCACTCGGTCCTCCCTCGGCTTTTTGTAAAAGGTGAGTGCCCGGTGCCGCCTTGAGAAGGATACAGCCATAGGAGGGGGCACCTAAAGTATGCCAAAATCTGGTGTCTCCCCTATTGCCTTATCCCACCCCTCAGTCTGGTCACCGAACACACACTCGCGCGCCCGGGGAGCGATCGATTCTCGAGGGCATCCCCCCCAAGGGTCGTCAGACCTATCTCGACCCGCGACACGCGTGAACAAAAGGATGGCAAGCCCGGTGGGACGTCTCCGACCTTCCTTCTTTTTGCTGAAGAGAAAGCCTATGCCAGCCCTGAAGTCTGGGTGCCCTTTTCCTATCCTTGCAGGAGAGGCAAAGGAGAGCACTTGTTCGCACTTTCCAGCAGCTTGCAATTCGTATTTCAATTGTTGGACTGCACTGGATGACCACCAACAGCCGTCGCCTCCGCAGGATCCAGTACTCCAGCAGCCATAGTGGCCGTTACCTACGATCCCATTGTATTTGCCACCCATGCGCGGGTGGTTAACTTGGCGGTGCCGATTGCCTTCGATAGCTTCACCCCAGTCATTGGATCACCCTACTTCTTGGGTGTGGTGCCCGTGGCTGCTCCGCAGCTACCCTCAGTTCCCATGCTCGCCGGCGTAGTGGATGCTTTGCACCAGCTTCCAGTCTTAACAACTCACTCGAGCGTTAGGCTCGGGTCTTCCATCACCGGCCCCCGCAGGGGCCCCGGACCAGCTCCTGCCTAGGCAAACGTCAGCCCCCGAGCCAAGTCTCGACCGACTCCCAGCATGGGCCTCACGCCCCGAGTCTTAGTCTCTCCACTACAGCCATTCGCTCGGACCTCTAACCCTGAGCTCCAGTTAAGCTAGCATCTGGTAGGGGTTTCTACCCTAGGATGCCTGGCTTCCCAGCATCCTACTTGCACTCAGTCCCAAGATCCAGTTGAGCCAGCCCCCTGCACGGGTCTCCTGACCCAGGGTCAAGGCACCCCAGCAGTCCGTTCGGGTGCACAACCCTGGGATCTCTCAAGGTCGGTCCCCGGCTTGGACTCTCCGCGTCGGGTCCCAAGCCTCTCAGCCCCATCACGGGACTCTATCCCCTACCCCTCAATGGCGCCGACTCCCAGCACAGGTCTTCCTCTATGGGATGCGGCGACCCCAATGTTGGGTGTAGGTCCTCTACCCTACCCTCCTGTCTCCCCAGCGCTGGGTACAAGCTCGCAGCCTTGGGTCGCCGGCACTCTGACACCTCCAACTATATCGGTTCCCGATGCAAGGGCGTCATCTCGAGCATCAGCAACACTTTTATCAGCCCGCGTGAAAGCTTAAACCCGAGTCACCCTGCTATCGGCTTCCACCACAAACTTTGTGTCTCGGGGGCCGATTCTAGTATTTCCAGCTGACGATCTTATGCCACCAACAGCCACAGGCTGGGTCTTCTCGGTCTACCATCTCAGAGCCGGGTCTTCCTCGGCTCCCCAAAAGAAACATTGCCATGGCCACAAAGGCATGCGATTCACCGCTGCGACCAATAACTCCGGCAAGACCATCCTTGTCGGTGATCTGCAGATTCGCCTCAATGGGGGCGAACCAATCATACCCCAGGAATGGATTGTCCCTATGGTCCCCACCGCTAACCGTTTCAGCCTCTTGCGGCAAATGCGAGAGGACAAAGCGGAACTCAGAAAGGCAGGCCCCCCGATAGTGGCGTAGGGGCATCCACGCTAGACTGATGCACGAGCTCCCAAGTCTCACCGAAAAAGCAACGACAAGGGAGAGCAGCAACCCGACTTGAGAAGGATCTGGGTTACCCAGGAGGAAGCTCAAGCCATTTGGAGGGCATGTCTGAGGAACTCCCTTCGGGCGCTCAAATGCGGCGTTAAGCAAGACACACCTGATGCCATAATGGCGTCGCTTGACGGTGCTCAGTCAGCCAACGCCTCTTCTCCAGGTAGGTAGAGGTAGAGACGGGTTCGTTCCGGGCCTCACCAACATCTGGCCCTGAGTTCTCCTCAGGTTGACGCCACGACCAAGGATCCTTTGCGACACACCTCAGTCTTTGACAGGCTGAGGGCACCCATCCACGCTAAGAAGCATTCTCAAAATAAGTGGATGGTCCAGCTCCTTAATGACACTCCAGGCACTAATAGGATTAAACCTAGAACTTATGGCAACTTATAGTCAAGACCTAGGGTTAATACACCTAGGCTTTGATACCACTTCTGTCATGCCCCGATCCGATAGCAGTGAAACATATTGGTCATAACGTGGCAGTGATACAGTCGTGAATAATCAGAGCGAACCATGAGACACAAATACAAGGCTAGACAATGTTGACAAAATATGATTTGTAGTGCCCCCTGGGCTTTGATGATGGAGTGTTGTTTTGATGATAGCAACTTCTTGAGTCACCACATTTGTTCCTAAATTGGTTCCATCCACCCTGCACCAATGCATAAAATACCCTTGTGAGGGGAAAGAAGTCAGGATCTTCGCTGACCTCCACCTATTTGAGGTGTTCGAGTGTCACTTGTCAGACGCCAACCTGTACCTGGAAGAGGCGAAGCAAGCTCCGCGAGCTGCCTGTGACAAAGGGAAGAAGAAGATGAAGTCGGAGCACTGGTTCCCGCCGCCACCTCCAGGCTATATGACCCCCCCCGCATGTGCTATTCGTCACGGTGGAAGGGACGTTTAGGGCACTCCCCCTTGACATCTATCCTACACTGGGGGCGCCCAGTCTCGAAGACTTACTCGAAGATGTCGAAGTACCTCCGGGAATCACTAAATCGATAGCGAAACTCGACTGCCAAGTAGCCGAACAGTTGCAGACCTTTGAAGTCCCGAACACCAATGGGCCACCTACCATTTTCTATGTGGCCGATGAACAGTCCGTCAGAGGAGACGATGATTGCCAATTCCCTGACAACCTTTATGACCCCCACGTCCCAATCTCGGGACTCCCTTATATGGCCAAGCGTGCGGTCGAAGTGGTCAGAAAATATAGGATTCCCCTCTACCAGCCCTCCAGTCAGAAGAAAATGTTTGAACAAATGTGGAACCCACCAAACCTGGATCGGAGGCTCCTGCAAATCACCAGGCACCCAGGACTGGGTTTCTGAGCAGAAGATTATTACGAGGTCGACATGATATCGACCTCAATTTCACTCGCCAGGGACTTCGTCGGAGCCACCGCCTTACAAGAAGCCCGCCGCCAGAAGTAACCCATGTTGTCACCAGAGGAAGCACAGGACGAAGAGATCTTCCTCTGGGACCCCCTTCGCCAAGGACGCGCGAGAAGAACCTCCTCTTCCTCTGAGGGATCAGCTTCGGGGAGCCATGCCACCAAGGCCCCTTCACCTCCGCCTGTCAGCCAGGCAAGCAACGGCAGCTCAGGTCGAATTCCAGGCTTGCTCCGGCACGACCCCGTTCTGTTCGTCTTGTATCGCTGGTAGTAACAGGAGATTGAGAGGCTTAAGGCACAACTAGCCGAATTAGCCGCACGGGTGGCGAACTTGACATAGGACCTCCTCCGTCCATGAGGTGAAGACGTGGCTTGATCCCGAACCGCCAACCCCGATACCTCCGTACAGTCGGCAAGAAGGGCAAGGAACACGGCAAGCCCTGCAGTCCAACGGCCAGTCGGGCAAGGCCTTACACTTCAAGAGAAGCTGCGGAAGCCTTACTCCTTCCCGAAAGAGAAGACTAGAGGCATATTCGATTTGGCCTGCCACTACGACAATGTGTCACTCCCAAGGTCCAAGAGGCCTCAAGATGTCCGGAGATGCAGTGACCCGTTGTTTTGTCCTTATCACCAGATATTCGGGCATCCTATTAAAGATTGCTACATCTTCAAAGACATAGCTCAAGATTTGATTGACAGGGACGAACTAAGAATGGGAGATTATGTAGTGGCCCCGCCGCGTCCCCACGTGACAGGCGGCCCTACAAGAGGAGTTTATACCATGTCCATTCAGCATCAGATCCCTGAAGATGCAACGGCCTCGGCGCCAAGCGAAGTCGTCTATGATGACTACCTGGAGGACCCTGGGGAGACCTCGTACCCTCCCGCGCCAACAGGCCCCGCATGCCCAACGGCTACAACTCCGCAGCAACGCGAAGTGAATGCCGCTCCGGCACTAGGCCTAGATGAGCTAGAAGAGGCCTTCGGCGTTCTCGAAGTCGAGGATGGCGAAGATCAAGACTTTGTCGACTTGCTATCGGCCCCACCGGAGATTGAAGATGGCGGTCAGGCCACTGTCGACGAGCTGATCGAAATCAACCTTGGCATAGAGGATGACCTCAGGCCGACTTTCCTAAGCACCCTCATGCCTCCTTCGGAGAGGGAAGAATACATCAAACTACTACAAAAGTTCCACGATTGTTTCGCCTGGAACTATAAGGAAATGCCTGACCTCAGTCCTGAGGTGACCCAGCACATACTGGCCATCGACGTCAAGACGGAGCCCGTGAAGCAACCTCCTCGACACATGCGACCGGAGCTGATAAAATAGATCTGCAAGGAGGTCGACAAGCTCATAGACGTCGATTTCATCGCAGAAAACTAATACACTACCTGGCTGGCCAACATCGTCCCGATGAAGAAGAAGAATGGGCAGATCAGCATCGGTGTGTGATGTCCAACGCGTGGGGAGGGCCGCACCCTCCCCCCTCCGTCTCCTTCCCCCTTGAGGCCGGTGGTGGTGTGTTGATCTCCCATCCTCTCCCTGGTGGTTCTCATGGTGCTCTGCCGGTCCCTCCTCCAGCCCTTGCTTCCTCTTCGAATGATGGTGTTGTCCCTCGGATCCCTCCTTCTGTGGCTGCCTCCCCCGCGCAGGCCCATGGCAGTGGTGCGGTGGTGGTGCCTCGGGTCCCTCCTTCTGTGGCTGCCTCCCCCGCGCAGGCCCTTGGCTGTGGTGCGGTGGCTGTGTCCTCTTCTGCTGCTTCAGCCTCGGTGGCCCCTCCACCTGCTGTTCCCTGCGCTGCTATCCCTGTTGGCGTGGATGTTGCATTGTGTCCCTCCTTGGTGGATCCCGCCCCTGCTGCTCCTTGTCCTGGCGCTGGTGTTGCTGCCTCCCCTATTGGCGCTGCTGTTGGTGTGGGTTCCTCATCGTCCCCTCCCCTTGGAGGTATCTCCTCCACTCCCATTCCCTCTGCGTGGGATCGTGGCCCCCCTTCCTTTGTTCAGATTGTTAAAGGTTCGTTGCCCCCCCTCCATGAATTTTCATTCTCAGCCACGAGCTCCCCTTGATCTGAAATTTTCAGGGTGAGTTCCAGAGGTTTCTCCCACGTCCTACAAAAATTGTCTGCCCCTTAAACCTCCATTTCATATTTTTCCATTTTCGTTCAACTTTTCAGCCTAGATTTGTCAGCTTTCTGTTCACTGTGACAGCAAGCCTAAAATCTCCACCTTTGGACCACTCCTAGATTTTTCCAAGAGCTCCCAAATTTACTGGGAGTTCTAACCACCAACCCCTCCATCTGTGAATTTTCCTGGAATTTTGACAGGCCATCTCATATTTTCTAAAATTCATCTTCAGAACCATCTATAGTCCTATCTTCAGCTATCTAGATCCGACCACCCACCAGTGTAAAATCATTTTCCCCATCCAAATCTCCATAAAACCCAGCATAAAAATTATTTCTGTTTTCCTCTCTCTCCCCTCCACAACTTTCATGAAGCTCTTGAGGTCTGAATCAGAGATCTAATCCATGGTCAAAGGTAGTTATCAGGAAACTACTCTGCTATTCTGAGATTTCAGGAACTATCCAATAGTAGCTTCAAAAATAGATGAAGGTTAGATCCGTGCAGCTCCAGCTCAGCTCTCTAGCCCTACGTTGAAGTACTTCAAAATATCTTTCCAACGGTACCTCGTGGGCATCGATCTGACATCGGGAGTGATCCCAACGGCCGATCTCGCCGGGTCGCGCGCCAGAAAATAGAAACGAAGGTCCGTGGGTAGCAACTCCAAAGTTGGGAGATCGGAGCCGATCGGCCCCCGGCCGGCGAACCAGCATGCCACCATCCCAGGGAGCGCCCCTCCAGGCGGCCCCACTACAGCGATTCTACCTCGGTCCCACACGGACCCACAGGCCAGCATGCGGGTCCCACGATCGCGAGAACATGTGCCGCCGAAGCTACGCAAGAAGCCGCCCGTCAACTCGAAACCGCTACTCCCGGGTCCCGTGTGTCACCCTTTACCTCCCTGCGTGGAGTGGGCAGTAATTCTTTTACTGTAATATTTGTGTAATAATTGTTCCGGGAGTACCGATTCGGCTGGGGTCGTCTTCCCCACGCCGAGAGCGTGGAGGTATCGTGCCCTCTCCTTTGCTCGGTGATTTGCTTACTTCGTATATACTTGTTTATGCCACTGCTAGAGAGCATGACAGGGTAACCTAGCTCGATATTTATTGTTATTCACTGCTGCGAGTGAGAGAGCGTGTCCGTCCCGTGACCCGATTCAGGCACAAGAGAGAGCCGACCACCCTAGCTCACTGTCGGTTTCTCAACTGTGCATGTCCGTACGCTTCCCCTGTTAGGGGCGATTGTGAGTTTGCTTAGAGTCCAAGGATCACATATCCAATTGGAGTCGAGTCGCGTGTCCACCCCGCATCATCGTCTCTCTCACAGAGTCGGTGTGCCTCTCTCCTCTCGCGTCATCTCTCTCGCAGAGTCGGTGTTCCTCTCTCCTCTCGCGTCGTCTCTCTCGTAGAGTCGACGTACCTCTCTCCCCTCATGTCGTCCCTCTCGTAGAGTCGGCGTGCCTCGCCTCTCCCGTGTGTCTCACCCATAAGTCATCGCCTCTCTCCTCTCACGTCGTCTCTCCCGTAAAGTCAGCGTGCCTCGCCTCTCCCGTATGTCTCACCTGTAAGTCATCGCCTCTCTCCTCTCCCCTGTCTCCCACGGTCTGAGAATTGGCATTTTCATACATTCATGCATAACATAAAAAAAAGGAGAGGGAGACAAAAGAAAAACAAACTAGGTCACTATCATATCACATCATGTACAAGTGTCGGAGTACAAGGCAAAATCAGGCCGCCCCCTCTGGCCTATCGCTATCACCTCCTCCCTCCTGCCTCTTTGATGGCGGGCCCATCGCAGAGGTCGCACCCTCCTCCCTCTCTCGTCGCAGGCATCGGTCCTCCTCATCATTCCTCTACCGCTGAGAGGAAGTCGCAAGGAAGCGCCCAACAGAGCCATGAGTAGCCTGACTCCCGCTCGGGGCCGCACGGCTACTGCTCATCCCACTGTGGGAATGGCTCATCTCCTTGTATGCTCTCAACTCGCCGCGCAGCTCGAACGCCTCCTGTTGGTACCGCTCCAGCTCTGAGGCCGCAGCTCGGAGTCGCTCCACCTCTGCCTGAAGGACTGTCGTCTCCACTGAGTCTGACGGTCTGGCCTGTGCTAGCTACTATCGAAGGTGGGCTACCTCCTCTTGCGCCTCGACCTGGCCTCGCTCCGCCGACTCCCTCGAGCGAACGCTCTACTCTAGCTCGGCACATAGGCACTCTGTCTCCTCCCCCGAGTGAGGCTCTACTCCAGCTCACCCCGCAGGTGGGTCGCCTCCTCTCTTAGGTAGTTGCTCTGCGCCAGCTCCTCCTGCAAACAGGCGGCCTCGTCCTACGCCAGCACGAGCTCCTCTCATAACTGATCACCCTCGTCGATGGCCGTGGTCAGCTCCGTCACCTGCACACATGCATTCACCATTAGTCAACTACATTTTAGTATAAAAGCATAATTCACAAGGGAAAGTGTAGGATGTACCCGCTCAGCAAGCGTTGCCTTGGCCGCCTTGGCCCACTCCACCATCTGTCGAAACTCTGCCTCCCGCTTTGCTCGGTTGGCGGGAGTCTGGGCTGTAGAGGTAGAAGGAGCATCGGCCCCCTGTCTCTGGGCCTCCTCCCCCTACTGCAACCAAAACTCCAGGTCAGTCATGTCTCAGCATAATAGCAATGCATCAGTCAAGAAAACTCACCAAAAGGGCTAAGGCCTTGAGGGAAACAAGGTTATTAATAAAGCTTGGGTTATTTCTATATTGCGCGCTCTGTCTGTATGTGTTGAATGCACTATGCTCTGATTGACATGATCGTTATAGACATCGTCACACCACTTCCGAGTATCTTCCACGCTCGGGGCGTGACATACACAGACATTTAAACATGGTGAGCGCAATCGTGCATGGACTTGATTGCAAGTCATGGGATTTGAGAAGCAATATATGCATGGATGCATGTTTCAAATAAACATGCACGGACTTGTGTCGTGCCAAGGAAAAGACATGCACGGGGTTAAACGTGCACGGACTTGCTGCGCACTTGATGCTACTCAGACTTGATGCAGGTGTGTAAGGACTTGAGAGAATATGCATGGACTTTGACTGTTCTACAATGCATGAAGAGATGAGACATGCATGGGGTTTTATGTGCATGGACATGAGATGTGCACAGACTTCTATATGCTCGGACCTTGCAACAGTAGATGCAGACTTCAGATACAGAAGATGCAAGGACTTATGTATGCACAGACTTGGAGGGTAAAAACGTGCATGGACTTACGATGCTACCCAATACCAATCAGCCTAAGTCTAAAATGTGCATGGGGTATGATGTGCACGAACTTGAAGGATAAAATGTGCACGGACTTAATAGATCATGCAACACAATAGCAAACTGACTAAGTCCAGAATATGCATGGGGTTTGATATGCACGGACATCAACACAAAGTGCACGGACTTAGGGTAGTCGAAAGATGCACGAACTTTAGTGTGCTTGGACCTTGCTACAGTATGCATAGGCTGCAGACACAAAAGATGCACAGACTTGTTAACACGACATTGGTACATGCACGGACTTCGACTCAACCTCAATGTAATTATGCATGGACTCAGTTGGAAGTGTGAAATGTGCACGGAGTTGTTTGTGCACAAACTTTGTTCTAACACAGAGCCAAAATGTGCACGGACTTGTGAGAAAGTGCACTGAGATGTCTGTGCACAGACTTGGACAATACTATAGCATGTAGACCCATGACGTGCACTGTTCATGCACAGACTTGGTATGAATAGAAGTGCACGGACTTCACATGGAGTGAAACAAAGAATGTGCACAGACTTATTTTTTAACACAAAGCCAAAAATGTGCACGGACTTGTGTCTACTGGAAGACTAAACCATGCACGGACTTTGAACATGCACGGACTTAATGTTTAATACAACGAGGAATGTGCACGGACTTGTAAACGAACAGTGCATCGAGCAGGATATTTCTAAGTCCAAAACTTGCACTGACTTAACACATGCACAGACATTCAATTTTAGACTTAGCATAAAAACATGCATGGACTTTAACACGCACAAGGACAAATGAAACGTGCACGGACTTGGGAGATGACAATAAAATGTGCACGGACTTTGAATGTCAAGCAGCAAACTTGTTTGGCACAAACCAACCATGCAGACGATCAAGTATGCACGGACTTGAGAAATGTAAGCCTGTGGAATGTGCATGGACTTTGTGATTTCATGCCTTAACCTTATATGATGCACTTTGAAGATTCTGCACGAACTTTAGAAAGTGTGCACGGACTCATGTTCTTGCCCAAGGCCAGAGCATGCATGGACTTTTAATGCATCATGCAAAACCTGTATGGACTTCTAAATGCACTTAGAGAAAATATGCATGGACTTGCAGCAACAACTACAATAGGCTCAATGCAGACCTCCTAAATGCACTTAATAGACCTTCTATAAACAATGACTCTCCTCAATGCACAGACTTGCAGCATCAAATGGAACAGGCAGGACAGTTCCAAGCATACCAAGCTCAACACTAATTATGCATAGAAGTTGGTGACTAAATCAAGCACTGGATTATGAAGGAAGGAAGTGACTCAACAAGTTGCTGACAACAAATAAACAAAATAACGCTCCATCATAAGTTGCTATCATCAAAACAACACTCCATCATCAAAGCCCAAGGGGCATAGCAATCTCCCCCAACACTCCATCATCAAAGCCCAGGGGGCACAACAATCTCCCCCGTTTTGATGATGGCAACACAAAATGAGTCACACAGACTCGTCAAACAATTCTTCCCCTTTGACATGATCAAAAAAGGAGATGGTTGGCGAGAAAAATAATAATCAGCATGAAAGTATATGACCTGTTGGAGAAATGCAAGATAGACATCAAAGCTTGATGAATTGATACTCCCCCTTTGACATGAAAACATAGCACTCCCCCTATCAACATGAACACAGGACTACTCTCCCTCATAATGTAATATAACCATATCTCCCCTAGAGAGCATAAGTGAGGATCACAGATATAGGCACAAGATGTAAGGAGTTAAGATGTATCTACATGAATAAACATTGGTTATCCAATGAATCAAATCTAGAATCTACCAACACAAGAGTTCTCAAGCAATATTAGTTGTGGCACTTCACATTTGAATGGTCAGACCAAGGCAGGTGGAAGGCCCACCGAACCAAAAGTAAGATGGAAGATTCTAACAGTATGGAGAGTAAAATAGTTATTTATAGGGAAGAAAACGTGGTCTAGAATGGGAGTAAACATCAGCAGACAAGACACAGGTCTTTCAATAAATTCTCAAACATCAGATAAGCAAAGATTGACAAGCAAGGTTCCAGGTGATCAAGTTGTTAGAAGAGAAACTGATCATGAGGGATTTTAAACCACTCACCACTGTAATTAGTCCATATAATGATAGACTCTCCTATCATAGAGGTTTATGAAATACCACTCATGATCACACACATCCGCCAGGTGCCATCTTTCTTAGGTGTGAGCAAGGCAGGGACAGCACATGGGCTTTTGCTCACCCTGAGAAAACCCTTTTTGATAAGGTCCTCGGCAATCCTTTGGAGCTCAGCATGCTCCTTGGGGTTCAATCTGTAGTGGGGGAGGTTGGGTAGGGTGGACCCGGGGATAAGGTCAATGGCGTGTTGAACATCATGCATGGGAGGAAGTGTAGAAGGCAAGTTCTCAGGGAAGATATCTTGGAAGTCCTACAGAATTTCCTAGACTTCGGGTGGGACTGTGACTTGGGACTCCTCGGGGGTGATGGTGACGATAACAGCCCAGACAGGGGCACCCTCGGCAACCTCTCTATTCAGCTCATGAACACTTATGAAGTTAAGGCGCCTAACCGGGTCATGCTCAACCTTAAGGGCCTTAGGAATGGATGTGACAAGTGAAGGAGAAGAGGGAATGAGAGATTTCCCTTTGGTGGGGGTTGGGGAATTCTCCTAAATTTTGGGTGTGGAGGTAGGACTCTTTCTCGTGGCCACCTTTGGGGGTGTCGGGTATAATTGAATCCTCTTCCCATTGTGGGAGAAGGAACACTGATTGGACCAACCGAATGTAGTAAGGTCTACATCATAGATCCATGGTCATCCTAGGATGATGCTCCCGACCTTCATAAGCACTACATCGCATAGGACTTGTCCTTGGTAGGACTGGAACTAGATGGGAATGACAGATGTAGTGGTGACTGGGATTGAAGTATCATCGACCCAAGCCACATTGTATGGCTTAGGGTGAGGATGTGTAGGTAGAGCTAGACGGGAGATAAAGTCGGAAGAGACTGCATTGATACAGCTCCTGTTGTCAATGATCACCTTGCAGGGCTGTGATTTGACCATGATGTAGGTTTGAAAGATGGAAGTTTAACGCCAGTCATCCTCCTGGGGGTGTGCTAGGATGCAGTGAACTACGCCCAACCTTTCATGGTTAGAACTCTCAGTGATATCGGCCACTTGCATGTACTCGACATGCGTGCTATCAAATCCTACATCTAGTTCCTCAAACTGGGCGATGAGGTCAGGGTTAGCCTCGTACCTCTCAATGAATTCTCTTTCCTGAGGTGGAAGCTCTATAGGCTGGGGGTCGGTGATGACCAAGGCTCGGGTGGGGCAGTTGGAGGTAACATGTCCTAGGTTATGACACCTAAAGCAGCGGACTCCCGAGACAGGGGTTGGTTTGAAAGTGCTTAAGAGGGGACCCTTTCCTTTGTCATCCCTCCTATCAGTTGTCGGAGTGTACTCCAACTTGGGCACGACAGCATGTGCAGGTAATGGGTTCCTCATGGCAGAAGTAGTAGGGGCAACAGCCTGGAGTGGGGTAGGGACAAAGGAAGTGGAGGGGCCAGCTCTCTCAGTGTAGCGGACCACGGGGTTTCGAGGCTTGGGTTGGCGGTAGGTGGGGACCCGAGGTGGGACCACCCTTTGAAACTGCTCGACATCTCGAGCAACCTAGTAGGCATGCTCGAGGGTGTTAACCTCTCGCAAGAAAAGTTTCTGTTGGATGCTCTCGTGTAAGCTGACCCTAAATCGAGAAAGGGTGACAAAGGCATCTTCCATGACTTGACTCCGTAGGAAGAAGTCATCAAATTTGACGATGTACTTGTCCGCAGACTTTCCATCTTGGGTGAGTTTCTACCACCAGTCTAGAAGACGTTGATGGTAGGAGGGTGGCAGATACTTCTCCCTTAGTTTATCTTTCATTTCTTCCCATGTGTTTATGGGCTCCTCTCGTCTCCTTGCTAAGAGATTCTCAATATTGCACCAGTAGGTCTTGGCTTGACCTAGGAGTTTCATTTTGGCAAACCTCACCCTAGTGGCAGGGGTCATGCGGTGATGCCAATCAAAATACTGATCCATCCCGGTCTCCCATTCAAGATATTTAGCTGGAGTGAGGGACCCATCGAAACTGGGAGCGTCAATTTTGACGTTCCGTAGGATGATCTCCTCATCATCGTAGTCCCTCCTTCGAGGTGTACGATCCTCTTGTTCTCTCCCCTGATTTTGGCGGGCTTGGTCTCTATCGTCCCTGTGGTTGATCGCGGGGTCTCCACGACCATTCAATCTTCCTACACGATCCTCCAAGGCTCGGATCCTTTCATCTAGCTCTGCTTGTAATTGGGCTATAGACTCTTCAATTTGAGCCATAAGATGTTGCTCGAGTTGAGCTAACATGGCATTTACGCCCTCCTGATTCATGGTTGTTTGTAAAGTTGAAGGGCGCTCTAGACGGCCGGATGAGTTCCTAGACTAACATGGCATGCACAAGTGCGACCTAAATGATGCAACCCTGAGACCGAAGATTAGCAAGTTGTGGAACCAGCTGATACGCACAAGGTTAATTTGAGTGGACCAGTCAGGGAAAGTTGCTTGTCCGTAGGCAAAGTAGTTGTGGAACTACCTCCCGACAAGTAGGGTACCCTATTATGATAGTTCTAGGGCCCTAAGGTTGGGTGAATACAAGCTCTCTCTTTCTGTCCACAGCAATGCACTCAGGAGACTGGTTGCATGGATCAGGCTCTCTCTCACTTCGTCACGCGACAATTGAAAAGATACTAAATAAGTGATTGGAGCACGTACCTAGCTAGACTGAAAAGCCTAGCTCCGCCCGGAGATGAAGGCGAGCGGGGGCGTGCATGCCTGCATGGCGTCGACGAAGCTTCACGGTTACAATAAATTCACTCCACGCAGGGAGGATTTAATTATTACAAAATCACTTAATTTAAAAATGAAAGCATCTTTCTCAACCTTTCATTACTGGTATTTTTTTCAATCTTCAGCTTGATAGCTTTACTGTAATGGCCTTTTTATTTTTTATATTTTTCTAACAATTTTCCTATTTCATTAATAGTTTCAGATGGCTTCTCGGCGCAGAGTATCTCGACGCGGGGCTGATGGGTTCTCGGCGCAGAGTATCTCGGCGCGCCCTTTGGCGTGGAGGGGGTGGTTCTCAGCACGCCGAGAAGCCCCTTCCCAGTGCACTATTTAAGGCACCGAGAGGCTTTCTCTCTTCATTTCAACCCTAGCTCTCTCTCTCCTCTCCATCTCGACAGTGGCGGTGAGTTTTCCCCCCGAGAGCGCAGTTTCATCCCATTTTTCTTTTCTTTAGCAGATTTATTCAAGGGTAAAACACTTATTCGGGATTAAGTCCCTCTCTATTTACGGGATCACTCCCTCTTGGTGGGTGACTCCCTATTTCCTTTGGGCAGACCCTGAATAAGGGGAGGTGCTGTCAAAATTTTCATAAAATTGTGGACTTAGCTTTCATAAGACTGTTCGCTATTCCGGGGCTTACGTTTATGTTATTCTTTGACTGTAGGTATTGCAATGGCCTCTAGCTCTACTGCTGCATCTTTTGAGGTCGTTGGAGCAAGCTCATCAGCCTAGCCAGATGTGTCTCGAGCCTTAGTGAACTGGTTGAATGTCAACGCCCTGGACTTTGGATATGACAAAATTGCTGTTGTCGACAAATCTTCCGACTCTGAGACAGATACAGTATCGACATCCCGGGTATACTCTACTGCAGAGGGGACGTGCTTCAGGCGGGGTAGTGACTATCATCCAGACTTGCCAAAGGACTGCCACTTAATGCCATTCATTCAGACTTTCACAGTGGGCGGCATGCGGGACCCTTGGATAGCCCATGGGGTTGAAGCTGCCATACTTGCCGAAAGAGATAGCCTAAAAGGCTCAGTGTACCGCGGCAAGGCCATCTATCTTCTCGGGGAGAAGCGTGACTGGGACGCAATCCTCGGAGTATCAGAGCTGGAGCCAGAGAAGAAGATGTTGACCCGAGCCCCGGACTTCACCCCCGCTCGGTGGGATACCGCTGGTGGCAGAGTTGATAAAGAGAAACCTGGCTATGGTTTATTCCTGGCACCACTAAAATGGGGGTATAGGGATGAACCCTTTGTGCTTAATTGTCTGGCCGTTCAGTTCAAATATCAGCTGGCTGCTGGCTGGTTTGGAGATGCAAAGGTGACCGATGCACATTTATTTCGCGTGGGAGCGGTAGAATTTACAGAATTTGTCTTAAAGGAATACGCCCCTCTGCTGATCAGAGCCGGGGTGTATCACAGCGTCTTCGCTTCTAGGTTCCGCTATCCCATTTCCCGAGGACTATGCTGCGAAATATTTGAAGTATTTTGTCCCTTATTCAACACCTTTTACACGGCAGAGGGTGAAACTTCTCTTGACCTCTGGAGCTTGTCACAGCTTTCTGGCCTGCCTATTGACGGCGAGCCGTATGAAGAAGCCTGTTTGGAAGATGCTGAGAAAGACCGTTCTGATGGCGAAGGCAGGTATTCGCTCGGTTACTCATACCGATACTTAATGAAAGCCTATCGCTCCATCTGTTTGGCCTATAGTAGAGGATCTTACAGGGGTTATCAGCCCCGAGAAAAGAGCAGCAGAATGAAGGTCTGGGTCGGCCAGTGGATTCAATATTTCTTCGAGGGTCCTCTTAAATATGTAGATTTTCCTTCTGTGGGACCGACTGTCAGCAAGCAGATAAGGACTCCCCGTTACAAATCAGTGCTGCTAGCTTCACTGCGCTATGTAGGCAAGGATGGTCCGAACCCAGCAGGGGTGGATCCTATTACACACTATGCAGCTTATTTGACATTTTGGCTATGTACTGTCGCTCTCCCCCAGGGGGATGAGACGACCATTATGCCGGAAGCCATATACTCAGCCTGTCAGATGGCCTAGGGGATGAGATTGTCACTCAGCCCAGTGGCCTTATGTCTAATTTATAAATCTCTCGGGGACCTGTACAGGCACTAAGTTCCCCATTCTTCAAGGACCATGGGTCCTTTTCATATCTTCAACGCCTGGGTATGTAGTCTGTTCCCTGAGCTGGCCCCGAGAACCTTGCAAGCAGATACACTATTTCCCAGGATGATTGAATTTGCCAATGCCGAGCCCGGCTCTTTTTCTGATCAACTATTCAAGATGAGGGGCATACTGTTAAGCGTACCAGTAGACGCCCCTGGCAGTATTCATTTCTGGAGCTTGGCAGCGGGTTCAGCTCCTTTGATTCATCCTCAGAAGGAGTGCAAAATGGAGGAGACAAAGACCTATGTTCACCCCATCTCTGGAGCTAATGCTGTTCGGTCTCTTCTGGAACCAGAGCTAGTCGGGTGGGCCATGGCCATCTGGCCTAGTGTCTTAATCTACAGGAAGGGTGGCCTGCTTAATCTGGAACCATATTATCCGTTCCACTTCGGAAGGAATTTCAACTACGACCAGCATATCCCCACATTAGTTGCCCAGTTCCCTTTGGATAGTCGGGCCAAGCATGGGTCCACTATTGTTGGTGACGGCCGATTGTGGTGGGACTTCTTTCATCGCCAAGATGGTGCAGCTTTCAGGGTCCTGACCATTTCTAATCGTATTCCCCGCATCACACCAGAGTATATTAAATGGTGGAACACCCGTACCAACTTTTATAGGTGTGGCAGGCGTGCCTTCTGGGATGTGGCTGAGCGTTATTTCCTGAAGCAGCAAGCGTCGACGCAGATGCGGACTTGACCATTTTTCTTTTTGACCGGGACAATGTTAGCGAGCCAGACCGGATAGATGCACGACTCGATGAAGTCGACCTCCGCCATCTTATCTACTTTGGTCACGACCTGGAGCTCTAGCTCGTGGCGCATACGCCGCTGGGGCTGTTTGACTGGCATGGCTATGAGAGATATGGCCAGATCATGCTCCGCCACGGAGGGATCTAACCCAGGGATCTCCTGGTATGTCCAAGTGAAGCAGTCTTTGTATTCGAGCAAGAATTGCTTGTAGTCCTGTCTCTCTACTTCGGTGAGGAGAGCACTGAGGAATGTGGGCTAAGGGGCCTTATCATTGCCCAGATTGATCTCGATGAGCTCATCGACGGTTGCCTGGCCACCATCCTCCAGCTCGGGAGGAGCACGTTGAAAGTCGACAAAGTCTTCATCATCAGCGACGGCTTTGTACACCCATGGGTCTTCGAAGCCAGTGGTTGAGGCTATTGGAACTGGAAGGTCGTCGCTGGTGAGTCCGGACAAGGGTTGTCCCGGGCCGTCCACGTTGGACTGGCAACTATCGACAAGAATTTCGGAGGCTTGGTCAGAGTTGCCTATCGATGCCGACGATGCCTTGCGCTCTTTGTTCTGGAGGCCTTCCACAGGGGGAAGGTGTGGCAAGGGAGGTTGTGGAACTGGTTGGGAGGACGCGGAGGTTTCCTCAGTCTCCACATCCTCGTGGACGGGCAAGGAAGTCTCGTCGAGTGCTGGAACTGGAGTGCTCGTCCTGGCTGGGAGTGAGATTAGAATCTCCTCTCCCTCATCTCCCGAGCTATCGAACTTGGTGTTGACGACAACCGGGTCAGCGGCTGGTTAGGTTGGTCCCACAAAATGGACCACATGGTAGACACAAAAGTCTGGGTCTTGGTCATAGCCGAGACCTCTAGTGTCTTTTTGGGAAAACGAGGGTTGCCCCCGGACTTGCGAGGGTGTCCAGAGATGCTGAAAATACCTCTGCTGTATGGAGCTCTGCCACTGGGGAATGTGCTACTTGAGGCACATCTCTTGGATATGAGGCGAGAGGTCACCCAGAATTTGGACGGCTTCGGGGGGACTGTCGGCTCGCCTGGACCAGCCAAAGTCATCCTTTGGTGGGGCTAGTGGGACCATGTCTCCTTTGTGAAAGATGATAGACTTGTCCCTTTTGGCCTTTTTCTTGGCCTGGTGTTGCAGCCTGTAAGTGACGATGAACGTCATAAGCTGCTCGACCTTGTGCTCATATGGGGTACACACGAGCTGAATGCAGTTCGGTGGCAAGCATATGCTCTTGTCGATCACTCGACTAATAAGGTTGCCCTCGAAATCGACTTTGCGTCTCTTAGGGCGGTATGTGGTTGACTTGGTGCTAAGACGCAGCCGGTGAAGCCTAGCCTTCTCCTCATCAACGGAGAAGAGGTCATCCTCCTCCTCTTCTGAGAGTCAACCATTGCTCTTGCTCTTGATCACTGGGAAGGGACTGATTCCATTGAAATAGAGAGCGGCATCGGCCAGATTGCATTCTACTAGAGTAAACAGAGATAGGTCGGCAAAGACCGCCCGCTGCTCCCCCTCCTTAATGTATTTGAGACACTGGTGGAGGGTTGAGGGAATGACCTAGTTTTCATGGAGCCAAGGTCTACCCAACAGCACTTTGTAGGATGTGTTGGAGTCGATGATGTAGAAAGTCACCTTAGAGGCGAAGTCATCGAGTACCAAGTCGACATCCACTCGACCGAGGACTTCCTCGATTTTCTGGTTGAAGCCGGATATCTTGACCGCCTGAACCTTTTGGAGGAAAGGGGTCAGATATAAAGTCTTGAAAGTCTTAAGGGACATGATGTTGACAGCTGCACCGGCATCCACCAGAATCCAGTTTACTTCATGCCCATTGATTTTCCCCTTCTGCAGAGGGGCCGGTTATGGCACAGAGGAGAGAGCAGAAAGTCTTTCTCCATGAAGGTGACAACGGCTGTAAAAGCCTCATATGTGGCAGCTTTTATTTCTGCTACGTGCCCTTCATAGACTTCCAGCTCTTGACGTATCTTGATAAGAGTTTCCCTCAAATCATTACTCCAAGCTATGGCTTCCCAGATTGTGATGCTGGCAGGGAAACACATCATCTGGTGGAGGACCTTCTGGTCAGCGGGAGCTCGAGCATCCTCTACTGACGGCAGTATGTCGGGCTAGATCTATTGTGAGCTGTCGCGCCACTCCTCATCATGGAGTTGCACTGCCTTGCCCTTATTGCTGGGATCAGGCTGACCGTGACCAGCCGCAGACTCTTGGAAGAGAGAAGCCAATGACGGCTCTTCTGGAGATGGCTGAGGGGCTGGTCCATCCTTGTCGGATGGCCTTGCTTGTTCTGCAGGGCAGGCCAGAGCTGGTGTTGGAACTGGAATGCTAGCGGCAGTCCCCTCGATGCCAGTTGGGTCAAAGATGCTGGGTTGCCCCCAGATCTCCACTGGTGGGATCGGGGTAGGTTGTTCTCCTCAGAGGAGGATAACCCGTTCGGGATCGAAGGGAGAGGGGAGAAGAGGCGGCTCAAGGGCTCTACCGCAACCTCTGCTACATCCACGACCACGACCTCTGCCACGGTCGGTGTACTCTAGAGCTGGTTGCGGTCTGGGTGGTGCCACAGCCCTTTGTCTGGTTCTAGACGCTACTGGCTCGCCTCGTCGGGAGGCGTTGATATTGTCTGGAGGTGGGATGGCCACCATGTTGCAGGTGCAGCCACGAAGCATCTGTTCCAGCTGAATATAAGGGTTTTTCAACTTGTGTTAATTGGAAATATTTCTTTGCCGTGGGATCGACCCGTTCTTACCACTTTACTCTAATTCAAATCTTTTTAAGTGAGTGGTGTGGTTATTTTTGAAATTATGACACGACTTTTGATGACGAGTTTAGTGACTATCAGGCTTCCGATGGCTCTCGACATGGGCATCAAATGCCTCAAATCCTATGGAGACTCTCAGCTAATAGTCTGACAAGTCCTCAGCATCTATGACGTGCGAAAGCCTGAATTGGTTCCATACCACGCCACCATCACCAGACTAACCCAGAAGTTCTATTTCTTTGAGATAGATCACATTCCCAGAAGCAGCAATGCCCAGGCAGATGCCCTGGTAAAATTGGCTGCGACCATTAAACTCCCGCTTGAGGGCGAGGTCGACATCACAGTCAAACACAGAAGACTGATGTCAGGCTCACTCAAAGGTAGCTCCGGTCTCATTATCTACGAGGTCCATGACCCCGACCAGAACACTGTTCCAGAAGAAGAAGATTGGCGTGAGCCTATCATCAAGTTCAAGAAAGGGTGTCTCCCTCCTGACCGAGCTCAAAGGGTCCAGCTACTCCGCCGAGCACCATCGTATGAGTTGATCGGTGACTCCCTGTACTGACTCATCCATGAGAAGGACAAGTCGATTCTCCTGAGGTGCATCTCCTCAGCTGAGGCTCAAGTTATCATGCATGAGGTCCATTCCGGATTATGCGGTGCTCACCAGGCCAGAGATCGAATGAAGCATAACATCAAGCTCAAAGGCTTCTATTGGCCCACCCTGTACGTGGACTGCATTCAGTACGTTCGCACATGCCATCAATGCCAAGCCTTTAGCCCAGTACCCAGAAGACCTCCTAGCCCACTGCATCCTACAGCCCCCACCTCGATGTTCGCCGAGTGGGGCATGGACATTGCGGGGCCTTTCCTGCCATCTTCAAAGGGCCATAAATACATCTTGGCCGCCACCAATAACTTCTCTCTCTGGGCGGAGGTCCTTCCCCTATGGGAGGTCACCGAAAAAGTGGTCGCCAGATTTGTCTAGCACAACATCATCTACCGATTCGATACACCCAGTCGCATAATATCCGACAACGGAATGCCATTCAAGAATAAGGCCGTATATCAACTAGCGGCCAAATTCCATATCAACTGGAGAACCTTTTCGGTCTACAACCCCCTGGCCAACGGCTTGGCCAAAGCTTGCAACAAGACCCTCTGCAAGCTCCTGGCTAAAATTGTTAGCCACCGAAAGTGTGATTGGGGTGAGAAGGTCTTCGAGGCACTATGGGCCTACAGGATGATCTATAAAACCCCCATGGGATGCTCCCCATTCTCTCTCGTTTACGGGGCAGAAGTTGTTATCCCCATCGAAATCTAGTTAGCCTCTTATCACGTGGCGATACACACTGGCCTAGCTGGCCCTGATAAAGATGAAAAATAGAGAAGGCTAGAAGAGCTCGTCGATCTAGAAGGCAAGCGGCTTGAAGCCTATAAGCACCTGCAAGTATACCAGGCCCGCATGGCGCGTGCCTATGACAAGCTCGTCAAGTAGTGAGCCTTCAAGCAAGGCGACCTTGTCATGATCAAGGAAAAAGAAGTCATGGTAGGGCGCTCTAGTGAAAAACTACAGCTGAATTGGTGAGGTCCATACATCAGTCACAATGTCTACGAGGGTGGGGCGTACATAGTCATTGACCACAAGGGTCACAAACCCTTCCCACCTCTCAATGGCAAATGCATGAAGTTATACTCTACACCAGAACATGAGTTTACACGTCATCCAGGCTAAGGCATGCACCCCAGCTGTAACCAGCGAAATTGGTCTTCTCCCGCTGGAGGCCTAACTGGTCATTGCCTTTAGTCTCCCGTTCCCAGCCAAGCAACAGGGCCAGCCAAGCCCTCTCAGAACCACTGTCAGGCACTCTTAGGGGTCAGCCTCTTGCCTTCATCCTTGCGACAACAAGAGCGAGGAGGCTCTAGCGCCAGCACCAACCTAACAATTAGGCTCCCAGGTAAGCAAAAATAACAACAACAAAAAAAAAACAAATAGAAAAGATGGGGTTAAAAATAGAGATGCCTCGGCAGACCCAGTTGTCCTCATCGCAAGGAGGGGACTGGGGGAAGAAAGGCCAAAAACCCAGCTGAGGCGAAAGTCCGCAAGGGCACCTCAGGCAAAATCGGGAAACCCCTCGACGTGAAAACTCGCAAGGGTGCATCGGAAAAAGCTAAAGATGGTCGGCTCTGGCGAAAACCCGAAAGGGTGGTAGAGCTGATAATGAGATCATATACCTCTTCCAACTAGTCAGGGTGGCCTTCCACCCACTCCTCGATAGGCCATGGGCCTCCCCGGTTATCAGCCTTCGATTGATCCACATTCCCAGATCATTAACCCCACACTTCCCAGTCAGTGCCCATATCACCCTACTTAGCTTATTTTACCATCGACCTCTGCTCTGCCATGGTGGGCCGGCAAGTTCCAGCATCCATGAGGCACCCGTGTCACCATCCCAATAAGCTCATTCCAGATTCTTGTCGCTCTACACTCCTACATTCTACACCCCTATAATCCAGGATCCCCAGTTGCCAATTAGCCCCAGTTTAGCTATCATGATCCCAGTCATAACCTCAATTCCTCTTGCCTCCCTGACTTGCCAATTATGACCCTAGTTGCATTCTACCACGACAGAGCGGCTCCCAGTCCCATGACTGGATGATTTGTAAGAGCCCTTATTAAGAGTGGGACCATATCCAGTCATCTACGTCTTCCAACTCCAGGTTACGTCCCTTGACAGCAGTGTGCTACGGACGACAATCTCTAGACTATAAATAAATAAATAAAAATGGGGTTAAAAATAGAGATATCCCGGCGGCCTCAGACAACTCTCTTCACGGGATTACTGAGGTCAAAAATTGCCACCAACCCAACTGAGGTAAAAATCTGAAATGGCGCTTTAGGCAAAATCGGGTAACCCCTCGATGTGAAAACCTGCAAGGACGCACCGGAAAAGGCAAAAGGGGGCCAGCACTAGCGAAAACCCGCAAGAGCGGTAGAGCTCGTAAAGAGAATAATAAAAAAAAACTCTCTCCCTCTCTACTCCTCACCGAGGAGGATCGTCGACCACAACGTCTCACTGACGACAGACTCAACACCATTCCACAACAATGGTGGCCAACACGCCCTCGAGAGTCGGCCATCACCAGTCCCAGTTCCAGTCCAAGTATTCCGGTTACAACGCCTTCGCAGGCCAGCCGACCAACTCCAGTTCCAGTCCCAGTATTCCGGCTACAATGCCTTCGCAGGCCAGCCGGCCAGTTCCACTTCTAGTGCCAGTCCCAGTATCTCGGCTACAATGCCTTCGTAGGCCAACCGGTTAGTCCCAGTTCCAGTTCCAATCCTAGTATCCCGGCTACAACGCCTTCGCAGGCCAGCCGGCCAGCTCCAATCCCAGTTCTAGCCCCAGTATTTCGGATACAACACCTCTGCAGGCCAGCCGCCCAGTTCCAGTTCCAGTCTCCAATCCCAGCATTTTGGCTACAGCGCCTCCACAGGCTAGCCGCCTAGCTCCAGTCTTAGTTTCCAGTGCCAGCACCCCGGCTACCTCGCCTTACAAGCCAGCCGGTCAACTCCAGTTCCAGCCCCCATCTCTGGTTGCAATTCTGGTTCCAACGCCAGTCCCAATCCCAGACTCAGCTTCAACCTCCAATTCTTGTCCCAGTCTCAGTTCTTGGCCACAATGCCTTCTGAGACCACCCGGCCAGCCCAACTCCAATCCCCCAGGCCAATGTGAATTGCATTTCCAGCTAACAACATGTCAATAGCGGGTACACCACCATTCGGCCTATTGCCGACACACTCCAGAATCACCCTAGTAGCCCTAGCCGCGTAGACCGTCACGTTCCCATGGGACTACGTCGGCCTCAGACCACCCAGGCTGTTACTCTCCAGGGGACTAGCCCTCCAACATCCAGTCACTTTCACCACTTCCCAGTACTCAGCCCCCAGTCCCCAGAATCTAGTATCCCTGTCCCAGTACCTAGCACTCAGTTCCCAGTACCCAGCACTCAATTTTTAGTACCCAGCGCTCAGTGCCTAGTACCCAGTACTCAGTTCCCAGTACCCAGCGCATAGTTGCACCATTCTCCATGATCAGTCCCCTATGCCTACACCCAAAATCAGGTAACCCTAGCCCTCTACCCCCTATATCGATACACAGTAGAAGAATCAAGCACGACTAATAGTAAGCGGTCGCTAGTCCATATACATGACATTGCTCCATAAGAAAAAAAGTGAGACAACTTAGCAAATAGCAAAAGTCTGACAAGTTGTCATTAATACTCTATAAAAGAGCCCAAGACATGCCCTTGGGTTAACAGAAGGCATACAATCCCGATGACATAATAAAAAAGGGGAAAGGGGGGGGGGGTACAGTCAAGTCCCAGACTCGCTCCCCTCCAGTGCTACCAGATGAGACTCAGCAGCTGCAAGCTCCACCTCCAAGGTCAACAAGAGCTGAGCACTGGCCTCTACCGTAGCCTCGACCACCTGCCACATGGTTCGGGCATGCTCTGCGGTCGATAACTCCTCTTCCAGGGCCTTCCGCAAGGCCTCGGCCTAGCTCTCGACCTCTCCCAACTATGCTGCTCGATCACGAGAAAGAAACACGGACACCTCAGTGTGGCACCTCATCTCCAACAAGGCTGACACAAGTTGGGCCGGGTGCTCCTATGCCTCTCAGATGGCTGCCAGCTTCCGAGCCCTCTGCTCCTGAGCCTCCCGAAGTCACAGGTACTCCGCCCAGATCTCGACCAAACCAGACATCCAAAGATCATGGGGGAAGCCAAGGGTATGGTAGCCCTGGGTACACTCCCTCAACTGCTGCCTAAGGTCCTCGGGAGAAGGAATAGGGTCACCTGGCAGGTAGCCTCAGGCTCGTTGGAGCAAGGCGGCGCCCACGCTCTCGTCCAGCAACGGCTCTGGTGGGGAGGCGGATGTAGGCCACTCGATCCTCAAGCTCAGGGAAGAGTCGCCCATCTCGGCCAGTACACCAGTAGACCCTACACAAGCCCAGCGAACACAAAGGGAAATAAGCAATACATCCAAAATTTCCTATAATAGACAAGGAGGAAAACTTGATAAAACTCCCAGTGCTCACCCAGTGTGGCTCCTGCCATGCCTATGGCGTCTTCCACCGGGGTTGGGGAAGGTAACCTCTCCTCCACACCTGTGGTGTCACTCGCCGGGTCGGAGAAGGAAAGGACTCCTCCACGACCTAGTCGTCCCTAGCAGCCATAAACAAAACGAGAGGCTCTTCCCGACCACTCTCTCCAGGAGCCGACACACGCTCCCTTTCTAACTCCAACCTTGTTCATAGCACAGAAGCATCAGTGCCCTGCCATAAAGATTGAACAAAGGCCAAGCAGGAAAGGGGAGAACCCTCGCGTACCTTCGGAAGCAGCCTCCGTCTCAGCCTCCTCGGCGGAAGAGGCCTCAGAAGAGGAAGAGCTCGAGCTCGAACTCTCCTCTGTCTCCATGGCCACGCTGTCGCTGCTCGAAGAGGCAGATGAAGCCTTCGACGAGCTCCCAGAGGTCGTCGAACTAGAGACCCTTGCAAATCAACAAACCAAACGAGGTCACTGCGCAATCCAACCTCGTACAACGACCACTCCCTTGTCAAGGGTCTCGGGCAAGAAACTCACCAACCGGGGCACCCCCTTCGAAAACCCCCTCAATGTCGACAATCTCTTCATCGCCCCTAGTTAAAGCCATTGCAGTAGGCTCTTCCTCCGCTGCCCCGGGCGTGTCGCGGGGAAGCTCACCCTGAGGCGAGGCGAGGCGAGGCGAGGCGAGGCGAGGCGAGGCGAGGCGAGGCGAGGCGAGGCGAGGCGAGGCGAGGCGAGGCGACCTGGGGGCGCCTAGGCGCGCCTCAGACTACCTAGGTTCCGAGGTAATTAGCCAAATTCCATTCTGTTATCTCATCCAATTAACCTCGATGGCAATCACTTTCCTTTCCTTTCACTTTTATGGTGCTCATCCCGGTGATTACAATGTGCAGGCTTCCTATTTGGCTAGGCCGGTGTCGGACAACAAACCAATCCTTCTAAAGACTAGCCGCGGCCAAATGAGAAGACAGGCTTTCAAGTTTGAGAGATTTTGGTTTTGGGAGGATGACTTCTTGGACACTGTCAAGACAGCTTGGAGTGTGCATAGGCATATAGGTTCTTCTATGGCTAATTTGGTTGGTAAATTGAAACATGTGGCACAGGTTCTCTCCAGGTGGGGTGCCGACAAAGCTCTACCTGACAAGCTGGCTAAGGACAGGATTCTTCAATAGCTGGCAGGTTTTGATAGCTTGGAGGAGGTAGGCTTGCTAGATGATTCTAACAGATTGTGTAGGGATATCTTGAAAGTTGAATTTGAAGATATCCTCCGTATTAGAAACGAAGATCAAGGGAGAAGTAAATCAAAGAAGGGGATAGGAACACAAAGTACTTTAAGAGGATTGCTGCAGAGAGGAGGAGAACCAATCGCATTCCTTCTATTAAGGTTGGAGACCAGAATTTTCAGAGGGAGAACATCAAGAGATGTGCTAAGGAGTTTTACTCCAAGCTCTTCACAGAAGAGAGGATGGACCACCCTGTTCTGCAGACGATCTACTTCCTCAACTTCTTCCGACGGAGCGTGAGGCACTCTCTAGCCCTTTCTTTAGAGGAGATCAGCCATGCTGTCTTTTCCCTTGCATGTGACAAACCTCCATGCCTAGATGGCTACCCGTTGATCTTCTTTCAAAATTGTTTGGATATTGTCAAGAAGGACCTCATTCTGACACTGAAGAGTTCTATGAGGGTAGGGCCCACTTGAGGCGTATTAATAAAACCCTCTTGGTCCTTATCCCTAAGAAGCAAAGGACTCAAGTCTCTGGGGATTTTAGACCCATTAGTCTATTGAATAGTATCTATAAAATTATCACCAAGGTGTTGGCATGAAGACTAGACAGGGCGATTGGCAGAGTGGTTAGTGGGCAACAAGGGGCCTTTATCAGAGTAGACACATTCAAGGCAATTTCCTTGTGACACATGAATGTCCGCAAGCTATGAAGACATAGAGGAAGAGGGGAGTGCTTTTGAAGTTAGATTTTGAGAAGGCATGACAGGGTTAGTTGGGAGTGCCTATTGTAGATTCTAGCCAAGATGGGGTTTGGCTAGAGATGGATTGGGTGGATCAGGTCTTGTATCTCTTCAACCTCCTTTGGGGTGCTCGTGCATAGGCAGCCCACTCCTCCTTTTCTTAGTGGCAGAGAGCTCCACCATAGAGCTGTGTAGTTGAAAGCGCGCCTAGGCGCGCGCCTAGGCGGTGAGGCGGGGCGAGGCGGCCCTCGCCCGCCTCGCGTCCACGTCGCTCGCCGAGGCGAGCGCCTCGCTCGCGCCTCGCCCGCGTCGGCCGCCTCCGCGCGAGTCGGCCGCTTCCAGCGCCTCAGTCGCATGGGCCCGCCGTCGGATCCGCGTATCGGGTCTCCTCCCGACCGTTAACCGCCGCGTCCGGATCCTTTAACCTCCCCCCGCGCCGAGGGTTTTCCTGCGTCTCGAAGCAGAGCGGGTTCTTCTTCCACCTCCGGCGTCCGGCGAGCGGCAGCTGCAGCGGGTTCTTCTTCCACCTCCGGCGTCCGGCGAGCGGCAGCAGCAGCGGGTTCTTCTTCCGGCTTCCTCCGGCCACCACGTCCACCTCCACCACCACCACAGCAGCTGCGGCGGCTTCTTCCGGCTTCCTCCGGCCACCGCGACCACCACCACAGCTTCTTCCGGCTTCTTCCGGCTTCCTCCGGCCACCACATCCGGTATGCCACGTTCCTCATTACCCCCCGCGGCTCCGTCTTCCTCCCCCCCATCCCCGGTCGTCTTCCCCATCTCCGGTTGTCCCCCCCATCTCCGGTCGTCCCCCCATCTCTCTCTCACTCTTTGTCTCTCTATCTCTCTGTCCCTCTCTCTGTTCCTCTGTCTCTCTCCCGTCGGCCCCCGATCTCTCCTCCCGCCCTCTCTCTGTATCCCACCCTCCGTCTCTCGCTCTCTCTGTGTGTGTGTGTGTGTGTGTGTCTCTCACTCTCTCTACTCTCTCCGATCTCTCACTCTCACTGTCTCTCTCCGATCTCTCCGATCTCTCACTCTGTCTCTGTCTCTCTTCTCCGATCTCTCCCATCTCTTACTCTGTCTCTCACTCTCTCCGATCTCTCACTCTCTCTCTCACTCTCACTGTCTCTCTCACTCTCTGTCTCTCTCTGAGTAGTCTCCGTCTCTCTCCACTCTCTCTGTCTCTCACTCTCACTGCCTCTCCACTCTCTCTGTCTCTCACTCTCACAGTCTCACAGTCTCTCCACTCTCTCTATTCTCTCCGGTCTCTCACTCACACATAGTCAGTAACTTATATTTTTCAAATTTGTTGTCTCAGTTTCTCACACATAAATAATTATTTGATTTATTTTTTTTGTTTGAGTTATTATTACCAAATGAATTAAATTTGTTTTTTGATTGTTTTTAAGATGTCTACGCCTACACCACCTACCTCTGTGTCTGTTTCTGGTGGTGCATCGTCAAATGCAAGCACTCAAGGACCTCCTCTTCGAGCTCCTCGACGACGGTCACCGCCACCGAGTCCCGGGGGGCAGCTGCTGCGGAAGCCATGGCCACTAGATTGCTATATCTAGCAGTGCTAGTGGAGAAGTACAGGATCCCCGGCCTGCGGATTTCCTGGAGCAAAGCGGTGCCACCGGTGGGTGTATATATAGCCACTTCATTGGATCCACCTCGCCCTGGGAGGTGGGGGGATGGCAACATTGCAGCCGGCACCAGCTTGTTTACTGTGAAAGGTGGGTAGGAATGCTGGCTAGCTCAACGGGGAGGGAGGCTCGTGGGGCTATTGCTGGTCCAATTCTCCCAAGTTGCTGGTTCCATTAAGCCTGTACCTATAGTGCAAGGCAGTTTAACTGCTCTGTGGAGCTGGGGACCAAGAACATTCTTTCCCTTACCTGGTTCTGTTCTTTTCTGCATAAATTATTTCCCATAGTTGGTCTCAGCGGTTGAGCTTGTGCACTTGGTGGAGGACTTTTGTGGTTTTCCTCGGTAGCATACTGGTGCATTGCTGCAAATTGCAACTGCTCTCCCCCATTTAGGCTTGCCTTAGAACTTAGACTGTGGCACTAGTGTTGTCCCTTAGGAGCCTAATGGTCTATCTATGGAGAATTAAACAAATATGGAAATGAAAACACTGGACTTGCCCATATTGACATGTCAAAAGAAGCACTGCAACTAGAAACTTGTTGACAGTGAAACATTTTCATGTGGCTATTGTTCTTAAATTATATTTCAATTAAAGATGTTAGAAACAGAATTTACCACACATGGTGATGTCTCATGTCCTTCATTTTGTGGTAGGCTTAGACTAGTATCTGTAGAGTTTATCATCTCATGGTGAGTGTCCGTAGAGGATTCGTTATACTGTTTACACTTGTATATCCCTTTCTTATTTTTATACAATAGTGGTACTACCCATGTTTTTTAAAAAATGGAGAGATGTCGGAACAGCAAGAAACCTTTCATATTTTTGTTTTTGGTTTTCACCCCCTGGTGGCCATGTCCAGAGAAATAACCATTTTTTTGCACAAACAGGGAGGAATTGTTAGCTATATTACTATTTGGTCTCCGAAGTGGAGGTGCCATTAGTTCCTTGGACACTTTCAGGGGGATAGGGCTAGTTTTCAAGCCAGTTCTTTTATTTGATTCCAATATTATAGTACAGGAATTATAAGGAATTAAAGGATATTTGAGCTTATCTTCATCTGTGCTAGGATACCGAGATTCAAGGTTTGATAAAAGTGTTTTAGAAGCCTTTTTCCTACAAAAGAAAAAGAAACTAAAAAGTGTCTGTAGAGAAGACCTATTACATGGTCTGTTAAAAATGCCATGGGAAAATGAAACTTATGCGTGCTGTGTAATTGTTACTTGCAGTGGGGTCCTTCACAAGTGATCAGTCTACTCCACAATTTTTTTGCTTCTTTAGCAGTTTCTATTGATATTTTATTCCTGTCCCCTTTATTTTTTGGTTGACGTTCTTTGACTTAATATGTTCCTTTGGTATTTCACTTGATTTTTGTAAAGAGGGGGCGTCCATCCTTTATGAGAAGCCATCAGTTGTGGCTCTATAAATAGCTTGAAAACAAACGATATTTGCTCATAACTTGCTCCATCCTCTTCTGTGGTTCTTTAAGATTCGTTATTTTCTCTAGGTCTGCTGTAGTCGGAAGGGGACATTGTGATTGCTCATGCTTTTCAGCCATGTAGGCTGCTCATTAACTTTTGCATTCCTAGAAATTACAAACGGTCTATGCAATCATGATCTTTATAGAATTTCTTTTGGACTCGGCTATCATTTTGACAGCATCTCAGGATTCGAGACAGGTGGATGGAAGGCTAACCAAAAGAAAGAAGCCAAATGAGATTCCTGCTTTCCCAAGTTACACTAGTTAAAGAACAACAAATGAGCAAATCCAGTTTTTAAAAATCATAAAACTCCCAAACGTTGCAAGAACGTTGTAACATGTAACGTTTCCAATAAATTGAAATGTTACATCCAAAAATAGAAAAGTGTTTAATGAGGCCATCAATGTATGAACGTTGGGGAGGGTCTCCTAAGGCCTATATATAGACCCTTTGGCCAACCTAAACACTACACAACTACAATGGCAACAACACGTAAGCTCTCCAATTTCTCTCTTCTCCTTTTCTTTTCTCCACAATTTCTATTTCTTTTGTGCTGAGTTCTTGAAAGCTGAATTGAGATTCGCCGAGACTCTCTTCGAGGACGTGCCGATAAGAGAGAGAGAGTCGCCTACCCGAGTGTCGTTGTATCTCTAGGAGGTCTTTGCCGCGAGACCCACACGTCGGGTGGTAATAGTTCTCTTAATTCTAGCGACTGCGCGTTTCGACCCGACAGCATATGTTTCTAACTTTATTTTTAGATCTAATTATTTATTGTTAGTTCTTCCTATTTTCAGCATAATATTCATAACATGGGCAGTGTTCCCTCGCCTACGTGGTGTTTGTTGAATTGCATCTGTGGGAAGTTTGTTACCTGATGAAACCTGCGTGTGCTGTAGCACTGTTTTCTTTTGGGGTCAACTATGGCTGTGCAGTGTGCAGTCGTGTTTCGCTTGAAAGATTTTGGATGCTAGGTTGTCTGTGCATTTAAAGCTGCGTTTTTGTGCTCATGCTGCTAAAAATTCTTGATGATTTGCTGAGTAAGAGTATGTCTGCTCTGGGGATGATATCTGCTGCCTCTGTTTCATGTGGGCGTCGAAGCTTATCCAGGGCCTTGTAAATTGTAATCTCCTCCAAAAATTTGGCAGCATTTTTCCTTGACCCGAGCGTAAGGGAAATATAGGGAACGCGCCCACATGGAGTGGCGGAACCTGACAATATGAGGTCCGTGCCAGAAGTGACGACACCTTTGATAAAACTTCAAAAAACCCGGAAGAAACGACGAGTGGGAGACGCCTCTAAGACTGGACAAGGTGCACTGGGCAGCAAAAGGGACTGGTGTACCGACTGGAAGGGTACAAAGGGGCTGGAGAGGTGTGCCGAGGAAGATGGACAGAGGTTGCACCGGGTTAGGAGGACCAAGGGTGTGCTGGGCTAAGGGGCAAAGAGACTGTGCTGGTGAATGGGCGAGCCAAGGACTGTGTCGGGGAAGGATCCAAGGTGTTGAGGGTGTACCGGGCAAAGGCCAGAGGGCTAGGGTGTGCCGCTAAAGGGCACAAGGGCTGTGCCGGGTGAAGAGGGCAGGGGCGTGCCGTCGAAGGAGTGTACCGGTGGGGGTCGGCCAAGGGTGTGCCGGGCAAGGGCATACAGGGGGCTTGGCACTGGGCAAGAGAGGTGAGGGCTGGCTGGGTTGGAACTTGAGAGGGGAAGGAAGCTAGTGGTAGTGATGAGCCTAGATGCCCGGGGAGGTGAGGAGGGTAGCTCCTTGGACCAGAAAGGGAAGCCGGCCATGCCCAAAGGATCGAGAGTAGCAGACCTTAGGGGAAGGCATACGGACTCCATATGGGGGAAGAAGCCATCGATATGAAAAGGGGAGGCATCGCCTGAGGGAGGAGGAGGAAGAGATCAACCACGCTCACCAAGGCATAAATCAAATATGGTGACAAGAAATCCAAGAAAGGGGAATTTCCATTCACAAATAGAAGTAATCATGGCAAACCATGATCATGGTGAAACACATTCGGACTACATTGCATGGAGGAGGAGGGAGAAATAGAATGAAAGGAAGGGTTGGGGGTTGAGCAGGGGCGACGGCTCCCTGCTCCCCCCTAATGCCTCCCAACTACATGACCTCTCGCTCTCTTCCTCTCTTTATCTCTTACTCTCTCTGGTGGGTGGTGGTCGGAGGGCCTCACACCAGAGCTCTCCCTTCTTCTTCTTCTTCTCTTCTTCTTCTTCCTCTCTTCTCTGTGTATCTCTGTGTCTGTCTCTTCCTGTGCATCTATCTATGTTCGCTGGTAGAGGAGGGGTTTTTATACCCGAACGGCAGTGAGCGTCGAGCGCAAGCGATAAAGGTGGGAACGTGAGGCATTGAATGGGATTTGACTTGGGCGTCCTTGGTGGCAGAGGAGTAGCCCGCGTGTCTCGATCTCCAGTCGACACCTCAGCTAACTTCTTGCGCGCCAAGAATCCGTAGGGGATGGCGTGAGATCTCCTCTACCGGACGCACCGCTGGAGGGAGGTCACGGTGTGCCACTGAAGAGCTGGAGTAGTGTGCCGCTGGGAGACCCAAAGAGTGTGCCATCGGAGAAGCTTGCCTGGGAGTGTGCCGGTGAAGAGCCACAGGCGTGTGCCGTAGGAAGGGCCCCTACAGGTGTGCCAGTGAAGGCATGCCAGTAGTGTGCCGGTGAAGGCGTGCCAGAGGGTGTGCCGGAGAAGGCCCCCTCAGGGTGTGCCGCGCTGAGAGCTTCATGGGTGTGCCGGAGAAGAGCCACCAGGGTGTGCCGTGGAAGGGAGCCAGGGGTGTGCCGGCCAGGGAGTGTACCGGCCAGGTCCCCGAGCTAGGCGTGCCACTGAACGGATGGCCAGCTTGAGCATGCTGCCGAAGAAACTAATCTGGGTGTGTCGTTGAAGGGGCACGCACGGGTGTGCCGTTGAAGACACCCAGGGCGGTTTGCCACTGAGGCCCAGGGGGTGTACCAGGCGAGGCACCAGGGGGTGTGCCGACCAAGGGGTGTGTCGCTAAAAGCACACCAGCGGGTGTACCACTGAGGAGCACTGGTGGGTGTGCCGCTGATGCGGGACCGCTAGGTGGCCTAGGACTCTAGACGAAGACTCGCTACATGGACAATTGAGACCAGCAATTTGGCGATTGAGAGCGGCGTAGACTCGACACCTAAAGTTCCCAAGAAGGGGACTACGTCAAAGAACAAGCAACTACACGCTCAAGTGCCCCAAAGAGGGAGGCACGTCGATCCGCACGGTCGTGACAACCGGCGTGGACTGTGGTAGTCGACTCCACACTCGTGGCTCGGGCAAGCCACGGGACGGTCACTCTCGCTCACCGTAGCAGTGAATAAAATATATGCGGGCTAGGGTCCTATCATGCTCTCTAGCAGCGGCGTCAAGAGTAAATACTAAATAAGCAGAGTGCTACTAAAAGGGGAGGTGGAACGCGTACCTCCACGCTCGGGGCGTGGGGAAGAAACCCGGCCGTGGCACAAGATCACTGGCACAAGATCAACAAAGTACAATCACACAAAATATGCCCACTCCTCGCAGGGAGGTAACAGGCTACATCCACGGTCCAGTGATCCTGCGACACGGGGTGACGGGCACGGGGCCGGAGCCGCTCGTCGTCCACCGGTACCGCCACGTGTTGCTGCAAGGTAGTAGTCCTCCGGGAGGGAGGGGCTGGAGTGGCACGGCCTCTGGCAGCGCTGTCGATGGGGACACTCCCAGGTGGTGGGCGGCGCTACTGGAGCCGGAGTGGACCTCGGTGCGCGCCCGGATGTAGCTGGTTGCTGTCCAACCCGTGCAGACCTCGCCGAACAGCAGCAAGAGGGACCCGGTAGGCGCCCCTAAGCACGTCCAATCACGGCGAAACTTGACGTGGACGCTGGTGGGGATGTCCAGGAAAAAGCGGAAGCGAGACTGCAGTATGATAATGAGGTGGCCTCATATGGAGACGAACACGCCAAGTTCTCAGCATTCACGCTTCCGGGCGGAAAGGATTACCGGGAAGTATTTATAACCGCACCGTCTGTGGATGGCTCTTGGAGCGACGGCCACGGACAATATTCTGACGTAAAAAATCCAGTCGTGCGGATGCGTTATAACGACCGCACTTTTCGCGGCGGCCGAATGAAATTCATCGAAGAAATTCAAAAGCCGAACAAAGACAATCTTTCACTCATGCCGAAGATGTTCCAACAATTTGGCGATATGATCGGCTTGAAACGAATGCTGCGTAAAGCCGTCGAGGAAGGTTACGATTATCTCGGAATGACGACCGGCGAAACGCAGGCGGAACGATACGATCTGAGTAGGCACGTCGATTCAATAGAATCTTCAATCCAACCTAATGGCAACTATAAGATCAGGGCTCTCAAAGACGGAAAGACCATTAGTGAAACCGCTGATCTCGACGAAGAAGGTTTGGCAGAATCAGTCGGCAAGGATCTTGCAAAAAAGATCGTAGAGAACGCTGAGGCGTGGCGGTCAACGGCAAAGGCAGCGGGCGACACGATCAGTTTGCCTGAACTAAAAGGTCTTGATCTCAAGGTTGGCGGTGAATCTCTGCGGCGTCGATACGATGATACCTACGTCAAATACCTCAATAAAATAATCAAGCCGTTCGGTGCAAAGGTTGAAGAAGGTGCTGTGCCTGTATCTGCCGGTCGAGCAACGGAGATAGCGAACGACGAAGCACTTTGGGAAGAAAGTATAGACCCAAACAACGAGATGCCGTTCGGTGAATCGACGTATGCGGAACGGTTAAAAGTTGCGGAAGAACTTCTCGCCGACAATTCCAACGCATCCGCACCTGTTTGGGCGGTCAAGATAACACCCGAAATGCGCGACAGCGTTATGTCGCAAGGACAGGCGTTGTTCAAACTTGCCGATGATGATTCGCGCGAATATTTAACACAAATACTTCCGAAAGCTCATACTCAGGATCTAACGCAAAACGCGACCGCAAAACTGACGGCGGACGGTCATCTTGATGTTAACGAGGAATCGGGCGAACTACTGCGGCGGCTGATGAAGTCGGTCGTGCCAAACGATGCGGGAGCGGCTCTCGAAGGCGTGACACTCAAGCTACCTATTATTAAAAATTTGGCGAAAGCGGCGGATCACTGGCTCGGCGAATATAAAAAACTCGGATATACCGACAATCAACTAAAAGGACTTCGGGAACTGACGCGAGCTTTGGAAGACCTTGCAGACGCGAACCAGATGGCCGGTATTGCATTCGTGTTCGAGGATGCTTTGCCGGAAGAAACGCATCACAAGCAGGTGCTTGAACTTGTCGGATACGAGCCGCTTCCGGCGAAGTTCTACGACGACCTAAAAGCCATTAGCGTATGGAAAAATCCGACGATCACGGCGACAGACGGAACGCAGTTCAAGTTCGATAAAGCGTATCCGAACGCGAGCGATTTTGTTAAAGCACTTGAGATCGCCGCGAAGCTCGAAACAGGACAGATAACATCGCCCGATAAAATAGCGTTCCTTAGAGCGTTCGGAAATGGTATACTCGCACACGGCGGACCGGAAACTTCAATCGATCCGATCAAATACCAAAGGATCTTACAATATGCCGATAATCAAAGTATTAACGCCGGAGCAGGCGAAGGAACACGAAGCGAAGCAGAAACAGCAACAGGTAGAAGCCGAAGCGATCACGAACCTGCTCAAGAACGCGGCGAGACGCAACGGGGTGGAACTGACCAAACCGCAACACCCATCGAACCCGACGCTGCCGGAAGGAGCGGCTCAGGGGATGGTTCTGGAACCGCCGTATCGGAAGGACTTGGAGAAACCGGAAAACGAAAGCTAAGCCAAACGCCAATATCGGCTCGCGAAAAGGCCGGTATTCCGCTAGAGAACCGTTCATATACAGCAGTTTCCGACGCAAACCGCATCGCATATGCGAACGAACAGCTTGATAAAGGCGTCGATCACGCCGTCAAGTGGTTCAACGAACAAGTCGCGGACAAACAGCTTCACGGCGGAACCACAGCCGTTGTCGGCATCACACTTCTAAACCAATTAGGCAAAGACGGCCGCATCAATGAGATGAACGAGGTCGCGGATAGTCTTGTGCCGATGGTGACGAGCGCGGCTCAGACCGTTCAAGCGATGCACTTGCTTTCGATGTTCGACCCCGAACGAGCCGGAGCGTATGCCGCGAAGGTTGCGAAGCAAAAAGGGGGTAAAGACCTATCGCAGGACAAGTTCGATGAAGCGGTTCGAATCGCCAAAGAGATGCAGGAAGCGGGTGTCGAGAATGCCGCGAGCCAAGAAGCCCTCGACAAAGCCGTCGAAGCACTCGAAGCCGAGCTGAAAAAACGCGCCGAACTCGAAAACATCAATAAGCAGATCGAGATCGATCTAGACGAAGCATTAAAAACGATCAAGCGGCTGACACGCATTCCGAAGCCGCGAACGAACGCAACGGTTCGGCAGCTTATCGCCCGCGAGGATGAGATATTAGCGCACATCGCCGCAAAATACGGTGTAAGCGAAGATATTCTGCGTATGGCTGTTCCGACGGAAGTTGCGGCCGACGGCGCTCCGATCGACCAAGACTTGGTTGATTGGGCAACGGTGTATCTTGCAAAAAATATCAATAAGATTACACCGAATGAGTTTTTTACGCGGCTAAATACTATTACGAACGGAACTTTGACGATACTTTCCCAAGGATATAAACACAAACTAAAAGGACATAAATGTAAAATAAACTAGACATGCTCGGCGTCGATTCCTATCAACAGGACTGTGTCAGGATCTCCAAAACTGGCCCACTGGCCCCCAGCACGCACCGATGGAACAACCTCATAACCAGGGGGGGCTCTGACCATTGAGGATTCTCATCGAGTGTAGGATGTTTCCCATGCCTCTACTGTGCAAACTCAGCGACCGCGTAGCTCGCATGCACCAAGGGTACGTAGCCCGCTGCACTCCAATCCGAAGATGGCCCAGCGGCTCCAGCGTATCTATGAGATCAGCGACAAGGTCTGTTATTTGGAGGACGTCCTGCTCGCCGCCAAGACTCGCGGCCTCATTGATGACGATCAGGAGTTTCACGCTCCCTTTTCCTGGGAGATCATGGAAGCCCCCATTCCGCCGAAGTTTCGATTGCCGGCGTTCACCCCCTACGACGGCACCACCGACCTGACCGACCACATGCACAGTTTCGAGTCCAACATGGTGTTCCATCGGGCCTCGAACACTGTAAAATACTTGGTGTTCATCATGACCCTCCGAGAGAACGCCCGGACATGGTTCGAGTCACTGCCAGTCGAGACTATTTCCTCCTTCCAGCAACTGAAGAAGTTGTTCAATGAGAACTCCATTGGCTGCTGCAATGAAGCCAAATCTGCAGTGAGCATGCTCGCCATCAGGCAAGGACGCGAGGAGACTCTTTGGGACTACGTGTCCTGCTTCTGAGCAGAGGTGCCCCGTATACCTCACTTGGATGTAAGCATAGCCACCACTGCCCTGACTCAGGGAACTCAGGACTCCATCCTTCGATGTTCACTGAGGGTAGAGGCCCTGATGACCCTAACAGACCTCTTCGCCCTGGCACAGAAGCATGCTAGATGCGATGAGAACACCCCGGCCCCAGGTCACACGATCGGAGTAGACCGGTTCGACCAGAAGAGATCTGTCGACTCGCCTCAGGAGGGACGGAGCAAGCGAGAGCAACGAGACAGAGATCACCGTGACTACTCGAAGAATAAAGAAAGGGACAACTACCGCCACTACACACCCCTCACGGCTCCACCCGACCAGATCCTCATGGAGATTTGTGAAGAACCTTACCTTAAATGGCCCCCAAAGATGAAGTCCGACCCGAGGACTAGAAGTAGAAGTAGGTATTGCCGCTTCCACCGTGACCACGACCACAACACTACTGACTACATCCAACTCAAGGATGCCATTGAGGACCTCATCACGTGAGGGCTCCTTGACAAGGTCGTCACCAAGGTCAAGGAAAAGTGACAGCATGAGCGGACACTTCTACCCATTGACAACCGACCCAACGAGAAAGAGATCATGATGATCTCTGGAGGGCCAACTTCGGGAGGTGATAGCTCCAAGAGGCACTGGCAGTACGCGTAAACGATCAACGCGGTGGAGTGAGGTGATAGTAGCCCATCGTCTTCTCAAACAAGGAGCATCTCAAGGATCCCATCGTCTTCTCAGACAAGGACCTGGAAGGTGTGACCACTCTCCATTCTGATGCTTTGGTGGTCTCGAAAACTATTAATCAATGTACCATCCGACGAATTCTAGTAGATAATGGAAGCGGCCCAGACATTATTTCTTACGACTGCTTGATACTCATGGGTGTGGATTTATCACGAATAACACCACTGCACACACCCTTGTATGGGTTCTCTGGCACAACCATCCATCCGGAAGGGCCCATCTCGTTGCGAATCACATTCGGAACCACACCGAGAGACTTGACTTTTCTAGCGGACTTCACTATAGTCCGCAGGATGACCAGGTACAACACCATCATAGGGCGAGGTATCCTTGGTACCCTCTGTGGCATCCCTTCCTCCTATCACCAAAAACTAAAGTTTCCTACTCCTCGCGGGGTGGAGGAACTTTGAGGAGATCAGAGGGAGTCCAGGAGGTGCTATTTGATCTCCACACGCGATCGACAGAGCGAGGAAGCGCCGCCCAAGAAGAGGTAAATAATGGAAGGCCTGGGTCTGAGCATGAGCACCCCAGTGGAGGATCTGTACCTTATCCAAGTCAGGGAGGACCCGAGTAGGATGCTTCAGATCGGCACGACCCTATTCGAGTAGGAGAAGGAAGCCTATACGAGCTTCTTAAAAGTAAACCAAGACGTGTTTGCCTAGTCCAAGGACGAGCTCCCCAGAATCCCACTAGAGATCATCACCCACCAACTGAAGTTGGACCCGAGCTGCCGCCCAGTTCAGCAGCGTAGGAGGCATTACAATCCCAAGCGACAAGCCATTATCATAGAATAAGTAAGCGAGAAACTATGCTCAGGATTATTGCGCCCTACCCAGTACCCCGACTGGGTGGCTAACGTAGTCCTGGTTCCCAAGAGTAACAGGAAGTGGCAGATGTGCGCAGACTACACTGACCTCAACAAAGCTACGCCTAAGGACAGCTTCCCCATGCCACGGATTGACCAGCTAGTCGATGCCACGCTCGGGCATAAGATGCTAAGCTTCCTAGATGCATACTCTGAGTACCATGAGATTTGCATGCACGAGTCCGACTAGGGCAAGACGGCCTTCGTCACCAACCACGACCTATACTGCTATACCCGCATGCCCTTCGGACTCAAGAACATCTGAGCTACGTATCAGCACCTGGTCAACCACATGTTTGACGCCCAGATCAACCGTAATATGAAAGTCTATATTGACGACATGCTTGTCAAGAGTCTCCGAACAGCCGAGCACCTCGTCAATCTGGCAAAGACATTCACCACCCTCAGAAGGTACAACATGAAGCTCAACCCAAGCAAATGCGCGTTCGGAGTAAAGTTAGGAAAGTTTCACAGGTTCCTCGTCACCCATAGAGGAATAGAGGCGAATTCGGACCAAATCCAAGTGGTGCTAGAAATGAGGCGGCCAGTGCGGGTGAGGGACGTACAGTGCCTCACCGGCTGTGTCACCGCCCTAACTCGGTTCCTGTCCCAGGAAGCAAAGAGATGCCTTCCCTTCTTCCGACTCATCAAGCAAGCTAACAAAGCACCAGAGAGGAAAGCGCAGATCGAGTGGGATCAGTAATGCGAGTAGGCATTTAAAGAGTTGAAGCAATACTTAGCGTCCCCTCCCGTGCTCTCCAAGACACAGAAGGGAGAACAATTGCTCCTGTATCTGTCGGTGACTCCCAGCATGATGAGCGCAGTGCTCGTACGAGAGGAAGGGAACATCATGAAGCTTTTCTACTATGTGAGTCGGGCATTACAGGGGCCCGAGTTTTGGTATTCACAGATTGAGAAGTTTACGCTGGCCTTGATCACGGCTACTCACAAGCTATGACCGTACTTCTTGCCTCACCCAATCGCCATCCTCACCGATCAAGCTCTGCGCCACATTCTCCAAAATCCTAAAGCCTTGGGAAGGTTGATCAAGTAGGATTTTGAATTGGGCGAGTTTGACATCAAGTTCCATCCAAGGATTGTGATCAAGGCCCAGGCACTCGCCGATTTCGTCGCCGAGTGCAAGATACTAGAAGAGGGCGCGCCTGAACAGTCCTTAGGATCAATATGGGAGCTCTACGTCGACGGATCATCCTGCACCGCCGTTAGTGGGGCAGGACTAGTCCTACTATCACCAGAGGGGATAGAGTTGTAATATGCCCTCTGCTTCAACTTCCTGACCATGAATAATGTGGCCGAATACGAAGCACTACTTTCTGGGTTACAAATGGCGAAGCACCTAGGGGAGAACAGTGTGTGGACCTACAGTGACACCATACTCGGCGCCAATCAAGTCAAGGGTGACTTTGAAGCACGGGAGCCGACAATGATCAAGTATCTTGAGAAGGCTAAAGCCGCTTCTGCGGAGTTCTCCCATTTCGAGATGGTGCACATTCTGAGGGAGGAGAATGTACAAGCAAATGCTCTATCCTGCCTAGCGTCTTCAACGACAACCTCCGGCTCGAGATCCATCTTGATAGAAGAACTATCGACGCTGAGCACCAAAGAACCGACGCCCCAGGTGAACACCATTAACTATGAACCCTCATGGATGGATCCACTCTTAGACTTCCTCCTACGACAACAACTTCCAAGTGACCGCGCCGAGGCCCGCCACACGCGAACATGCTCGGCACACTTCACAATGGTTGATGGCCGCCTATATAGGTGATCTCTTTTAGCTTTGCTACTAAATTGCTTGTCGCCTACGGAAGCCAAGCAAGCCGTATAGGAAGTACACAAAGTGCTTTTTGGGAGTCACATAGGAGGGCGAGCACTCGCATGGACCCTCATCCGGCAAGGATATTGGTGGCTGACATTGTAGTAAGACTGCCTCGACTACGTCCGAAAGTGTCCACAATGTCAAAAGTTCTCTAATTTGGACCACTAGCCAGCGACACAACTGCACGCCCTGATGGAACCTCGCCCATTTGCTTGGTGGGGGGTAGACATATTAGGTCCCTTTCCCGATGCTCAAGGGAGGAAGAAATTCTTCATCGTCGCCATTGACTACTTTACCAAATGGGGCGAGGCAGAGCCTTTGGGAAAAATCACAAGCGAAGCGGCGTGGAAGTTCATGTTACGAAATATAATCTATCGGTTTGGGATCCCACGTGTCCTCACAACCAACAACGATAGGCAGTTCGCGAGCTCAGCCTTTTAAGAAAAGTGCTTGGAGCTAGGGATTTGCAATTACTACACCTCAGTGGTCCACCCCTAGGTGAATGGTCTAGTGGAAAACGCCAACAGAACCCTCCTTCATGGCATCAAGACCTGCCTGGAGCAAGCAGGTGACTTATGGATAGACTCCATTCCGAGCATCCTCTGGGCACATCGGACCACCGCTAGGGCCGCTACAGGAGAGACTCCATTCCACCTCGCATACGGAGCAGAGGCCATCATATCGGTTGAAATATCCAACCCATCTCTATAAGTTGGCTAGTTTGACGAAGTCAGAAACAACTAGGCAATACGAGAAAACCTAGACCTGGTCGAGGAAGACAGAGAGAGTGCCCAGCTAAGGCTCGTAGCCTATCAGTAAAAACTGGCCCAATACCACAACGCTCGCATCAAAGAACACCACTTCCTTCTCGGAGACCTGGTGCTACGGCGAGCAAGCGTGGCAAACCCTAGGGCAGCCATGGGAAAACTAGCACCCAATTGGGAAGGCCCGTATAGGGTAACAGAAGTGTTTCATTAAGTCAGAATAAGATCCTATTCAACATAGGGTTGATGCATAGTCATGTGTTTGCACTAAAAGGTCGATGCATCTCCCACTGCATAGAACATCAGATTGATGCATATATGTAGTCTAGTGTAGAAAGGTCGATGCATTTATGCACTCTAGTTTAGAAGTTTGATGCAGTTGCAGAAGTCATGAACTCTCGGGTCGATGCATATTGAACATAGGTCGATGTTGTGATACAATATATGCTAGTTGTTGCATCATCAGGTCAATGCACCCTGTGCATCTGCTCGGAAGTCAAGTCGATGTAGGAATGCCTTGCATCAATGCTTTAAGCATCTTCATTATACATCACAACAATAGGCTGACACACCTTAGTGGCACATCGATGTTGTAATTCATAAAGTGTGGGTCTGTGCATTGTCAGGTCGGTGCACCTTATATGTGCATCATTACAGTTACAGTCTCTTTGATTGTATATGGTCTACCTATGTAATATGCAGGTCGATGCTTTAGTACAATATTGCTGCACTCTTTCCTATACGTCAGTAAGGAAGGTCAATGCACTTTGTCAATGCATCAATGCATGTGCGAATCTTCACACACCCATTCATATGATTTGCTTGTTCTCATGAAATATATCAGCCTGCAATGAACGTGAGGCCTTCTTCTTCTAGCCGGCTGGAAGACAAAGAGGTGTAATCCACGATGTTCCCCACACCCGTTTGTCAAGTGCAATCAAGTCTTCATATTCCAAGGTACACGGTATCATTTCTTCCATCTCTTCATCCTTTCGCTGTTGTTGGAACCTTGGTGGCGATCACGGTTACTTCTATATTTCCATTGCCATTCTCTTTATTCATATTGTTACATGATTCATGCACACACATTAGTCTAAAGGGGGCGGGGTAGAACCATTAATCCATCCACAATTGTGTACAAGGTCAATGTTAGTTCTTGTATAAGGTCGATGCTAGCTAGACATGGTCGATGCTAGTTTATGCATACGGTCGATGCTAGCATAATAAGGTCAACACTAGTATAGCATGCTGTGCACGAAAAGGTCAGTGCTAGTCTGTAATTCTTCTTGTCTATACCCGTCCCTATTATGACTTGCTTATGTCAGTACATTTCATCAAACAGGTAATGCCTCTGTTTACTATACTGATAGGTCAGCCATATGATCAAACGTCTCACTAACAACTGTGAGCTTATCCCACATGCAAGTCAAAGTACCAGATTAAGGGCACACGATCTAAGGCAAGGAACAGAACGAAAGAACCTGCCACATGGATAGTTACAGTGCCGAGATTCTGACACGTGGCTAAGGCATTCCAAAATCCTCTTAGCGGCAGTGTTCCCTCCACACGCCCGAAGCATGAGTCCGTGGGACCCCAAGGTTGAAGCTGTATAAAACCTTTTTCTACGATCAAAAGCACAGAGAGAAGAAAAAGGGGAGAGAGAGTAGAGCTAAATAGAAGAAGGGAGAGACGATTAGATAGAGAGAGAATTGCAGTAGCCAGAAAGAAGAGTCAAGAGCAAGAGTGAGAGCAAGAAGAAAAAGAAGAAGAAGAGAGGAGGAGCCCAAGGGCGAGAGAAAGCCTCCAGACGAAGCTTCAAATTGCTTATCTGATCATGTACCAACTCGTGGATCAAATCTACAGTTATTGTGCTCCTCGGATCTACATTTATTTTCCTTTCTGCCTTTGCCTGTTTTAGTTATTCTCTTCACTTGCTTAGTTGGCTTTCCGATACTCTGTTTTGAGTTCGGGGTTCCTCCCGTGCAAATAGGAGAAGGAAGATTTATCTTTAGTTTCCCCTCTGATTTGGAGGAAGGGAGGACTGGTCCTTCGGTTCTGATCTTGCTGGGGCAAGGTCAGGGTTCAGATCCTATGGATTGCAGGATCAGTGTTGAGGGATTTGTCTCCCTTTGGGCAAGCTGTAAGGCAGCGGATGTTAGCAGACTAAGTTTGTGGTTCTTAATTGCTTAGTGCAAGGAAACCTTACTCCAGCAGAGTAAGGGGTGGACGTAGATTGCAGGTCGCAATCGAACCACCTTAAAAACTCTCTCTCCTATCTGTGTGGTTTGCTTGGCTATTCTCACATTTTGTTTTTAGCTCGTCAGCTGTTCGATTACTGGTTCATCATAACTCTCTCTCGTTAAGCTTCTGTCCATCAGCCTGCTCCGTGACCAGCCTAGGAAAGTTTCCTGACTGTGACTAAGATTACATCTCTTGTCACTCAAATTATTTTGATTTGGGTGTGATCTATTCAACTCCCCCTTCTAACTCTCGTTCTACGTGCTATCTATTGATATCAGAGTAGGTTACCCATCATGTGGTCCAACGACCAGGGTAACCCTGGATCTAACATTCCTCCCAATATTGTTTATTTTTGTGGTTATATTCTCAGAATGTTGTTCTGCAGCATTTGGTACTGTGATTTCAGGCAGAATTAACTTCACATGGCATTTCTTGTTGCACCGTTTCAAAAGAAAAAGTGTTATCATCAGCTACTGATTTAATTGAAACCTCTTATGGCAATCTCTCAGCATCCTGAGTGGGAAATTAAACTAGTATGGAGACAAGTTCCACTGTGCAACATGAAAAAACTGTTGAAAAGTCCTTGAAGTGTGGACCCTCTTTTCATTTGAAACCTGTTATTTGTTTATTTTAGGAAAGCGGTGGTTTGTTTTCCATCTATTCTGTAATGTCATGAATTAACAAATTAAACCAAGGGGCCTGACATCTCAACGTATCAAATTAATTAAGATACTAGCTAGATTATATAGGAGAGAGAAAACAAAGGTAGCTAGAATTGAAAACTTGATGAGTACGCCAGTGGCAAGGAGAACTGTTTCTTCCTTGGATTAGTATATACGTACGATCAACAGATCTACAAGAAATAAGCAGAGACCACATATATACAGAGGTTGATGGTGTAGGTTAGCAGAATGGAGATTTGTACCACTGGGACGAGGAGTATCCTATGATTAAAGGTTGCCTCAGCAACGACGGATCATACCCTGCAAATTAAATTCTTGCTTGAATTCAAGGCGCGTACCTATCCAGAAACGTACAGAGGGAGAGAGAGAGAGAGAGAGAGAGAGTAAAATAACAAGAGCTAGCAAGAAATCCCCCCAGCATTTACCAATCATCCACATATACACACGTGTGGTGGTCCTACAAGCAGCTTCCTTGTCGGGATGACTGGTCTTGGGAGGACCCATCTATCATTGTTTAGATGCCCCCGTCTACCTGTTTGTCCGATCCATACAAATTATTTGACCGCTTGCCAACCTATATATCACTTTCGATCATGCACATGGAACTTGGGATGATAGCTGCACAGTAGCTAGCCCTTTCTTCCGCCGGCAACATTAGCTTGTATTCCACGAGAAATAAGGAGCTCTGCTGCCCACGGCTGTCTGTTTTGCAGAAGATGTCCATCAAGGAGGATGTGGAGCAATCCCCATTCTCCGACCAAGTCTTGAAGGTCGAGATTTCCCCCAGAGTCTCACTACCGACCTTCAAATCATACGACGGCCAGGGAGACCTGGCCGACCACTACGATAGCTTCGACGTCCTGATGACTCTCCACGGGGCTTCGGATGCCATCAAATGCAGAGCGTTCGTGACCACGTTGGTCCAATGTGCTCAAGCCCGGTTCCAAGCACTCACCCCCGACAGCATCCACGACTTTCGACAGTTCGGGCTGATCTTCAAGGAGAGCTTCACCGGTAGCGGCCCTCCTAGGTCAGTTGCAGGGCTACTGGCACTAAAACAGGCACAGGGGGAGAAGCTACGGGCCTATATCAATCGATTTAAATTGGAAGACCTGCGTATCCCTCACTTGGATGTTGCCTCAGCCATCACCACATTGACCAGAGGCACCCGCGATGAGAACCTCCGGCAAGAGCTAGTCCTCCATCCGCCCACCTCTCTAGCCGATCTTGTGACCCTAGCCCTATGCCATGCAGAGTGCGAAGAAGTATTCAGCACCTGCCGCAATGCGACAGGCTTGGGTCGAGAGGGAGATAGGAAGCGATCATCCGAGCAAGGCTCGGGCCAGGCGAAAAGGCAGAATCAAGAAGGAGACCGTAGAGAGCCCCCTCAAAAATATGAGTGGTACACGTCCCTATCTGCCCCCGTCTACGAGATATATGAAGACATCAAGGGCTCAGGCCTCCTCCGCCAACTCGAGCCTATGAAGTCTGACCCAAAGCACCGCAGCCGATGCAAGCACTACACTATTGGTCTATCAAGTACTTTGGCAGAAATATCTGATTGGTCCATTGTGCAAAGGAATCCTAGTCCTTAGGCTTTTTAGACATGTCTTCTCATTGGACCCCAAGAAAACATTTTAAAATTATGTCCAAGGACATTCTAGGACTGAAAGTACGTGACCTGGTGTCAAGGACGTTGTCCTGGACCAAGCGGTCACATGATTGCGTAAGTTGTCACGTGACTAGGTGAGCTGCTGGCAGACTACGCAAATATCAGCCGACTGATATCCCAAATCAGTCGACTGACTTTCCCACTAGTTGACTAATTTTACTTTTTCAGTCGACCTAACTTGGGAAGGTCCATAGACTTTTCCTTTCTGCTATTACCATTGGCTGCTACTACTGTCATGGTTCCTATTGATGCTACTAGTAGTTGATTCAATTGCTTATGCTACTGCCACTACTATTGCTACTACTATTGTTGCTTGTTGTTGTTGTTGCACAACTGGTACTGCTACTATTGCTTGTGCTGTTGCATGCTGCCATTGCTGTTGTTGATGCCATTGTTGTTGCTATTGCATGCATGCTTCTACTGCTACTGGTTGCTACTACTAATGTTTGTTGTAGGTTGCTGCCTCCTACTACTGATGCTAGCTACTGCTGGGGTTGCAGTTGATGTTGCTTGCTGTTGGTGGTGTACGTTATTATTGGCCTTGCTATTGTTGATTCTGTTATTGATGACTTTGCTAAAGCTGCTGATGCTTATGCTTGTTGTTGTTTTGCTAGCTGCTTGTGTTATTGTTGCTTGCTTTGCTGAAGAGCTTTAGTTGACCTCGATCTTAAGGTAGCGGTCCCCAGTCGCACAACATTTAATTGAAAGCAGTTTGTCGAGCGGCCACGTTCTTGGTGGGTCGACCCATAGTTTGCCTGGCTTCATAAATGTCAGTCGACTCCCTTGCATATCAGTCGATTGACTTGCATAACAGTTGATTGAGTTTTACCAAGGTCAACTTATTTTCTTAAATTTGGCCAAATGACATTTCTTAGGTTGACTGATTTTTCCTTCAGCTGACTAGTTGCTAGTTCCTTTGCCTATCTTTGTTTCTGCACATCCACATCCCTTGCACCTCTGATCTTCACGGTTCCATACCCTTTACAAGTTCTGTTGTTGTTGGCCTTGTTGCTATTGCTTGGAGCTTCATGTGCTACTGCACTGCTCCTGTGTGACCAAGCAGGTCGACATATCTGTCCAATAGGTCGACTTAAATTCTCAAATTCAGTTGACTAACTTACATATTTGTCATCTGACTTTTGGTTAGGTCGACTAATTTTCCTTTTATCAGTTGACTAACTGATTAACCTTAGCCTCTTCAGTTTTGCAAGTTCAAAGCCCCTTGCAACTACGTCATTCAATCTTGGTTGGCACAAAACTAGAGCTCTTTGATCCATTTTACTTAGCTGCCTTTTTGAGATCTAACATGCCCTTTACATGAACTGTAGTTGCTGTTGCTTCCTACTTGAAGAAGTCTATTGACTCATGGAACATCAGTTAACTGAGTTCCATATCTGTCGGCTGATTTTGGTCTCAGTCGACTGACTGCCCAGACTAAGCTTCTTGAGTTGACTATCCAGACCTTAACTTAATGCATGCCAACATCATCAAATTTCTATTAGCCTCATCAATGAGTCATAGTTAGGCATCATCAAAACATGGGACACAACGTCTATTTCAGACACAAGTATATCTATTTAATCGAGCTATATAAGTGTATTAATTATATATCAACTTAAAAGATTTATTTCTTATAGGTCTAAGTGTCGACTCACCAGCTGCATGGCACACCGCCACCACTATAGTAGATAGGTATATCTATTTTGAAAATGCAATGAAATGTTGTGTGATTGTATATTGGGCTAGTGACTGGAGTGAAGTCGTAACAAGGTAGCCGTACTGGAAGGTGCGGCTGGATCACCTCCTTTTCAGGGAGAACAAAATTAAGTTCAATCTCATTCTTCCTTACTTCTTCTCTCAAGAAATGGTGTTTTATTTCTATGTGCTTAGTCTTAGAATGGTGAACTGGATTGTTGGTTAAAGATATGTCACTGGTGTTATCACACAAAATAGGAATACATCCTAATTTTTGCTGTAACATATTCTGCTTCAGTAGTGGAAAGAGCAGCAATGTGTTACTTCTTAGATGCCCAAGACACTAGACAACCACCTAAATATTGATAATAACCACTAGTGCTTTTTATATCTACCCTGCACCATGCATAGTCTGCATTAGTGTAAGCCACAAGCTCAAACTCACACCTAGCAGGATACCATAGTCCTAAATTTAGGGTGCCTGATAGATATCTAAAAATCTTCTTCACAACACTCATGTGTGAATCCTTAGGACTAGCTTGAAATCTAGCATACAAATACACTGAGAACTGTATATCATAGCGAGATGCAGTAAGATACGAGAGGGTGTGGACATGAAAAAAAAGATGATGATGACCATACGGCATGCGTGTCTCGACACTCGAGGGCAGGTCGGAGATGGAAAGGCCAAACAAACCCCATGCCTCGCCCGATCAGGACGAGAACACATCTGGTGGTCTGCTACCCGATAAAGAAGCCCCTCAAGCAGAAGATATGGCCACGGCTCCCCAACTAGTAGTGCCGAACACCAAATCAGGGAAAAATCTGGGTAGTCGAACATGGGTTTAACATGCATCGAAAATAAATCAAAGTCTTGAACCGGGACTCAGAGGCTTCGAACCAAACCCCCCGGAGGTGGTGCATTACAACTAAAGCATTACGGGAGGACAAGTGTTTGTCTGAATCACCGTGAAGCTAGGACAAAATCTCTTGACACTTAAACTGGAGTGGCCATGCCTCAATTGCCCTAAATCGGCACGCCCCTCCTTTGGCCTTAAACTGGTCCACCCCTCTAAGGGGTCTTAAACTAGTGCGCCCCTCTTCTCTTGCTGAACCAGCGTGCCCCCTTGAGCACCTAAACCGACATACTAAAAGCATGGGCCTAAATCGGTGCACCTTCTGCCCATGTCGTTTTAACCCAAAGACATCCCATCTGACTTGCAATACTCTATTTTCGCATCAGTCTTGGGCGCAGAGAACATTCAATACTGTGAAGCCCTATCTCCACCTCCATTCGACAACGCAGCGGCAACAAGGACGAAGCAAGCAGCAGCGGTGACAGCAATAGAAGATCTCCCGATAAACCCACAAGCATCGTGTCCTAGGGCGAATGCCGTCATACTCTGCGAATCACCGAAGGCCAACGTAACAGGTCATCTCCACTCACTTGGCAAACTAAGAGGTGGTAGGAGTTCCTTCTGTAAAAGCAAAAGGGCAACCCATCCTATATATATGCTGCCTATTCAAAAGGATAAGAGGTGGGCAACAAGCAGAGAGGTCAGCTGAAGAGAAAAGAGGATCCATCCACCTGCGTCTACGAAGTGAAGAGAAAGGAGAAGAGAAAAGAAGAAAAAGAAAGCTCCGTTCCCCCCTACGCCAGAGAGGTAAAGAGAAAGCGAGAGAGTGTAAGAGAAGAGAGGTAAGCCTGGGGGGAAGAGCTTGTGCTCTGTTCCCCCTCCCCCACCGAAGTGTCTGCCTCTTCTCCTCCTTTGTATTTTCCCCTTGCTTTGGGGTAGATCCCCTTCTCTATTTCATTTCCCCCCTTCCCTTGGGGATGAATAAAAAGAGTTGCTTTTGCAAGTATGCGTAGTGCTCTACTGCTCTGACCTCCTACCCTTTCTCTTAATCTTCTTATCATCTAGGGGCTCTTAGAAGCATGCCTCTCTGTGGCATGGTCTTCGAGGGAACCTGCTTGAGGGACGAACATTCATAGCCTTCCTTGGTGAACATCGAAACCATTGGAGCTCTCATGAAGCTACTGCCCGTGAGTTGTCAGAACCCTTGAAGGTTAGTCCTCAGGCCTCTGCACTCACTTGTAGGTCATCGGACCACCATATGGCTACTTCAAACTTTGGGGGTCATCTCGGAACATTCCGTTTGGCGATCCCTCATTTTCCCTGGCAACCCTCAGTCCAGGGGAAATGTTACCCGATTTTTGCCAGGGATGCAAGCAATAAGAACAAAGAACACATGCATATAAGGTGTGAATGAACAGACTAAACCCTCTGAGGACAAGGACTGCGCATGCTTAATCCCCCCTAAACCAGCCGTAAACTAAACCTCCAGATTTCAAGACTTTCACATAATAAACCTATGAATAACACACTCAAACCCTCTTGCTGAATTAACAAACAAGCGAATAAAACATTCAAATCCTCCTCTTGGCTTATCTGGCTGAATGAACAAGGGCTTTAACCAGAATGAAAAGAAGAATAGAACAAAACTAAGGCTTCCCTAATCCGACGTGGCCTAATCCGACGCGAGGGGTACCGCACCGGTTTAACCTTTCTCATAAAAGCCACTTCTACTCACTTCACCCAAAGTTGGCGCGCCCTCTTGCTTGCCCACCAAAACTGGCATGCCTCCCATTCTTCAACAAAATTAGCGCGCCCTTTTACCACCTTAAATCAGCGCGCCCCTATATTCCTTCTAAACCAACGTGCCTTCCAAAAAAAATGATTAACCAAATAAAAGAAAAGACATGATGCTAATAAATAAAAAAAGGGGGATGAACCACCTATGCGTGAATAGACAATGAGATTTAATAGTCGGAACGACGGTAATAAAAGATGCTATAATCACGCAGATCTCGGGACCCTCACTCCTCTGGACTGGGTGTGAAGAGGGGGATCGTAACACTGCTTTTTATCATGCTGTAGTGCAAGGGAAGCAGCGCAGAAGTTTCATTGATAAGCTGAAGGTGGATGGTTTGTGGTGTGAGGATCAAGATTTGCTACGAAGCGAAGCTGTGTGATATTTTTCTAATCTACTCTCGTCTGAGGCTCGTGCTCTGGATAGTTCATTGCTCCAGGTCATTCCATCTATGATCACTGATCAACAAAACTTTTATCTTACTGCTATCCCAACTGATGCGAAAATTAAGGAAGTAGTGTGGAGTTTGAATGGTGATAGTGCCCCGGGCCCGGATGGGTTTTCTGGCTATTTCTTTACTTCATGCTGGTCGATCATTAGCAGGGATGTAGAGGAGGCAGTGCAAAGTTTCTTTTTACCTCTCCCTAAAGGGATTTCCTCAAGCCTTATTACTCTTATCCCGAAAGTTTCAAATCCTTCTCATTTTGGAGAATTCAGACCTATCAGCTTATGTAACTTTTCTTATAAAATTATCTCTCAGATTCTTTGTGTTGGGTTGTCTTCTATTCTGCCTTCTATTATCTCGGTGGAGCAGGGTGCCTTTGTTAAAGGAAGATTGATCCTAGATAATATTTGTTTGGCTCGACAGCTTGTGTCTGAGCTAGGCCGAAAGGTTCGCGGGCACAATGTAGTCCTTAAATTGGACATGATGAAAGCATATGATCGTGTGGAGTGGGATTTCTTACTGGCTGTCGTTTAGAGGTTTGGTTTCAGCCCACAATTCATCAGTTTAATCTCTGGGCTTCTTTCGAATTACTGGTTTTCTATTCAGTTCAACGGTTCCCCGGTAGGTTTCTTTTGCTCCACTCGTGGTGTGAGGCAAGGAGACCCCATTGCTCCTACTTTATTCATCATAATGCAAGAAGTTCTTAGCCGGGGCATTATGCGCTTGTGTACACTAGGTACCTTGATTCCTTACTCTAGCCCAAGAGGTAGTCTGGTGGTTTCCCATCTCTTGTATGCCAACGATATTCTTCTATTTCTTAATGGCAAAATCTCAAACATAAGGAAGCTTCATCGGTTCTTTCATGCTTATGAAGCTTGCTTAGGTCAGAAAATTAACCTTGGTAAGCGTAGTTTTCTACTATCTCAGAAAGCTCCTTAGAGGCTGGCTACTAGTGTTGAAGCGATTACAGGCTATTGTTAGCATAAAGCGGCCATTACTTATCTGAGATTTCCTCTTCAGGCTGGCCGAACATAAATTTCTTATTAAAAAAGTTAATCATCGCATCAGTGCTTGGAAGAGCAGGGATCTAGGGCAGGCTGGTAGGGTGACGCTGATTAATTCGGTGTTGTGCCCCTTGCCAGTCTATCTTGCTGCAGCTTCAACTGTGCCTATATCAATTATTTCTTATATTGAAAGCTTATGTGTGGCTTTTTTCTGGGGTGATGTGGATGAGCAGCGGCGGAGGCGTTGGGTCCCTTGGTGTGTCATTCAACATCCTGTGGTGGAGGGGGGTCTTGGTGTTAGGAGTTTGAGTCACGTTCAACTCTCTTTGGCTGTGAAGATGGTTTGGCAAATTTCCCATGCTGGCACTTTTTGGGCCGATTATGCTAGGCAGCGTTTTCGATTTGACTACAGGAGCTTCAGCTTTCGCTTCTGTCCATCAGGCATTCCCATGAAGATTTTTCATTTTGCCTGTGAAGTGGTTTGGTCCAATGTCCGATGGGTTCTAGGTGATGGTCGGAGGGCCAGATTCCTAGATGATGTCTGGGCTGGAGGTGGACCCTTATGTCTTTCTTTATTACAGCCTTACCAAGGGCCACTGATCAATGCTTCTGTTAGTGATGTTATACTCAATTATTCTCATCCGTTGCGGTCGCTATTGTCGGATGCGAGTTGTTTGGATGGCATTCGCCTTTCTACTCATGCCGACCAATGCAAGTGGTCTTTAACCTCCCCGGGGGAGTTCTCTGCCAAGAGTGCTTATGATCTACTCCAACCAGTTGGTGTTCACAGACCACCTTTGATTAATATCTGGAATTTTCTTTTTGTTCGTCGAGCTTCCCTATTTGCCTGGCATCTTTTCAAGCGAGCGATTCCAGTGGATATGCGCATCGCTGAGTGTGGTATTTTCCTTGCTTCTTGCTGTAGCTGCTGCCGGGATCCTCATGTTGAAGATCTTAACCATCTCTTTATAGAGAGTGATGTTGCATCTATGCTTTGGACTTGGATCTCTCCCTTCATTGAGCCTGGTATTGGTGTTCAGAATCAGATCACATCCCGGCTATGGGATATCTGGGTGCATTGTAGTCCTCACACTCCCTCAGGGTTTATTGCTCTATACTCCTCGTTGCTTATTGTTTGGGAAGTATGGAAGGCCAGGTGTACCAAGCATTATGAGGGTGTGTCTGTTAGCACGTCCTTAATCAAGCATTCCATTCGTTTTAATATCTGTGCTGCATCAGAGAAGACTTCGTTTCATGACTTTCCTTCGAGGTAGCAGTATCTGGACATCTCAAACTACGGATTCATCGTTCGCTACTCTCAGGTGAAGGTGAAACTAGTTAGGTGGATACTGCCCCTTCAAGGGCTGGTTCTAAATGTGGATGGCGCATGTAAAGGGAACTCGTGGATATCCGATGGAGGTGGCTGTGTCAGGGACAATGGAGGCAACTTTCTGCTGGGGTTTGCGCATTTCTATGGCTATGGCAATAGTGTGGTCACTGAAACCCGTGCTATGTGTGATAGTGTGCGGTTAGCTAAGGAGCATGGCTTTGTGATTACTGGCATCTCTACAGACTCTGCGATATCTTGTTCTAAAATGTTATCTTACTGCAATTAAATTTTTATTCACCCATTCACCCCCCTTTGAGTTAAACCATCTATTGGATAACACGTTATTGATAGATTCTTGAGACATCAGATCAACGATAAGTAGATCTACATTAATCTGTAAGAGAGATGGCACAATTGATTTCATGTTAACGACCTATTGTTTGAGGAAATGACCTCAAATGACATGCTAGATTACTGCACCACCATCATTATAAAGAAGTTGTGGTCTCAAGAAGACAAGTACTCTAGGAGCCTCTTCACACAAAGTTGAGTGAACAAGTTGGCTAGAATAGACCATGAGGTGGCTAGCTTCCTATGAGACATGCTTGAAGGTTGGACTGGGAAACAAGTCAAAGATGTGGACTACAAACTCGTCATAGTGCACACTGAAAGAGGTGTGTCCCCTACAAGTCAATCACTTGTGAAGTGATGATATCATTTCTTATATATTCTCATTCAGATTAATAGCATCATGGTAATTTCTTCATTATATCTCACTTATTTATGCGTATTACTATTTGGCATAATGAAGTCCTTGAATGCATGCAATGAAAGTTAGATTATAATGAGATTATGATTTTGAGATCAACCTTCCAGACATATGCATTTTAAACATTTCTAGTCATAGGATCTTTGAGATGAGATATCAAAGATTTAGATAGAATGGTGCACATAATATCCTCTCATATGATGAGGGTATTGGTCTCATAGTCATTGGTGTGGGGACACCAAGATATATATGTAGGAGCCCATTATAAGAATATGGTTTATTGAACTTATTTGCCACGAAGTTTCTGAATGTGTGATTATGTCTACATGCTAACCAAGAGACTCTAAGTCAGAGTGGTGTGATAGCTTTTTAGACTTGAGACATTAAGGACACCTTGTTTGTTGAACCCTACACTTGATGTTTGCTCCATAGACCTTTGCCACAGGTCTTGACATGGCAGCGACGTGAAAAATAGATCGACAACACTCTGACGGTACGGACGGGATGGGTAACTACTGTCTCGCGCAGTTCGGCCTCACACCGGACAGTCTCACACTGGGTGACACTCTATTCTCACAAGGGAGGAGGGAAGGGAAGTAAAGGAAGGGGCTAAGCACCTTACGTGAAACCTTTCAATCTTTCATTCATATCATTATGCCAACCTTACACACTAGCCCCCTTTATATAGGAAAGGCTATAACAATCAAACCCTTAATCTTCACCTAATAGCATTTATGTCCTTGCCTAATAAAACAAAAGCCAACAACCAACTTTTGACTTTGGCTAAATAAAATAAAATACTTTGACTAGGTGGTTTAATAAAATAATATAAATACCACCATATTAAAATACACACAATTAAAAATACATACTCAATACATACAAATGCATATTTAGAACGTCGAGTCTTTAGGAAGTTGAGTCTTCAAGTGAGTCTCCGAGCCACAAGCTCGGTGATGTCGAGGCGGTGCGACGTCGGCTCCGAGTAGTGGGTCCGGTAGTGGGCCCGATGTCCCCACCAACCCTCTCGGGCGGATGGAACTCGACTCTGTCAAGTAAGGTGGGACACCACTCTAGTAGTGCTCCAACAGATCTGGATCGAGGCGCTGGAGATCTTCCCGGTTGATCTAGGAATCATCAGAAGGTGGATGGTCCTGCTAGCGGACAAGATAGCGTTGGTACATCCTGCTCATCCAGTATCCTCTCAATTTACTCGCGCGATGCTCTCGAGGCTGTGAGACGTACAGGGGTGGGCTCACTCTCAATGGGGGGAAAAGGCTCGAAAGGGTCATTAGGAATCATTGTGGGTTCCTTGTAGGCCACTAGATCTGCCACATTAAATGTAGAGCTAATCCCATATTCGGGAGGTAAGTCCACAACATAGGCATTGGAGCCAATCTTCCGCAGAATTGGGAAGGGACCATCACTACGGACTTGTAACTTTTTAACGGCTCCCGAGGGGAGTCGTTCGGGCCAGACCCGTACCATAACAAGTCACCTTATTGAAATTCATGGTGACTCCTGTGCGAATCAGCCAATCTTTTGTAAGTCTCATTACTGAGACTTATTTGCTTACTAATGGATTCATGTAGACTCTTGACATGCTGTGCAAACTCTTCGGCTGATTTGGACGTTCTGGACTCGAGGGGAAGGAGAATGAGATCCACAGGTGTCCTAGGTTTGTAGCCATGCATGACCTCAAATAGACTCATGCCTATGGACCTATTGATAGAGCTGTTATATGTAAATTTAGCTCTGGACAAGAGAAGATCCCAAGTGCCAGAATGTTCCCCTACAAGACACCTCAAAAGGTTCCCTAAACTTCTATTGACTATCTCAGTTTGCCCATCGATTTGTGGGTGATAGGCAGTGGAGAATTTAAGTTTAGTGCCAACTAGGTGTCAAAGTGTCTTTCAAAAGTAACTAGTGAACCGGACATCTCGGTCAGACACGATGGTTTGGGGGAGACCATGCAGACATACGACCTCATCAAAGAACAGGCGGGCTACTCTAGATGCATCAGATGTTTTGAAACATGCAATGAAATTGGCCATCTTAGAGAATCGATCAACTACAACAAAGATGGAGTCATGTTTGTGAGCAGTGTGAGGTAAATCAAGGATAAAATTCATGCTCACATCAATCCATGGTCTATTAGGAATGGGGAGAGGAGTGTAGAGACTAGTGTTTTGTTTGACCTGTTTGACTATAGTGCATGTCCGACACTGGGCTATAATTTTGGCCACATCTTTCTTCAGGCCAGGGGGCGATATGTATCTCCAACTTCTTGTATCCCTGTCTGCTTATTTTGACTTCCATGCTTTCATATGTATTTCCATGTACCAACTATTGGAGAGAATGATTTACTCTATGATTGTGTTGTTGCGGTATTGTATTATGATCATGTTATTGTTTTTTTTTTGAAAGTGGATACCACTGTATGTATAAATTGAAAATGAATGGAGGGATTTACAAGTATATGCTGTGATCTTTCAGAACGTCCCTATACATCCCAATTCAAAAGAAATGGGTCACATCAAGAAGATCCTTCCCTGTCCCTCACTGACCACCCAATAAAGACGAAAGAGCAGAGTTGTGTGTACTTGCTTTACAAAGAAGAACAACCCACAACCCACTCTCTCACCCTATCACCAACAAAATCTCGTACTCTCTCCAGTCTAGTGGCCTCCTTTCTGAAAATCCTCTTGTTCTGTTCACCCCAAATGGCACAAATGGTAGGATGGAGGATGAGCCTGAAGATCCACCTATCTCTCTTGAGTGGCTAGTGCCTGTGCCACTCCTTCAATTGTTGCTCAACAGCCTGCTTGAGCTGCACACTACATTGGATCTTGGAAAGGACATGTTGCCACACATTTTAGAAAATGGACAACCAATGAAGAGGTGGCCAATACTCTTCTCCTCTGTCCCACACAGGCAACAGCATGCCTTGATACAAGCCAAAAAGGTGGCGAGTCTATCACAGGTAAGAAGCCTCCCATGTGAGATCCTCCAACAACAGAGCCTTCACCTTAAGGGGGCTCCTAGGTTGCCATACTTGTCTATGCAAAGGATGTCTCAGCCCACTTATCAACAGTCATCTGGCACGCTGATCTGACCTAGAAGCGTGCTGCCTTGTCCCATCTCCACATCCAGCCATCTGCTTTGCTCACATCTGGCTCATGCTGTTGAAGGACTGCAAGTAGCGTTTCCATCTATACAATCTCTTATTCTTCCAAACACCCTTGACGAGTGCCTGTCAAGCAACTGACTCATCATTGTGAAAGGCTCCACAGAGACTGCATATAGTCGAGGAAAAAGCTCCTCAAGAGGGTGGTCTGTGCACCATCCGTCCTTCCAAAACCTGCATTTTGGCCCATCCCCTAGCTTCACTGTAACTTCTGTCTTGACAAAATCACTGCTCTGTAGAATGCCCTTCCAAACATGAGGTATGAGCCCTATGAGGTGGGGTTGCCAAATCCCATATCCTTGCACTGCCATAGTAATTTTGTACGATGACCATGTTCCAAAGCCCCTCCTCCTCTATGCCACTTGTTTTTTTTTTGGAAGGTGACCAACAGGCCACATTTCATTGAAATAAAGGAAGAAGAAGTCAATACAAAAGAAGCCTCAGGGGGCTCTACCAAGCTGTTGGAGACCAAATCTCCTCCCCTCCATGACTGCACTAGCCTCTACATGGTGGGAGCTAAGTTACAAGGTTACAGAATTAATCTTTTCCACCCCCCATCTCATACAGAATGCTAGACTGCCCAATAGAGGCCCCGTAAGCACTAACTTACCACTCTGAAATACATTTAATGCAGTTACTAATGATTGAAATTGGGTGACCAAACTTCTCTCTAAAGATTTTGGCATTCCTTTCTCTCCAGAGACCACAACATAGCTGGCAAACAAAACCTTCAAATATCCTTCTCAGCTTCCCCCAAATAGTATTTGTCTCATTCTCTGAAGAGATCATGCATGTTATTGATCCTAGTCCACTTCACATGTAAAGTCTTGAAGAGCTGCAACCACACAGATCGTATAATACCACACTGGAGGAAAAGGTGAGATGCTGTCTCCTTGTAAAACCCACAGAAAACACACCACTCTGTGATATCTGGTTTGAACCTGAGCACCTTATCAGCAGTTGAGATCCTATTCCAGGCTATTTTCCATAAGAAAAGCCTAATCTTGCAAGGCAATCTCTTGTTCCAGACCTATTTATGCCAGGCCACATCTGACCCCCATACATAGGCATTCTAATTGCTGATTTAACTGAGAATCTACCAGAATTTTCCCATCTCCAAGTTCTGCTGTCCATGTTTCCCTGGGATATCTTCAAATTATCAAGCATGGCAGATTAAGTGCAAAAATTCACTGGCTTCCACTTTGGTAAGGTTTCTCTGGAAAAGCAAATTCCATTGAGAATGATTATCTGAATTTGACCAGACTATGTTAATGTTAATATCTGTTGTGACAGCTATGACATGATAAACTTGTTGAAGAGGCCTCTTGTTCATCCAAGGGTCTTCCCAAAACCTACTTTCCCTTCCATTGCCTACCTGAATGACAGTGGAGCATTTGTAAAAATCACCTCACCTCAGAATGTTCTTCCAGAGTGAGGATAAGTGATTTTATGCTCCTGATCTGAAAAGCAACCCCCATCCTTAAAAAAATATTTCTTCCGGACAATGATATTTCATAAGGTCCCATCCTCCAAATCTGATCTCTATAACCATTTCATCAACAAAGCTTCATTAATTGTGCTGATTGGCATGAGACCCACTCATCCTTTCTCCTTTAGTGTACACACATGTTTCCATGAAATAGAGAGGAGAAAGGCTTTCATCCTATTTCATGGAACACAGTCTGCTCAAATTCAGATAATCCTTTATGCTGCTTTTCCAATTCCATTTACTCAATAAGGTCATGTTGGAATCTTTGATATTTTTAGCCCCAAACTACCTACTTTGCTTTTGCATTTTTTTTCAAAGTGGGTAGTACCACTTTATTTATAAATTAAAATAGAAAGAGGGATTTACAAGCTCTGGACAGATGTTGGCATGGATGCCAATGGTGAAGGGTTGTTGGCTTGAGTGCCAATAATTGAAAGATTGTCGACTGGGGTGCCGATGACTGAGAGGCTATCGGTTGGGATGCCGATGATTGGATAGTTGTCGACTGGGATGCCGATGATTAGAAAGTTGTCGACTTAGAAGCCGATTATTGGAAAGCTGTTGGCATGGGAGCCAATAATTGGATAGCTGTCGACCCAGAGATCGATGATTAGAAAGTTGTCAGCCTAGGAGCTGATGGTTGGAAAGCTGTTGGCATCGGAGCCAATGATTAGAAAGCTGTCAGCCCAGAGGCCGATAATTGAAAAGCTATCGGCTTAGAAGCTGATGGTTGGAAAGCTGTTGGCATGGGAACCAATAATTGGGTAGCTGTCGGCTTAGAAACTGATAATTGAATAGCTGTTAGCTCAGGGGCCGATAATCGAAAAGTTGTCAGCTCAGAAGCCGATTATGGGGGCCGAGAAATCGGGCCACATGGATCGAAACCCGGGAAGTAAGCTACAAAAGTCGAAGGATGTTGGGAGGCAGGCTATAGAAGCCAAATTTATTGGAAGGTGAGCCACGAGGGCAGAGAGAAGAGTTTATTCATTTGAAAGAAGTGTTCATCGCCCAAAGGGATGGGGAGAAGAGTTTGTTGATTCAAAAGGGGTGTTCGTCGCCCGAAAGAGGACGAAGAGAAGAGTGTGTTGATTCAAAAAGAGGTGTTCATCACCTGAAGAGATGGAAAGAAGAGTTTGTTCCTTCAAAAGAGGTATTCGTCGCCCGGAAGGGGATAGAGAGAAGTGTTTGTTCCTTTAATGATTTGTACGGAAGGTCCAAATCAAAAGGGATTCATCACCCGAAGGGGTGGAGAGAAGGGTTTATTCATTCGATGATCTGGATAGGAGCTCCAAATTAAATAGGTTATTCGTCACCCGAAGGGACGGAGAGAAGAGTTTGTTGATTCAAAAGTGGCATTCGTCGGCCGAAGGGATGGAGAGGAGAGTTCGTTGATTCAAAAGAGGTATTCATCGTCCAAAGGGATGGAAGGAAGAGTTTGTTCCTTTAATGATCCGGACGGAAGGTCCAAATCAAAAGGGAAGTGTTCATCACCGAAAGGGGGCAGAAAGAAGAGTTTGCTGGCTCAAGAGGGATATCCGTCGCCCGAAGGGATGGAGAGGAGAGTTCGTTGATTTGAAAGAAGTGTTCATCGCCTGAAGGGACGGAGAGAAGAGCTTATTCTTTTTATGATCTGGCCAAAGGTCCAAATCAAAAGGGATGATGTTCATCGCCAAAAGGGGACGGAGAGAAGAGTTTATTCTTTCAATGATCTGGATAGAAGGTCCAAATCACAAGTGAGGATGTTCATCGTCGAAAGGGACAGAGGGGAGAATTCATTGATTCGATGATCTGGGAGGTCCAAATAAAAAAGGAACATTCGTGACCCCAAAGGGATGGAGAGGTGGTCAAGTCATTGACACGGGGGACTGTCAGCGCAAAGAAAGGGGGGTGATTCCTCACCCAGATGGTAGGCTCGGGCCAGGGTGAAAGGGTATTTTATTCTTTACTACGTTGGGGATACTGGCTATATGAAGGGTTTTTTTTTTAAAATCCTTTGGCTGAACGGAAGGTCTGAACCAGAGTGAAAGAAGTTACAAATTTATCCATCAACGTCGACGGGCTGCCGGGAGCTGACATGGTTCATTCATGGACACGGGGTGAGTGTCAAAGCAAGGGTCCTTTTGTTCTCTGGCTGGATGGAAGGTCCGAACCAGAGTGGAAAGAATCTTTTAGTTCTCTAGCCGGACAGACGGTCCGAACCAGAGTGAAAGAAGTTACAAATTTAATCATCAATGCTAACGGGTTGCCGGGAGCTGACGTGGTTCATTCATGGACACGGGGTGAGTATCAAAGTAAGGGTCTTTTTGTTCTCTGGCTAGATGGAAGGTCCAAACTTGAGTGGAAAGAATCTTTTAGTTCTCTAGCCGAATGGACAGTCTGAACTAGAGTGAAAGAACTTACAAATTTATTCATCAACGTCGACGGGCTATCGGGAGCCGACGCGGTTCATTCATGGACACGGGGTGAGTGTCAAAGTAAGGGTTTTTTTTAATTCTTTGGTTAGACGGAAGGTCCGAGTTAGAGTGGAGGGATCTTTTTGTTCTCTAGCTAGATAGAAGGTCCGATCTAGAGTGGAAGGAGTCTATTTGTTCTCTAGGCGGTCGGATGGTCTGAACCAGGGTGGAGAGAGTCTTTTTGTTCCCTAGCGGACAAAAGGTCCGATCTAGAGTGGAGGGAATCTTTTTGTTCATTAATGCGCTGGGGGTACCGACTGTGAAATCCGAACCTAGGGAAGTTGGCCACAAGGGCCGGCGTTGATGTTGCAGAAGTAGGCCGTGAAGGCTAAAATCGGGGAAGTGAGCTACGAGAGCCGAGGTTAGGAGATTAGCAAGCCGTGAGGGCAGGAAGTAGGCCATGAGGGCCAAGATTGGGCTCTACGAGTCGGAACTGGGAAAGTAGGCTATGATATCCAAAATTGAGTTTATTTTTTATCATTATTATTTATTTCTTTATTCAAGCATGCAGGCATCGTTAGTAGGCATAACATAAATATATATAAGGCAGCTCCCTCCATAGGGGACGGGATAGGGACATCATCCATGATTCGCAAATGTGGTGTGGGCCACGAGGCATAACTAAGTGGTGATGCACCCGTCAAGAGGATATCGCATGGTTCGCATGCGCAGCTCAAACTTACAATCTTCACCCGAGTCGAGGAAGGAGAGACAAAAGAGAGGTAAAAAGAAAAGAGAAGGGGTTGAAGGAGGCATTTTCCTGCCCACAGTGATCTCCGGATCTAAGTTCTCCGCCTCGTACTAGGGGTCGGCTAAAATAAAACAAATATCATTATATTGTGTGCTTGCATGCTACGACTTGTTGGTATATCAAATGGTGATTTGCGGAAGGTCAGATTAGGTTTGATCAGAAACTCTCACTAGGCGTGAAGTGATATTCAGATCTAAGTTCTCCGCCATGTACCGGGGGTCAACTTAATAAAGACGCATGCTTGAGTGTATGCTTAAGTCTTCCTTCGCATAACAAACGCTTCTTATTTCCTGCATTTACTTTGTACTCAATTAGCCCCAGAGGCTCTTCTATCTTGGCACTAATCAAGGGTTGTCTTTCTTTAAGAATGGTGTAATTAATGCTATAGCCTTTACAGTGTGGCAGACTTTGGGTCCCGGCATGATCACCCACTATTGTCTGACTAGTCTGACGGTGCGCACAATAAATCGCCACTCCTTGACTGGCAACCTTGTGTTAATAAAATGCACAAATAAATGAACAAAACTGACATTTAAAAAAATTTTCCAACAAATTGGCATGCCTGATGGGGCCCAATCTCCCTTCATCTTTTCGCCAAGGTAGAAGGCCCCGAGGCCTTCCCCAAAAATATTGATTGTTTGCTTGTTTTGTTTTGAAGGAAACAATGGTTGTGGACTCCTTGGACTTACCTTTGGCCCCTAAGTGGTCGCTATACATGCTAAGCACAGGTACCTAGCGGTGCCCACCCTGTTTGGAACTCTGCCACCGGTGGTGGGGTTCCCCAATTTTCTGGGAGTATCCTTCATCAGCCTGCTACAGGTCGAGGAAGAGGTAGTTGACAAGACTATCACGGCCAAGGCCATGATTCCTTCAAGGGCGAGTCATCCCCAGAGACCTCTACCTCACTGCATCATCACTTTCTTCGTCCACCATATGGAGTACCTAGTCATCCCCACTAGTGACAAGGCATCTAGGGGGAAGAAGATGACAAATCAAAAGAGAAGTGTTGTTGTTGTTTTCCAAGGCCAACCCTCTAGTTCTGGGAAGTCTGTTATGATTGGCAGCATTCGATTATATCTGAATGGCCGCAACATTGAAGTTCTGTCGGAACGCATCATTTCAGCAATATCTACACAAAATGCCTTCCAAGTACTAATAAGTTGAAAGGCCAATTTAGATAAGGACATCCAGGGAAAGGTGGCCCCCAAGCTACCAAGATTCAAATAGGTTTGAGTTCCCAAAGGACCAGGGGTCTGGCTTTGACCCTACAGAGTGCAAATTTAACTGCTAAAGGCCCCAGGAGGGGTGGGGGAATAAAGCTACATCAAAGGAGGAATAGGCCGAGCTGGTGGTCTCTCCACCCTCTCATAGGGTCTACGTGAGGGAGGCTAATGTTCTCCAACATTTGACAGGATCGAACGGAGTTGCCCGATTATCACAGCTCTCCCACATGCCGTCAACTCAAGACCAACTGCCACCACCCCCTGTCCTCTCTCCAGGGCACAATTAAGAACATATCACCAAAGTGGTTAGGAATTACTTCCATGGCTTGGGGGGGTTCTTCCCTAAGTTGACAAAGACTGCTCTGCATTGACGGTGCGAAAGGAAAAGAAGAAGGAGAAGAAATAGGAAGGAAGGCATCACTCATGAACATCAAGGCACATGAAGATGGCTTGGAAGTTGAGTACTCTAAAGCTTCCCCACAGTGGGAAGAGAATAAAAGGATTTCAATATTTGAAAAGTCAGCTTTCCCTGGTCAAGCCAAGAGGGGAGCCTAGAGGCAAAGAAAATGAATGCCAATCTTCACTTGCAACATGGCAGGGGTGACCAGCAAATGTGGAGCCCTACCTGAAGAATGAGAAGAATTAGCCAAGCAATCTAGGAGGCCCAGGAAAGTAATAGAAGAAGTAAAGATGTAGAAGCAATGTTCAAGGAAGCCAAAGAAAAGCAAGCTATCACCACCCCAACAGACAACATGGTGACTTCTGAAGAAGAGGAGGTTTCCACGCTAGCCTCGTCCGAAGGTGTCTCGGGTGAAGTGTTGGAGAGCATCCCCACTACGACAGCACTAGATCTAGCTGTCTTGATAATACTGCATAGATATGAATAGGGGATTGAATCCCTGAAAAGGTAACTGAGTGAAAAAAACCAAACAAGTTTATGTTCCCTGACAATAGGACATGCATGCTGAATCATCTCGAGAAGCTCCTGGCCCGACCGATGCTGCACCCCCAAGCCACAGCAAGGCCTCTTTCCAACCACACTTCCTGCAACCAACACTGGCTCAGCCGATAGTTCCATAAATGCAACAATTACCACCAATGATACCGTTGGCACCTCATGCTGCGGCTCCAACCACTCTCATCATGCAGTAGCCTACGCATTTCCATCCAAGACCGATGGACCAAGCTGAGATGAACAAACTAATGGTGGAACAAATGATTGAAATGAAACTTGCCAAAAGGGTTGATGGTGATTTTGGCACTTTTGATGTGTACAAAGTGCCATATCCGCCGTAATATGCTACAAAGAGGCTTCCGCCTAGCATCAATAAATCGCCCAAGTTTAAAAAGTTCAATGGACAGGGCTCTCCGATGGAGCATATGTTAGTGTTGGTGAACTACATGCCAATTTTGGGTCGGGTAGACCTAATAGTTGTACGATCTTGTTCTTTATTAATAAAGTGGTATTTGAACGTAAATATGTAATTGTATATTACTTTACGTTAGGGAACAAGTTGTGGACCGTGTGAAATCTCATTGCATGGATTGGCGTGGGGGGGCTGAATTGCTTTCTTTCCCATGAAAAAAATAAGAGAACAAGAAACATGAAGAAGGAAGAAGAAAAGCAAACTGTAATTATGCTGATATGTATATATACCAGTACATGAGAATATGAGATAAAATGAGATCCCCTGGCTGTAACATTTCACCTTCTTTGTTTTGGTGGGGTTGGGTTCTGCCGATTCGAGATTGGAAGTAAAGAAGTGTCGAATGATGAGGTGAAGAGAGGAGGCATACGCGCGCAGTCCAAATCTCAAGAAGCCATGGAGGTGTAGACTGTTCTTACCGCGCCCTCTGCGAGAACACGGCATGCAGTGTTTACTCTACCTCCGCTTGTTCTTGCTGCCCAGCAGTAGGGCCAGGTAGAAGAGGATCCTGAAAAGGAATCCCCAGGCCACGGTGATCCAGACGCAGTCCCACTTGCCCAGGTCGGTGATGCCCTGCTGCCGCAGGATCTCTGGCCCCGTCGTCACGCACGTCGCACTGGAGAGGTTCTTCCCGATCACGGCGCTCAACCCGGCCAGCAGCCGCCCCTTCACATCCGGCGTCAGCTCCCCCAGCGGCGAGTTGTCGAAGATCTGCTCCCCGCGGACGAAGCACCTCGCCGGGTCGTCGAACTCGTTGTGGAGCACCGCCTCGTAGGGGTACTTCACCAGCGATATGTAGTGGAACCACATCCAGTAGGGCGGGATCCTCTGCCTCGTGATGAAGAAGCCGGAGAAGAGTAGGAAGTAGGCCAGTATGGCCACCACCACGGTGAAGCCCAGCATGACGTGGGAGACGACGCCGGAGAGGAAGGTGACGAAGGAGTTCCCGGCCCAGAAGGACGCCAGGATGACCAGGAAGTAGAAGACGAAGCCCTCGAGTCCCCCCGCCAGGCCCACCGCGAAGAAGGTTGTGGCCGCGAAGGCGATAGAGAGGAAGACGAGGGAGGGGAAGGAGACCACGGCGTTGGCGAGCACGTAGGAGGACCGGCGGTAGGCGTTGTAGGCCGTCTCCCGCATGAAGACGTAGCGCTCGTGGATGAATACGGGGAGCGCGTCGGCGCAGGAGTAGAAGGTGGTGGACATGGCGAAGGCGAAGAAGCCCAGCCGCTCCTGCACGCCCTTGGGCGAGGTGTCGAGCCGCCAGAAGATGGTGGCCAGGATGAAGCCGGTGACGAGCACGGCGCCGAGGCGGATCCCGAAGACCTCCGGCATGCGGCGGCTGTTGGTGAAGGACCGCTTGGCGAGCACCCACATCTCGACCCAGAACGGGTTAGCGAAGGTGGGCACGGAGATGATCTTGCTGGGGTGCGCGGCGCCCTGGGTGGCGCCGGAGACAAGCTTCCCCCGGGAGATGCTGGCGCTGATTGCGTCCTTGAGGGAGATGGACCCCTGCAGCAGCGTGCTGGGCTGTCCCGGTTGCGGGCCGGGGTCGGCGTTCTTGGCCTGCCACCTGCGGTTGAACTCGACGAGGGCCTTGGTGGCGCCGGGCTCCCCCTCGAGCTCCCGGACGAGGTCCAGCGCGAACTCGCAGCGGTTCTCGTTCTCCGGGATGGGCTTGCCGAACTCGGCGAAGAAGATGGGGAGCCCCTCCGGCGGCCCGTTGTACACGACCTGGCCCCGGGAGAGGAACATGAGGCGGTCTAGGAGACCGACGATGCGGTAACTGGGCTGGTGCACCGACATGATCACGATGCTGCCGCTCTGGGCGATCCGCTTCAGCACCTTGACCACCATGAACGCCGAGGTGGAGTCGAGCCCCGAGGTGGGCTCGTCGAGGAACAGCAGGATGGGGTCGTGGATGACGTCGGTGCCGATGGAGACGCGCCGGCGCTCCCCGCCCGAGACCCCGCGGTGGCCCTCGTCGCCGATGACGGTCCCGGCGGCTGCGCGGAGCCCCAGCTGGTCGATCAGCGCCTGCACTCGGCCCTTCTTCTTGCTCCTGGACAGCGTGCGGGGCAGCCGGAACTCCGCCGAGTACATGAGCGTCTCCTCCACGGTGAGCATGGGGAAGAGCAGGTCGTCCTGCATCACGTACGCCGAGATCACCTTGAGGAGGCGGCTCTCCAGTGCCTCCCCGTTGAGGGTGACCCTCCCCCGGAGGCTCTCCCTGGCGATCCGGTTCGCCAGCGCGTCGATCAGCGTCGACTTCCCGGAGCCGCTGGCGCCCAGCATGGCCAGGATCTCCCCCTCCTTCGCCTCCCCAGTGATGGCGTCCAGCAGCGTCCTCGTCTTGGCGGACCTGTCCGGGTCCTCCCCAGCCGCGGCTGGCGGGGACTCCCCGGCGGCGGCGGCCCCCAGCCGGTTGCGGCCCCGCCCGAAGAGGGACATCTTCTTGGGGTTCTTGACGCTGTAGCTGAGGTCGGAGAAGGTCAGGACGAACGGCTGCGACCTCCCTCCCGCCATGTCCTCCAGCTCGACGACGTGGCTGTGCGGCGACTGCTCCTGCCGCTGGCCGTCCCCGCCGTCCTGCTCCGTCGTGTCGCCGACGTGCTTGAGGAGCTCGGCGAGGGTGCGGCCGGCGGGGGCGGCGCTGTCTTCTTCGTGATCCATGATGGGCGATAGGGTAGTACTACTTCTCCTGTGGAAGGACAGCTTCTCCACGATCCGCGCCATCGCCTTTCGATTATAATCTCTCGACTCGACCTCCTTTTATATGGTGTATATATATCAGCTCTAGCGAACACGCCAGGTTTCTAGTGTGCCGCAGGAGCACGCGATCGGAGGACTGAACACACTCGCCCCGCAGTGACGGAGTCTCCCGCTACATCCGGCGGAGATGGAAGGCGTGTAGGCATATGAGAGAGAGAGAGAGAGAGAAGAAGGGCACAGGAGCTGAGGGCAGAGGGCACGTCTTCTCCAGGCAAGGCCTTCCTCTACTTCCTTGCATCTGTTGGTTTCCGCAGGAAAAGTGGTTCGGGGGTGGAAAGAATTGCGCATTATAACGTATTACTTCTTACGCAGTATTTTATCTTCATGTGTACATGTTACGACTTGAGGGCTTCGTTTGGTAACGCTTCCACCCCACGTACTCTTTGGAAAATCTCTCCACCCTGCAAATCCAATGGCAATGACAGGGGGTGAATGGCCAAGTCCCTTGAAGTACGGCAAAAGCTGAAGAAAGAATAAACCATGAGGGACATGACAAGCCCCTTGCAGTGCGGTGGAAGCTGAAGAAAGAGCAAACCACGAGGGACGTCTCAAGCCCCTTGCAGTGCGGCGAAAGCTGAAGAAAGAACAAACCACGAGGGACGTCTTAAGCCCCTTGCAGTACGGCGAAAGCTGAAGAAAGAATAAACCATGAGGGACATGACAAGCCCCTTGCAGTACGGCGAAAGCTGAAGAAAGAACAAACCACACGGGACTTCTCAAGCCCTTTGCAGTACGGCGAAAGCTGAAGAAAGAACAAACCACAAGGGAGGTCTCAAACCCCCTTGAATTATGGCGAAGGCTGAAGAAGAACCAAAGTGCAAGTGATTCCCTATCCTTGGGGCAGACGACGAAGCAGTTCCGCTATCAGCATCCGTGTCGATAGCTGTTCAAAGTTGTTCAAAAAAAAAGAAAGAAAAAGAAAAGAAAAAGAAAAGAAGAAAAGAAAGAAAAAAAATGAAAAAAGAAGGGAAGAAAGAAAAATAAGAAAGAAAATTATCAAAGCCCGTAGGGCATGTTGAATCATCATGTCCCACCCGGGGACAAAAGCTCCTTTGGCCTAGTGCTGCTGTAACCCGTCCCGCCGGTGCATAAAACCCGTGGCCCAGACCTTCCGTCTGGAGCCATGAATGAAAAGACCCTTGCGTTGGCACTTACCCCGTGTCAACGAACAAATCATGCCGGTCTCTGACTCCCCGTCGGCATCAATGAACAAACCAGTGGCCTAGACCTCCCGTCTGGTTCCATGAACAAAAAGACCATTGCTTTAGCACTTCTCCTGTGTCAATGAATAAACCACCTCGATATTATCATTCCCAGTCCCAGCGATGAATAAACTCATGGCTCGGACCTTTCGTCCAAGTCGATGAACAAAAAGAACCTCCTTGCTTGGCTCGGACCTTCCGTCCAAGTCGATGAAAAAAAAAACCATTTGCTTGGCTCGGACCCTCCCTCCAAGTCAATGAACAAAAAGAACCCCTTTGCTTGGCTCGGACCTTCCGTCCAAGCCAATGAATTAAAGACCCCCCTTGCTTTGGCACTCACCCCATGCCGATGACTAAACCCCCGCTCTGACATGTCGGTCCGCATGCATATGCGGTGAAGTGATCCCCTCATCCCTTCGCTGAAGGAGTGAGTACTTTCCCGTGAATTCACACTGATCCAGCATCCCACTGTAATGCTCAATATGATTTGGATGGCTTAGACCTTATATCTAAGGCCAGATGAACCTAACTCCTTGCGTTAGCATAGGCCCAATGTTGACAATGTTATCCATATTGGAGACCGACTCTCTGTCGAAACCGATCGATGTAGTGCACGGCCAGGGCCATTCACGTGAAACCGATGATATGCTACTCCGATGTCGACTACCTGTCGGACAGGAAGATACACTCGCCGGTCCCGTGCACTTGTCCCTCGCTTGCGCCACTCGTGAGTGGGGGGCATTTATGGACATCAAAAAATGATGATGATGATCATACGGCATGTATGTCTCGACACTCGAGAGCGAGTCGAAGATGGGAATGCCGAATAAACCTCATACCTGACCCAATCAGGACGAGAACGTGCTTGGTGGTCCGCCACCCGATAAGGAAGCCCCTCAAGAAGAAGATATGGCCGTGACTCCGGGAAGAATCCCTTCGATGCTTAAAACGGCATGGCAAAGCCCTAATCCGGTGTGCCCCTCTTTGTTGGTCTAATACGGCGCGCTCCCTTGAATATCTTAACACAACGTGCCCAATTGCATAGGTAAACTGGCGCGCCCCATTTTGGCGACCTATTCTGACGCGCTCACTTTTGAACGGTGCTCCCCTTGTACCATCTTAATATGGCGCCACATTATGCACAACCATACCCGACGCGCACAACACCGCGCCAGTTTAACTCAAACGCCATCCCCTCCATACTCCGACACCCTATTTTTGCATCAGTCTGGTGCGCAGAGAGCATTCAATGCTCTGGAGCCATGTCCCCTCGTTCGTTCGACAGTGCAGTGCCATCAACGGTGAAGGCATGCATCGACGGTGGAAACAGCAGAAGATATACCGGAGAACCCGCGAATGTCCCATCCTCGGATGAATGCCACTATACTGTGCAAATCAACGGACGACACCGCGACGTCCGACAAACGAGATGAGTGGCAGGAGTCCTCTTCCGTTCAAGAAGGAAAAGGCAACCCATGTTATATATACTCTTCATGTTTGACAGAGCAAGAGCCCCTGGACTCCCCGGCTGGCCGTTAGGAGAAGAAAGCTCTCGGGAGGGAACTCGCCAGTGAAATGAAGAAGAAAAAGAGAGGAGGAAGCTCCGGCCATCCACGCCGGTAAGGTGAACTAACAGAGAGAGAGTGTGTGACAAAGGGAAGGTGAGTCCAGAGGGGGGAGGAACTTGTGCTCCATCCCCTCTCCCCCACCAGTGTTTCTCCCTCTTGCCCCCCTTGCAATGTATTTCTCTTACCCGAAGATGAGTCTCCCCAATGTCAACTTCTTCCCCCGTTTGTGTGGATGAATAAAAAAGGAAACCCATTTTGCAAGTCTAGTATTCTATGTTAACCTCTCTTTCTCTCCCCCTTCTCCTCATCCAGGGCCCTTCAAAGCTTGCTTCTCCATAGCATGGCCTTCGAAGGAGTCCGTCGACGGATGAACATTCATGGCCCTAAAATTAACAGGTGTTACAAGTGATGTCGAGTGATGGCAAAGGTATAGAGGCAACGTCAAGTTCTAGCATAAGTGGAGGTAAAGGCGAAGGCGTAGGTAAAAGCATGGCTTGCTCAAGCTCAAGAGAAGATGATGGTGGAGGTGATGGGATAGGGGTCTTTGGGAGAGGAGGCGGTGAAGGTGGTGGTGATGGGTTAGGCAATGGAGATGGTGATGGAGATGGCGATGCGGGCAATGGGGGTAGTGGAGATGGAGATTGAGAGGGTGAAGAAGCAGGTCATGGTGTCCACCATCGACGTATCGGCACAACGAGTCGAGTGTCGTTGGGGGTAGAAGTAGTGGCGAGGGAAGTGGTGGTACCAGCCTGAGCAAGAGCTTGGGTTAGTGGAGGTGATGGAGATGGGGTAGGCGATGATGAAGGTAACGGGGGTGGGGATGGAGATGGCAACGGGGTAGGCGATGGCCTAGGCAGGGAAGTGGGTAAGGGAGTAGATGACAGAGTAGATGACGGAGCAGGCACCACGATAGACACAGAATCACAGGGGTGCCCCTGGTCTTGTAGTGACGGAGACGGTTGCCTAGGCAGCGCTTCTTGTTGCCGCTGCTACTGGCTGTGAAGATATAAAATGACCTTATGAATAGCGGCCCAATCAATCCTCTTTTGATCTTCCAAGCCGTAAAAAAACTCCCGGAACTCAGGGCAATCCTCAACCAAATGTCCCTGTTGGCGATGAAAATCACAGAACTGGAGCATATTCCTGACCACGGGTCGACAAGACACAATCAGAGGAAGTGGCAATGCGTGAGTGCCCATCAAAGCCTGAAAAACATGAGTGAAACACTCCGGCAATGAAGAGCGAGGAGCCCGCCTCAGGTAAGGTGGATGCCGAGGGGTATGAGATGAAGGAGGTTGTGGAGAGGGTTGTAGGGGTTGCGTAGGCAAGAGTGCTTGGCTAGTGGTGGAGGGATTTGGTGAAGGCATATGTGGAGCGGGATGAGGGGGTATATAGACGGCATCCACCTTCTCAGGATGTGGTGTTTTCTTGACTGGGGGTGGAGGCGGATGTGGGTATGAGGAAGCAGGAGGCTGACTCATGGAAGGTTGATATGTGGAGGGTTGACTCATGGAGGGTTAATATGTGGAGGCGTAGGGTTGACTCATGGAGGGATATGCAGTGGAAGACTGACATGCGGGGGATTCAAAAGGGATATATGGGCGAGGTGTAAGTGGCGGTAGACGGTGGAGGGGACTTGGTGTCAAGGAAACCTTGGATTTATTGACGAATGAAGCGGGCTCTATTATAAGGTTGTTGCCAAGAGGCAATGTCGTTGAGGGCTAAGATAAACTGATATTTCGGCATTACATTGGATATTAGCATCTTGATCAGCTCGTGCTCCAGAATGTGCCCTGGATTTGCGTGGCCAGGTGATGCTAGCGGTCAGCAAAGGTAGAGAACTCCTCGTCAGACTTCATCATCTCATGGGTCAGATCCACCATAGAATACTTGGGCCCAACCTGATCCTGATACTGTTGGATGAACTTCTCTTGAACGGCTTGAAAATTCACAACATGCTCTTGAGGAAGAGACAAGAACTAATCTCGAGCCGGACCTTCCAATGACAGACCAAACCGATAAGCCATCAAACACTGGTCATGTTGGAATTGGGTCGACTCATAAAGAAATTTCTTCAAGTGCACATGCGGGTCACCGACTCCACCATAATGACAATATGTGAGAATTTGTGAAGATGGCGGAAGTCGAAGATTTTGTAATACGAATGGAACACTTAAGGAGGACTTGGGCTCAATTCGATGTTGAAATTCATCTAGCTGGCGTTGGGTTTGAGCAATCATCTCCTGGGTAGGGAGAGATCGAGAATAATGTGGGCCAACTTGAACAAGAGGTTGTGAATATGAACCAGAATGATGAAGTGGGCCAGATAAGGGGATCCGAGCTAAGAAGAAGAAGGGCCCATTCTGAGAGTAGAAGGATAAATGGGCCTAGAAGAGACATTGACATGAGAATGAGGACCAACTAGGCCAGCAGCATAAGGAGAAGAAGAAGGAGGCCCATTAAGGTGGAAATGACCATTAGAAAGTGGGCCAGTAGCATAAGCAGAAGAGGAATGGGGCCATTCAAAGAATAAGGCCCATTAAGTGAGGAAGGCCCATTAAGGTGATTTGCAACCAGTTTTTAGGCCTGGGCTGAGTCCACTTGGTGAACAAGACATGATAAATGGGCCATAAGATTAGCCTTTTCTTTAGACAGGTCAGAGGGACCACGGGAAGATGGGCCTGCGTGAGAAGAGGATTCTACGCAGGAGTAAGAAGAAGATTGAAAAGAAGAAGGGTACACGAGGTTGAAGTGGCGCTCCATGAGGGCAAATAGAGACTTTCTACAAGGAGGGAAGCAAAGAGCGTAATGGGCTAGGGAACAGGAGGGTGTTGACCCACTAATGCAAAGATCAAGAGAGAACATACCTATGACAATAGACACACAAAATAGGCTAACCTAAGTGGGCCTATCAACAATAAAATATGTGGATGATAAGGGGATGCAACACAAAACACCACAAATGGGCCTGGACAAGCCCAAACAACACAAAATAATGTGAAGGGTTTAACCCAAGTCAGACAAGTTAATATGATAGGAAATATTTTTATTTGTCAAAATTTTGATGGGCCTTTTAATATTTTAAATTAAGCACAATTCCCTCAAGATAGGAATCCTATGGGGAATAAGGTTCAAACTTTGGGTTGACTAAGGTTAACTCCCTCACGGGCACGAGAGAGCCGACCACCCTAGCTCATGCCGGTTTCTCAACCGCGCACATCCGCACGCTTCCCTCGCTAAGGAACATTTGCGAGCTCGTCTAGAGTCCTAGGTCGAGTCCGTGGGTCCGTCCCGCATCAGTTCTCCTTTATCAGTTGAACCACAATATTCATGAGTTAAAGCAAGACTCACTTTCTATCACTATCTACTTTTGGACCCTTACATCTCTCTAGAATGAATCGGATGTCTATCATACTGCTAAATGGACATGCATTGCAAACCAACAAACCTATCTTTCTCTCCAAGAAGATGACAAGATCGTGAAGTTCTTGAGAAGACTGAATCTCAAGTATGATGTTTTAAGGGGACAGATCCTTAACATGGATCCAGCTCCTTCACTGGAAGAAACTTACTTTAAAGTTCTAAGCGAAGAACAATGTCAACAAGTTATGAGCGGCAAACCTGCCACTTCTACGCATTCTGATGTTGGAGAGCACTTTGCGCTTGCTAATGCCACTAGTAAGCCTCCTTCAGGTGACAAGAAGTATAGTTGGACTTCTGCTAGAAGTATCTAGAAAAGATGCATGCATATTTCAAAACCAATAAAAAGAGACAGAAGTCTTGACAGGTAATGTGGTTGTTACACAGTCTGCTATCCCAAGTACATCTACTCTAGCTGGGTCTCTTGCTCCAGTGTCACCGGCACTCTCGTCCTTGGACATTGTCACTCTTCAGTGTCTTCTTGCACAACTTCAAAACACCTCCTAGGCAATCTCCTATTCATTGTCATCAGGTATACATGGCATCACTCTAGGTGTTACTACTTGACTCCCCAGAAATTCTTGGGTGACTGATCATATGACTGGTATATCCATTTCTTTTCATTCTTATTCACTATCCACAAGTCAAGACAAAATCACCAGTATCAATGGTACCTATGCTACTAATGCTAGCAAAGGCTCAATTAGACTCTCTGATCACTTGACCCTTTCTTCCACACTTCATGTGTTGTCTCTTTCTATTAATCTACTTTCAGTGAGTAGTCTTACTAAACAGTTGAACAGTTCTACACCCTTTTTCTCTACTCACTATGTGTTTCAGGATCTGAAAAACAAGCAAACGATTGGAATTGGTCATGAAGTAGATAAACTTCACTTCTTTGCATCTAGGGAGACAGTTGCCGTTCAGTCCTCTACATCTCCACGTGTGGACAAACAAACTCAGGAGATTATGTTGTGACATTCTAGATTAGGATATCTATCTTTTCGTTCATTGACAGTCCTATTTACTTCTCCATTTGAGTCAGTTGATGTTTCATCTCTTTCATGCCAAACTTGTCAGTTGACACAGCATTGTAGAACACAATTTCCTTCCTCCTCAGTTTGAGCTTGCTCACTTTGATGTTTGGGGGTCTTCCCTTGTTACTTCTTTGAATGGCTACATATATTTTATTAAACTTATTGATGATTTCTCTCATTGCTCTTGACTATATCTGTTACAATCTTGAGATGAAGTTTCCTGTGTTGTTCAAGTGTTTTGTAATATGGTTCACACTCAGTTTGGCATGAAAGTGAAAACCCTTCGTTCTGATAATGCACAGGAATACTTTGCTCGAAGTGTTAATATCTTTCTTGAAGATGAGGGTGTACTTCAAAAATCCTCTTGTCCATATTCTCCTCCACAGAATAACATTGTTGAACGCAAAAATTGCTATCTTCTTGAGACCGCCAAGACTCTTCTATCTCAGCATCATCTGCCCAAATCCTTTGGGCAGAGGCTATCCTTACTACCAACTACATTATCAACAAGATGCCATCCAAAAGTTTAGAGGATCGTTGTCCTTTTGCAGTTCTCTATCCAGACAAGTCTTTGTTTCCTCTTTTACCTCAAATTTTTTGTTATCTTTGTTTCATTCACACTCTTGGTTCAAGTAGTACCAAGCTTGATCCATAGGTTGTTCGTAGTGTTTTTCTCAGTTACTCTTCTGCCCAGAAGAGTTACCGGTGCTACGATCCTATCGCTCATCATTTCTTTACTCGGAAGGATACTACTTTCTTTGAGTCTGAATCCTACTATTCTCCCTGAACTCGGCCTGAGGGGAAGAATCCTAACATCCTATCTCCTCCTCCTCCTACTCCTTTTTCTTCCGTTACTCCTTTGTTGCATGTTCCTCCTCTCTTTAACTCTGTCACAAATGGATCTCTTAGTGTTCATACTCCCACTTCAGTGATTGGTGCAGAGAGTGATGATTAGCAGAAGTAGATTACTACTTATAGGCAAAAGAAGTTTAAAAAAAAAAGGTCCTCTACTGATAAACCAGCTCCAGAGGGTGCTTATTTTTCGGGTCCTCCTACCCAACCACTTAATGACTTGAATCTACCAATTGATGTTAAAAAGGGTGTTCAAGACTACCCTAAACATCGCATCACTAATTTTGCTACCTATTCCCATGTTTCCCCTTGATACTATTCCTTTTTTCTTCATTGTCCTCAACCCATGTTCCTACAACTTTTTTAAAAATTGTGTAGGATCCAAAATGGTTACGAGCAATGGATGAGGAGTTTAGTGCCCTAAACAAGACTGACAGTTGGGTCCTAGTTGATCTTCCAAAAGGCAGAAATCAAATTGGATCCAAATGGGTGTACACATTAAGTACAATTCAAAGGATGAGATACAAAGTTATAAAGCCAGACTTATTGCAAAAGATTTTACTCAAACATATGAGATTGATTATCAAGAGAACTTTGCCCTGGCTGAATTCTATCAGGGTAATTCTCTCACTGGTTGATCTTTTTACAATCTATATATTAATAAATCAGAGATATATCGCCAAGAATTTAAAGCTATGCACCAAGTAAGTTTTCACCTGTCATATGCCCGGATTCGAACACACGTCCCCTCACACACACACACAAAAAAAATTCTATCAAAAAAAATCGTTTCTCTCGTGGAGCAAGTCTTTGTTGAAACCAACGTCGGCCTCTTTGCAAGCTCCCAGGGATGGTTGCTCGTTTAACTTGGTCAATCTCGAGAGAGTCAGGTGAGAGGAAGAAAGAACGTCCCCTTCACGTTCTCCTCCACGGAAGTACCTCCACTTCCTTTTCCACATGGATGGTTCGGAAAACTACCCCCACGGGCACATGCGTTGCCTCTCTTTCTCTGCACTCATTAGCGCAGTATACAGAAGATGAGTTTTTTTTTTTTTCTACTCTTCCTCTTTCTCTCATCAAGTTGTGTAGGAAATTTTTACTGAGAGAAATTTTGCTATACGGGGTTTTGGGTTGAGAGATTCTCCTCCACCTTCGTACTCTGATTTTCATTTACATAGTGAAATTTATGCGTCTCCTCTCCCGTAGACGTAGGGGGTTCTTCTCTGAGTCTCCAGACCACATAAATTTGGTGATCGCTTTCTCTTTCTCTATTGTTCTAAATTATTTTTCTTTGTAGATTGTGACTTGTTTGTATTAGTTCCCGCTACTAATTACCCCCAATAATGATGGCTTAGTCCCTCTTCTGTTAGAAGAAAGGCATCCAAGCTCTCTTGTTTGCGTTGCTTTCTACCGGATGTTGATTTGTACGTAGCTGGTTCTACCCCGAGGAAGAAGCCCAAGACTCGCGTGTCGTGCGTTTGTATTTCCTCTGTTTTAAGTGCTACATGATTGTTGGTGCTTGTTAATTACTACATTGTCTGTTGTTTTATCACTGTTGGGTTAATCCCTGCAGCTGTAATGTCCTCTCTAATGGATGGTATGGGCATGTACTACCTCAGTATGGGAGGTTAGGTACCCGGTCTCTCTTGTATGTAATGTTTACAAGTTAATGAAAGAACCCTCTTGCATTTGATAAAAAATGGGGGAAAAAGAGAGAAAATGATCAGGTCTCTCCTTCCTTTTGCTCAACCCATGGGCATGAAATCATCCCACGGTCAAGTCTACCAGAAGTCACAGACGGGTGCTGTCATTGTCAGCCATGAGCAAAAGTTGGCAACCCCACGAACAAAGCTCACCCATGTTAGAATATTATAGTGGAATCAAAGAATTACTCGTTGCTCGAGAGTGCAGGACTAGTGTAGAGAAAAAATTTCACCAAGCCTATTGTCCACTAACTCACAGTCTAGAAATGTCACCAACCAAAGCCCGCTCGGGACGTCGACCCACCGGCACGTATCTCATATACGTGCGTGCTCCAGACGCCATCAAGGCCCTCAATCAAGTGGTCGCTATCGCCATGATCACAGAGGTTACCCTAACAAACGTCGGGTCTCCACCCACGTCGTCGAAGCCCTCGCTGTCACACGCACGTCATCGGAGCACTCGCTATGATGTCATCCTTCCGTCTCTTAGAGAGCGGACAAGTGGATAACCGTCGATTCCATAGCTGAGCAATCCATTCTCCCATGATGATCACGTCACTAAGTCAAGACACGGATGTCCCCAAGATAATCTCTATAAATAACGCTCTGAACAACTAACCAAGGTACACAATCTAGTCTGCACAATTGGCAACCTGCTTCCAAGGACTTCTCCTTGTTGTCGAGCACTCGTCTCCACATTTTCCATCCCCCTTTCTCCTTACCTGAGCTCCTTACTGACTTAGGTGTCGAAGGACTGTCTCCTGGGTATTCACCTGAGGCTCCTTATGACGCAATCGTTCAGTTGTTACAGGTTTTCTTAAGACAACTGATCTCTCTCTCATTCAAGAAATCAAAAGGTGTAGTTCGAGATTTGAGATATCATATTTCAACCACTACAAGTCCCTAAATTTTTTTTAAATTAGAAAAAGACCCCCAATCTATTTATTTAGTCAAAAACTCTCACAATCTTCGAATCTTTAGAAAAAAGCTCGCCGAGTTAACTGCCACCCAAAAATTGGAATATTATGAAGCATATTCCATCCCCTATCTCATTAAATTATTTCTTTCTTATTTTACCCTCTCTCTATGACTACTGTCACGGAAGTCGAAGTGCCAGAGTTCGCTCTGCCCTCAACAGATTCCATAGGTTCAACTTAGGCATCTTCTCTAGCTCCGACGAGCACGAGGGAGCACACTACTATACCACTAACGGGGAGAGGGATGGGATCTCTCCCCCTCCTTCCTTTTTCCTCCTTCCTCTTCCCCTCCACTGCAAACCCTATGCCCTGCCCCTTCTTCTTCCTCTTCTTCCCACTGTGATCAGGTCGCCTGCTAGCCCAGCCCCCCACCGGGGCCTCTCTTCTTTTTCCTATTTCCCCTTTTTTTCTCCATGTAAAGAGCCAAGCATTGTCGTCCTCTCTGATCTGGCCCAAAGTTGTGTCCCTGATCATGTGGCGACTACGAATAGAACCGGCAACCTCTTCCGACAGTATGGTGGCGGAGATCTCACAAGACAGGGGTAGCCTTGTGAGGGCATCGTCTACGATGCCAGCTATGGCATGGGGATCTCCTCTGGTGGTATGGCGGCTACAAGTAAAACCACCGACTCCATCACTAGTATGGCGACAATGAGGTCATAGCCCCCCAACCCTTCAGCCCCCCTCTCCCCTCCGATGAGGTCACGGCCACCCACCAACTCTGTCCCCCCTCTCCAAAGGGATGTTATTGGGTTCAAAGACCCCAAACCGTTGCGGACCCAGCAGTTAAAACTGTTACCAGCTTAATTAGAAGTAACAACATCTACGGTTTTCTTCTGCTAATTTCCTTGTGAAGAAATTACCTGACGTGTGGAGGACTTGCCAAGGTGAGATGTGGCGCAGCCTCAACCACTAACTGTAATTTCTTGGTTCCAAAGGTAGTATAAAACAAGGATGGGCTGGCATTTGGGCCACTATCCGGAAACACCAACTGAACTGTCCCCAGTTGTTCGTAGAACTAGCTCTGTAGAACTCTAGTGTTCTTCCTCTTTACTTCCTCTGTTCTCAGATCTGCCAGGCTTGGCAGTAGCAGAGCTCCGGAGTTTCAAGCTGGGAGGGCAAACCACTGAATGCAGGAGGATCTTCCTCTGGCTCACTAGAAGAGGCGATCCAAAATGGTGTCTGAGCTTCCTCCTGGTGGCTCCGGCTCCCACACCGCAGCGTCCTCCTCCATGGATGCAGTAATGTCTCTCCTTCTTGAATTACAAACTAAAGTTTCTTCAATCCGTGAAGAAATGGGATCGATCCATACTGAAATGGGATCAATGACTCAAAGGATGAATAATCTTGAGCTAAAAAGGCCTGATTCCTCAATATCACATGAATTTGTTCATAACCCTCCAGTGATTTCCCGCCCTAAATTCCATGAATTCCCTAAGTTTGATAGTCGATCTGATCCGGTCGAGTGGAAATTTAAAGCTAACCGGTATTTCCTGCATAATCAAACACCGGATTACCATAAGGTTTCCTTTGCTTGCTTCTATCTTGAAGGTGAGGCCTTACAGTGATTTTGGCACTACACTAACAACAAAGATTCAGTCTCCTGGTTGGAATTTCTGAAAGGTTTGGAATCTCGGTTTGGCTCTCTTTCTGCAGTGGAATCCCATGGCCAGTTGAGTAAGCTCAAGCAAACTGGTTCCGTGGCAAATTATCAACGTTCATTTGAGACATTATGTAACAGAGTTACTGGAGTCTCTAAAGACCACTTATTAGGCATATTTCTCAGCGGGCTCCGAGAAGACCTGGCATGTGAGGTCCGGTCCTTTATGTCCCAGTCCCTCTCCCATGCCATGGAATTAGCTAGAATTCAGGAACAGAAGTTTTCCTTCAGACGCAAAACTTCTTCCAATTTCACCTTCTCTACTTCAAAACCCCCTAGACCATCTTCCAACAATTTCGCATCCTCAACTCCTCAGACCAAACCCCTTCATCCTGTTCGCCGACTATCTACACAACAGTTACAAAAGCGAAGAGTTCAAGGCCTTTGCTATAACTGCGATGACAAGTGGGTTCCAGGCCATTCCTGTCAATCTCAGAAATTATTTTTACCACAGCTGGTCCCTGATGCAACTGAGTATGATTCGGTGCAAGTAGAAGAATCAGAGATATTTATTGATACTAACTCTGAACCAGAACCCTCTTTATCATCACATACAGTGCCTCACTTAGCATCTCCAGGCACCTTTCGGTTACAAGGGTACATTGGTTCACTGTCATTAATGGTTCTCATAGATAATGGCAGTACTCACAATGTTAACCTCTTGTGGTTCAGAGATTAGGATTATCTATAACATCCTGGGATGCTCATCCAGTTAAGATTGCTGCGGGTTTACAACTTACTTCTCAAGGTTTCTGTCCAGGGGTTACACTTAAGCTACCAGGGGTTACACTTACCAGGGATTTCCTTTACACTGGATTTCTTAGTATTGCCTCTGGGCTATGTTGATATGGTGTTGGGCAATACTTGGTTACAATTGCTGGGTGATATCACTATGAATATCTCTCAAATGGTGATGAAATTTTCTCTTGAGGGCCAAAGTTTTATATTACATGGCTTACCACCACCCTCCCTTGAAACAGTTTCAGCGACACAAAATTCCCATGATTTGCACAAAGCCCGGTCAATGTACACTTTACACCTATATTCACTTGATGCTTTTGGCTCTCCATCTTCCAGCACTACTTCAGCATTCTCTTCACACCCTTTTTCTTTGGCATCCATATATGTATTTTCAGAACCTATGGGTCTACCACCCAGCAGACGTCATGACCATCGCATACCATTAGTAGATGAAACTAAAGCAATAGCATTGCCATCATATAGACATTCTCCTCTACAGGAAAACATTATTGAATTTGAGCTCAAGGAGTTTTTCCTAAGTTCACACGTACAGTCCAGCAGCAGCCCCGTCTCTGCACCTGTTCTTCTTGTACAAGAGCAGGATGGCACGTCGAGAATGTGCATTGACTACAGAGCTTTAAATCAGAATACAATCGAGGACAAATTTCCCATTCCCCTTGTGGATGATATGCTGGATGAGCTCTATGGGGCCAAGTTCTTTTCTAAGTTGGACTTAAGGTCGGGGTATCATCATATTTGGATGCACCCTGCTGATGTGTCTAAAACAGCATTTCACACACACGAAGGACACTGAATTTCTGGTTATGCCATTTGGGCTCTCCAATGCCCCATCTACCTTTCAGAACCTTATGAATGATATTTTCAAGCCTTTCCTTTGAAAGTTTGTGTTGGTCTTTTTCGATGATATCCTGGTTTACGGTGCTTCTTGGGAGTTGCATTTGCAGCATGTCCAGCAAGTCCTACAAGTTTTGCTTAATAACAGTCTACATGCTAAATTTTCCAAGTGTGTTTTTGGAGTATCCCAAATTGAATATTTGGGTCATATAATCTCTGAGGATGGTGTTTCTATGGTGCATAGCAAGGTAGAGGCCATTGTGTTGCCTTCTTGGCATGGTTGACCTTCTCTTGCCTGCCAGCTGGTATGTGGGTAGGTAGGGAACCGTATCTGTAATGATTTCAGCAAATCAGAGGATGTCCCTGCCAGACAATAACTCCCCTGACAAGAAGAGCCTTCTGGCGGCCTTCTTAAGTGAGTGCAGATCCTCCAAGTCTGGTTGCGGATCTTGGAAAGTGGATGCTTCTGGTAATACATCCATTCTGGGAGATCATGAATGTGCTGACACTTTACTTACAGGGTGTCGACACATCCCATTATGATCTTTAAGAACCGTGGCTTCCGTGCAGAGTAGGTTGACACTTCGATGACCAAGTGTCAACACGTTGATCATATTTGCATGCGAAACATGCCAATGTGCCGAGACTTCATTGCGAAGTGTCAGGACATATGCGCCAGAAGGATGTAAGGCTTACTTCTTGGAACCGAAGTGTCGACACTTTTCACACAGGGTGTCGACACTTGGTGAATCCAGTGCCCAGACAGAGACAGCTTCGAGTTGGATTTCTTCTTAGGGTGTCGACACGTTGTGGGCAGTGTCGACACTGTTAGAGTGTTTGTCTTGTAATTGTTTAAGCCAAACTAGTCAGATATTTCTCAAGGATCTAATCATGATTTATGGTTTATTATCATCAAAATCAGGGGACACAACATTCTCCCCCCTTTTGATGATGACAACCATGAATCATTATCTCTAAGCATTCCTATAGCATTAAGAGGAATCATCAGTCAGAAGAGTTTTTGCCATTCAGAGAACCGGCATTTGATCCATTATTAAACATAGTATCATACAGATCGCACAAGGATTTGTATTCAAACATTTACATGAAACTGTCTTTTTGTAAAAACTAAATTGTTGATGCAAGCCTAATTAGATGCCCATGCTGGATGATATGACTGTCTACAGAGCTTCTCCCCCTTTGTCATCAGCAAGGAGGGGGTGAAGGAGCTGGCTGCTGTGGTGAAGGGAGAATGTTAGTGCTTGTGCCGCCGGGAAATCAACCCTACTGTGCTACATTGAATTGATCTTGCAATAGCGTGACTGTAGCTACCAGAGAATCGACCTTTTGAGTGAGCTGTTCATCCCATTGTTTCATAAACTGGTGAAGTGTCTTGATGTTGCCATTTATATCCTCTAAACAGTTGTGCAACATGTCACAAATGTACTCTGTCTGCACCTGCTGCTGTGTCCCCTTCTTCGGGGGAACAAAAGAGGAGGTAGCTTCAGTGGGAGGAGGATGCCACTCATCATCAGTGTCTTCCAACATAGGTTGAAGTTGAGCTTTATGGAGGCGGATCAACTCCAGAATTTTAGTTCCAACCAAATTAAGCTTGTTGTAGACAACATCCATTTTGGCTTTAGCCTTGGTGGAGCTGTCCACAATTGTAGCTGTATCAGTATGGACTTGTGCTACAATTTTGGAGGTGGCATCGAGAAGCTGAGTGGAAGTGTTCACAATTTGAGCGGTGTCTGCATGAACTTGTGCTGCAAGGTTGGAAGAGGCATCGAGGAGCTTGGTGGAGTCACGATAGAGTTTATCTTTCATACTGGTGGATGCACCAAGTTGCTGCAGGGCATTGGCATTGACGGCGGCTTCTAGCTGGTTTGTGGCAGAGATAGTACGACCAGTCTCAATGACGACGTGGTCTTTGAGGGAGGCAATGGTTATGACCACTTCATCTAAGATGTGGGTGGAGGTGTCCATCAAGGTGGCATACTTGAGATTGAGATTCCCTAGATCGTCCCGGATGGCAAATGCATGCTGGAGCATTTCATTGGTTTTTTCTTGTGTTTCTATATGAATGGCCCTCAGCCTCTTCATAATCGTCCCGGCCCTTTCACAAACTTGGATGAGAGAGCCCAAGAAGGCTTTCAACCAGCGATCGGTCCTGTATTTGTCTTTGACAAATTTTTCCCACCTGCTGGTTTGTTCCTGCTCATAGTGAATCTACCTGGTTTCTAGCCTTTCCACTTGCAGACTAAGCTTAAGGAATGAAGAGTTCATGTGACTAAATTGTGTGGACAAAAATTGAATAAGAGTTGGGTGGATGTCCATCAGCCCACCAGTGGCACCGAAGGCAGTGCCTCTTGAGGTGGAGGCCTCTGCATGGAAGTCAGGAGGTGCATCTCCCCCAGTGAAGATCCTTGGTGGCTGTTCAGGAGAGAGGGGAGGTTGGATGCCAAACCCCATCATGGTGCCAGGGGGAATCCTATTGCTACTAGTCAGACTGCAATCCACATGGACCTGCTCCTAAAAGTGGTCAAGATGCTCATCTAGAGCTGGCTATTCCTGCTGAGCAGGTTGGTCCCGGTGAGCAGGTTGGTCCTGTTGAGCAGGATGCTCCTGTTGAACAGGCTGGTCCTCATGGGTAACCTGTTGGGTTGGCAGAGCTTCAGCTACTGGAGGAGCCGACTGGTGACCGGGCAAGTCCCGTACTATTTGATCCCCTTTCTTCTTGAAATGCATATAAGTTTCAATGAATCTCATGCTATAGACATTGCTCCTAGGAATGTCTTTCATCTTCTCATCGGTGAGAGGGACTCCAACTCTCTGAAATATAGCTGTTAACTGTGCAGCATATGGAAGGATCCTCTTGTGCCCTATGCAACTCCACATGAGCTGCAAGATAATCTCAGGAAGACAAATTTGATGATTGTTAAACATGCAGCAAAAAATGAACCTCTGGGTCTCGGTAAGTCTACTCCTGCCACCCCCTTGTGGGGTGATCATAGTGGTGAACATGTGGTGCAGGAGACGCTGCACCTTCAATAAGACATTATGCACACTTCTTGCCAAGACGGTCAGCTCTAACAAGAAGGATTGGGAAGACAGAATGCATGAAGCATTATGGGCATACCGCACCGTGTACAAAACCCTGACAGGGTGCTCCCCTTTCTCACTGGTGAATGGTTCGGAGGCGGTCGTTCCTATAGAGCTAGAGATCCCCTCATTACGAGTCGCGATCTAGCTTGGACTAGTTAAAGATAACCAGGCAGATATAGAAAAAAGGCTGGAGGAACTCTCTAATTTAGAAGGTCAGCAGCTTAAAGCCCAGCAAAATATACAGGTCTATCAGGCCCATATGGCCCGCCCTTTCGATAAACTCGTCAAAGAGTGAGAATTCAAGAAAGGGGACCTAGTCATGGTCAAGCAAAGGGAAGTCAAGGTGGCCTATCCTAAAGGCAAGCTGAATGAAAACTGGACAGGGCCTTATGTGGTCCAGAAGGTTTATGAAGGTGGCGCCTACATCATGGTCAACCACCGGGGGGAAGTTTAGTTTCTACCCCTTAATGGGAAACACTTGAAGCTATATCATGTGCCACTTCCCCAGCTCGGTGAACCACTGAAGCCAATACCCTAGCACAAGCAGGACACTATCTTGGAGCTCTTCCAATGAGAATGCCCGAACCACTCATCGCGGGAACCACGCTGAAGGCCCGACAAAGACCTTTGGTCTAAGTCAGAGAGAACTAAATTCCTTGCATTAATGCAATCCCAGCATTGGCAAATCCACTCATCGCGGAAACCACGCCAAAGGCCCGACACAGACCTTCCATCTAAGTCAGAGAAAATTGAATTCCTTGCGTCAATGCAATCCCAGCATTGACGAATCCACTCATCGCAGAAACCTCACCAAAGGCCTAATATAGACCTTCTGTCTAAGTCAGAGAAAAGTGAATTCCTTATGCTAATGCAATCCTATCATTGACGAATCCACTCATCGCGGCATCCTCGCCGAAGGCCCGATACAAACCTTCCATCTAAGTCAGAGAAAATTGAATTTCTTACATTGGTGTAATCCCAGCATCGATGAACCACCTTAACTCGGTGCCGAAGGCCTTTCCGGGGTCTCAACCGAGCGATCCGACCTAGACCTTTCACTTGAGTCGGAGAAACCTGAACTTCTTGCATCAGTGCAATCCCAGCATCGATGAACCACCTTAACTTGGCACCTAAGACCCTTTCACGTCTCAGCCGAAATGCTCCAATTTGGACCCTTCGTCTAGGTCAGAAGAAAATCAAAATTCTTACGTCAATGCAATCCCAGCATCGATGAACCACCTTAACTTAGTGCCTAAGGCCTATCTAAGGTCTCAACCGAGCGATCTGACATGGACCTTTCATCTAAGTCAGGGAAACCTAAACTTCTAGCATCGGTGCAATCCCAGCATCGATGAACTACCTCAACTCGACACCTAAGACCCTTTCAGGTCTCAGCCGAAATGCTCCGATTTGGACCCTTCATCTAGGTCGAAAGAAAATTGAAATTCTTGCACTGATGTAATCCCAGAATCGATGAACCACCTTAACTTAGTGCCTAAGGCCTTTTCGGATTCTCAACCGAGCGATTCGACCTAGACCTTTCATCTAAGTCGGAGAAACCTGAATTTCTTACGTCGGTGCAGTCCCCGCATCGATGAACCACCTTAACTTGGCGTCTAAGACCCTTTCAGGTTTCAACCGAAGTGTTTTGATTTTGACCCTTAGTCTAGGTCGGAAGGAAACTGAAATCCTTGCGTTGATGCAATTCCAGCATCAACAAATCACTTACGCAGCAGCATCACCGAAGGCTCCGATTTAGACCTTTCGTCTGGGTCAGAAGAAGGCCGAAGTCCATGCGTCAGCATGAAACTAACCCGGTCCGATTAGTGTCAGGCTCCCTGAAAACCCATCCCACCGCGATGTTTGACACAACCCGATGATTTAGACCCCCTGTCTAAGACCAGATAAGCCAAATTTCCTTACGTCGGTATAGACCTGATATCGACAATATCATCCTCGGTTGGGGCCTGATTCCTTGTCAGGACCAATCGATACAGTTCGCGGCCAAGAGCACGACTCAAGAAGCTGAAGCCCTTTCAGGGAGAGCTGTTACTCGTGGATCCCGCGCCCTCATCTCTCACTCGCAGCACCCACGGGGTGGGGGGCATTTGTTGGCAAAAAAAAAAGAAGAAAAAAATGAATGATGAATGAATGAAACAAAAGGAACGATGGATAAAAAAGAAAAGAAGGAAACATGATGAAGACGAAAGGGGCAACCCATTTGCCAAATGGGCCAAGTTATGTGGAAAGGTCCAAACATGAGAGAAACCCAATTAAAATAAAAGGAGAATCGGAAGAGGGCGCATACGCAAAATTGAAGGAAGGAGGGGCTGAGAAATGGAAAGAAGAATCTTAAGAAAAAAAGGAAATATAAGGAAATTTGGTGGACACTATTCACCCAGTGTCTATCTCACTCCTCTCGTGTTTCCCCTCTCCCGATTCCCTTTTTCGCAGAGCGCTCGCGTTGGTCGGCCATGGTGACCAGCGGTCCAAAACAGTGACCACCATCCCCAGACGGTGCCTAGTGGGGCTTTGTCCCTGTCTGAACGGAGGCTCCTGCTCCCCGTTCTACGCATTCAATGCTCGCGGGGCTCTGTTCTCAAGAGAAGTGGCACGCAACTCCGTTCTGACAAGCCTTGATCTCCCAACAGTGAAGGCAGGTGCACGGCTCCTCCCAAAGTGGGAAATCATCTACCGATGTGCCCTGTGAAGCTGACGTTATCTAGACTCCGCCCGATCTGAACCCCGCTTTATGGGTTCAACGGCCAGGCCACTTATCTCGAGGTAACCCTGAGCATGTTGGTCACCATCGACACTCCGCCCAAAATCATTATGGTTATGGTGGACTTCATTGTGATTAAAGGGATGACGACTTATAACGCCATCTTCGACTGAGGCCTCCTCAGCCGAACGAAGGTGGTGCCCTCTACCTATTACCAAAAAATGAAGTTCCCCACCAAAAATGGCATGGGGGAGGTCTGGGATAACCAGGCTATGGCCAGAAGGTGCTATATAATCTCAGTCGAAGCCATAAGGCCGGAAGGGAAAAACAAAGGGATTAAGGGGACCGAGGAAGGACCGGAGACATCTGAGCCTGGTGGTGAGTTGTTAATGGTCTTCCTTAAGAACTACCCTGCCCTAGGAGTCAAGATCGGAGCTGATCTCCCGTCTGATGTTCAGGAGCAATATAAACATTTTCTTGCTGAGTACATCCAAGTCTTCGCATGGTCCGATGAGCAGCTTCCCGGGATCCCCGGGGAGATTGTAATGCAAAAGCTTAACCTTGACCCGACGGTGAAGCCTATCCAGCAACGCAGAAGAAAACATGTCCCGGAGAAACAGATGATCATCAAGGAGCAATCGCCAAGGGGAAGGAGACTGGTCTCTTCCATCCAGTCCTCTACCCAACGTGGCTCGCCAACGTCATTCTGGTACCCAAAGCTTCGGGAAAGTGGCGAATATGTGTAAACTTCACCGACCTTAACAAGGCCACACCGAAGGACTGTTACCCGCTACCGAGCATCGACCAACTCATCGATTCAACCTCCGGCAACGAGCTGCTCAGCTTCCTGGATGCTTACTCTGGCTACCACCAGATCAGGATGGACCCAGAGGACATTGAGAAGATCGCTTTCATCAACGACTTTGGTGTGCACTGCTATACCCGGATGCCTTTCGGGTTAAAGAACGTCGGGGTGACATATCAGCGACTGGTCAACCAAATCTTCGAGGGACAACTCGGTCGGAACATCGAGGCCTACATCGACGACATGCTTGTCAAAACACCGAAGGGTGAAGATCATCTTGCCGACCTAGCTGAGACCTTCGGCACCCTCCTCAAGAACAACATGAAGCTCAACCCCGCCAAGTGCGCCTTCAGAGTCAGATCAGCAAAATTTCTAAGTTTCCTGGTAACTCAGTGCAGGATTGAGGTAAATCCCAATAAGGTTCAGGCCATCCTGGACATGCGGTCACCCACCTGCGTCAAGGACATCCAGCGCCTTACCGGACGCATCACCGAACTCAACTGTTTCCTGTCTCGAGCGACCGAACGATGCCTACCCTTCTTCAAGCTGTTGAGGGGACCCAAAATGGCATCTGTCACATTCGCCTGGGACGAGGAATGTCAGAAGGCCTTTGAAGATCTTAAGGAATTCCTGGCCTCACCCCCGGTATTATCAAAGCCGATCCCGGGTGAAGCATTACAATTATATCTCTCAACGACCCCCTCCACCGTAAGTTCGGTCCTAGTCTGAAACGATGCAGGAGTCGAGAGACTGGTCTACTACACCAACAAGGTGCTCAACGAGGCTGAAAGAAGGTATCCTGCAATCGAGAAACTCATGCTAGCATTGGTTACCTCGGCCAAGCACCTCTGACCTTACTTCCAAGGTCACTCTATCGTCGTGTTGACCGGCGAACCCTTGAAGAAGATCCTCTCTCATCCTGAAGCCTTGGGACACCTCATCAAATGGGCCATCATGCTCAGGGCCTACGACATCTCCTATCACCCCCGTGCAGCCATCAAGGGATAGGCCCTCGTGGACTTCATTCCAGAGAGCACCGTCCCGATCGAGGAAGAGTCACCGTCCGCCCGAGGACCCATCTGGGATTTGTTCATAGACAGATCATCCAACTCGGCCAGAAGCGGTGCTGGTGTCCTCCTCAAGTCACCCGAAGGAGCAGAACTACAATACGTCTTGAAGTTCAACTTTCAGGCGTCCAATAATGCCTCTGAGTATGAAGCCCTCATTTCGGGGGCCAGGATGGCACGATGAGTAGGGGCCGAGCGAGTCAAGATTTACACTGACTCCCAACTGGTTGCCAGCCAGGTCAACGATGACTACGAAGCTCGGGAAGCACCTATGGTTAAGTACCTTCAAAAGGTCCGAGGGTTGGCCCAGCTATTCGACAGTTTCGAGGTAGTCCGAATAGCTCGGGAGGAAAACTCCCGAGCGGACACCCTCTCTCGTCTGGCCTCCTCCCTCGGCCCAGAAGGTACCTGTTCGGTCTTCCTCGAAGATGTAGAATGGCCAAGCATCGATGCCGAGCTCATGATCGTTGACCCGGTTACCCCGAGCGACTGGCGGACCCCTTATGTCTTCTGGCTCCGAGACTCCCAGGCACCTCGTGACCCTCAGGAAGCTCAGAGATTGAAGTACCAAGCCCGATGCTTTGTCATCTTAGACGACGCTTTGTACCGAAGGTCTTTCTCCGGTCCCCTCCTTAAGTGCCTTAGCGCCGACGAGGTCGGCCAAGTAATTCAAGAAGTTCACGAAGGCATCTGCGGCACGCACCAGGGAGGAAGATCACTTGCCAGGATCTTACTTCGACGAGGCTACTGGTGGCCTACCCTTCAGCGTGACTATTCGACCTACGTGCAGAGGTGTGACCAATGTCAACGCTTTGACCATCTGGTCCACCAGTCTGCCTCGGAGCTCGTTACTCTTACCGAGCCATATCCCTTCGCTCGGTGGGGAATCAACATTCTGGGGCCATTCCTCAATAGATCAAATAAACCCCAAGAAACTCAATTAACTCAATAAACTCAATAAACTCAACAAAATAAACCCAATAATCTCAACAGACCCAATAGACCCAATAATAAATAAAAAAATAAATAACTTAATAAAGTCAATAAACCTAATAAACTCGAACAAATAAACCAACAAAAAGATCCCTTCACTTTGTCTTAGACCTTCTGTCTAAGCAAGGTCTGTTGATCCCGACATCTCCACGGGTCAACGTCCATATTTTGTCCTAGCTTAGACCACATGTCTTCACCAAGTTGGCCAACTTCGACATGATGTCGGGTTGACATCTTCATCTACACATTCTACCCTGGTTTCAGACCTTTCGTTTGAGTGAGATTGGTTGACTTCGACACATCATCGGGTTGACAGTGATATGTAGCCCTGGGTCTGGGCCTCTCATACATCTACATTCTAGTCAACCCTCACCTCAAACCTTCTATCGTGGCAGGGCCCATTGACTTCGATGTTCTGTCAGGTCAACACCTATCCTATGTGCTTCCCTTGGCTTGGGCCTCATGCCTCTACCACGTTCGTTGGCTTCGGTAAACGTCGAGTCAACACTTATCCCATATTTTGCCATTGACTTACGCCTCACGCCTCTGCCAAGTTCGTTGATTCGACAGGATGTCGAGTCAACACCTATTCCATATTCTGCCTTTAGCTTAGGCCTCATGCCTCTGCCAAGTTCGTTGGCTTCGACATGACGTTAAGTCAACATTCATCTCATATTTTGCCCTTAGCTTAGGCCTCATATCTCTGTCAAGTTTGTTAGCTCCGACATGACGTCCATTGAACACTTATCCCATGTTTCACCGTTGACTTAGGCCTCACGCCTCTGTCAAGTTCATTGGCTTCGACATGACGTCGAGTTAGCACCTATCTTACATTATACCCTTAGCTCAGGCCTCATGTCTTTGCCAAGTTCGTTGGCTTCAACATGACGTTGAGTCAACACTTATCTCGTATTCTTCCCTTAGCTCAGGTCTCATGTCTCTACCTAGTTTGTTGACTTTGACATGACGTCGAGTCAACACCTATCCCATCTTCTGGCCTTGGCTTAGGTCTCACGCCTTTGCCAAGTTCGTTGACCTTGACATGATATCAGGTCAACACATATCCTATATTATTTTCTTGGCTTAAACCTCATGTCGTTGCCAAGTTTGTTGGCTCTGACATGACGTTGGGTTAGCATCCATATCCTATATTCTTCCCTTGGCTCATGTCTCATGTCTCTACCGAGTTCGTTGACTTCGTCATGACATTGAGTCAACACCTATCCCATATTCTGCCCTTGGCTTAGGTCTCACGCCTCTACCAAGTTCATTGACCTTAACATGATATCAGGTCAACACATATCCTATATTATTTTTTTATTTTAGACCTCATGTCTTTCCCAAGTTCGTTGGCTCCGACATGATGTTGGGTCAGCATCCATATCCTATATTCTTCCCTTGGCCCAGGCCTCATGTCTTTGCCAAGTTGATTGACTTTGGCAAGTTTGTCAACTCAACAACATATTCTACCCTGGCCCAGACCCTGTGTCTCTTCCAGATTGGTCAGTTTCGACATAATGTCAGATCGACAACAATGCACTATTTTTGACCCTCGTCCTGGACATACCATCTAAGCAGGGTTCGTTGACTTCGACATCCCATCGGGTTAACGTTCATGCTCTACATTTTGTCCAGACCTTTCATCTGACCAGAGAACAAAAAAAATCCTCTTTCTACCTCTGGCTCGGACCTTTCAGCCACTCAAATAACAAAAAGACCCTTCTACCTCTGGCTCAGACCTTTCGACTAGTCAGTCAACAAAGAGACCCTTCTACCTCTGGCCCGGACCTCTGGTCCAGTCAGTCAACAAAAAGCTCATTTCTACCTCTGGCTCGGACCTTTCATCCAGCCAAACAACAAAAAGACCCTTTTACCTCTAGCTCGGACCTTTCATCTAGCCAGACAATAAAAAGACCATTCTATCTCTGGCTCAGACCTTTCGGCCAGTCAGTCAACAAAAAGACCCCTCTACCTCTGGCTCGAACATCTCATCCAGTCAGTCAACAAAAAGCTCCTTTCTACCTCAGGCTTGGACCTTTCGTCCAGTCAGACAACAAAAAGACCCTTTTACCTCTAGCTCAGACTTTTCATCCAGTCAGTAAAAAAAAAGACCCTTCTACCTCTGGCTCGGACGTTTTGTCCAGTTAGTCAACAAAAAGACCCTTTCACCTTTGGCCTGGACCTCCCGTCCAACCATACAATAAAAAGACCCATTGACTTTTGGTTCAAACCTTTTTGTTCGACCAAACAACAAAAAGACTCTTTTACCTTTAGCTCAGACCTTTTGTCTAACCAGACAATAAAAAGACCCTTTCACCTCCGGCGCGGGCCTCCTGCTTGGTTTGGGAACAAAAGATCCTTTTACCTGTGGCTCCGCCCTCCCATCAAGAATGGTGAACGAAAAGACCACTTTTATCGCCAGCATCATGACCTTCCGTCTGGGTTGACATGTAAACCAACAAAAAAAAACCACCTCTTATCCGACGTCACGGCTTTCCACCTAAGCCAGTAAATATCTTATCTTGGCATTATGGCCTTTCGCCTAAGTCAAGTTACACGGTGTTATGACTTTACGTCTAAGCCATTAAATATTCTTGTCCGGCATCATGACTTTTAACCCAAGTCGATAAATATTCTACCTTGGCGTCATGACCTTCTGCCTAAGTCAAGTTGCACGATCTCATGACTTTATGTCGTTCGAATACCACTCAAATGCGAGTGCTGTAAGGGAGGACCCGAAGTACTTGAGCAAGTAGGACTCGTCGGCCGCCAGATCACCCATTAGGTTGATGTAGTGAGCTATGTGCTCTTTCGGCGAGCCTTGTCCACTAAACTTCTCAAACTTTGACAGTTTATTGATGCCGGGAGGCAACCTCTTAGCAACATGATGGACGGGGTAAGGCACCTGGTACAGCTCAAAAGCGGCATAATCTTTATCGACCTTTGAGGCCAGCTTCCCTTCAATCATCTGATCTATCATCATTTCATTTGTCCTCGTCAAGTCGAGCGGGCTTGGGTGGAGGTGGGTAGGCTGCGGCCCTAGGGCAGTCAGTACTGTCGCCTACAAGGCCATCGAAGACCCTTGGGGAGGCAAAATTGGTGGCGGGGCTGGTGCTGCGTGCAATGCCTGTCGCAGGGGCATGCCCCCAGTGTAGCTGGGGATTGGTGGGAATGCTGCTGCCTGCGGAGTCACTTTCGAGGATTACCCGCTGCCCCCGGGTGCTTCGAGCAAAACCTCAGTCTGCCGAGATGTTGTGGGTTGGGCATTCCTTTCACCCAGTTGTTCCTTCAGTAGTTCGATCTCTCGCTGGTACTGTTGCACCATGTATAGCATTACTGGGTCATTGGTGGGGAGACTAGGCGTGCCCCTATTTCTTCGGCCGGGGTGTCATCGGATGATGTGGAGGGCCTGCCACTGGTGCCTCCAGCGGTGATTACATTGGCCGTTAGAACCGTGGAGGGTTCTTCCCGGGCGATCTTTTCAAAACCTCTCTTGGCTATCTCGCCCGCCGCCCTTCCTCTTTTAGTGAGAGGACCGGGTCTGGCGGTGAGTCTGGCCACCTCTTCGGGGTCAGTGGGTGAGGCCCCATACTGACCAGAGACTCCTGCCATGTTGCAGGTGAAAACTCTCCAGTTCTTGCTCCTCTTCGCCATCCCCCTTGACGGCCTATTTGGGAACACCAATCTGTCGAAAATCGATCGTCGGGGCGGCATTTCCTCCCGCAAAGGGGACTGGCGCAGGTCTTGCGACTGGTTCCTCGACTCTGCGGTAGGCACCAGTCGGGTCTCTTCTTCTTCCTGGAAAGCGGAGGCCACTGCCCCTAGTAGTGTTTGACGACCCAATGGAGTGCTCCCTGGGCCTCGGAGGTAGTTTCTCATGGCTTGCTCAATCCCTTCACATTCCTGGTCAGGGAGAGTAGCCGGTAGTTGTGTGTCGATGGCGGCAACAGAAGGAGGGTAAGCCACGGGCGTCGGGCGGACAGCCTACTGTTAGTGCCTGCGGCGCTGATGGCAGGCATTGTGGGGCAGGGCTGGTGCAGCAACTATCAGTTGGTAGGTCGGGGTCGTCATCTCGACCCTTTCATCTCGTCGGGCCCTCGTCGAGCGGATGCAGTCGGGTCCAGCTTGGGCAGGTGCAGTGGGCTGGGCTTCCTTGGGAACCTAGATTTGCTTTAGCTTGGCCAGCCTGTGAGCTGGCGCATTCTATGGTGCCACGGTTGGGACGGTGGGCGTCACCTTCTCCTTCAGCTTCTCTAGCCCTTGGAAAGAGTTGCAGACTGGGACAGTCGTTATGATGCAGTCTGGGATTACTTCAGGCCTCCGTCCACCAAGATGGACTCAGATGCTCCCCATAGTCACGGACTTGCCGAAGCTAGAAATTCGGCACCCCGTGGCAGTGCCAGTGTTGTTCCTTCGGAGCCTCCTCCGGTGATATGTTGACCCTTGGCGAGATGGACCGACAGCCTGGTGCACGTGGTGCACGTTGCAGCTTAGCGCCTTGACTAAGATGCCATTGTCGTTCTTGGTCTGTGCTCGACCAATAGCAGCTTCAATGGCTCCCCAGAGGGGAGCGTTTGTCCTGGGCTCGTCGGACGCTTTCACGTCCAGGATGTTGACAAAGGCCACCCCAAGGAAGTTGGGGAAGCCGACCACCAGAGGGAAGCTCCCGAAGCTTAGGGGGACGGCGAGGTAGTTGCCCCTAACATGGCTCTTAACGGCCTGTGAGCTGAAGGTGGTTGCCATCCTTGACATCGAAGTGTGGTTTTCCTACATTTGCAAAAATGACACAATTAGGATTACAGGAAGGGGGCCACAGGGCCCCTAATTTCGGCAAAGAGATGATCGGTGGATTGGTCCCACTGGGTGTGCTAGACTTGTGGATGCACTAAAATTCACTCGATATTCTATTTGTTTGTTAGAGTGTTTATTGGTCTATTTAGTGCGAAGGCGTGCCAGTCACGAAGTGACGGTTTATTCAGGCTTCATGGAAGCCAAGGGTGCGGTCGATCTGACTTCGTCAGGTGATCGTGTAGTTCGGGTTGGGACCGAATCCCGTCGTGCCGTAAAGGTCACGACGTCATTTACATCCCCCTTACGAGGGAACACCCTTGATTAATTGTCAAAATTAGGGGCCCTGCGACCCAAAAGAATTAATACTAATTGTGAGGGAAAGAGTAGGAATAAATCACACTGAGATTCGCATCGAGATATGAGCAATCAGACATGTCGGTCACTCATAGACTTTTTCATGTTCGGACAGAAGTCCGTGACAAAAATACAGTGAAAATCAAGATAAATCTGTTCAAATGTCTGTCGTAAGTACGGTAATTTTAATGATGATTCGGAAAGAGTCTAGCTCGAAAAATGGGTCCGATTTAATCAGAATGTCGGCCCGAGGCAAGGTCGGGTCGTGGCCATTTCGGGATGACTCCCAAGCCTCAAGCCTGGCCTGCGAGGACAGCATTATTGTTCCTTCAGCACCAGGTCATGGGGAGAAGCGAGGGTACGGTGTAGATTTTATTGTTATTATCGGAGCCATCAATTATATTTCTTTGTTGCCCATTCCCCCTTTGATGTGACACCACCCCTTGGACCTAAATTTTTGCAAGCAACCAATCCTAACGGCGATTTCTCACAAGCTGGTTCACCCACGTCGCGCGCACCCGGGTCCGTAGGCGGACTGGTGATGGGGGTGTGGGTCCGAGATTGGACCTTGGGGTTCCGAGGGAATGGCCAGCTAGGGATGAACTCCCGAGGGGCCAAGGATGCCCAATTTTCAAGGGCGGCCGGCACGCTGAGGGCGTGGGTTGTAGGGTTGCTCTCTCAACTCTCTCTCCGCGGTGATCGCTCAGTTTGATGGAAAATGGAATGAGCGCTCACTCCCCACTCGCCCTCGTCTCCGATCGGGATCGACGTCTTCACGTCGATCAGGTGAGCTTCGGGCCACTCTCCTCTGCTGGTTTCTCTTGCCTTTGCTCAGCGTAGTATTGTCTCTAGTGGCGCCGTCGACGGTGAGAGAGTGCTCGTTCCATTTTCCATCAAACTAAGTGACCACTGCGGAGAGAGAGTTGAGAGAGCAACCCTACAACCCACGCCCTTGGTGTGCCAACCGCCCTTGAAAATTGGGCATCCTTGGCCCGTCGGGAGTTCATCCCTAGCTGTCCATTCCCTCGGAACCCCAAGGTCCAATCTCGGACCCTCACCCCCATCGCCGGTCCGCCTACGGACCTGGGTGCGCGCGGCGCGGGTGAACCTGCTTGTGAGAAATCACCGTTCGGACTGGTTGCTTGTAAAAATTCAGGTCCAAGGGATTGTGTCACATCACTTAGGGATCCTGGAGTTCGAGGACATCTTTTGACATTCGCTGCAGTTGTTTTTTATTTTCTTCTCATTTGGTGAGCTTCTATGTATCCCGAGGGATGCCCCGAGTACAATGTATTTTGCCCTTTCATGCAAATGAAATGTCTTCATTACTTCCTCAACACATTTGCCACTGAATCACAACTTTATTCTCCTTCTCCTTTTAGCTAATTTGTTTAGCCCGGATATACGAGTTGCTAAGGCAGGAGAGCGCTCATGCCTTCAGCAAAGGTATGAGGAGTTCACTCCACCACGGCGCAACTGTTCCCAAGGCCTAACCTTAGCTGGGATTGGCTAAATGCTTAAGGGTAAAGGTGTAGTGGCCGCTAGGGCCAGAGGGTAAAGTCAAAAAGTTTGTTTGTAGACCTCGCCGATGGTGACGAAGTTTGTAAATAACATTCTTGTCAATGAGATTGAATGCCAAAGACAAGGAGCATGTTCATTCCTTGATAGGGACGAAAAGCCCAAGTCAGGGGTAGGTTCATTGATTTCTACAAATAACGAAGAAAGTTGAGGGTCGGCTTGTTTGACGACATGGGTTAAATGTCGAAGCAAGAGGTTTAATTATCAAAGGGGACAGAAGGTCTGGGCTGATGGTTTGTTTATCGATTTCACCAATGGTGATGAGAATCGTCAGTGGTTTTGTTCATCGGCATGGCTAGATGCCTAAGCGAAGGGGTCTATTTATCGACGAGGATGGAAGGTCCGGGCCGATGGTCTTGTTCAAGGAGTTCACCGATGATGACGAAACTCGACTGTAGGTTTATTCATCAACATTGGCTAAATATTGAAGCAAAAGGGGGTTTGTTCATCGACGGGGATGGAAAGTCTGAGCTGACGGTTTGTTTATCGATCTCGCTGATGATGACAAAAGTCAACATTAGGTTCATTCATCGGCCTAGGCTAAATGCCAAAGCAAAGAGTTCGTTGCAGCATAGGCGTAAAGCTTATGCCGGTGGGACGTGACTTGCCGGTCGCACGTAGGAATTCTCGTGGGGCATGAATGGTAAATGAGATAATAACATCGCTTCCATCATCATTTCATTCATATTTTTTATTCATCATTTTTTTATCACATTATCAACCTAAGCGCCCTCTCAGGGTTTTCACTGAAGCCAGCTCCCTCTTACTTTTGCCTACATGCCCTTTCGATTTTTCATGTGAGGGGGTACCCGATTTTGCCTGCAGCACCCTTTTGGGTTTTCGCCATAGTCAGGTTATAGCCATTTTTGCCCTTACTCAGAGTATCTGGGTAAGTCTGGCGAGACATCTCTATTTTAAATCTCATTTATTTTTTTTGTCATTTCATCAATTTTTATTTATCATTTTTTTATCGTAGTCGCCAGTCTTTGCCGAAGATCTTTGGCAATGAGTTGGCTCACGGAACTATCGCCAAGGCGAGCGGGGGTTTGTTCATCAACATTGGCTAAATGTCGAAGCAAAGGGAGATTTGTTTGTTAAAGAGTACGAAAGGTCCGAGTTAACAGAATACTGGCCAGTCTTACCGATGGTGAAAAGTATCAGAACTGGTTTGTTCGTCGACATTGGTTAAATGCCTAAGTAAAGATTGGTTTATTCATTAACGAGGACAAAAGGTCCAGGTTAAGGGAATGCTGACCGATCTCGTTGATGATGACAAGGGTCAATAGTGGTTTATTCATCGACATTGGTTGAATGCCAAAGCAAAGATATGTTTATTCATTAACGAGGATGGAAGGGCCAGGTTAAGGAAATATTGACTGGTCTTGCCGATGATGACAAGGGTCAGTGCCGATTTTGTTCGTCGACATTGCATAAATGCCAAAGCAAGGATAGGTTTATTCATTAACGATGATGAAAGGTCCAGGTTAAGTGAATACCGACCGATCTTATCGATGATGACCAGGGTTAGTGCCAGTTTTGTTTGTCGACATTGGTTAAATCCCAAAGCAAGGATAGGTTTATTCATTAATGAGGATGAGAGGTCCAGGTTAAGGGAATACTGACCGGTCTTACCGATGATGACAAGGGTCAGTGCTAATTTTGTTCGTCGACATTGGTTAAATACCGAAGGAAAGATAGGGTTATTCATTAACATGAAACAAAGGTCCAAGTTAAGGGAATACCGACCGATCTTGCCAATGATGACAAGGGTCAGTGCCAATTTTGTTTGTCGGCATTGGTTAAATGCTAAAGCAAAGAGACGTACTCCTTCAATTGCACAGGTTGGATCTAGGGCTGTTTGTATTCATCTAGCCCATTTATAATTGCCTGTAGCTACTCAACTGCTGGACTGGCTTCTTTGTGTACCCGCAACGGGGTTTACTTCTTCTTGTTGTTGGTGGGTCTTCTAACAACCACTCGAGGGGCTGTTTCATGCCAGATAGGGGATACGAGAGGCGGAGCTAGCCGAGGTGTGACACCGCATATTTGGACTCCTGACATAGGGTAAGGTGCTGGCCTTCTTCTTGTTCTTGTCTGCACTGTCTGCCAATTTTTTTGTTCCTTTGTAGGTGTTAGAATGTAAGCTTCATAGGTGTGCTGGGTGTAAGCCTCTGACACTTCTTCAGGTAGTTGTTAATATAAAGATATCATATTGACTGTTGTCCCCAGAGTGGGCATCTCATGTGGACATGGAGGATCGACTTTGTACTCCCCTAGTTGTAACTCCCCTTTCTTGATTAGTGCTTTAATAATGTCCTTGAAGACATAACACTATTCGATAGCGTGCCCGAGCATTTGGTGATATAGGTAGAAATGAGGATCTCCTTTCCTTCTAAGGTCACTCGGCCTTTTCGGCTCTGGGAGGGTGACCTTGTTATATTTTGTGGCCAACGCAAATAGAACTCGAGTCTTGTCTCGAAGAAATGAATAGAGCTTCTTCATCTTTTCCCGTAGGGAGGGACCCTCTCACTGCTCGACAGGCTTGGCCGGAGGAGGATTAGCTACCCCTTTATCCTTGTCCTTTTGTTGCTCAAAGGCTTTGAAGTCAACTATATGAACTTCTTTAGGTGCCGGTTGCTTGTCAACTGGCCTGACCTTCTGGCTTGAGATAGTAGGAGCAGAGGAATACCTTGAGAGGAAAGCCTCAATTTCTACCACAACATTGTTCAATAGGTCAAAAGATTTGACCTTAGTGCCTATCATTCTTTCCAGTACTTCCTTCCTTAGATTCTGTTTGAAAATCTGAACAGCATCCTCCTGGTGCGGTGGACGTCTGCATCTCATACTGAGATTTCTCCATCTTTATATGTAATCTAGGGCGGACTCATCATTCCTTTATCGGGTTGAATATAATTCCACCACCGTGACTTCCCTTTCGGTGATGTGGAATCTTTGTTTGAACTTTCTTTGCATATTGGGCCAATCAATAATAGACCCAGCCGGCAGACTCGAGTACCACTCAAAAGTGTGCCCTATCAATGTGGACCCGAAAAACTTCAGCAGGTACAACTCGTCAGTGGCCAAGTCGCCTATCACATTAATGTAGTAGACAATATGCTCTCTTGGAGATCCTTGCTCATTAAACTTGTCAAATTTCGAAGGCTTATTAATGCTAGGAGGTAGCCTTTAAGTAGCATGATGGGGTGGTTATGGTACCATGTATACATCAAATGAGGTATAGTCACCATCGCCTCTTTCGGCCAGCTCTATCTCTATCATTTGTTCCACGATTAACTGATTTATCATTGCCTGGTCAACTGAGCTTGGATAGAAGTGTGCTTGCTACATATGAGGTGTTGACAACACTGTCGCCTGAGGTGTAGCAACAGACCCTTGATATTGAAAGGCTGGGGGTTGCGCCATAGCTATATGTTGTGGGCGTTAGAGAGGAATGCGACTAGTATAGCTAGGCACCGGCTGGGATGCAGCCACCTGCAGTGAGACTTCGAATACCTAGCCACTGCCCCCTGATGTCTCGGGTCAGACTTCGGCCTGTTTAGATGCAGACGTGTGAATATTCTTCTCATTCAGCTGCTTCCTTTCGCATCTCGATCTCCTATTTATATTTTTGTAGCAGAATTAGTAGAGTAGGGTCATGCATAGAGGGGCTGGGGACTCTGCCTCTTTCTTCAATCATAACTTCTTCGGCTGATGTAGACGGCATCCCACCATCATCTTCAGTTGTGATTACATTAGCAGTTACGTCTGCCACAGCCACACTTGGGCTTGTTTCACCAACGAGGGCTTGCGACACCTAGTTTGTAGCTTTCCTTCTCCTGGTGAGAGGGCCACTCGGCAAGCTTAGATAATTCTTCACATTATGCGGGCAAGGCTCCATATTGGCTAGCCACCCCCGCCATATTGCAAGCGTACACCTAGAATAGCCCATTCCTTCGCCTTACCCTTCGAGCCAAAGGAGGAGAGAAGGTCAGTATGTCGAACATTGAAACTCTCAGTGTCATATTTTTTGGGAGGGGAGGCCCATAGTAGCTTGACCTTGCATCTTCTATCGGTTCGTTGCTCTTGACCCTCTTCTGTAGCATTCACGGCCTCAAGTAGTCGTTGCCTCCCTAAGGAGGTGTTCCCGAGACCACAGAAATATCCCCACATAGTTTGGGCGATGTCATCTTGTTCTTTGGCGAGGGGAATCATGGGTGTTGGCACCCTCCCACGTACTGGGGGCCCATAGGCGAGCTATCCCAATTTGGTGCTCCTACCATGGTTCTTATCATATGAACAAATGTTTGCCTATCTTACACAAGCCCAAAAAGTTGACTTGCGAGACGTCCTCATTGGCATCTCAATCTTCTTCTCTTTCTCCATCTTCTCCCTTCTGGGCCTGTCAGCCCTGACAGGTCCTAGTTGAGTCGAGACTGGGGCCCGAACCTACTTGGGTGCCCATACTTGTTTGAACTTGGTTGGCTTTTGGGCCAATCCACCCCTTGGTCTAGACTCAGCACAGTCTGTCACGCCCCGAGCGCGGAAGATAACTCGGAAGTGGCGTGACGGTGTCTATAACGATCATGTCAATCAGAGCGTAAATAAAACCTTAGTCTTCTCCTTTGGGAATGAATAGGCCTTCTTCATTTTGTCCCTTAGTGAGGGACCCTCCCTCTTTTCTTCTGCCTTGGTGGGCTGAGGCGTAGCTACTTTCTTGCCCTTATCTCTTTGCTGTTCAAACGCCTTGATATCAAAGGTGTTTACTTTTTTAGGCGCTTAGCGCCGCTCTACTGTCTTTGCTTTCTGTGCGGTGGCAATGGTTGATGTAGGGGTAGGCCTTGCCAGGAAAGCTTCCACTTCAGCCACTACATTATTCAAGCGGTCGAATGATCGGATTTTCATGCCAATCATCTCTTCTAGTACCTCCCTCCTGAGGTTTTATTTGCAGATTTGTATAGCCTCCTCGTGATATGGTGGCCGCTTGCACCTCATTTCAAGGTGCCTCCACCTCTTCATGTATTCAAGGGCTATTTCATCTGTCATTTGCCTCGTTGAATAAAGTTCAGCCATCGTGACCTCCCTCTCGGTGACGTGGAATCTTTATCTGAACTTCTTTTGCATATCCGGCCAGTCGTTGATTGACCCAGTCAGAAGGCTGGAATACCACTCAAATGCGAGTCCTATCAGTGAGGACCTGAAAAACTTCAGTAGATATGATTCATCCATGACTAGGTCTCCTATGACGGTTATGTAGTATGCGACGTGTTCTTTTGGGGATCCCTTCCCATTGAACTTGTCGAACTTTGGCGGCTTGCTGATCCCCGGAGGAAGCCGCTTTGTTGCATGATGGGGCGAACATGGCACCCGACATCAAATGCGACATAGTCACCTTCACTTCACTCGACAAGCTTCAGCTCAATCATCATTTCCACCATCAGTTTGTTCATGGCAATAGGATCAACTGGTTCTGAGTAGAAATGTGCCGACTGCAAGTAAAGGGTAACCAAGGTGGTCGCCTGTGGAGGAGGACACAGCAATGAAGGCGCTTGGTGCACCTACGGCAGCACCGTTGGCATCAGCGGCTGCGGTGGGCGCTAATGGGTGGCTGCCGGGCTGGGCTTTGCTGGCTGGGGTAGGGTATATAGTGGTGAGAAGTCGCACGGGTTGATGCCACCCCATCACGACTCGGCTTGCATCTCGGGCTATTTGGAGGCTGAGGCTTGTTCTGTTTTCTCCATCAGCTGCTTCTTCAGAAGCTCTATCTCCTGTTGATATTTCTGGAGCATCATTAGTACTGACGGGTCCATGGTTGTCGTACTGGGGATGGCTTCTACTGTCTCCTCTGAAGCACCTTCAGGTGAGGTGTTCAACAACACCTCCTCCTCTTCAGTTGTCACCACGTTTGCAGTCAAGGTGGTGACTTCACCAGATAAAATTTGTTTTCCTTTTGCTACTTTCAACATTTCCCTTGCGGCATCCTCTCTTCGAGTGTTTGGCCCTGGCCTTTCAGCTAATCGAGCCAATTCCTGGGGTTGCTCAGGCAGAACCCCAAATTTGCCAGCCAACTCGGCCATATTGTAGGTAAAAACTGGCATACATTTTCTTTGTCCATGGACCCTCCTTCTTGCATGACCAGGGAAGGTCAGTCTCTCGAATACGAAGACTCTTCTTCTCTCCCCATGCTGAGGGCTGGCTTCATTGGCTTCGAGCTCCAAGTTGTCTTCATACCCATTGTCGTTAACCGAAGACGTCATTCTTCTCTCTTCTTCTTCTTCAACTTCCATTGGTGGGCAGTCATCTTCTTCGGTCGCGGCTACTTGCAATAGCTGTTGTTAGCCCAGTGAGGGGTTGCCCATACCCTTGAAATAACTTCTGACCATGCTAGTCATCTCTTCTTGCCCTAGTCCCTGATGCAGGACTGGGGATAGCTGTCGACCTCCCATTAGAGGGATGTAGGCTAACCGGGCTCTTCTCGCGAGTTGCTCAAATCTTCTTTCCACTGTGAGGATATTGGCTTGTCGAGCGCATGCCCTGAAGCTTCCACAGTGTGGAGGATCCACGACCATCTCCTCTCTTCTCCGAGCCAAGCCCCTCTCATTCCTCTTCCCCGTCTTAGTAGGCTCGGGGCGGCGATGAATAGGTGCCTCTTGGCAGACAGGCTGGACCTGCTTGGGGACCCACACTTGTTTGAACTTCTTTGGCCGTGGGGTCAACTCTTTCTGACCTTGGCAGCCTTCTTCTTCTCTTTCAGCTCTCTTCTTGAACAAAGCCTGAAAGGAGGTGTGCGTAGGAATAGTATGGACTACCCGGTCTGGAATAGCTTGGGCGTCACGATCATTTAAGAAGACTCAGACACTCCTAATAAGAACAAATTTCCCAGACGCGGAGAGACGACCAGTAACAATAGTAGCAGTGTTCCTCCGAAAGCTCCTCTACTGGTGTGACGACCCAAACTCTAGATACCGGGTAAACTCGATACCACTTGGAACCTGGGAAGTCTCCCAAGAGCGGTAAAGCTCCAAAGGGATAAAAGGTTTGTGTGGAGTACATTGAAGTTCTAGATATAACAGTAAGCAATAATATTTCATTGATCAGATTTGCTAAAGTAGCAGAAATAAAATTACTTTTGTAATTAATACTTTAAATTAATCAAAGTCTAGTCCAAATAAAGACAAGTACAGTCAGACAGAACAAAGAACGTACACTGAAGTCGGGGAAAGCCCGACGTAGGTAGCACTGGCAACTACGAACTGACACACCACATCACGAATCACGAGGAAGAAGAACGACCACACCTGAAAAGCAAGGATGAGCCTCGTGCCACTGTCTCAGTAGGGGTCATGTAGATCCCCACTGGAAACAACACAGTAACACACAAGACAGTAGATGTTCAACTACTTGATTAATTCTTTCAGTCTGGCCATTTGTTTATGGATGAAATACTGTGCTGAAATTTAGTCTCGTCCACGGGGAATGTTGTAGACCCTTCCAAAAATATAAGGTAAATGAGGGTCTCGGTCAGATATTATTATGACAAGGACTCTGTGTAGTCTAACAATCTCCTTGATATATAATGCTACTAAAACATCCATGGGCCATTGACTTTTAATAGGTAGAAAGTGTGCAGGCTTTATCAGTTGATCAATTATGACCCATATACCATCAAGTTCGCCGCTTGTTTTTGGCAAACAAAAGATGAAATCTATACCTATATCTTTCCACTTCCACTCGGGAATTTCTAAGGGATGTAGTTTTCTGACAGGCTTTTGATGTTCTACCTTGACTACTTGTTGACAAGTTAAGTAGCAAGACACAAAATCCGCCACCTCTCACTTCATATTAGGCCACTAGAAGTTCACATTCAGGTCTTGATACATCTTGGTAGCACCAGGGTGACTCGCATATCGCGACCTATGGGCTTCTTCCATAGGTCTTGTTGTGCATGTGTGTGTACACGCATGATTCCATGGTTTTGATGATGTTTGGTTATGAGCCATTGATGAGTCCCTTACGCATTTGATGATGTCAACATGCATGCAGTTCAGGTCAAAGTTAGTGCTGGCAAGGGCATGGCCTCATGAAGATATCATGCAATGGTGTTATGTGATATGTTGCATTGAACTAAAAGGTATGAACAAGGCCAGCCAACAGTAGTGCAAAGTCAAGGGAATGAAACAATGAAGTCCCATAGCCAAGAGTTCCTTAATTATTGAAATTCAGTTGCTATGCTTAAGTGAAAATCAACCAAGAGTATTTGAGAAGGTGATATTGGCAGACCAAGCACTTTAGATAAATCTCCCAAGTGCAAAAGTTCTTTGGATGCACAGAAATCAAGAGAGGCCTTGACAAGAGCAAGAAAATTTTAAATCTAACAAAGATTGAAGGACAAGTCGACCTCATGACCTCACTGCATCGACCTCATGATCTCGTTTCTAGCATAGGAATTGAAGGTGTCGATACAAAGGGTGGACCCCTTTCAACTGGTGTTCTGTCGAGCCACGCTGCGTTAACCTTAGGTTCTTAGCAGGTCGACACATACCTCCTGCCAGTACATGCTACCGATTTAGCTCTTCAGGACAGGTCAACCTCATCCTTCACAGGAGATCGACCTCAGGCTGCCTCACAGAAGCCGTTGAGAATGCTCCCTCAACAGGTGCTTTGACCTCACTCTGTCAACGGCTCGACGTAGGCAACTTTTCAGAAGCATTTCGATCTTTTTTAGTCAAACATGCCAGCAGCATGCGAGTCTCACAAATTTTCTGATTGGCCTGAAAGATTAGTGGAGGCTCTATGGGCTTCTCGCACCTTCTTCTGTACTCCCACGGGGTAAACCCCCTATGCTCTCACCGACGGGATGGAGGCGGTGCTCCCATATGAGACCTTGATCCCTTCCCTAAGGGTACAGCTCGATAAGGAACTCAATCTCGATGAACATCGAGAGGCGTTGCTCGTCCAGTTGGAGCTCTTAGATGAGAAGAGACTTAATGCGGCCGATCACGTATCTATATATCAAAAGAGTGTTTCACGCTATTTTCAAAAGAAGGTAATCGAGCATAAATTCCAAGTAGGTGATATGGTTTTGAAATGTAAATTCCTTAGGTCGGCAGGTCCTAGAACTAAATTACAACGGAACTGGGAAGGGCCGTTCGTCATTAGAGAGGCTTATCCAGGGAACGCGTATCGTCTTGTTAACGCAGAAGGTGAGGAGCTGTCTCACGCCTGGAATGGGTTGTATCTTAAGCACTTTTTCCCTTAGAGTCAGGCCAGTGCCAACCCGGTAGCAAGGTGTCTTTCCCTTTCACTACGAAGGAGGACCCCGACCACGGTAATCACACACTTCACGATGACCCTGGTCGGTATATTTTCCCTAAGTGACACCATCTGTCCTTTAGCCATGCCTAGGGGAAGTGAAGGTCCATGCTTTTCTCTTCGACCAAACATAGGTCTAAGGAGTGAATAAGAGGGAGATGACCAATCTAGACACCCTGATGAGAGGAGGTCTCAAATAGGGGTAGTCCATTATGACCTGATTGCACAAAAGAAGAGTGCAAAGGAAAGAAAAATCAAGTCGAAAGCAAAGAGCATCAATCAAGGCAAAAGCCACTACTCCTATCAAAAGCGCAAGCTCCAATGTCAAGTTGCTCTATGAAAGTGAAGAAAAATAATGATAAACTAGGCATGGCAAGAGTAGCAATACAGTTTCCCCGCCGGACGCTATGAGTCCGGTAGTATGCATGCCTAGCAAAGATGACGGTTCGATGATGGACACAAAGCTCCGGTGCAACAGATCGAATCTCCAGAAGGGTTGTCATGAGAGGTATTTGAGCCCTAAAAGTTTCTATCCCTGTGCTAGGCTTACCTCCAAATATTCTTCTCTCTCTCTCAAAGGACTAGAACGTACCCAGGGTATGACCCTTGAAGAAACATCGTCGCCTGGGTAAGGTAGACTTTGGCCTGGGCCTGTCACCTTTATTGCACGCCAATCTCGGGCGACTCTTAATAGAATAGGGAGAACCCTCGCTGCTAGGGCGGTCCTGGTTTTCAAAATCTAAAAAAATCACATATTTCAAAATCTAAAAAAAATCACATATTTCAAAATCTAAAAAATCACATATTTCAAAATCTAAAAAATCACATATTTCAAAATCTAAAAAATTCACATAACCCCTCCATGTCAATCTCACACTCGACCCCCTCCTCAGATGGAGGGTCCACCTCTCGAGGGGGTGAGAAGGTCACCTCCACGCCAGTCTCCAGCGGAGCTACAAAAGACAGATCCAACAAAACAAGATTAGCCAACTACCATGGCTAAACCAAGCAAGGGCAAAGAGGCCGAAGCAATGCTTACTCAAGGCCGTCTCTACCTCGGCTTGCCCACTGACCTCGAGTCCTCCAGAGGACCCGCCATCCCCAATTGCCGCAGCCTCTACGAGAGGGCACTTTCGCCTAGGCTGTGAACCTCCGTCCCTGCTCCCTGAGGACGCCTCCGTGGAGAGGTGATCCCCCTCTACCACAGAACCTGTCAATAAACACAACAAACAACACCTCAGTTATATGTCCCGAAAAGTAACCACATTAAGGCAGCGTGCTAAAAGAAAGAACCCTACCTGAGGCCCCGAACGGAGTCAACGGCAAGGGTACCAGTTGCTCCGGTCTCAGCGCCAGTGCCCGGGCCGCGTTCACGATGGGCTCCCATATGTCCCTCAGAGTGTGGGCACACTCGATCTGGGACACAAATTCCATGGGCCCGGCCATCCCGATCGCATGGCTAACATGTCGTCGCTAGTCGTCAATCACTGTGTCGGTAAAGCTCCCTTCAAGGAGCACCTTGTCCAACAAACCACTACTTCGGAAGCCACAATCGGCCAGGAACTGGGTCCACCAGCTCCTCGATGCCCTCAACCGAGGCACCTTCGCCCCAGTCATCGCTGCTGCTACCGGTGCCTGCCTCAGGGGCTTCAGCGCCCCACCATTGCCGCGGGTCCTGGACGACAAACCCCGGCTGCCCCGGGGCCACTGCTCGTCAAGTCGCTCGATGTCTCGACGAATCTGAGCGATGTAGGTCCTCAAGTACTCATCGTCCAATGGGATGGGAGGCAGATCCTCCCTTAGTAGACGACTCTCCTCCACCTTCCTGATCATGGAGGCCTTCTGCCGATATAGGTGGCTATGCTTGAACCACAACCTGGTGTAATGGACATCAAAATGCCCCCGACATCCCTGTCCCGACGTCAAAAATTGCTCCAGCTCCCGGTGGTAGTAGAAGTCCCACTACGCCGCCACCAGTAGGTGGGTGTCCTTCCCTCTATACTGCCAGCTCGTCAAAGGAAACTCCCAGTTCGGCGGGATCCCCTGCTCATAGCTAAAGTTTTGGGCAAATCAGAACAGGTAGTACGACTCTAGAGAACTCGTCGCGGACCGGTGAAGGGTCAACACGACCGGTCGGGTGATCAACACCCACTCTATCTACAACCCAGCCTCCGACACTCTCTGATGTGGGTGGGCACTGGCCGCCCCTCCACCCAACGTCCCCAGAAATAGGTTGGAGTCCCTCGTGGCGCTGTCAAAAGGCAGTCCCTCCTCCCCCCGGCCGGGATGGTAGCAAAGGGCTCTCCTAGCCCCCTCCAACTGTGCCTTGGTATCCCCGTCAGGCTGCCCAGTGAAGCTGAAAAGTAGAGGTTTCGTGGGGTTCGCCACGGCCCCCCGAGCTACTAACCCTGGAAATAGTAATCTAGCCCACGCACTTAGATAGTGTGTCGGTAGCAACAAGCTTCTCTCTCTAGGCGCCAGGTGCGCCGCCAGGATTCCCAGCCCCTGATACACATTGGCCAATGTGATTGGAGCCAAGGCCAACTACCTCCCCTCTACCAGCAGACATGCTGGCCAGAGCAATTCTACCCTCAGCAGGCCATCCTCCTCGTGTGGGACAACAAATGTCACCAACCAGTAAGCCAAGTATGCGGCAAGATGTGTCACGTCCGGCAAGCCATGTGGATTCCACCCCTCCTGTGGTGAATATATGTATCTGGAGTATGTCCGTAAGCACAGCTCCACCTCAGTATACTCCTCCTACGGAGTTTGATCTCTCACAAACTACTGAAAAAAGTAGAAGGGCCCATTGTAAAAGTGGCGGACCAACACATTCAGTGACACCCTAGGAGTTTGTGCAGCTCTATCTCTCCCTGCTAGGGCCAGGTCCCCCAAGTCTTTAGAATGTACCAGTAGTTGTGAGACACTCGATATCACCCCTATTCGTCAGTATGGCTGCGGTGGAGATCATCCAGTACAAGTCAAGTGAGGTCTCTCCCTCTGCTCTCACCACCGTGTTCCATCGACGGTTGAAATGCTCTAGTAGCTCTTGCAGCAGCCCAATGTAGCAGGGGTACGCGTATAGCGCAGCAGTCATCGCATATCGGATCCCTGCCCTATCCAGTAGCACCCACTAGTGGTGCATGATCCCCATCAATGACTCGGTGGCCCCCTGACGGCATCGATGTTACGACATCACTACCCAGCGGCCATAGCAGCTGATGACAGTCTACCGCATAACTTTGCCCAGAATGCTGTGGTCGTCATAACCCTCTCCAGCATACTGCAGACCTACAGGCTCCAAAACCAGCCCGACTGTCCCCTCTGTCTCGATATGGTGATGGCTGTGTAAATCCCAAGAAGCAGGGCCTAGCGGCCCAACTCTGACTACGAATTGCTCTGCTCTGTTGAAGAATCCTAGGCACTCAACACTGGGAATCTGACGCTACCTCCAGTAGTCCCCAGAGAAGCTCGAATAGCTGTAAAATGTAACGCCATGTAGGCTGTCCCTGCAAATCAGAATGGCCCGCTCAAGCCGGCGCTAGGCCCCCAGAATCTACACGCCATCCTCCTCCATGCCAGGAGGGACGTAGCTCTTGACAAAGTCAAAAAGGTGGCGGTCCAGGGGGAACTCGGCTTATGATCCAACACAGATCTAACCAATGGAAACACATGTACATGAAGATAGTGGTCCTTCCAATCAACCGACACAAAGAATCTGTCCAAGCTCGAACACGAACCGAAATTTCTCAAGAATGAAAGTGAACCTCCTATCGTACATACGATTGGTCTTCAAGAGGATTGGCTTATGATCCAACACAGATCTAACCAATGGAAACACATGTACATGAAGATAGTGGTCCTTCCAATCAACCGACACTAAGAATCTGTCCAAGCTCGAACAAGAAGCATCAACTCGCATGTTGGACCAAGCAACACGACCATGAGACATGTCGATGTCCACCAATGCCGCCTCCTCTATGAAAGCTATGAAGTCTTCCATGTCCCCTCTATGGGCACCCTCCCCTAACCTTTCTCATAAAGAAGCCACCGCATTGAAGTCCACACCAACACACCACGGCCTGCCTAAAGGAAGGTGGAAGTTGATCAGCTCCTCCCATAACAGTCACTTCTCCTCTCTACCTTGTGACCCAGACACCCCAATGAAGTCCAACAAGAAGTCATCCCTCACCGAAGTGAAATGAAGGGCAATAACCCACCTACTCAAATGTTTATCCAGCACCACCTCATCCACTTCGAATGGATTCCATAGGATCATGATACCCCTGACTTGCCCTTCGACGGGGACACTACACCCCTAGAAAGTCTACTACCCCCTAAGTCTCTCATAAGAGACTCACCCCTTCACATTTGATTTCTTGAATACAAAGGATGTCTATCTTACATCTCTTAACCAGCTCCTTCACCGCTCTCTTCTTCTATGCCCCCCTTAACCCTCTTACATTCCATGAGACAATCCTCATGGAAACCCAAAGATATCCCTCTCCTCCCCTTGCCCTTCCTCCTCCCTCACCCCTCTCAGCTGGGCCCTTGCTTCCTACAAGAGAGCAGCACACCACCTCTTACTGATGTTGGTGAACGTCCCTCTCACATCTTTCTCAGCCCCGACTTCAAAGGAGATACCAACCTTATCTGTCATCTCCCTCACCTGGTCCTCCATCATTTTTTGAGCCACCGCCATCATCTCCCTCACTTCCTGCCTACTCATATGGTACTTCCTCTTTCGTTCCTCACCTGAGGTGATCAAGGCCATCGGCCCCCTGGCAACGCCGGCAGAGCGCCTTCCTCCTCCGAGAGAGCTTCCTCCTCGAATGCCTACACTTCGGACCCAATGAAGGATCCCTTGTGCCAATCATGAAGTCAGGCACGGCTATTGTTGTCTCTCGATGCCGGACGTAACTGAAACCACGTCAACTGTGGTCCAGCGGCGGGTACCAGAGTGATCGTGACACCCAGGGACGTCTTGGAGAGCACCAGCGAGCAGGCCCGGTTGAGGCAGAGAAGACGTCCGTCAGAGAACGACGGTCCCCCGAGCCACCTCTTCCTTCACCGGTGAGTCGTCCACGACAACTTCCTTCCCTTTCCCCGCGGCAGCCACAACACCCCTTCCTTTCCCCCTGCCCAGGCCAAGCAAGAGAGCAACCTTCCCGGGACTGGTGAGGACGGCCTACAGGCACCAAGGGGGGGCCGATCAACAGCGGCCAGCCTACCATCGAGCAACACTGCATCAGACTAAGGCGAAGGGCTACGTGTGATATCGGGCCGGAGAGACACCCCATCGTGGGTCCGAGTGAACCGTCGGATACACAAGTTAGTTCTGGGTATCTTTGCCCGAACCACTACCTGCCTCCGCATCCGCGACAAGCGAACCGCCATGCTGTTGAGGAGCAAACGAGGCCCGGCCCAGCCCAACCGGACCCAACTGGGGGCTACAACGCAGCCAATCCAAGTTTGAATCGCCCGCCAAAACCATCCCAAGCCGTACATATTCTTCCTCGCGCCGCATGTACTACAGCTCTAACTGAAATGCCATCGCAGCTGGCTCCTCCTCTAGCACCCACAGTAGGACGACCACCGCATCCTTGACGGAGAGGACCGTCAGGATGGCCAAAGGGCTAGCCACTAGGATAGAGGCAGCCACACACGTACGGGAGCTCAACGGAGAAAAAACCAGGGTCTCGGCCTCCACACGCTCGAAGCCTCGAGCCAAAAAGGCTAAACCCTCGTCATCGCAGAGATGGGAGCGAAACCCCCTCAAAGACGACACAGACCCTAGTCATCAGTGGGTTGGGGAAGGTACCCCTGGCCTCCGCCCACTGTTGGAGACGACAAAGGGCACCGCGAACTACCATGCAACCCACATCAGCCATCCTAGCCACAGCATCATCCTCCTTACCCACTACCAGGAAGGTGGAGTAGGTGACCCTCACGACCTCCCAACAACCCCCAAACGCCTCGACCGACTACTTATGGATGTCGATTGCCTCCGTCAAACCTTCAAGCAGGGAGACGGCTAGACACCTCCACAACCATTCACATCGGCCCTATAGGATCTCCGCCGAAAGTTCACCAATGTCGAGCCATCTCTTACTCCCAGGCTTTACTGGAGGGAAGCCCCTGACAGCGTCCACAAACTCCTTGCGACCTCTAAACCCATCGGAAAACCCTACGTCCCCGACCCTTTCACGTTGTAGAACCGCTTGATATGGCCTCGGCAGCCACAGTTGAAGGAGGTGAGAGTGTAACCAGTGGCCTGCCCCCTGCCTGAGCCGAGCTCCGACGAGCAATGGCGAAATATGGCCCTGAAACCCAGAGCTTCTCTCTCTAGAAAAGGCTAGAGAGAGCCAAAACAAATATACTATTTTTGTTATGTTACTCATTACTTTAATCCTTTTAAGAAAATTTTGATCCCCACAAGCTGGCACGCATGGTGGGACCAAGGTCTCCCTTCATCTCTTTGCCAAGAGAGGATGCCTCTAGGGGCTCCCCCCAAGAATACTAACTGTTCGCCTATTTATTTCAGGTAAACAATGACATCTTCGGGATTTGCCGCTCTCACCTTTGGCCCCGCGATCGTCACCGGCAATGCTGAGCACGGGTACGTGGCGGTGCCCACTGTCTTCGGGTCATTCCCGCCAGCTGTAGGCTTCCCTAACTTTTTGGGGTTAGCCTTTGCCGATCTACTACAAGTGGAGTCCTCGGAGCTCACCGAGGAGAAGACTGTCAAAGAGGTCTGGGCCCCGAAGGCTCGACGTTATGCAGGCGTACTCAGGGGCCTGATCCAAGTTGCCAGCTGTAAGGTGCATCTTATTACTCATGGGGACCGCCCCGTTCCTACCAAGAACTCCGAGAGATGCCAACACAGAAGCTTCCGAAAGAATGCTGCTACTGCTATTACCGGACATCTCTCCTCATCCGGTAAATTTGTACTAATCAGGGGAGTTCACGTCTTTTTGGATGGACGTGATGCCCAGGTGATTCCAGATAGGGTGGTCCCTGCTGTACCCACCTACAACTCTTACCAGGTCCTCTCCGGAAGGAGAGCAGAGAAAGAGGCAGACCGCCATCACAGTCGAAGGGAGCTAGCCCCCAGGCCGAAGATATGTAAGCAAATTTGGGTCCCTAAGAAGATCCAGCCCGCCCGCCAGGGCATACCAGTCCACCATCGCCCCAAACATGCTAGAGCGGATGAGAAAAATGAGGGGGTTTACCCCCAAGAAAGGAAGAGACGGTCGTGGATCCCCCATGTCGTGCACGTTTTAGGGTCTACGCCTAACAAGCCAACATCCCCACAGTGGGAAGAAGATTTCAACAGCCTGTCAGAAGAGCCCGGCTCGCTTACACTCCTCCAGTGGGAGGTCGCCAGCTGTCCCCAGTCCTACATCAAGGACGGGGGTAAGAAGAGATGACCAATATGGTCAGGAGCTACTTTAGGGGTCTAGGCAACCCCTCTTTAGGCCACAACGGCTACTGCAAGCAGCCGTGGTTGAAGAAGATCACTACCCATTAATGGCAGTAGAAGAAGAAGAAGAAGAGAGAAGAATGACGTCGCCGGTCAATGACAATGGATACGAAGATGGTTTTGATGTCGGAGCTGACGAAGCTATTCTCCACCAGGAGGAAAGAAAAAGAATCTTCGTGTTCGAGAGACTCACCTTCCCAGAGCGTGCAAAAAGGATGGTTCATAGATAAAATACAAATATGTAGATTTTCACTTGCAATATGGCTGGGGTGTCCAGTCGATATGGAAGACCTCCTGAGGATCCTCAAGAGCTAGCTCGATTGGCCGGAAGGGTGGGGCCGAACACTAGAAGGATGGAAGCCACAAGGGAAAAGCTAGCAGCAGCTAGAGGAGAGTAGACCCTGGCACACCAACATAATGAAGCTATTGTTCTGACTGCCAATGTTGTGATGGCAGAAGAAGAAGATGTACTGCTTGACATCCTACCCGAAGGTGCATCAGGGGAAGAAACAGAAGCCATTCCCAGCACTGCAACTATGGACCCATCAGTACTGATGTTACTTTAGAAGTACCGATTGGAGATAGAGTTCCTGAAGAGGCAACTCATGGAGAAGACGGAGCAAGCCTTAGCTTCTAAGCAGCCTGAGATGTAGGCTGAATCATCACTGGGAGCTGTTGATCAGAATGACTTCCCACCACTTTACACCCTGCCCTAGCCGGCAGAGCCCAGCTTGGCGACAACTCAGCAGTGCCCATCACAGTAGCTAATGTCACCGGTGCTGCCACAGGTGCACCAGGCTCCTCCACTGTTGTGCCCTCCTCCACAGGCGATCACCTTGGCCACCCGTTATCTGTAGCCGGCACATTTCTACCCAGAACCAGTTGATCCGACTATCATGAATAAGATGATGGTGGAGAGAATGATCGAGCTGAAGCTCACTGAATGAAGTGAAGGCGACTATGTCACGTTCGATGCCTATAGGGTGCCATACCTGCCACATCATGCTGCAAATTGGCTCCCTCCTAGAATCAGTAAGCCGCCAAAGTTTGACATGTTCAATGGGAAGGGATCCCCGAAGGAGCATGTCGCCTACTATATGACCGTCATGGGTGATCTGGCCACTGACGAGTCATATCTGCTAAAATTTTTTGGGTCCTCGCTAACAGGGCTCGCTTTTGAATGGTATTCCAGCCTCCCGACTGGGTCGATCAGCGACTGGCCAGATATGCAGAAGAAATTTAGAGAAAGGTTTCAAGTCACCGAAAGGGAGGTCACGGTGGCTGAGCTCTATTCAACAAGGCAAAGGGTGGAAGAGGCTGCCCTTGATTACATTAAGAGGTGGAGGAATCTCAGAATGAGGTGCAAGCGGCCCCTGCACCAGGAGGATGCTGTGCAGATATGTAAATAGAACCTCAGGATAGAGGTATTGGAAAAGATGATTGGGATGGAAATTCGGTCATTTGACCACTTAAATAATGTGGTGGCCAAGGTGGAAGCCTTCTTGGCAAGACCTGCTCCAACATCAACTGTCGCCGCAACACAAAAAGGCAAGGCAGTGGAACGGCATCAAGCGCCTAAGGAATCGAAAGCTCATCAAGCACCTAAGGAATCGAAAGCTCTTGATATCAAGGCATTTGAATAGCAGAAAGTGTCACGCCCCGAACCGATAGCAGCGGAACGTGTACGCTCGGAACGTGGCAGTTAAACAGTCGACACGGAGACGTGTAATGTAATCACACCTCTCGTTGAAAGTCTGTTCTGGTAATATGTTATAAAACCCGGGTTCGATATGGAGCGGCATATCCCAGTCCTGCGATGGGTACAATAATACACAACCTCACACTGGAGACTCCTTCCATAAATGTTAAATAAACATCTCCTTACAGAAAATAATAAGAGACTTTCCCGACAATAATCCTTCGGATCAGACATCGCAGTGGAAATTCATGGCAATTTATCCTGGTGTTCACTTACGCAACGAATTACCGCGACAGTACAGAAGAACTTTCGACCAGCGTGGGGGATGGCACAAGCGATCAACCTAAATAAATAAGCGTACGTGCTCCCTCATTTCTCATCATCATCCTCTTTTCCAGGCCCTTCCCTCGTTTCATTAATTTGCTCTCGTTTTGCTTCTCAAGGCTGTCGCGAGATACCCAGAAGAGAGGCTCTCTCACAACTAAAAGTGAACAGAAGTGGATTGGAAAAGGCAACGTAAAAAAGCCATGAAACAGAAGCCCATCCACCTGTGGAGAGAACATCACACAAAAAGAAGCGAAAGAGAGAGTTCATACATATTTGCACAGGCAGCCATGGCCAACGCGGCGCATGCTTCATTATGACACAACTTTTTCTTGTACATCTGCCTTTAGCATTCCTAACCTCCTGCCTCTCATTCACAAACGCACGACATGGAGAGAGAGACAAGAAAGGTAACACTACTAGTTACATACATAGAAAAAGGTTCGTACGAAAACCCAAACAGACAGATACGAACAAATATTACTAATACATTACTTAATACAAGATTGTTATACAAACACCATAAGATCTTCAAACCATCACTGCCGAGATTATGCATGGCATCAAATGTAAACATGCTCACAACAAATGAAGGTAAGCTCAGGAGGGATAGATGAGAGAATTGAAGATGGGAGGATTGATAAGAGTGAAGATGATTGTAAAGATTTGAAACGGAGTAGAAGGCGGCCATAAAAAATATTTAGATTAGAAAAATTAATCCATAAACATGAAAGATTACAGGTGTTGAAAACAAGGAAACTCCTAAGATATAAAAGGAAGCATGCCAGAAATCCGCCAATCTAATACATGCTACTAGGGTATTTCCAACGCATCTTCTGTAATTTGTAATTTTGCTTGAAGAGTAATAAATACTCGATTGAGGTGTTTATTGGGAGATGGCTTATCCAACATGGAAAGTATGACTCTCCTTCTCTCCTGTGTGGAAGTATAAAAAATAACTCATTATTAAAAGTGACTACACAAAAAAATGAACATCTAATGACAACCAATAAGAAAGCTTTTCTCTTCCCCCTTCCTTTCTGAACAGAAAATAGACATTTAATTTTTAACAAAGCATGAGTAGAGCAACAGGAAGGGAGAGCATGAGGTGGAAAATGGTAAAACTCCTTACTCCAAAAAATGTATAAGGGGCATGTACCATATATTGTAAAGAATATCACACACCATGCCTGTTAAAGAACATGATACCTGCAGTAAACATGAAATACATTTACCACAGTTTTGTGATCAAAGGCAGGATTTATTTTGTCCCTTGTTCTTTCCTTTTTGTAGGAGAGATTGCAATTGATAAAAGGGATAGGAGGATGATACGTGCAGCTTACAAAAGAATAACAAATATTTGTAGGATAGAAAGATGAATGTAAGTATTTACTGTCTAGAAAAAACCAAGTTCCTGAACCAGAAAGAAAGCTCGAAGAGTCCAGATTGCAAACCTTTGTTGGGATGTAATTCACATCAGACACACGATGCAAACTCTTCATGAAATAATGGGCACAATCAGGCACTTGGAGTATATTTCCACGGGAATAAGTTTCCTGCATGGAATAAGTAGTCAAAACAGAGAAGTTCATTTTATGTCGATAGAAAACAATCACATCTGAACCTTAGTTCATTTTATGTTGATAGAAAACAATCACGTCTGAACCATGACATAACAACATAACACTTAACTGAGCTCCTTACTTTAAGGGAAACAACATGCAAGTGATGGGAAGCTTTAGTAGCATCCCTTGACAATATGTTTGAAGTAGGAAATACTTGAATTGCAGCATCATTCCATAAAGTTTCTATCTCACGTGCAAGTTCTTTCGTAAGGCATGGGTAGTCCAATCTTCCACCAATTTTAGATAACTTTTCACCAATCTCCTGATGAAAGAAATCATTTGTCAAAGAGAAGGCATATATGATTCTAATCATAACTAAACTTCATGAAGAAATTGCAAATTAGCTGGGTTGGAGGAGCAATAATTTTAAATGAAGAAATATAAGTAGTCTGTAATCAGCTGTCTCTGATCCACTTCACTGCAACGATTCGGTACTGTTGAAACCAGAATCAGCTGATTCTTGATCTAGGCATGGGAATTGAGTTTGCGCATCATTTTGTTTTGAGTGGACTTCACTCTCTCCTATTCTAATGTATAACTAGAGGATTTCATAACTGTGCTCCCATCTAGCTAAGCTTATTGGCATGGCCCTCACTCTGTCCTCTCTAATGCATGCTCGACAAACTTGGGATGTTTGCTCCAGTCTTACTTGGGTTGTTGGCATGGCCTCCTCAAGATGGGGCAGCATGAGATCTCTAGAAGACTGCATGAGGTCAGCTCCCCAACTCCCTCAGAAAAAGGAAATATGAATACTTGCATGTAACTATGTGATCATTTTTGAATTGGTCAAAATTGCTTTCCTACAGAAGGAAAAACAAAGCAATCCAACTGTCTTTCACTATTTACTTGTTAAAATAGGCCGAGAGCCTCTCCCCCTGTTCCTGTTTGAGGGCCAACAACCCCGCTACTGATCGTGGAGGACCACTGCCAGTGAAGCTCTCCTTGAATACTCGCCCGAACTGTCGAAAATCACGGATGCTGCCTGGGGCGAGGGCTCAGAACCAAGCTTGAGCGCCCTGGACCAAGGTGGTCGCGAACGCTTGGCACTTGATGGCGTCGGAGGCCCCCTGTAAGGTCATGAGGGCGTCGAAACTATCGTAGTGATCAGTTGGGTCTCCTTGATTGTCGTATGCCTTGAAGGTCAGAAGCTAGATCCTGGGGGAGATCTCGACCTGGTCGAAAAATGAGGATTGCTCCTCGTCTTCGACGGTAGAGGTCTTCTGAAGGGCGTAGAGGGCGCGCTCTTGCTCTGTGAAACGCCTCTCAAAGTCTCACAGTCGGAGGGATAACTCTGGTTGCCACTGGATCGAGGGGCTATGGGGGCGTTCCTGTACATTGCCTTGACGCCCCTCGAGGGCCTCGATCTCTGGGAGCGGCTGATAAGCTCCAGACTTCTCCCTCGGGGTGGAGGGGGCTTTTTGCTCTGGGGGTGGGGCTTGTGATGGTCCACCTGACTGGTTGCGAATTATCCACCATCCCTGGAGTATAAAACGGCCCCCTGCAGTTTGCAAGGAGGCATCTCCACAAGGGGGGCTTTCCCGGGGAAGTCGCAAACGCTCCTCCTAACTGCCTGGGTCCTCATTAGATCAATGAGGCTATCTAGTTTTGCGTTGAGGGTCTGGTGGGGGCCTGCGCTCCCAGTATGGGGTTGCCTCTCCACAGTGGGTGGGGGGTTATCGTCGGTCAGGTGGCTGGCGCGTGATGGGGTGTTCCCCGTAGGATGGGAAGGTGCGCCTTCCTCCGTCACCATAGCTTTCCCTTTGTCACTGGTGGTCCTCCTGCTAGAACTCCTTCGCATCATGTTGGCTTTTCATTCGTTTTCCACAGACGGTACCAGATGAAGAGGGGTTATCTCGTGCGGTGCCTGAGCTGATGATGATGACCACGAATGGTAGAACTGCAAAGATGGAAACGAGTCAGAGGTGCCCAGGGATGAATCCCCAGGAAAAACCCTCCGATGCTTAAGTCAGTGATGATGGTAGAGCTCTGGTGCAAGGAGAAGGGGGAGGAGATGAGGGTGCGAGATTCCTCTCCACCAAGTGGTGAAGTGGCTCTAGCTCAAGGTTGATATCGCTTAACAGCACTTACCTTTAGCAAGAGGGTCTCCCAGGTTTATATAACGACTCATGAATGTAAGAGCCCTATGAGGCGAGGTGTTACAGGGGAGGTTACGTCCCCTTCGTGGGCTCGTTAAGGTGCGAGGACTCTTAATCGCCATTATCCCCACGATTCTTAGCTCGTAAAGGGCGCGCAACGGTCGCTTGGATAAGTCTTCGTCAGTCGGTCCGAGCATAAGGCGCTGGCTTTAGGGGCTTTCACCGAGCGATCGGCGCAAGGCTCGGGCGGGATGCGTAGGCCCTCAAAGGGACCTCCCGATCGACCTAACGCTCGGACTTCTGAACTCGAAGGTCGCCTAGGAAGCGCTTAATCCGAATAAGTTATTGGGCTTAGTGGGCCCCGAAGCGGCTGTCACTTATAGGAGCCGGGCCTCGTTCGGTCTGGCGGGACCTCGTTTGGCCGTTCCTATTCGGGCGGTAGAAATCCCCCTCTCCACTCCCCATCTCCCTCAAACTCTGGTAAGCACAATATATCAATTTTACATCTTCTGACCAACTCTCATCACCCTCCTCTTCTCGCCCCCACCAATGCCCCACATTCCAAGAGACAATCCTCGCTGGAATTAGCGAATGTTCCTATCCGCTACCCCCTCCTACACCATCCTCCCTCTACAATCGCCTTTTTCTATGACTTTCCCCCTTAGCATCTATGGCCATGCTAATCAGCCATCTCTTCTACAACATGTAAAAGACTCCTTTAAGATCCCTCTCCAACCCTGCGAAAGAAATCCCTACCTTCTCGGACAGCTCTCTCACTTGTGCTTCAGTCAGCCTCTATTTAATCATTGATTCTTAATTATTCATGGACAACAGATGCCGCGTGAGAGACGTGGCCCAGCATGGTGTCATGGCTACATAGTAGACTCCATCGACAGATCCACTGCATGTATTGTTAGCATTTGATTAGTGACATTCATAGGTTAGCAGAGCATCTCGCAGGCATTCTCAGGGACACTGTCCCATGCCCCTCAGTTTTTGAGCATGTTAGTGAGCAATTTTTTAAGGACATTACATAATCCACATCATCCTCTAACTCTTCCAAAGTTGCAATGTCACTACAAGCTTCTTCGTCGTCTTCAGAACCTCCTATAGATGAGCTAGTGGATGCCATTAGAGTTTTCTTTCCAAAGTTCCATGTGCCATCTAGTGCTGCACATTTGCCATCTTTTATTCAAATGTTTAGGTCCATTCAAAGGCAGCCATATGCCCCCCACCAATGCAAATACAAATAGACTTTAGACATGATGCTCTTCCGAGGATGTAGACTTATTTTCCTCAGAGTTTAACAAGGATACATGACTCTTGAGTGATTGTCTAATACAATTGTGTTTGGTTATTTTGTTCAGTATTTTGGTTATTAGACTAATTACTCTATGATGTAGAGATGTATTTCGGTTTGGTTGTATAGAATCATGACTCTATATATTTGTATAGACTCGAGTACTTGTGTTTACTCTGTGTAATCATGACGAGGATGAATTAATTTCTTTATATTATTAGTTTTATTGCTCACGATGGGACCGTCTACTGCCTACTGTGAGTTCTTGATGCCAGAAGTCCAAGTTTTTTTTTGAAGTTATGCCTTTATCCTACATATTATTTGATTCTTGTTTAACTCTATTTTTTAAAAAATTAAAAATTAAAATTAAAGAAAAAGGCCAACTTGTTGGCCGCCTAACTCCCTAGGCGTCCCATCAAGTGGCCGCCTAGGCCCTTTCCTGGACGGCCTGAAGGGCTGGCCGCCCACCAACCTGTCCGGCCTTCGGTCTAGCCGCCTTCCCCATTCCAAAAAAGGCCCTGTTGTTGGCCGCCCTCACTCTTCAGTAGTCGTCGACATAGCCGCCTAGGTCCTTGAACGGCCAGTGATCTGGTAATATCACGTCCCAAGCATGGAAGGAATCCAGAGTGTGTGACAAGTTAAATTTAATCATGTCAATTAGAGCGTAAGTGTATTCGATACACATAGACAGAGTGCGCAAAAGTAACAATAATCCAATCCTTTATTGATAATGAACTTCAAGGTACTGTGATTACAACTCTTGACAAACAACTAAGACTCAATAAAAGAAAATTACAATGGAGGACTCAAGAAAGTAGAAAAGATCAGACTAGATAACATGTTGATGATTGGAATGCCTCTAAACTCTTCACTCTTGTTCATTCCCATCCGAATGATCCTCGTCATTGAAATTACCTAAAAAATAGGGGAAAACACTAGGTGAGTGAACGCTCAGTAGGAATTATATCTCAAGAGCTAGCTGGTTTTAAGTAATTTACATGTTACAGGAATGCAAGTATAGCTATGCATGTTTGCATGAAATGACACTAGAGAGAGTATAACAAGAGATCGTTTGAGTGAACTAGCAAGTTTTGAAAGAATTCATGTCAATATATATATTGTGATGAACAAGCATGTACGTTTATCAAGTGATGTCGAGAATTGGTTATCATGCTATCAAACAAGTAAATAAGTACCCATTCCAGGCAATGCAAGTCATGTCATGTCAAGTCAAGTACAATTCAAGCACGAGTTGTGGAGTGTCAATCAAGCAAGTCATGCACTTTGGTGTAATGCCACACCATGATCAATAATGGCTCCCATGGGCACAAGTACTTTCTGGTGCTCTTCCCAAGACTAGATTGGGCCCTATATGCCTAGGCATTGGGTCATGTATTTTTTCTGACATCCACTATGGTTATAGCCAATATAGAAATCCAACGGTATGAATTTGTAAGTGTCACGCCCCGAGCCTTTATTTACAGTGGAAGACTCACTCGAGGGAAAGCGAACAGCCAACATGGTAAGCCTTCCTTGATCTTCAGCAACCTTCCGTTCTGAATTCTGGACTGCTATGATAGAACCACCGTCTTTGGAGGCTTCTATCTCCCTGGATACTCGACCTCCTAACATGAAATTTTGAGGGTAGTAAGTCCTTAATATTAGAAGCAAATAACTCAAAAGAACTTACTCAAAATTCAGACTCCTTACCTTGATTCTTTATAGGCCAAAAGTAAGGGTTGCTCAGTTCAGAACTAGGTCCTATTTATAGAACTTGACTAGGGTTCTAAGGATTTGAACGAATTTAGAGTCCTTAATTGACCAAAACCTAATCCCTAAGAGTCCTTAGTAATGTTACAAGTCCTCCCAAGTAGGTCTCTTGCAGATAGAACTATAAAAATCTAATCTTTTTACTTATTTTTCTATTCACGGAACTTCAGAAGTATAACGGACCGCTATAGGTGCGTTATGTGGGATATAACGCACCCGCGATAGACCGTTATAGTCTATGGCATGGAATTTTAATAAAATTAAAACTCTTTTGGTCTATTATCCACCTAATTATCCCTTTAAAGTGTAATTATCCCTAAAATCCGTGGATAAGTTAAATAACCTTCTAGAATATGGGCCAAACTTATCGGGTTTAGTTTTTAATTCATTTAGGCTTTATTTATTAAGGCTGGGGTATTTAATTAGCCTATTTGGGCCTTATAAATCCTAATATTAAGTTATTAATTTATTTTAAGTCTTTTTAATTACTTCATAATTTCTAAAAAATATCTAAATAAATCTAGAAATAAATTTAAAAATTCTGGGTCACTACAGTATAGGGCCTAACTCAATAAAGATCATAACGCACACTTTACTACGTTAAGCAATATGCAAGATGATCTCATATGTAAGTTTGAGAAATGTGCCACTGCCAAGGAAATGTGAGACCGATTGAAGTTCTCCTTTTGGAAGAACCTCTATTACTCTGTTAAGGGCTCTTATTTTAAAATTTGAGATCTACTAATTAAATCTACCTCATATGATGACTAAACATCTACGAATGATGTCGGGCATGATTCGTGACTTGAAGACAGTAGGAACGATCTTACAGATGAGCAATAGGTACAGGCTATGATTAGATCTTTGCTTAATTCGTAGACCGAAAACAAATTCCCACCCAGGATGAGAATATCAAGACCTTTTTTATTATTTCTTGACATGTCGAGTTAGAAGTCGAGCATGAAGAGGTCTGTCATGCCACTACCAGTGTCACCCAGGGTGACAGGCAGTCTTAGAGGAGGGGACCACAAAAAAATCAAAAGGGGTAAGCACTAGGCACTAAGAAAAATAGGGCATTCAAACGTTGTCATAGTTAGCATGGTGGAATTAAAGACAAAAGCAAGTTGAGAAGTTTCAACTATAGAAAGTGATATAATTTTGCTCGTGATTATACTGAGTTGAAAAAAGTCACTTATGTACCTAGCTCTCATGTGCCTATTCACATGTTTCCAACGCTTGTTTCAAAGTTGTCTCACCACTCTTCTGCTTGGAGGCATATAGTTCGGCCATGGTGACCTCTTTTTCAGCAACATGGAGCCATTCCTGGAACTTCCGTTGCATATCTGGCCAATCACTAATAGATCCGACCAATAGATTTGAGTACCATTCTAAGGCGAGGCCCGTGAGGGAGGCCCCAAAGAACTTTAGTAGGTAGGATTCTTCCGTGGCTAGGTCACCCATCACGTTGATATAGTGTGCTATATGTTCTTTGGGCGAGCCTTGCCCATTGAATTTATCAAACTTCGGTGGCTTACTGATGCCAGCGGGTAGTTTCTTGAATGCATGGTGAACCAGATACGGCACCTTGTAAACATCGAACGAGGCATGACTACCATCGCCTCTATTAGTCAACCTCTCTTCAATCATTTGTTCTATCATTAATTTGTTCATCATCACCGGGTCAACCGGCCTTGGACATAGCTGAGCTTGCTGCATCTGTGGGATCATTGGTGCTGTTGCTTGAGGTGCATCCACAATCCCGTGATGATGAGGAGCGGGCTGCGGTAGTGGGGTCATGCCCCCAGTGTAATTAGGTGCCAATTGTGAGGCCATCATTGGAAGAGAAGCTTTGAATTCATTAGCACCTCATTGCGAGGTTTTAGGGGGAGCTTCAATCTGTCTCGAGGTTGTGGGATTTGTGCTCAGCTCGCTAAGCTGCCTTCTCAGCATCTCAGCTTCTTGTTGATATCTTTGCAGCATCATCATCATAGTAGCCGGAACGGGCATAGAGGAGCCAAAGGCATGACCCTGCCCTTCCGATGGCATATCTGAAGCAGGCGCTAGTCTCTCGCCGTCATCTTCGGCGGTGATCACATTTGCAGTCATCGCGATCGGATCTGCGCCAATTTCTTTAGCACGAGCTTGTGTTATCTCGGCTGCGGCCTCCATAGATGAATTCTCGTGGTAGCCAGTCACTTCGGCCATGTTACAGGTGAATATCTGGAGATGCCCACTTCTCTGAATTATCATGGATTTCAAGGATCATCGCGTCATGAGAGAGGTGTCCCGAAGGCCACGAGAGTGCCCCCAGATGACTTGCGTAGTATCATTTTGCCCTTTGACGGGACGTATCATATATTGCGGCACTTTAGCTGGTACCGGAGACTTGTAAGTGCAGCGGCCTTGTAAGGTTACCCCGCCCTGCTTCTTATCATGAGAGTAGATATTCACCCGTTGAATGCAACCTGTGGGTGTTCGTTCAGGATGCGGCGGGGCCGGCATCTTGGTCTTCTCTTCTTGTTCTTCTCTTCTTCTTATGGGTCTGTCGATCAAGGTAGACCTTAGTGTAGTTGAAATCATGGCCCGTGCTTGCTTGGGCACCCTTGTTTGCTCACATTTGGCTGGCTTTGGGGCCAACCCGCCCTTGACCTTGGATTCGGAGTGATCCATCTTGCACGGGGCTAGCACTTGGAAGGTATTGCGTACCGGCACCATTGAAATCACTTTGCTGGGTGTAATCATGGCCTGTCGGCCATTCAGAAACACTCGAACGCTTCCGATGAGTATGGATTTGCCCGAAGTAGATAGCCAATTTTACAATGTGTCGGGGTTCTTCTTGGCCACCGTCCTAGCGGCCGATGTGCGCTTCCGATTGGCGGACGCACGGGAATCAACATGGTAGACGTGGTAGCCCACCGCAGCAGCATCAGTCAGGGTCGTCTTGCCAACGGCGACCGATTCCATCTCCTGGATATGCAGGAGCTCCACGAATGCGACCCTAAGAAGTTGGGGAAGCCGACGACTGGCGGGAAATTGCCGAACAGGATCGACACCGCCAAATAGCCATGGGTGGCATGGCTAGCGACAACAAGGGGTCCAAACGACACGGCCATCGTAGTTGTCAAAAAGTAATCTGTGAGATTAGATCACACAGTTAGAATTTTAAGAAGAGGCCATCAGGCCCCTAATCCTGGCAAGGAGATGAAGGGAGGTTTAATCCCACCGGGCGTGCCAGACTTGTGGATGCACTTTTGGGATACTTCTTTTATTTGTTTATTCATTTGTTCATTCGTTTATTCGATCTATTGAGTGCGAGGGCATGCCAGTCACCTAGGTGACGATTTGTTCGAGTTTTGAGGAAGTCCATGGTGTGCTCGATCTGACTAGTCAGACGATTGTGTGTATCATGTCGGGATAAAAATCCGTCGCGTCATAATGGTCACGACGTTAATTACATCCCCTCGGAGAGGGAAACCCTTGATTAGTCGCCAGGAAAAGGGGCCCTACGGCCATGAAATTAACATTAATGAAACAGAGTATTGAAATTCGCACGTTGTGTGAAAATGCCCCTCGATGGGGTAAGAATGCTTGAATTATGTCGGTCGCTCACTGACCATTTCGTGTTCGGACGGAAGTCCGTGTTGGAAGAATGACGAAGACGGATGCAAAACCCGTGCAAATGTATGCCGAGTTTACGGTAATTTCAATAAAAGAACAGAAATGAATCCCAATGGGAACGAGTCCAGTTTGATGAACTATCAGCCCAGAGCAATGTCGGATCATGACCATATCGGGATGGTTCCCAAGGATCGAATCTGACTTAGAGGGGCGGCTTGGATATCCTTTTCACCCGGCTTGGGGAAGCGAGGGCTCCGGAGTGGGTGTTATTCGATCAATCGATTTTTGTTTATTTTTTTTTTGAAGCATGGGTTGATCTTTTTCCTTTCTTGTTGTTTTTTTTTGAAAACAAGGGGGGGTTCGGTCAACCGAACTGGCTGGCAGGGGAAGATTTCACCCAATAATAAGGTCACTATTTATAGGGAAGTGAAGTCCCCAGAAACATGAGGACTCCTACCGCCTCAAATAAATCTCTAGAAATCGAAGCGACGGGTCCCCGAAAGTCACGCCCTCTCAAAGCCCCCTCAGAAGCACTGCTTCGCATCCCTAGAGGATCTCACAGCCATTCAAAAAGAGGGAAGGTACACGGAGGAGGTTTCGAGAGTTGCAGAATGAGGGAAAGTTTTCTATTCCAAAATTGAGAGCTTACAAAAAAGGAGATCTGCCACCTAGGCAGAAATAAAAAACACATCAAAAAAGAAGCAAGTAGGGGCACCCTTCTAAGGGTCCACCTCGCGTACATCGTCACGTGCCCCAATCTCATTGGGGTCACGTGCATCAACAGCCCCAGCAGGAGGTGAGTCCTCGTCCAGGTCCACCACCTGGTCTCCTGCCACCAGGACGTCTGTAGGTGCTCGCTCCTCTGTGCTCGGCACCAGTGCCGGCTCCTCAGCTCCAGCTCCATTAGGCCTCCCCTCATCGTCGTCGGCCTCCAAGCCATAAGGGGACGAAGGGGGAGGGAGAGATGGGGCTGCATGACCAAAGCTATCCACGGTGGCCTTCACCGTGGCGCTCCAGCCCTCCCGGAAGCCACGGTCGCGAGCCGGCCCGTAAAACTCCAGGGCCACCTCCGTCAGCTCGTCTCGATAGGCCCAAGAAGAACGAAAGCACTCCACTGCCTCCTCACCTATGGTTAACATCAAGGAACACAGTGTGGCAATCTTTGCATCCGCCTCCAGAGTGTGGGTCTTCATGGCCCGAACCTCTGCCGTCAGCTGGGCTGCTCACCCCTCAACAACGTCAACCTGCGCCTGGAAGTGATCAGGGTCACACTCCATGCTAGCAAGGGCTAGGCCTTGCTGGACCGACTGCCTCTAGAGCTCAGCGCGATCCACCTCGGACTCCTCCAGGCACCCCTCGAGCTCTGCCTGAGCGGCCTGACTGGTTTCTAACATCCGGGCTAGCCCCAAGAAGTGATGCCTCCACAGACCAAAAGTGTTGACGACCAGGCACGCGCTCTTCGAAGCCACCACTGTCAGCTCCTTCTCGGCCCCAGGGCCGAACAGACTGGTGTGCTCGAACCACTGTGCACTCCTCCCCATGAGATCGACAATCGTTGCGATCCCGACCAGCCCATAAGTCAAGTCCCCGAGAGGAGAAGTTGGGCTGCGCTGAGGAGACACCGAAGGGGAAGGAGCATTGGTGTCCTCCGCCACCGGAGCCTTGCCATTGTCTTGCCCCCGTGCCATGGAGACTGACGCAGAGGCAGCGGCCACCGACTCCCCAGCCAACGGTGGTGGCAGAGCCTTAGAGGAAAGCGGCTCAGAGGGTGGAGGAGGCGAGATGCAACTTTGAGCAGTAGAGGAAGTGCTCGCTCTCTTCCTCGCCCGGTGCCGGGTGTCCAACGCTGCCAGGTCATCATCGGTCAGGACGACACAGCTACCACCGGCCATGTCAGACTCCTCACCAGCTGTACTGGCTACACCTTCGGGAGAGCCCCTCAGTGGGATAGCACCTCCACTCACCGCAGATGCTGTCGGCACTAAAGGGTCGCCGACTGGGATCGGGTACTGTAGCCTTCCCAGAGCAAATACCACTTTGGCCTGGGGGGCGACGACCGACACCTAACCGACCCCTAGAGTGACGTGGTCCACAGGGTGGGGAACGTTCTGCGACTGCCTGACGATCTCACAGGTCCAACCCTGTACTTTAGTCCCCCCTAGAAGAAGAGTAAAATCAGTTAGACACCTCTCACAACCAGAGCAACATGGTGGAGAAATAAAGCCGGTACCCTACGGTAATGGGGGACACAACCCCAGCTCCCGGAGCAGCGCTGCAGTCAGAGCGAAATCCACATCGACGATAGGATACTGCTCAATCGCCTTCAACTTCTTACGGTCCTCAGCCCTGAGAGGGGGCTTCCTATCACGCCAAGTGCGGCGAGAGCCTCTGCGCATCCGCCTGTCAGAGGCCTCCTCCCAGTCCCTCGACTTAATGAGGTATACATACCGCTCCACCCAACCCTTACGGTTGGACGCAGTACGGGAAACTTTGATGAAGTGCTGGTGGGTACGAGCCTTGAAATAGGCAAAATACGTATCGACCAGGCAACTGTGGAGGAGGAAGAAGTGCCGGAAAAGATCGACACTTGGTTCCACTGACGCTCTATGACACGAATAGACGAACCCACAAAAGATGCTATAAGAATTGGGGGTAATTTCCCTAGGGTGCCGTCCATAGTAATGGAGGACGGATGCGATGAAAGGGTGGATTGGAATGTGGAAGCCCGCCTGGAAAGAGGCCATTGGGACCATGATCCCGCTAGAAGGATAACTCATTATCTCATCTCCCACAGAGGGGAAGATGATAATACTCAGTGATGGGAATCGGCTCCAGGCACTAGCACTTTTTATTTACATTTATGTCCTATAGTTTGTATTTATGTCCTTGCATAAATAGGTTCACAATTGTAAGGCTTTGTAAGCCAATTTATCAGTCCATAGAAGTCTTTGGGTTTATTTGTAAAAGCTCAGTAGGTCCAGCAGGGGCCCCCACCTTCTTCCCCATTGGTCCACCTATGCCCTAGGGCCCATTTGGGGCTGGTCAAATGTCCTAGGTGGAAGATGATATCATACTCAGTGATGGGAATCGGCTCTAGGCACTAGCACTTTTTGTTTGCATTTATGTCCTATAGTTTGCATTTATGTCCATGCATAAATAGGTTCACAATTGTAAGGCTTTGTAAGCTGGCTCAACCTTAATGCAATGCATGGACTTTTGAAAGATGTCCTGGACTAATATGCACAGGCAAAAGTCCTGGACTATTATACACATGCAAACACTTATGCACAGGCAAACAGTGACCAAGCTATCTGCTGGATAGCCCATATGCACGAACCCAGAATAGACAGCAGCAATAAGGCAATAATGCCATTCATCTCAAGCAAACATGCAATCTTAGGTGGTGACTCAGAGAGTTGCTATCATCAAAACAACACACCTTCATCAAAGCCCAAGGGGCACAACATTCTGTTCATGCACAAGAGCAGTAGCAGAACGCTCTGGAGAGCACCCTTAGGAGGCCTTCGAACAGCACACCAATGGGGGGGGCATCTTCAAGGCGCTGCCCTCTCTTTTATAGAGGTAGCCCATGGGTTTCATTTCCCCCAAGATAGTAGGGCCATGAATGTTCCCCAATCATTAGAGATCAGTCAACCATGCATCTTGTACGGCCTCCACACGCCTTCTGGAAGCTGGTGCCACCGTATGGAAGCAAGCTTAGGTGTCGCGATCGACGTAGTAGGTATGGCTTCTTTGCGCTTCTGAGGGTGCATCAACGCAGCCTGTGAGCTATGTTGATGCAGCCTATTGGCGTGCACATCTTTTTCTTCTTCAGCTTCAAGTGCATCGATGTGGGATGCGAGTTGCATTAATGCTGCACATTTTTGTTTGGCAGCTTCTTGTTCTGTCTTCCAGTGCATCGATGCAACTGGGGTCCTACATTGAAGTAGCTCACTGGCTGGGGCATTTTCTAGCTCTGTGTCTTTAGTTGCGTCGACCCAGCTGTCACAGTGCATCAACGGAACCCATCGTCTAGTGCTCTTTTCTCCTTTTCTTCAGTTGACCTTCCTTTGACCTTCAAGTGCCAATTTTTTAGCAGCCACAAATGCCCCCCACCCGTGGGTAGCGTAGGCAAGGGATGAGCATGCGAGGCACACGAGTGTAGATTTCTTCATTGTCTCACTGAGATAAACTCCGGTGGTACTAAGGACTTATGCAGAGTCGAGTCAAGTGGTTTATCATCGACAGTGGGTCTCTACTAACACAAGGATATCATTTAAGCTGGTCTTAGACGGAAGGTCTAAGCCATTGGGTTTTAGTGTCTAGACCCAACAAGAAGTCAAGCACCAACTCTAACAAAATCATAAGCATAGGTTATATGCTAACGCAAGGATGTGGTTTAAGCCAATCTTACATGGAAGGTCTAAGCCGTTGGGTTTTAGCGGCTAGCCCCGATAAGAAGTCAAATAGCAACCCTAATGAGATCGTCGGTATAGGGTGAATGACAATGCAAGGAAATCGTTTAAGCCGCTCTTAGACAGAAGGTCTAAGCCGTTGGGTTTTAGCGGCAAGCCCTGACGATAAGTCAAGCACCAACCTTGCTGAAATCATCAGTATTGGGTATATGCCCACACAAGGATAGTGTTTAAACCGGTCTTAGACGGAAGGTCTAAACTATTAGATTTTAGCGATTGGTCCCGACAAAAAGTCAAGCGCCAACCGTGGTGTAAATCATTGGCATTGGGTATATGCCAACGCAAAAAAAGCATTTAAGCCGATCTTAGATGGAATGTCTAAATTGTTGGGTTTTAGCAATTGGTCCCGACAAGAAGTCAATGACCAACCTTGGTGAAATCATTGGCATTTGATATATGCCAATGCAAGGATATATTTTAATCTAGTCTTAGACAGAAGGTCTAAGCCGTTGAGTTTTAGCGACTAGCCCTAATGAGAAGTCAAGTGCCAACTCTTATGAAATCATTAGCATTGGGTATATGCCAACGCAAGGATAGCGCTTAAGTTGCTCTTAAATCGAAGGTCTGAGCTGTTGGGTTTTAGCGGCTAGCCCTGACAAGAAGTCAAGCACCAACTTTGGTGAAATCAATGGCATTGGGTGTATGCCAACATAAGCATAGCATTTAAGCCAGTCTTAGACGGAAGTTCTAAGCCATTGGGTTTTAGTGGCTTGCCTTGACGAGAAGTCAAACACCAACCTTGGTGAAATCATCGACATTGAGTATATGCCAATGCAAGGATAGTGTTTAAGCCAGTATTAGATGGAAGGTCTAAGCCATTGGGTTTTAGCGGCTAGCCTTGACGAGAAGTCAAGCACCAACCTTGGTGAAATTATTGGCATTGGGCATATGCCAACGCAAGGATAGCATTTAAGCCGATCATAGACAAATGGTCTAAGCAGTTGGGTTTTAGCCGCTAGCCCTAACGAGAAGTCTAGCACCAACCTTGGTGAAATTATTGTCATTGGGTATATGTCAATGCAGGGATGGCATTTAAGCCGGCCATAGATGAAAGGTCTAAGCCATTGAGCCGTATTGATTCTCATAGTGAAAATCATAGAGGGACTTGATGGTGATATTGTCAACATTGGGTTTTATGCTAACGCAAGGATTCAAGTCTCATCTGGCCATAGACTGAAGGTCTAAGCCATATTCCTCAGTTATGACCAAAAGGCCATAGGCACCGAGTTAACGAAATCATCAGTACTATGATCGTACTGACACAAGGAAATCAGGTTTGCTGACTTAGACATAAGGCCGAAGTCATAACCCCTCATCTAAGACCAGAAGAGGCCATGGACGCCGATTAAAGTGGCATCATCGACATTAGTACAATGCGGAGTAAGTTAAACTCCCCCTAATTGACAGGATAGTATCCAATCAAAGCACAACACATGATTTCAAAAAAAATTCATGTTCTTCAGACAGAAGGGAACTAACATAGGCATGAGTGGTATGCTTGCTTAATGAAGGATCAATCAATTTGTCAGCATACTCTTTCCTGTGATTTCACCACTTTAATATTATCATCTTAAAAAAATTTTTGCCACTTCCCCGATAAGCTCGAAGTGTCTCTATCATTTTTTTTTGCTGATGGCAAAAGGGGAGAGATTTTGATAGCAATGGTTGGTTAGCAAGGGTCTGTTTATCTGCCTGGTGTAGAACATCATTGACTAAGGGGGAGAGTCAAGGGGTAGAGTTGTCTGTTTCTGCTCTTGTCTGTCTGCTACCCTGTATCTAGTCATTTATGGGGGAGAGAAAGCTAGGGTAAAGAAAGCTGAATTGTGTTTCCTATTGCATTTGACTGTGACCACTGCATATTCTAACTCATAATGTAGAATGCGTTGTCATCAAAGTATAGTAGTGTTGTCATCATAAAAAAGGGGAGAATGTTGTGTCTCCTCTGGATTTGATGTCCTGTTTTGATACTGGCAACCGTGTAATGGGCCTTAATTTTGATACTGGCAACACTGTGTTGATTTGAAGTCTCTACTTAAGTCAGAATAAGTTCTTGTTCATTATAAGGTCGATCCAGTCCTGTTCATTATAAGGTCGATGCAGTCCTGTTCACTATAAGGTCGATGCATATTCATGCATTCAAATAGTCAGGTCGGTGCATGTATATGCATATTGGTCTAGAAGGTCAGTGCATATGTAGAAGTGTTGCGTTGAAAGGTCGATGCATCTCCCACTGCATTGAACAAATAGGTCGGTGCATGTATGCATATTGGTCTAGATGGTCAGTGCATATGCAGAAGTGTTGCATTGAAAGGTTGATGCATCTCTCACTGCATTGAACAAATAGGTCGATGCATATATGTAGTCTAGTCTGGAAGGTCGATGCGGGTGTACACAGTATGTGCTATTAGATCAGTGCATCTTGTACATAGTATGTGCTATAAGGTCGGTGCACCTTATACACAGGTCGATGTTTCTAGGCATCATATGCTAGATGTTGTTTCATCAGGTCAGTGCACATCATAGGCTGGTCGATGCTAGTAAGCCAGTGATTGCAGCATAAGGTTGGTGTGATAATGGTCATCTTTCTTAAGGTCGGTGCACCTTGTGCATTTGTTGTGAAGTCAGGTCAGTACAGTAAGGTCCTGTGTCTATGCTTTAAGCATCTTCATTAAACACCACCAGGACAGGCTGAATTGCCTAAGTGGCACGTCGATGTTATAGTTCATGAAGTACTGAATTGTGTACTAACAGGTCGATGCACCTTCAATGCAGAGAGAGTCTTCATGATTGAATGAGGTCTACTTGTGCTATATACAGGTCGATGCTCTTTTTATATATTGCTGCATTTCTCTCTTCTCCTTAGTAAGGTAGGTCGGTGCACTGAGATTGTGTATCAATGCATGAGCATACCTTTACACATCCATTTACATGATTTACCTACTCTTATGAAACATCTGAAGCAACACTCTTTAGATTCTTATTAATTACTTCATGAGCCACATAATGATAAGATTATTAATGAAAGTCTACCTTTGTTTTGATAGGAAAAATAAGGTCATCAAGGAATAACCCAGATTCATGATCGAACACCTTGGATGCATAAAGGCAGATTTCTTGATTCTTACGTGGGCTTGAAAGTGAAATGGATTGGGGGCACTTAAGGTGAATTCTAGTAGCAAAGGGTATTTGAGTGAGCATAGTTCTTCTAGTTCTGACAAAGACTCAGGTGAGTTTGCCATGCTTACTAGAAAATTTAAGAAATTCCTAAAGAAGGAAGGTAAAGGCTTCAGAAGAAAATATTACTCAGGAAAGAGACAGTCGAAATATAAATCTGACACTTCCAAAAGGTTTGATGGAATTGTGTGTTACAATTGTAGGAAGTCAGGGCACTTGAAGGCAGACTATCCTGAACTACAGAAGGAGAAGCAACCCAGGTGGAAGAACAAGAAGGGAAAAGCTATGGTAAGCACCTAGAGCGATGAAGAGGAAGGCAGTCAAAGCAGCTCATCTGACAATGAGGACAAAGACAAGCTATGCCTGATGGCCAAAAGAGAAGAATAAGAGAAGGAAGATGATGAGGTAACTTCCCCATTTGAAAACTATACTCATAGTGATTGGGAAGAAGCTTATGCTGAGATACTAGATAAGTATGATGATGTTCGTAGGGAGAATAGGCATTTGAAAAGGAAAATAAACTCCCTTGTTAATGACACCACTCTGAATGATAGGATTGCATGTTTAGAGACAAAAAATAGTGATTTGAAAAACTCTCTTGCTGAAACAGAAAAACTTAAAACTGTCTTAAATGGTCACTCGATCAATCTCTTCTCTAATAGTGCTTCTATTCTCGAGTGTTGGCTCCTATTGCCTGTGTCGTGTTAAATAGTCTAAGCATCGTCAAATTGGGGGTAATCTATTTCACCCCTCCCCTTCTAACTCACCTTCCACTTAGTTTGTCAAACCATTGCTCTGCAGATTAGTGCCTTGAACCAATGTCTCATGAAAGAGAATGGTAGACCACAATACAAGGAGTCTTAGCAACCAAGGTCATTAGATGATCATAAACTGACCGTGCATCAGGGCATATCACTCATAGTAGATCGATGAGGTCCCCCTGTCAATGTTCAAAGTCTCAAGGTGTAGAAGGTTGTTGAGTTTAAGCCTTCTATTCTAGAATTAACCCTAAGGCTATGTGTAGGGATCTCTACTGAGAGTGGCTAATCAAAGGATGAATCTTAGAGAAGAACCTCTCCTGAATTAACTTGCTCCCCCTCAAAATGATCCAGATAGATAGCCCAAGTGTCGTGGCGGACCCGCTTTGTCATGGAGCTCCATCCTACCCCTCTCCAGAAGGGAGAGAGGTCCCGAGCCAGAGAGAATCATGGGTGATGTCCCCATCAGGAACCATCGTCCCCTGTCTTAGATGGCTCAACGGCCTATCTGTGTGATTAAGATTCCTCTTGATTCGTCATTATTTTTGATGAAGGGGAACTCAAATTTTAAATTTACCAAAGTCACAAGGTCCTTGATATAATCTAATAGCGTAGATAGCATATAGTAGGAATGCATATAGGGAGAGATGGTGATAGCAATGGCCATGAGGGGAACTGAGAAATGAGGTGCAAGCACTATGGGGCTTGGATGATGATGCCTGGATAGTGGGACTGAGAGCTTCTTTCCTGCGCTCAAAAGTTGATTAGCCAAGATATCTTGTCACGCCCTGATGCGGAAAATCAGAATGTAGTAGTTATAATCATTCATGTCAATCAGAGCATACATTGCCACAAGAGACCATACACTAAGGCCAATAATTAAAATGTAAATAATAAAAACTTTATTGATAATGAAGATGAAATGTACTTATTACAACTGACAAGTTGTGGACTTAACTGACACTTACATTAACCGACGCGAAGAAAAAGAACAAGAGCATAAGTCCTACTATGACTCAAGACATTCACTATTGAAGCAACTACATTGCCTCTAAGGAAGAACCCGATCGATGCTAACTGGCTCGCTCCTGCCATCACTCCTGCCCAAGCCCATTAGTTTCTGTCTCCTCATCCGAGCTGCCTGAAAAGGCGGGAAAAACAGAGTGAGTGAAAGCTCAGTAAGATTTTATATCTCTATCATCAGGCATATTTTAAGTGATTAACCATTTCATCATATATGACAAAGTGATGAAAGACTAATAAACTCATAACAAGCGGTAAATGACAAATAGGGACAAAAAAAGATAGACTATTTTAAGGAACAAGTGCAAGTATAACAAAGATTTCTAGAGTTCCCATGAAAATTTCCACGTGAGATGGCCATATCCAGCACGCACGTTATGACACACAAGAAATTCCAAATAGTGAGTAAGGTAGAATGTCATAGATTAACACACTAGTCATGCACTTCGGTGCAATGTCACACCTTGTCATTACAAACTCTCCGGGACACAAGTACTTTCGAGCGCTCCTCCTAAGACCAGACCGGGCCCTTTATGATGCGTTGGCATTGAAGGGTTGGATCATAGATCCCAATCTAGACATTCACTTATATGAATGGCCAAGAATTCCAAGGTTAAGTTTTATGTAACTTACTTCCAAGGTTAAGTGAAATTCCAAGCAAGTTGGAAAGAGAAGTCATAGGAAAGTGACTTGGAAGTCCAAGTTCATGAAAAGGATCATGAATCAAGGCAAGATTTCACAGTCTAAGGCCATCCTTCGCACGACTACTACAACACATAAAACCATGAGAAACACGTTCTGCCTCAAGGGTTGTGGTTATACTCGGACCGCTAGGAAGAGCCTAACGGTCTAGCCTGGACCATTTTCAGGTTGAGTATAGCAAGGTGGTTCAATCGACTTAGTCAGGTCCTTGATCAGCCTGAGGCAGGGTGGGACCAAACCAGGGTTCAGCCCACGCAACCTAGGTCGACAGAGGGGACTAGGTCAGGAACAAGAATGATTTGATTAACCAATCTGGCTCATAACCAGGCCAAGGGGACCTAGCAGTCTAGCCAGGGCCGCTAAGGAGCCCTAGCAGTCCCGGGAGGGCTGCTAACAGGTCAAAATAGTCCTGATGCAGGGCTGCTCCCAAAACATGAGTCAAGCAAGTCGGTGGGTTCAGGTCTTGGTGGTACCACCTGCCCGGCATCCTGGTGGGAATCCTAGGCTCGCGGAGACTAATGGAGGTCTCATAATAGTGGTCCTAGTCCGACGAAAGGAGTATCCGACGGAGTGTCCCAACTATTACAAGATTGAGGCTAGAAAAGTCAAAAAATGTGATTGGTGCGGTCAGTCCATACCACTGGAGTGGCATGACTGTCAAACAGTGATTAAGAGTAATATTCCTCAAACTCAATACTGATGGTGCTTGCAAACTATCGGGTGATTTTTGTGGTGGTGGTATCATTAGAGACTCTAAAGGAAATGTGCTACTTGCCTTCTCTCAGTTTTATGGTCATTGTAAAAGCATCATTGCTGAAGCCAGAGCTTTATTGGTTGGAATCAAATACCTTCATACTGTGAATAGTCAACTGGCGCTTATAGAATGCGATTCAAAAAATCTTGTGCAGATAATCAATAAATAGGTCCAATGTCCATGGGTGATACTTACTTATGTTAGAGAAATTTGGGCAACTCTTTCACATTGGGATACCATTACTCACATTTACAAAGAGGCTAATCTTGTTGCTGATTTGTTAGCTTCCCTAGCTTGCACCAATAAATGTAATTCTTTCTTTTCTTACCACGAGCTTCCCATGAACATTAAGGGTGCAACTCGGTTAGATAAGCTAGGTATGCCTAGCTTTTGATTCATGTAACTGTATTCTTTTGCTCTTATTAATAATATTCACCTCCTAGTGGTATGATGGTGAAGTGCATCCCTCCCAAGGGGTACACTTTCCCAATCACCCCTAGGCAGGGTTTTCCAAAAAAAAATTAAAATTTGAGGTCACATATGTCATGAGGTGACCATGCAATCTCTGTTCAAATTGAGGCATGATAGTCAATCACTCAAAGTATCTAGGGATATTGGCGTCTAACCAACGTGTATCCTCAAGAGCAGAAATAAAATTACTTTTTAATTAATAGTTTAAATTTTACAATTATAGCCCAGAGTCAAGTCCAATGAAAAGACAACAAGTGCCAAGTACAGTCGACAGAAAAGTAAAGACGTACCAGAAAGTCACGAAAAGCCCAACGAAGGTACCAGCTAGCCACTACGAGTACGCTACTCCAAGAATCGCGGAAGCAGATCGAACAACAATGACGGTGACCACCTGAAAAGTAGGGGTGAGTCTCATGTCACTAGCTCAGTAGGGGTCACGCGGATCCCCACTGGAAAATACGTAGTAACACGCTAAAATAGCAAGTAAACAATAGGTAAGCAACAGGCAACAACAAGTGTAGTAAAGTAGGAAACTAAACTACAAAGCTGTAAAGAGAGGGTAGCAGGAGTAGGGAACAAGCTAAGAGCTAGAGGAGCTAAAAGGAAAGGGAAGAAGCCGTACCAGACGAGCACGACTACCGAACTAACCTCGGCCCCCAAAACTACTCCAAGGAGACACTACACCAAACAAACACAGAAGGGTGAACTCTGAACTAGGAAAAGTCAGAAGCTTACCGAACTGTCGATAAGATGCCAGGCTCTGAACGAAGACCTGCAAGAACAACCGACAAAGCCTAGGAAAACCTAGACAGACTTAGACCCAGACGACATGACTAGAACGTCATGCACACTGCCTCATGCATGACTAGAACGTCGTGCATGCGACAAGACACACTGACCTCGAGTGTCACGCCCCGAGCGCGGAAGATTACCCAGAGGTATGTGACGAGTCTATATCATTCATGTCAATCATAGCGTAGCGCATTCGACACAAAGACAGAGCGCGCAATATAGCAAATAAACCCATTCCTTTATTTATTCAAAATCATCCTCAATTACATTCGCTAATAGTTTGACTCAAAATAAGAAAGAAGATTACAAAGTTGACTCAAGTAACTATAGAAGTAGATGAGACTATGAGACTCTCGACATATGGATGGCTCTATGACTTCACTCTTGCTCATCCCTATCCGTGTTAGGTTCATCCTCATCAGTCTTACCTAAAAAAGAGGGAAAAAACTATATGAGCGAGAGCTCAATAGGTGCTAATTCTCAAATACTAGCATGCTTAAAGTGAGTTACCGATTATCATGGAATGCAAGAAGCTATGCATGTTCGCATGAAACGACTCTATAGAGAGAATGTGTATAATCATAATCAAGAGATGATATCAATAGATATGTAAGGAACAAGTACATCAAGCATGTATTCTTGAGAAAGTTGTCAAGACATTCAAGCAAGTAATATATATCAAGTCATGAATTGGCTATCAATTTCAAGCAAGTAACATGTAAGTACCCTTTTGCGGGTCACGCGAGTCATGTCATGTCAAGTCAAGTTATGTCATTTCAATTCAAGAACTCATGGAATGTCTCAAGAAAATAAATACTTTGATGCAATGCCACACCATGATTGTAGACACACCAAATTTGATGCTAGGCTGATTAAATCTCATGTTGCTTTGCGACGATCAGATTGGACTTCAATATTTGCTTAATATAGAGTTTTTGTGCATTTTTATAATTAAGGTCTTTATCAAGGGCGTCATTTGTTTTAATTAACGACACTCTCAGGGTCATCCTTTATTTAATTAACGCCTTTTAAAAAGGGCGTCATTCCCTGATATTTCAGGTTTTATAAATTTCATTTGGATAAATGCCTTTAATTAATACCTTTCATGGAGGCGTTGTTTTATGAATAGCGCCTGTATGAGAGTCGTTGATTTATATTTAAACATGGAAAGAATCCAGGAAATCAGGATTGACGGTTCTCTCAATGGTGTCATTTTGAATAGCGACCCTGTGAATGTCGTCATTTCAGTTCCAGTGTCTGTTTCGTGCGCATCCTTCCCCGGAAGAGTCCTACTTGGTTTTGATCCTCTAGTACGATTAGGGAAGGGAGTTTTTATGAGGAAAGGACTCTTGATGTTCCAATCCCATTGGAATTAGGGTCGTTTGAGGTTTCTGAAGCCTATAAATGGTATTCTTTGTCCTCCGGTTGAGGGCTAATGCTCCTGTTGGAAGGCTAATGGTCAATACGTGCATGCTGTGAAGAAGGCTCTTGTCTGTTTGCAACCTGTGAAGCGCGCCTCCCTTGTTCCTCTTCCTTTACTGCTAACAGGAGCAGCAGGAAGTCCCCCTTTGTGTTTAGTTCATTGGCCATTGATTGCATCGCATCATTGTTTTCTCTTTTCTAGCATATTCATATTCATCTCCCTCCCGTAGCTCCTCTTTAGGGGTTTTAAAAAAGAAAAATAAGGTGTGTGTTCATGTTACAGTTGAGTTATTATCGCTTTAGGATTTGATACTACACCCTCCTTTGGCTAATCCACTTCTTTCTTTATTGTTTGTTTATTTTTTTGCAAGGGTAATCAAAACGCTAAAACCCTCTCCATCGGTCGGCCGATTTGGAGAGGAAGAAAGGACTTGCAATCATCCCGCTTCTCATCACAAGGTATGTGATCACTCCCCTATTTTTTTTGAGAAATTCTCCTCTGGCGATCACACTTCCTCTTAGCATCTCATGCTTAGTTTTCTTTTAGTTCTTTCCATGTCTGTCTTTTGTGTGTCTCTTTGATGAGTGAGTGACATCGTTCACACTACCTCCTGTCGAGCATCGACCAGCTCGTCGATTCAACCTCCGACAATGAGCTGCTTAGCTTCCTAGATGCCTACTCTGGCTACCATCAGATCCGAATGGACCCAGAGGATATTGAGAAGACCGCCTTCATCACCAAAGAAATGAAGACTCCTCCTAACAGGCCCCTTCACTATACTTGCCCATGTCTGATATTCGCCAAGGTGCAGATGGTCACCTTCAGGCACTCTCATGGATGGGGCAAGGGGCTCATGAGGAAGGCAAGGAAGGTAAGGTTCCTCCCTCGGGACAGTAATACCATAAGAGGGGACAAAGTCAAGATCATCGAATATGGGAAAGAACAAAAGGACCTCAGTGGTGACATGACCTATGGTGTACACTGAGGTAATGGATCCTAAAGCAGGGTGTGTAAAGCTATGACTACAAGGCTAGTCAGACTCTAAGGCCAACATATATGTCAACTCCCATTGACAATCTAAACTCCTAAGGAAGTCCTTCACATTTTGTAGAAAGCAGAAGGACTGGAAAATGGTATGAACGGAGTTAAAGGTTACTATTGGGAGTGCTGGCTCCATGGGTGGGTAGCAAGGCATCGAGACATCTAGAAGCAGACCCTTCCTTAACCAGCTAGCCAAGGATTCCCCAAGGACCAAATGGCCCTCAATCAACTCATCGAAATACTCCTCTGCGAGCTCCTGATCAGCCTCATAACTGACAGGTATAATCCCAGGTGTGGGCTTATCGGTCGGAGGATCCTCGATAACCAAAGAAGATCGGGTAGGGAAACTAATAGCATAATGACCGACTCCTCCGCACCTATAACACTCATAACGGGACCCAGTGCCCTGAGATGCTCCACCAATCATCGGCCCCTTCCCCTTGTCATCACGACGGGCAGGGGGTGGTGGAAGCTGAGGTCGGGTAGGAATGGTGGGCTACTGGGGCCGAGGGGCCGAAGCCTGGGGCCGAGGGGGATAGTCCCTTCGGGGAGGAGGACGACGCCGAGGAGCAGTGAGGTCCTAGCAAGCGGGTTCCCATGGATGAGCCACAGGCCCCGGAGGATAAGGTCTAGACGTAGCACGAGGATCCGACCCATGATGAAATGTGGGCCTCAGACATTGGACCGTAGCAAACTTAGACTCAAACTGCTCTAGCTCGCGAGCAACCTGATAAGCCTCCTCTAGGGTCGTCACATGGCGGTGAAATAACTTAGACTGATAATGCAATCGCAAACCCCGACGGAAGTGAGAGATAGTCATAACACTCTCCTCCGTGACCCCACATCGCAAGAAGTGCTCATAGAATTCCCTAATATACTCAGACATGGAGTTGTTGCCTTGGATAGGACTGATCGGGGCTTTCTCTACCTGCTGCGCTCTACCCGGATTGGGCTGCCCAACCTGACCTTAGATGGTCCAGTCGAAAGCCTCCATCTGATCCTTCATGGCCTTCATCCTGCCCTCCATGAGTGCATTAGACTGATCCATTTGCTCTATGAGAGCATGCATCATATCCTGGAGGGAAATATCATGAGGGGCAGTACTCCTAGGGTCAGCTATCGGGATAGGGCATTGGTAATCGATACCACGCCGAGTGGGCATGCAAGAATTTAAGGGACACGGGAGGCTAAAACTCTAAAGGACTAGGCACGAATCTAAAATGGTGATGCAAAGGGACAGAATGGGGACTCAAATGCACCTAGGACAAGCTAAGGACTCAAATGCACCCTAGATAATCTAGCACTCTGATACCAAATTTGATGCGGGATGCTATGCGAACTAGAACTCTAAGTGATGACACAACTAAATAGACAACTAAACCAGCAACGACACAATAATTAAAGTAGCATAACTCGAACACCTAAGACTCCAAGAGGGTAACTACGCCAACTTACAAGCAACTCAAGCTCGCAATCATCCCCAAGAGAGGGAAGTGTGTCGATCCTCACGATTGAGGAACAAGCAGAGTCTAGGGTAGGCAATTCACACATGTGCTCGGATCGAAGCACGGGACGGTCACGCTCTCTCACCGTGACAGTGATATAAATATAAATGAGCTAGAATCCTACAACACATAAGCAATGGTGCTAAAGAGTATACTAAACTAGCAAGAGAGACCAAGCAAGGACGTGAACACGTATCTCCATGCTCGAGGCGTGGGGAAGACGCCTGGCCAAATTACACAACCACCCGGTACAAGAGCTAAACAAGTACAAGTCAAAACACTTCCCACTCCTTGTAGGGTGGTAAAAGGCTACACAGAGATTCGGGGGTCGTGCGAAGAGGGGTGACGGGCCACGAGTGGATGACGTGCGGCAACTCCCACGTGTGTGAACTGGTACGGACTGGAATCGGCACTAGGACGACGCGTCATGAAAGTCGAGGAAAATGCCAATGTCCCTGGTAGGACGCTTTAGTGGATGGCGATCCTCCTGGATGAAGAGGGAAGTTGACGACGCTGGCTAGAGCCTCCGGAGTAGCCAAGAGCGGCGGGCAGATTGCTGGCCAGTCTGCGCGCGCGTAGGGAAGCAATAGGAAGAGGGGCTTGGCACGTGACCTTCTGCTCGCTCGCTGGTCACAAAACTTGGTGCAGACGCTTTTTGGGATGTCCCAGGGACGTCGGTGGAGTGTCAACTGCAACTGAGTACCATGGAGATCATGGCAAATTTTGTAGCAGACTCTGTGCGTTCTGGTCTGTCTGCTGGCAGCAGGACAGAGGGTGGAAGATAGGGCTGGAACCAGGGCTTCCTGGTGGTAAATAGGGTGAGATTTTCTATGGTGGATAGGTGATGGTCGTGGGGTGATAGATTAGTAGTGTCGGGGTGGCATGCAGTGGAGGTTATGGGCGTAGGAGGTGAAAATAGTCAGGGTTCAGTTCTACAGTCCAGTGCAGTCAGAACTGAGGGGTTGAAGGGTGGGACCAATGATGCATCGACCTGACTAGCATGAAAATCAATGATGCATCGACCTGACTAGTAAAAGGCAGATGTAGCACATATGATATTTTTATTTATGACTACAATGACTATTTCTTCATGCAAACTCAATTGACTTATATTGTTAGACATCATAAAAACCATAGGGATACAACACTGGACACAGTTGGAGCCTATGCTTGGGGCACGGTCGCCCTCGCCTTCTTTTTTGACTCGCTCAGCACCACCGCTCGACAGACGATGTTGGGCGGATTCTCTCCATTGCTACAGGTAACACTCTACCTTAAATGCTTGTGCAATAACTATGATTTTGCGACTGCTATATGTTGACATCTAAAAATGTAGGTATGAACTTACATGTGCCTACCCAACCTAGGGAGAGGGAAGGAGGTACACCCCGACCGAGTGCCCATCGCGAGGCGATGGATGGTGGTTTGGGACACGGGCTCTCTACGACGCCTGGTGTGGGCTATTCAAGACGATATAGACACACTACCATACGCATCGGTAAGACTCAAACTTGGACTTTTAATGCAACTAGATGCTTTGACATCGATACTTGACTCTACTTCCCTCCCCTTTTTAGGTGCACTGGACACCGTACCGAGATGAAGGCCACGATGGACAGCCGTGGGTGGAGGCAGCCCAGGCTTATACAGGACGTGACATCTGGCTCCTTTGCATGAACCTGATCGAGCCACTGCACCATCGACTGATCATGAGGACTAGGGGAGTTCACAAACCGAAGCTAGACTTCCCAACACGAGAGGCAGCAGATGAACGCGTGGGGCGACCCTCACGTGGACTAACCGGGGAGATTGATTGGATCACCCGAGCGGTGGACCAGATTAGAGACTGGATCAGGCGAGGTCAGGCGGTGCGAGCCTAAGCCACCAGCGACGAGGCCTACTTGAAGGCCTACGCTCGATGCTATGAAGACCAGGTCTTCCGTGGCCCTCGATGACCAGTACGAATTCTCAAACTTATGCTTTCTAGTGATGCCTGATGCACTGACAACTTGACATTCCATATGCAGCTGGATTCTCAGGGACATATAGTGGAGGTTTAATGACTCCTTCACTCCACTATCTAGTAGCAAGACGAGTTCCAGTGCTCGCTGGAGCTTCGGGTGAGTTCTACTCAACCTTAAACCTAGAGTGCAAATGTCATGAAACTAACCGACTAATTACTATATGTAGTGGGCCAAGGGAGCACAGCGACAGGGACAAGACGCTCTGTCTTCCTCCTCCCAGCCACCAGCAGATCGGGCTGAGCGAGATGCAGACTTCGCTTGGGTTGTTGCCCGAGAGGAGGAGGCTAAGGCTATACCTACTGAGAGGATAAGTAAGCAACTACACTTCCCTTTAACCTTATGATTATGAATGCAAATGACCAACCATAATGAATGTATATGCAGGCAAGGGAGCTAGAGGCAACACTGAGCGAGGCCACCCGACAGAGAGAGGAGGTGGAGTGATCCCGAGTAGAGGCTGCAGGGCTGAGGAGCGAGCAGGAGGAGTCTCGACTGTAGGTTGCCAAGTTGAAGGGCATAGTGGTGGGATTGAAGGAAGCCCTTCGGCTGTTAGGCAAGAGATCGGAGCACAGCAGGACTCCGAGTGGTGCACACAGCAGCGCGTATAGAGGCTACCTTATAGGCTGCTCTGGCTATTGGAGGAATGTGGATGAGGAGCGATGGTGACGCCGCGAGGGGGGAGCACAGCCATGGACCCGCTAGGGAAGTGCCATGAGGGTACTGGGGATAACAGGGATCCAGGAGAGGGCCTTGCTTGATGTTCTTCATGAGACACATGCATGTACATGATTTTGACATAGTGCAATAAACATGATCCTTTTGACTTTAAAAATACAAATGCGTGTATGCTAACACTGACCTAACTAACTTGTCGACGACTCCTACGATTGACAGAGAGAGAGGAACGTAGATTTAGGAACGAAGACCGGAGGGAAGGGGCTTGGGAAAGAACACACAGGATAGATGGGAGAGGCAGTCACATCAGAGTCATTACCCCCAGCTAGCAATCTTGCTATAGGCTGCTAAAGGATAGATGAACATCAGTTGAAGGAAACAAGAGATGGTCCTCATAAGACCGCAAAATGATAGAAATGGTCATAACATGACTGTTAGGCGGATGAGAGAGAAGTCCGTGAAGAGAGGGAAGAAAATGGTCATCGGGCGATCGCTACCTGACTTAGCGGTCGTGCCATAGACCGCAAGCCTAAGAACACATTTGAACCTGAGCGGGACTCTCCGACAGATCCCCAATGTGTGGATAACGACGCCTACACCGCGCTAAAACCTATTCTAACTCAAATTGAGGCATCCCAACCTCGATCCTAATGTAAAAGGACTAGAAATCTGAGCCTTATAAGTAGGAATGCAACCTGAACTCGTAGCTCACAAAAAACCCTCCCTCTTAGTCTTGAAAACCTTACAAAAACACCCAAATCACCATGAAAATATCCTTGAAAGCTAGCACAACAGGTGAGGGCATCTAGAACAGGCCAAGACCGGCTAAAAAGGAGCACGGGGTGCTGCAGCAGTTGGACGTGAAAATTTTTTAAAGTAATTTTGTAATAATTACACCCTCCCTGCGTGGAGTGAATTTGTTGTAACCGTTCAAGCTTCGTTGACGCCGTGCGAACACGCACGTCCCCGCTCGCCTTCGTCTCCGGTCAGAACTAGACTTTTCAGTCTAGTTAGGTGCGTGCTCCCATAAACTTGCTCATTTAGTATCCTTATCAAACTTACAATTAATAAACTAAATTATGTTGCAACATAAAATCAAATCCTCACTTTTCTTCGCCCGATCCATTTTTGTGTACCAAAGAAGAGCCACCTCCAAATGTAACACTCCACCTTAACGTGGCTAACTGTAAACGAATCCACGTGGCCATCTGATAATTAAAGTCCCCTAGCCATCCAAAATTCTAGGTTCTTCTCTGAGATTGTGGCAGCCGCCGAAGCCACGTCACCGCCACGCTCATGTGAGGACATGGGCATCCCACGTGACATCGATCCCGTGGACCTTCCATCGTGGCATCACGAGGACCATCCTTTGGCTACTGCCTTTCATCTATAAATTCCACTCGCCATGTCCTCGCTCGCACCGCAACCTGTGAAGCTCACCGTCAAAAGGCGTTCACGCAGGTAGTCTCCAACGCTGACAGATCTGTCCTCGAGCATCACACGCCGTCCATCTATTACTATTTCCAAACACTCACGAAAAGAACGGTAGATGATGGCCTTGTCAGCTGCCGCGATGACCTGCGCCTGGAGCGGCACCGCCCTCTCCTCCTGCTACAGGGGAGTGCCCTCCTCCTCCTCCGCCGCCGCCTCCCTTCCTCTCTTCTCCATGCCTCAGCTCAGCCGTCCCGGCTCTTTTCGAGTACGCTGCCAGGCGGAGAACTCGCAGGAGCAGACGGCTCCTGGTACACCTGCGCCCAAGACCTCCCCTACTCCCCCACCTCCTCCTCCTCCTCCTAAAGCGCCTAAGGTCATGAGCACCAAGTTCTCGGACGTGCTGGCGTTCAGCGGGCCGGCGCCGGAGAGGATCAACGGCAGGCTGGCCATGGTGGGGTTCGTGTCGGCGCTGGGGGTTGAGCTGACGCGGGGGGACGGCCTCGCAGCCCAGCTGGCGGGCGGGGACGGCCTGGCGTGGTTCCTGGCGACAGCGACGGCGCTGTCGGTGGCGTCGTTGGTGCCGCTGTTCAAGGGGGTGACGGCGGAGTCGCGGTCGGGCCGGGTCATGACGTCTGATGCGGAGCTGTGGAACGGGCGCTTCGCCATGCTGGGTCTGGTGGCCCTGGCCTTCACCGAGTACGTCAAGGGCGGGCCGCTGGTCTGAACGCGGACGAGGTGACGATCGCCCCCGTACATAAGCTACTTTTCCATCCTATATAGATGCTCGTCCTATTTAGGTTTTTTTTTTTTGGGTCAGGCTTTTTGTAAGATATGTCTGGTTTCATCTAATCATCTGTAAACATGGAGTTCTACTACTCCGTTGCACCGATCACACGCACCACAACTCTTCCAAAATGCTGAGTAATATTTGGTTTTAATTATAAACGCGATACCTTGCGGCTGCTTAATTTCGAGACGTACGGACGGACGGACTGTGCGATTAACCTCGTCGAGAAGGAATGAAGACGTGAACGAACACATGCAGTCACACTCGAGCAATGCCTTTAGAAAACTGCTCCCCCCGGGCAGATGCGCCCAAATCCCGAAGTTTATATGCATGGGTGCATGGCCAACCGGGTCAGATTCTTCTTAAACCGTAGCTTTAGGCCTCGATGGTCGTATTGGAGTTTTCTGTGCATGGGAGCATTTGCATAAGCAATTATCTTTCTTAATTAAGAATAAGATGGATCATTATTCCCAATTACAGCTCCGAAATCATCACAGCGATGTGGAAAGAGCATTAATTCTAAGGAGGGGTAATTATCTATCTTAATTAATATTACGATGTGGAAATGAAGAAAAATTAATAATGTTAGGCACATCGAAATTAACTCCTGACCATTGGGGACCCATGTGAATTTACTAAACAGTGAATTCGAGAGTGGGAGGTTAATCATGGGAGCAGACGGTTGGCGGAAAAAAAAAATCAGAAGACTTGAGAGAGGACGAAGGAGGTAGATGAATTAGAGTAAGGGAGCAATGACTTGGGACTCTTTCGCCTTTTCACTACAGGCCTCTCACAGGGAAGGCTTGAACAACCACAGGTAATGGGCAGCCCATATATGGTTTGGCTTAGAGGCTGATCGAGTCGAGTATTTGTTAGACTTGAACTCAAGACACTCTCCACGTAGACTCGGATAGTATTGCATTCTCCATCACTAGAAAAAATAGCTAGAAATTAATGGGTCACTTGATAAAACGGGCCTTAGAGCCTGAGTCAGGACCTAGTTGATTTGTCGACTCTGTTCGGACCAGATTGACTCAGATTTCTGACGATTTAGCCGAAATGCTAATTAGAAATGACCACAAATCGGGGATTATACGGCAGATTAAAACCACAAAGCCCAGTCTGAGCCTCCCCGGTCCGGTCCCATTCTGTGAACCAAGATCAAACAGGTTACGGTCTCACATGACAAACGCCCAGACGACCTGGACACACCGCGTTTGCACCGGTGAACCCGTCCGCGTCGCTATCACCTTCGCGGATCTAGAGATATCTCGATTCCTCCGGCACTTGTCTGGCGGCCGCGCGAGCCACGTCACAGTCACGGACGTGTGAGGACAAAACCATCCCACGTGACATCGACCCCGTGAATCCTCCGACGTGGCACCATCGGGACCCTCCTTTAGCCATTCTCTTACACCTACAATAAACACATAATGTGGGCTCGCCCTACTCGCCACCCTCCCCAACAAAGTCGGACTCTTTTTTAAAAGTCTAACCCGCGAAGCTCGCCGTCAAACTGATTAAGGGGTTTGGTCTCCAGGGGCATCAGGCGCCGTCCGTCTATTTAGTAGCCTCCGTCATCGCTCACCAAAACAACGGTACGTGATGGCCCTACGCAGCCAGATAGGTGGTATCGGGAATATTGTGGGGATTCCATCCCTTCGGAGCAACCAAATACCTCTTGTTTGGTTTTGGCTCCACAAGAAGCTCGTAATATTCCTCCCATGGCTTATCATCTTCAGCGAAGCTCTCTAAGAAACAATATGGGTCAGAGTAGAAGTAGCGGATCCAGGCATTTAAAGAAACTCTAACTATACTGGAAGAACTGGAGGGGGCCTTGTCTTTCCCAGCTCGTGTAAGGTCTCGCCACGCCTTCATTAAATACCTGAAACTATGTGGCAATTCGTATTCTCCTTGGCCTGTGGAGCAGTTCCTGTGCAAGTCGTCTAAAGTGGCTTCTTCATAAGCAAAGCCAGAGATGGGTAGTCCTAAAATCTTGTGGAAACTCCACAAATCAAGTGCAGTCTCACCCTCAGCTGTCCCAAAGGTGTTCTAGCGTTGATTGAATCATTCAGATAATCCCTGCAAAAGTCTCGTGTGACACGGATAACTGTAGAGGGCAGCAGTCACGACATGATGAATGCCTAAGTTCTCCAGAGCCGCACCATAGTGGTGTAGGACACCAAACAACCACTCTGTGGCACCCAAACGATACCTGTGCGAGGAAACTACAGACCATTTTCCATACCAACTTGGGATAGACAAACTCATGATTTTGTTAAGCATGCAATGATTGTCATATCCATCATTCACATATGTCGAGCTAGAGGGCTTTAAAAACAAACCAGTAAATGAAGTCGAGCCAACTTTATGATGACCATGCAAGTCCCATACTACGGGAGTAATGGTCAGCCGGTACACATGTAAGTCCGCGTGCTTACTAAACAAGCCCAGCTGATCTCGTGATGGAAATTGGACTTCATGACTGAAATTCAGAGGAAAACTTGGAAAAGAAGTGGCACAAGTGTGAAGCATACTGTCGCGACGCTCAAGGATGGCTCACTCCAAATGACGCCGCTCAGCTGGCAGTCGTGGATCACTCTCAGCCATGTTAGCAGGAACATAACTTTGGATAAATGCGAATAAATACTTATCCAATGGATGGTGCTTGGGGTAATCCTCATGACGTCGATATTCGTAAAGCCTACTTCGCTTGATGATCCGATCGACATCAACATGGCCCCTTCCCGGCTCGTCTTCTATTAAAGCTCCCTCAGCAACAAGTTCCAATCCTCGGTCCAATGAATGCAGATTTTCCCCAGTAATACGTGGAAGCCCCCACCGTGGCATTAACATGTTGGAGCGAATAGGGACTGTCGCCTCTAACTCTTTCCCAGCAGACACCTTGGCGCGGCGATCTCTTGAACGGCCCATCTAAAATTTTTTTGATTACATATCATCACCAATGAGAAGCAAAAAAAGGGAACAACAAAAGAAGTGATTGAATACAAAAGGATTTGATTGAATACAAAGGGAGTCGATGCAAACTGTTCTTCCTAAGAAAGAGCATAACTGGTAAAATGTGCTGAATATTTATGTGCCATGTTGACAAGGGGAAAGGAATATTTTGGGTGTTGGGACAGGTGGAGTAGGTTAAAATCCTAATGAAGTAGCTTGCAGCCTTCTCAAGAAAGTAATGCTGGGGTCAGGACAATATGCTCTAGTTCAAGTTTTCTTGTATAAAAGAAATGCAGAGACCTGAGCTTAGCTCTGAAGCTATTGACATGTGGAGTTCCTGTAAGAAAAGCAGTTATGCTAGAGATTGAAAGACTGGAGAAATTTTCATTGCAGCAAATCACTGGCAGTGGCATTCACGGGCATGATCCAGTCCTCAATGTGAAAGAAGTTTTTAAACATGTGAAGAATCTGTGTTCCTAATATTGGAACAACAAATGCTGGGCTGAAAGTGTATGGCTGAAATGATATGTTTGCAAGTGCTAAAGATCTGTTCAGAACCCAGGTTTCAATATTTACTCCTATTATGCAATGCTCAAGCCATCTGTTAATACCCATCAATGACAAAACTTTGAAAGTTTGCACAGGGAAAGGACTCCCTAAATCTAGATAAATGGAAGGTGCTTCATGTGTTGTGGGCTCCTGAAATGGTGTGTCAGACTGCTGCTCGACAAAATTATGGGCTGGCAGTCCTGCCAATCAATGGCCTCATATTGCCATACAAGTTAGTGAACAACAAGGATGGGATAGGTAAGGTCTGTTGAAGATCTTGTCTGCAGCATATTTAAATCATTGAAAGCTGTCTGCAGGTACAAAAGAAAAAAAAGGAAAAAAATTGAATGATTGTACTTAGAATAACCTGCTCCATGAAAGAACATGAAGAAATAAGAGAGGGTCCAGTGAAATAGGTATTATCTCCCTGCCCTGATCGAATTGGTTAAACCAGATGTTGGGGAACATCTCCAAAAAAGCAAAAGGGAGTCGCCTTCTGAACACAAGAAAATGCATGTTGCAGTAAAAGAGAATGAACGGCTTTCATGGAAAAGGCTTGCATCTAAGGGCTAAGATTGGTCTGACACAATGGGCTTGGCAGTTATTACTATCAATTCAACCTGGCTGCTCTTTACCCAAGATAGAAATTTATGTCGTCCAAGTGCACGGGCCGCCTGTCGGCACCCCTGGTTCCAACAGGCATCCCGTGGGGGGCATTTGTTGGCCTCCACAATTTTCATGTCTAGATTGCACCAAAAAAGAAGATAAATCCATCCTATGACGGCGCAAGATGACATCAAATCATCACCATTATATTACCGGCACTATATCGAACACCTACGAGTGTATGTGCTCAAGGCATTCTATATGCCGACATTTCATTAAATACCTCTCCTTTTTTATTTTTTGTTTTTTTTGAGAAATTAAAAAAAATAGTGACCTGTGGGATAGACGCGAAATCTCTCTTTTTTTTTGTTGTGAAATGATATCTGCTCGTTGGTACTGATTCGTCTTATTTGTGTTTGCAGGGTGTGATGAGGACTCGCATCTCCTGGGTCCTAGTGCACACTGCATACTAGGGCCTCCCCGAGTTTCAGAGAGAGAGACTGAGGGAGATGGGGTTCGCACCATTCCTGAGTATAGAGCTAGTGCGCCTAGACCTCGTCCTCATCTAGGTACTGAGAGAGAGTTGGGATTGGGGAAGCTGTGCATTCCTGATGCCCTGGGGGCATATGGTCCCTACCTTAGAGGATGTGGTGAGGATCACGGGGCTGAGGGTGGATGGGGAGGCGGTTAGCGGTGTGAGCTACCATGACAACCAGCACCGGGCTCGCCGATTTCTAGACCTGTCGACGGTGGTGGAGGGGCCTAGGGACTGTAGGATGGTGGACAGGGCGGGGCTGATGGAGTCCATGGGTTTGTGGGAGGGGCGCCTGAGGATGAGGGAGTCCCTTGAGGAGTTTGCAGCTAGGATGGCAGGGAGAGCGAGGGCCACCTTCTGCGAGGACCCCACTCAGAGGGAGAGGGTAGACCTAGACCTGAGACGGTTCTTATTCCTAATGTTGGGTAGGTTACTGCTGGGCACGAAGGGAGATGACATGAATTGTCGCTTCCTTGGGCTACTCGAGGACTTGGACCAGGTGGGGAGGTACGCCTGGGGTGCTGCCATGCTAGCCCACCTGCTGGCTGACCTGTCCACCAGGACAGGTAGAGAGACGACTGTCAGTGGCTTCGCACCGTTCCTTCATGTATGTGATTTTTTTATGCTTATGCCTTATGCTTATGCTTCTATTTATGCTCAATATGATTGTGATATGCTAATGATTTGTGGATGTAGATTTGGTGCCACTTGTACATACCGATGGGGCGAGCAACAATCTTCCGCCCTGAGACACTCCCCTTAGCTCAGCGTTGGCTTCCCTACGCGACGGGTGCCCCGCATGCCTACGAGCTGATAGTGGTGAGACAGAAGCTCCGCGACTCCCCGACATCCATGGTATGCATGCTATGTTTATGTATCTGACTTATTTCCTATTAATGCATTTATGGTTTGATGATATGAAATGCAAAATGTAGGTGGTATGGAGGCCCTATTTGGGTATGACTGACGACAACCAGCCCTGGGTCATAGTAGGCCGACACTTGTTTGGGTGAGAGATCTGGCTCCACTGCCTGAATGAGATCGAGCCTTTATGTCTCAGGCTAATGATGAGGACTCTTGGCCTACACCAAGTGTGGATTGACGTGGCAGAGCCACGCCAGATTAGGCAGAAGACCCGGGGACGTGTAGTGATGACAGACTGGCGATTGTGCTTCCCGAAGCAGTACGCAGACTAATGGAGGGGCGGTACCCCAGTCGTCTAACATGCAGAAGATAGCACGGCATACTTTTGGACTTACTGGAGGACTTCTGGCAACCGGCCTCAAATGAGGCCTCGAGGGGTACGTATGAATGCATGCTTTTGATGTCTATATGCTTTAATTGCTAGATGATGAATGCATAATTAACATGAGACAAATGTAGGACTCCCGAGATGTAGTGGTGGCAGATATGCAGATGCAGCTCCACACCCTAGAGGTTTAGCTGGCGGTGACCTGACACGAGCTGCAGACACTAGTGAGTATGCTTCTTAAATGCTATGATATGAATCCTGAGGTTGAGTGATCAACAACTGACAGTCTTATAAAATGCTACAGCGTGCCCAGCAGAGGGTGGCAGCCACCAGAGCGACAGGAGCGTCCAGCTCGAGTGCCCCAGATCAGAGTGCCCAGATCACCTCCCAGGAGGAGCAGCTAGTAGGGGCAGTGAGATGGGCCGAGACAGCTGAGCGCGACTTAGAGGCCACGGTAAGAAAGATTAATTTTAATTAATGCAGTTGCTTATCAATCTTATTTATTTTCGTGGTGTTGTAGAGGTGAGAGCTCCAGGAGGCACTGACCCGAGCAACGTTGGCAGGGACCGAGCTTGCGATCTACGATCAGCGTCTCGTGGAGGTTGAGGAGGCGCGACAGCGTGCCGTCGAGGAGCTGAGTGCGGTGAGACATAGCGCCACCGAGGAGCTAGCTGAGGAGCAATGCCGAGTTGCACTGGAGCTTGCAGTGGAGAGGCATCGAGCTACACTAGAGCTGGCAGAGGAGAGGCGTCGGGCTTCAGCAGAGCTTCAGCGGGCGATGGCGGAGTTGCCCTGCGAGGGAGAGGAGCTTCCTCGGGACATGGTGGAGCTACAACTTCTCCTCAAGATGGAGTAGTACAAGCGCGAGTGAGAGCGGGCAGAGCATGAGCGGGAGCGGACAGAGCGTGATGAGTTGAGGCTCCGCCTAGGCACGGCGGAGGAGCGAGTGAGGATAGCAGAGGAGCGCTACAGGAGAGGTCGCAAGCGGGCACGAGCTGAGGGACGCTCGAGTGCTTACTTCGGCTCGAGTTACCTCGCGGGTTCTTCCACTTATGATAGGAGGGAGGAGGCAGACCGTGCTCGGGCCGTGGGGTCGGCCGCTAGCAAGAGGTCGATGAGACCCCCACAGACTCGTCCTGAGTACCGAGACGGGGCAGAGAGTAGCCAGAGGAGAGAGGAGGGAGGTGGAGAGAGCTAGAGAGATTACCTTTGTACACCTCTTCTGCACTTTTGTACACATATGATGATTATGGAATGAAAGACACATTTTGTTACCTCCTATGGGTTGGCTGGGCTTGGCTTGAGCCATCGCGAATGCGACCATGAACTTCTCGGCCTCGGCCTTCCTCTGCTTCAGATCCTGCGGACTGACTACCTTGCCAGAGACCCTCATAGGCTTGACGCGTAATTCTGAATGTGTCTCCTCTGCACCAGCTGAAAGGAAGAAATGCATGTGTTATGCATGCGCGAAGATTTCACCCTGGGAGGTGACTAAGTCCTGAAGAACATCAGTACCTCAGGAACCTTACCTGCGGGACTGCTTGGTTCGGTCTGAGTCGCGACAAATTGCGCAAAGGATGGGAATAAAGGAGGAGGGGAGGCTGAAGCAGTCTGAATAGCTTCCACCCTCCTCCACTCTATCTCCTTTCTCCCGGCTACTTTGGCAGCCGCCAACACCTTCTCTACTGGTGACCCCTTTTGAGGTCCCTTGGCAGCCGTGGGTGAGGGAGTTGGAGTGGACAGCGGCTCCGACCAGACCCAGGCCTCACCTACCTCCGGGGTCAGCGAAGGCATTGGTTCCTCCCTAGCTGATGGACAAAAGTAGAAACATCCAGGTGTGAGCGGCCCATTCCGATACGAAAATAAACTTCACCTGAAAGACACTTTTTGGTAGAAGAATCTCACTGACAGGTCGGCTCGACTCGATTTGACCAGCCTCAAATTCCTCAAAAGATGGAACCAGAGGTGGCGGGGGAACGATTTTGGTAGCCTTGGCGGCCTCCGTCTTCCGGCGTTTAGCCTCCCGCCACCCTGCAGCCTTCGCCTCGTCCAGAGATTGCCTTACGGGAGATTTTGCTTGGGGCCTCTTTGCGGGTGGAGGCAGAGGGGTTGTAGTCGGTGCTGGCGGTGCCATTTCAAAATGCACCGACTTTTTCGCCTGTCGATGGACGTTGCGGTAAGTTGCCATCTGCGTGCCGTCCGAGTGATCTGTGAAGAGGAAGGACAAGCAAAGTGAAGAATTGATCAACATCCAGCACCCAAAAAAGGGGGGCAGGGCAGGGCAACCATGAACTCAAAGGAAGAGAAATTGCAATTACCGTGTGGGCCGGTATAAAGCCACAGTGATATTGGCCAGTAGTTGAGGGATGGGTCTTTGTCGCGGTGGGCGGCCTCTCAGACCAGCCAACACACGTCCCCGATCGTCTGACAGCGGTCGGCAAGGATGGCCAATCTGCATGCCGCTTGACAGACAGATGGTAATATAGGTTGAAATGATCCATCCCCCATCCTTTGGCATAATGATAGGCCATGTACAGACGCTGCCCCAAGATGGCCGCCGGCTGAGCCTCAATAGTTAGCTCATGCACCCGCAGGAGGACGTAGAACCAAGTAGTGTCTGCATAGTTCTGCGACCTCCGCTCGTCCCTCCTCACAAATGTGCGATAGGGGCAAATCAAGTCCTTCTCGGCCCGCCAGCTGGTTGCGGGGGTGCCTTCCTCTTCTGCCAGCAGCGGATAGTTGATCAGCTCTAGGCAGTCTGATCTGATGCAGCAGAGGTCCCGCAGGGTCTTCTTGAAATCATCCTTCGACACCGAAGGCAGTTTGGCCTGTGGCGCCAGTTTGCCCTCTCGGGCCTCCTTACGAGTGATCATGTAGTCGGCCACATCCTTACTTTTGCCACGCCACAGGCACAGGAGGTGCTCTAGGTCGACGTCAAGAATGGGCATGGGCTGTCGGCTCAAGAATCCCCTCTCCGCCCCATTCCAACAGTCAGTCTTGTGGGACCGATAAAAGGCCGTGCGGGCATTCCACCACTTCACGTACTCAGGTGTCACCCGAGGGATGCGACCGGGAGCTAGTACTGTGAAGGTAGCGGCGTCTGCCAGGTGGAAGAAGTCCCACCAGACTCTGGCGTTCTCTACAACCAAGCTTCCCCAAAGAGCCCGCATCGCCAAGCCGAACTGGGCGCTGTACATAGGAATATGCTGGTCGTTGCCAAAGTTTCGGCCAAAATGGAAGGGGTAATATGGCTCCGGTAGTAATGTCTCCCCCTTCCTGAATACCAGCATGCTGGACAGCGCCCAGTCCCTCAATTCGGGTTCCAGCAGCGGGCGAACCACATTCGCCTGGCTAATCGGGTGGACGTACTTCTCCACCTTGTCGTCCTTGCACTCTCTCTTACTCGTCACCAGGGGGCTAGAGTGCGCAGCCAGTTCCCAGAAATGAATGATCCCAGCGGCATCTTAAGGGACTATGGTCAATCGGCCCCGGATATCGTACAGCCGCAGAGAAGTAGGCCCCGGCTCAGCACTGGCAAATTCAAGCATCCGCAGCATGAGCCCCCAGTCTTGAATGGCACGCGGGGTAAAATCCGGGAATAGAGAACAAACCTACTCATTGAAAAAATACAGCGGGCACACATACCGGGCCTGTCGCGGGAACTGATGAGTGCTAACATCCCCCAGAGCCCTGTATATTAGGCAGAGGGTAGCTGGACAGAGAGACAGCTTAATCCCCCATGCCATCTGGCACGCCAAGTAAATTACATCTGGCTAGATCACCATCCCGTCCCCGTACAGCATCGCAAACGAACATAGCCAGTATGTCAAATACGCCGCACAGTGCGTCAGTGGGTCGACCACCATCGGGTTGGGCCCGCTCTGCTGCCCCGTGGAGGGGATCTTCACCTCCGTCCTGGGCTTTGCACGTTTCTTGCGGGCAGTGATGGTGCTGACACAATGGAAGTCCACATACTGCTTCGGCCGATCATAAAAATACTACAGCCACAGGGCCATCCTGACCCTCTTCCGGTCCCCGCGCCGAGGCTGCCTCTCACCACAGTGCAGCCTTCTCCCCCTTCATAGTTCTTGATTTCTCATCGCCTGTAGTTCACTCTAATCTTTGTTTGCTGCACTTTGCAGATCAATGGCTGCCTCGAGTGGTTCTTCTGCTTCCACCATGGCTAGTGCCAGACGTGTTCCTCCGCCCCCAGTGCCGACTATCACCTAGTTCAACGTGGAGGACTTGGACCAGGACCATGTAGAAATAGTAGCATTGGCTAACTCCTCGAGTTCGGACACTGAGAGCATGGACGTCCGAAGACTTGCCAGGGCTGAGAAAGGGTTCACCTTTGATCAGACCACAGGGGGCTACCGAGTAGATTTCCTGAAGGACATGCACCTCATCCATCACCTCAAGCATCTGCAGTCTCATGACAGACGGGAGCTGTGGACCGTGAAAGAGGTAGAGCATGCAATCCTGCAGGCTCGAGACAACCTATCACACGTCGTCCCCAGAAGCATTTCAATGTACTTGGTGGGCGAGGCTTGTGAATGGGAGCCCGTGCTAGGGCTGGAGGCTGTGCTGCCGGTGGAGGACAAGTTGGTGCGGACTCTGGGTTTCATTCCAGCCAAGTGGGACACGGCTGCGGGACATGTCCCAGGTGAGAAGCAGCGCTCGGGCCTGTTCTTGGCTCCTTTGAAGTGGGGCTACAGAGAAGAGCCATTTATTCTGGACTGCCTGGCGATCAAGTTCAAGCACGGGCTATCATTGGGCTGGTTCGGGGAGCTGAAGCTTCAGACTGCACACAGCTTCAGGGATGGAGCAGTGGAGTTTACTGAGTATGTACTGTTCAACTATGCCCCCATACTTATCCGGGTCGGGGTATATCACAGTGTTTATGCCTCCCGTTATGACTATCCAACTTCCAAGGGACTCTGTTGTGGAATGATAGAAGTATTCAGTGCGGAGACCAACACATTCTATATAGCAGAGGGCGAGACGTCCTTAGATCTATGGAGCCTTAGCCAGCTCAGTGGCTTGCCCATTGAGGGGGAGCCCTATGAAGAGGTTTGCCTTCCTGACATAATTAAGGATGAGACCAACGGGGATGGCTACTATTCCTTGGGATACTCCTATCGGTACTTGATGAAGGCATACCGAGAGCTATTTCAGCTGGCGCACGGAGAGAAGCAACCTCACCGTGGGGACCGAAAGAGAGTCTGAATGACCTTATGGATGTAGTACTTCTTCGACAGGTCGAAGAAATATGAAGACTTCCCATGTGTCGACATGGTAGTTGCCCGTAAGAAGCGGGCTAAGCCCAAGTCTGATGTAAAGATCCCCTCTAAGGTGCACAGGAGCGGGCCAAGTAGTTGATCCACTGACGCACTGTGCCGCTTATCTAACATACTGGCTATGCTCGTTCGCCCTGCCGCATGGAGACGAGATGGTTATCCGGCCAGACGCGATCTACCCGGCCTGCCAGATGGCGTGGGGGACCAAGTTGTCCCTATGCCCAGCTGCTCTCTACTTGATGTATAAGATGCTCGGGGAAGTGAGCATTCACCAGATCCCACGGCAGGCCCAATTCGTGTTCCCACTGCACTTCTTTAATGCGTGGGTCTGCTCGCTGTTTCTAGAGTTTGCCCCTCACGCTATTCAGGACTGGAGATTATTGCCGCGAATGCTGGAGTTCGCGAGTGCAGAGCCGGGCTCCACTTCTTTGAGGCTTTATGACATTTGGGGCCGATTGATGATAGTCCCTCAAGATGCAGCGGGCACTATTCACTTCTGGATGCTGGATGCCCATTCGAGCCCCTTAGTGAATAAGAAGAGGGAGTGCAAGGATGACCAGGTGGAGAAATATGTGCACCCCATCAGTCAGGAGAATGTAGTCTGGCCGTTGCTGGAGCCCAAGCTCAGGGACTGGGCATTATCAATTCGCCCGAGTGTGCTTGTATTCCGGAAGGGGGACAACCTGCTGCTAGAGCCCTACTATCCCTTCCGTTTTAGGTAGAATTTCAGATGTGATCAGCATATCCCATCATATAGTGCCCAATTCCCTCTGGCGATGCGGAACCTCCAGGGGAGCTTGACCGCCGAGACTGCCAGGGTCTGGTGGGACTTCTTCCTCCGAGCGGACAATGCCACCTTCTGACTACCAGCTCCTGGCCACGTTCCCCGAGTGATGCCAGAGTATGTGAAGTGGTGGAACGCCCAGACGGGCTTTTATCGATCTCACAAGACTGATTGCGGGGATGGGCCGGAGAGGATGTTCCTGAGCCGACAACCCGTACCCGTCCTTGACGTTGACCCGGAGCACCTCCTCCGGATGTGGCATGGCATGAGCGACGAGGTGGCCGCTTACATGATCGCACGCAAAGAGGCTCAGAAGGTCCGACCGACGTCGCAAGTCAAATTGCCCCCGGTAGCGGAGGACGATTTCAAGAAGACTTTGCGGGACCTCTGTGGCGTTGGGAGTGATTGTCTAGAATTGATCAATTATCCATTCCCGGTAGAGGAGGAGGGTACACTGGTGAAGAGCTGGTGGCCAGAGAGTGACCTGACCTGCCCGTACCGCACTTTCATGTGGAGCGAGGAGCGGAGGCCCGAGAATTACAAGGACACCACATGGCTTTATGTCCTCCTCTGGGTGCATGGGTTGAAGATTGAAGACCGGGGGACAGCCATCCTGGGCAAGCGCTTGCATCTCGCTTATTCTTACGCTGATGGCTAGACAATGGATTACTTCAACCTGCTGTGCCATCTTGTAATACTCCGTATTTTTTAATTTGATTAATTATTAATTATTAATTATTTGAGATAAATTAAATTTTTACTACTGAACCTCGGTCTAGCAACCTCGAGTCTGAAACTACCAGGAGACAAGAGCACTACCCACTAGAAGAACGACTGGATGCGTCCCCTAACGTCTTACACCACGTCACAAGTGTCTAGCTACAGTACCCCGGGCGCGAGACTCAGACACGCACAAGTACCACAACAAGGACTAGCTAGGGTCACGCTCGTTAGCGCATGTCCTAAGCCCCCAACTACGTGTGCACACACAGACCATCTTCTCTAGGTCGAGTCATCTAGCTGGTTTTCCCCCCCACCGGACTCTGGTGGCAAAGGCAGGGGGCCCACGGAGACCAGCCTAAAAATCATCTAACTCAGGTCAAGCTCTCCACCACTCCCGGGTGGGTCCGTACACGCGTGCACAGGAAGCTACGACTAGTGGACAGGTCACTGGAAGGTAGACTATACAATCAATGGAAAATAGCAAATGAACCAGATGGAGTATAGGGGACTGCCCCTCGTACCAACACCGACTCACGGTGATGTAAGCCGAAAATGCCACGTCCCGGGACCCCCACAGTGCCCCACACCTGCTCCCCACATGATGCCTAGCATCAGTCAGACCACAGGTCAGCACGTGGATCGAGGTCTACTCACTCGGGACTCAAATCAGCACGAAACCACTAGCTAGGCCTCAGACGATGAATGGTCCATCATTGGCCGTTCACGGATGCACGGCTAACTCGTAGCCGCGTGTGGGAGAAAGACGGGCCATCTTGGCCATCCCTTACTCCCAACGGCAAGAAACATGAATAGTCAGATGCTAGCCGCTCAGGGGAAGGGCGCCTAGGATCCCGTCGTTCCAAGGCATGGGCGGTCCCACCTGGGCCGCTCATGTACCAATGATAACCAGAAGATGAACGGCCAGGCCATGGTCGCTCATGGGGACATGCGGCTAGACCCTAGTCGCTCACCCCAAGACACTGCGTAACGGTAATAAACAACGGTTGGAACTCACGGGATGAGCGGTCGGTCCTAGGCTGCTCAAGGGATGTGCAGTCACGGACAGGCCGCACATGCCTCACTGCGCGCCGAGCCAAATGGTGTCAGGCGACGTGTGGCCAGCCCATGGCCGCACGAAAGGTCATGCGGCTAGATCCCAGCCGCACACCTTAGTGCACTGCATAACAGTCACAAACAACGGTCAAAACTCCAGGAGATAGGCGGTCAGCTTGGGGCCGCACGAAGGGACATGTGGTCCCACGATAGACCGCTCAACCCCACTGCACGCCAAGCCTGACTCGTAGTGCGCCAAGCCGATGGGCGGCCAGGACTGGACCGCACAAGGGATATGCGGTCCCTAGTGCGATCGCATATGGCTCACCGATGTGAAAATGGTGAACCTCACCAGAATCGCCCATTTCAGCCCCATACAAGTCCCAGGGAGGGGGAAATGGAGGGAAAAGAACCCCCAAGCCCCCTAGCATGATTCTACGCTCCCAAACTGTAGAATCGGGGCTTAAAACGACAGATCGGATGCACTCTCCCCGATGCATGCTCAACCCATCCCGACACAAAAGAACCCCTTCTCGGCCTCGCCTCGGCCTACAAACTGCGGGAATGGAAAGACGATGAGCTAGGGATCGTTACCCTATCTCCGGTTAGCGATGAGACATCAATCCGAGCTCGATCCCACGAAGAACGCCGTTGAAAACCTCACCTTCCCGCGCTTCCCACGCTCACCGCACGTCCACGCGATCGCCTCATCGTCACCCACGTCGTCGCGTCGTCACCCCGCCACCATCTGTAGCCGGAACGGAGCTCACCACAGTCGAATGGGAGAGAGAGAGGGAGAGGGACGCACGTAGGAGGAAGAAGAAGAATAATAAGAAATGAAAAAAGAAACGGGATATTTATAAAAAATCTTAAAATTTAAAAAATATCAAAAAATAGAAAATCACGTTTTCGCGATCCTCGGAATGCACCGATCGCAACGGTACCGCTCACGCCCGGGTGAACGACCACGTTCGCCCGTAACGGCGTGTCGTAGGATTTGTCAGAAACCAGGTCAAAAATCGAAAAAATGTGTGGAAAAAGTCGCGGAATGCCTCCGGGCTCCCGAAACGACCCTGGATCGCATCGATCCGAACATGAAAGATGTCCGAAATGAAATTCTGAACACGACAGAGCAGAATGCTCCAAGAAAGTAGGTTCGGGACCCAAAAATAAGGATCCGAACGTGTCTGGGACATCACACTTTGTCGACTCCACGCAGGGAGGTAAAGGGCTACAACGAGCCCGGGAGGACCATTCTTGGGTTGGCGGGCAGCACTTTGGTCCGCTCCGTCGGTGCCATCCGGAAGATGCTTGTTGCTGATTGTGGGGCCCACGTGCTGCTCAGTGGGACTGAGTGGGCCCGAAGTGACACCGCTATGATGGGGGGGTACCTGGAGGGATGCTCCCTCGGATGGCGGTGCTCTGGTTTGCCTCGTGGGAGGAGAGGCGGCTCCAGTCTCCAAGCGTTGGATTTGCTGTCCACGAGCTATAACTTGCTATTTTTTTGCAGCATGTGACCCAGCGAGAATTGCTGCTGCAGTTAGCCCCGACATCAGAATGACACGAGGTTGGCGGCGTTGGAAAGCTCTTTTGAATAGCTACGATCTCAGGTCAGTTCAGAATTTCATAACATCTCAGAGATGGCCTTTACATAATTTTCAAGATGCTGGTTCATAGAACCAGATCTGGCAGGGCAGAACTAGACTTGACTTACAACACGAGTTAACCGAGGGTGTAGTGGTAGATCTGGGTGTTGATCTCTTGTGGAGGTAGGGAGATGGATCACCACTTCGTCCTCTACGTTTTCCCTGTAATTTTGCGTAGAATGGTGCTCGATCGGGGGAGATCGGGCCAGTTTAGTGAAAATTATAGTTTTAGGGTTTGTAGGGTTCGTCGAAAAATGGAAACCATTCTTGATGTAGTTAGTGTCAAATTGACCACTGGGATGTCAGGATCCCAAGTTTCGTGTCGATCGGTTGTCATTTGGGGCCGGTAGGAGTTCGAGAATCCCGGTGACTCGATTTGGGTTGATTCGTCGAAATCGCCCCGATCTCGCATTTTAATGCTTGCATGTGATGTTTTTGGCCTCCAGGGGTTGTTTCCCATCGTGTGGCTTTGTTTCTCCTACGCTTCGGCGTGAATGGGGCGTGGAATGGGCCGATTCGGCCATTCCACAGTTTTAGTTGCCAGATTTGTGTAACGGTCCTTCCAGAGACCGCCACAAGCATAACGGTCCCTCGATAGACCGTTATATCTTGTTCGTCATTTTTCATCTTTCAAGGTCATGAAGTGTGACGGACTAGACCTGGTCCGTTATAGGAGTATAACACCCTTGTCTAGGCGCGTTATGCTCGGGTTATTTTCGAGGGCTGCTGCTGTTGTCAGCCTCTCGACGATAATGTTACCTCGAAGATAGTGTCAGTCGGTTCACTGTAACGGATCTCTCCCTGTGCCTTATGGTTATGTAACGCACCTGTGCGGGTCCGTTACGTTGTGCTTAACTGACGTTTATCTGGCTATAGAGGTTGGTGTAACGCGCCTACCCCCATGCGCCATGTGGCTATGGCGGACTCAGCCTGGTCCGTTACATGCCTGTTGTCTGTGTTAGTGTTTTGGGTCTGTTGGCTTTAACTCCCCTGTCCTAGTGCATTAGTCTTGTGTAATGCTCCTATGGAGGTCTGTTACATGCCCTTCATTTGAGTTATGGTCCGTTGGCCATAACGCCCCTGTCTTGGTGCGTTATGCTGATGTGGCATGCCTGCCTTGGTGTGTTACATGGTCTGCATTGGATTTCAGGTCTGGTTGTTGAGATGCCCCACCCTTGGCGCGTCAGAGCAGTGTAACGCCCCTATAGAGGTGCGTTATAGTCCTGTTGTGGCCATGATGGCCATTGTTTGGTCCTATGTCTGCTCTGTGTGTCTGTCTGCCTTAGGTTTGTGTTTTAGGGCGGTGTCTCTGTGTCGGTGGTTTCTGGATCGATCAGTTTAGGTGACTGGGTGTGACCTTTTCTTTGACTACGATAGTACCCTAACGACTCAATCTAGAACTGCCAGCGTCGTTGTCTCTGGTTGCGCAGCAACTGCCTCTTGACTATTGGGTTCGCCTAGCGATTGAGTAATGGTTCGCTTTGCCCAAAGTGTTTTCGTTGTCCACCGCTTTGGTTTCTGCTTGTCTTGGCTTGATCTCGTGGTTTCCCATGACCCGTGGCTATCTGTTGACATCTTATGAGGGTAGTGACCATGATGGGATGGCCAAGAGTGCTTGTGCATGCAGTGTGTGCGTTTGTGTGTGTCTGTGTATTTGTGTCGTGTTCGGTTTCGGTCAACCCGGTGAGACCAGGGGTTGACACGTGACCTTGTGTGTGTCTCGACGGCTTTGTCCAATTCGAGACCATGTTTCTAGATGCCTCGACATATCATTCTACCTCGGTTTACTTGACCAGATGTGTTGAGGGTTCTCAATGTTCCCTCAGGTCTTTGCATGTCATTTCCTCCGACAGCGTTGTTTCCTCTGGCTTAGGTTTAGACTGATTGGCGTCTTGTTCCGCTGTCTATGATGATCTTGCCTCTGAGTCGTCTGACTCAAGGATCTTTACATGAGTAGGTCTAGTTGCCTTGTCATGAGTTGTCGGTAGTGGCTGTGCTGCCATTGGTGCTTCGAAATACGTGTGATAGTGCTCTCTTGCCTGTCTGTACTTCCACACTCGTGTTTTGAGTCTCTGTGTCTTGTGAGCCTCCACTAGTCATAGCCTTACAGCACTCTTCGGCATGACGGGTCTTGTAGCGGGGCACTTTCCTGATTTACGGTTCTTAAGCTAGTTCCGTGGGCCCCCGGTCCAACCGTAGCGTCCTTTAAAGGGGGAATACTCGCTAGAGGCCTGGCTTAGGCAGTGGGCAAGTGTGTGCACACGTGGTCAGGGACTTTGGACTTGCGTCGTTAGATGTGACCCTGACTAGTGACTCGTGTTATGGTATTGTTCTGGTTCTAGCAGTGTCTTTGTCTCGGCCTAGTCCTTATGGCCGGTGATGTGGACAAGACACTAGTAGGCGCAGCATAAGACGTCCGTGGACGCAGCTGGCTGTTCTTCTGGTGGTGAGGCACTCCAGTCACGTGGCACGTGGCTCTTCGCAGTTCTCTTCGTGTTTCCTGTGCGTCGTGACATCCCGGGGTAGCCCTCTTGTGGTTTTACCCGAGGTAAGTGTCCTGTCGTATGCATGACGTTCTGGTCATGCGTGGGGCAGTGTGCACGACGTTCTAATCGTGTTGTCTGGGTCTGCGTCTGTCTAGGCTTTCCTAGGTTTTCTTGTTGTTCTTGCAGGTCTTCATTCTAGGCCCAGCGTCTTGTCGGCGGATCAGCAACTCTTGACTTCGTCAAATCAAAGCCTGCCCTTCTGTCATTGCTTAGAGTAGATCAGAGAGCCGAGGTTAGTTCAGCAGTCGCGCCTGTTCGGTACGGCTCTTTCCCTTTCCTTTTTAGCTCCCCTAGCTCTTAGCTTGCTCCCTACTCCTGCATCCCTTTTCTTTACAGCTTTGTAGTTTAGTTTCCAAGGGTCGCCCCACACTCAACCACCCCCATTTCACCCCCCTCCTACTCTATTTCTCATCAACAAGTTGCAGACCGTATCTAGTTCGCAGACAGATCTAGAGTATGTGGAAGCTGTGTCGTCTTTGAGCCTTCCCAAAACCATATAGTGGCAAATCATATACCACCGAAAAGGTCTTCCAGAGAACTTCCCAGGCGAGGTGGTTTCGTCATCATCCGAGCTCTGAGCTGATCGTGGCAGTAATTCTTCCTCGACTGCGCAAAGCCACCTAGGCAGCCAACCAGAGCCTCAGAGAACATTCGACCACGGCTTCTCCTTAGTGAATCTGGGCGTCAAACTTGGCTGGGAACATCCTCTACCAGTCTTCTTTCATCCCCAAGAAGCGGAGTGATGTTTGGATCTCGTCAGCAAGAGTTTCAAATTTTCTCCCGAAAGTGCACTAGGTTGGTTCCCCAGTTCCTAAACTATACCACTCCCACCATTCTGGCCACTACGATCACCCCCAACATCAGAGGAGGTTTCCATCAGTCTTGTATGAAAGCAGGCTCGTCCACGATCGTTTTGGTACTAGTCCCACCTCCAACCGAGTTTGTGACAGTCCGTGGCGACTTCTTCTTCCAGCAACACCACCCTGTGAGCAGCCAGAACCAGAACTATCCAGCTTTGTTCCAAATCCAACACCGGCCAGAGACCTTCTCCGGGTGAATCAAGAAAATTCAGGCATCTTCCTGGGTCAAGTGGGAGAGTTTTGCACTGGTCTCAGGTCATTTGGAGTTCTGGAGTGTCCGTGGCAGTGCCCTCTTCATCCAACTGTCTAGTGGTTCCAGAAGCAGGCAGAACCGACGCCGTCCGTCCATTTAGTCTCCGTTCAGTCCTTTCCCCTCCCCTCGCTTGGCTAGCTGAAGGCCACTCCCTGCGTGGAGGTAGTTTTGGTTGTAACCCCTTAACCCCCACCTCAAGAACCCCCTCTTGCGTGAGGAGTAGTGCTATATCCATTTTGTTTTCAGGTCAAGCTTCATCGATGGAGCGTGCCGGTGTGTGCCCACGCTTCCCGGCTCGCCCACGTCTCCGATCGGGATCGGTGTCTTCACACCGATCAGGTGAGCATCTAGTTCCCCTTTTTACTAGTTTTCGCTTTACTGGTTTAGTATCGCCTTAGTGTCGTCGGTCGGTAAGGTGAGCGCCCGAACTCATACTCGATCAAATTGAGTGTCCACTGCGGAGCGAGTTGAGAGAGGTATTCCATAACCCACGCCCTTGGCGTGTTGGCCACCCACGGAGTTGGGAATCCCAGCCCCTTAGGGGTTCAACCCGAGCTAAGCCGAACCCGGAACGGCGAGGTCCAATCTCGGACCCTCTCCACCATCGCCGATTGGCCTACGGGTAATTGTGTGCGCCACGCGAGTGAGCTCGCTCGAGTGAGTCCGCCGTCAAGTTGCATGCTTGCAGGTCATAGGTCCATGGAGCATTAGCCGAGTGGTTATCACCCCAAGGTGGTGTCACATCAGAGGTAATGGTCCCAGCCTGCATAGATTTAAACCAAGTCTGGGCATTCTCTCGGAGGGTGGTGATGAATGCCAAACATTTCACGGCGTTTGAGGTCCGGTGGAACACCATGTTTGACTCAAAGCTATGCATGTGGTTGGCCAGGTTAGTGGTGTCGTCGTAGGGGGTAAACGACGACAGTTGGAACTTTGGAGGAATGGGGGCCTCCATGATATTCTCGAAGAAGGGGGCGTGGAAGTCAGCGTCATCGTCGATCTGCCCCCGAGTCCTCGCAGCATGTAGAACGTCATCCAGGTACCAGACTTTGCCTTCTAGCTCACGTTCTACTCTTTCATAGCGTCGTAGCCGCTAAGCCATCTCTGGGTTGGAGTGGAGTGGACTGTGAGGCCTTGGTGCGGGCGAGCCACCCTGACACGGGGCTTGAGCAGCTAAAGCGTGAGAGGGCTCTCGTATTCGACAAGACTCTGCTACGGTCGGAGCCCCTCCTTTCTGGGGTGGCTCAGTTGGGGCACGGTCCTGCCTTGTCGATCGGTTGAGGAGGCCTTGGCAGAGCTCTGTCAGGGCTTAGAGTTGGTGACACAGCTCTGCCAGCTCGTCTGCGGCAACGGCGCGCTGCAGTGGCGTGGATGAGGATGCCTCCTGAGATCCTTGTTGAGAACTTGGGACCTGGTGGGATCCTTGGCCATGGTTGCTGGTGTTGCAGTAGCTTCCATGGGATGCCATGGCTTTTTGTATCTTTCCCACAGATGGTGCCAAAAAGTATAGAGGTGGAAAAATGGTCTCCCAAATCACATACCACACTTTTAAGATTTATTTGATTGGGGAAGAATGTCTAGCCACCCGTGGAAGCCTGGAAACATCAGGAAGAAGGCGTCAGAAGAAGTCCTGGACATTACCCCACGGGATAGCCCTCCGATGCTAAGTAAGGATCATGACGAGGTAAAGAGCTGCTAGAAATAAAGTAGATGAGAGAGTGTGAGAGTGGAGTAGCCAAGCTTGGGAGTTAGAGGTGATGAGCCTGGTGTGTCCGGCGAGTGCATGGAGAGTGCTTGCCGTGTTCAGACTGTGCTTGGTGGTCAGCTCTCTCTGGTATCTCTCTCCTCTTCTATGGGTCTGAGCGTTTCTCTGCGTATGTGTGAGTAGGGGTCGTTGTATATCTGTCTATCCTTCGTCATTTGATCGGAGATCTATTTATACCGGTTGTCCTGGCGGTGAAGACCCATCCCTTAACATGGAAAGACGTGAGACGTGGGGTAATATCTCCCTGTGATCATGCTAGCAAATGCATCAGCCTCGTCCTCATATTCTCCATACTCTTCATCCCCCTCCTCTATGGGGTCTTCATCATTCATAATTTCAAAAACACCAAAACCCTCATCAATGACACATGCACCTTCGAATTCTATTTCTGGCAGGATGATCGGATTCTCCATGAATTATGGGATAGCTAGACAGGCCTGACATCTAATAGCTAGATCTTTAAGGAACCTCCGAGGGATTTGCTTACCCTTGGATTTCCTAGTCACTACCCTGGGAGTGGAAGAACTGGAAAAAGAATAACTAGCCTGATCAACAGAGGGAGGAGACAGATAGCGGGTACAGGAGAAGGTACAGACGAAGAAGACCCCTCACCGGAGGGGTATGGAAGGTGACCTAATGGAGATTGAAAGAGCGGCCCCTGGGTCGGGACACGCTCAGGAAGAAGATAGGAGGTCTCCTCAATGGAGATGGAAGATTCAAAAATTTGAAAATTGGTGTTTTTTTTTTCATTTTCATTTTCATTTTCTAAGAAAAGACAACGAGAAGGAGGAGTAGAAGGGGGTGTTGAAATGGAAAGATTAGCAAAGGGATTGATAAGGGGATGGTCGCCAGGTGAGGTGATAGAGAGATGGGAAAATTGCTCGAGGAGCAAGGAGGGAAGCATAGGGCTTTTCAGCCAATTGGAGGAAAAAGAAATCAAGACCGCGGGGGGTCTAGGAATGCAAGGGGTGAACTTTTCATCAAACAATTGGATAATAAGTGAAGGATGGATGGATTTGAGAGAAAACAAGCCGGCCCATAGTCGGTCTGTAGTGAACCCCTCTTCATAGGGCACATCCGGCTCTCCCGTGTCGGTGAAATCACTTAACATTTGCCTTTTGTCAGAGATGATAACTGGCTTTTCAATCAACTCATGAATCAGTGGTGGCCATTCCGGATCTGTGGGCATAAACAGATGGCTCAAGGATATTGCAATGTCATCCATGTCGAACCACCTGTACCACTCACATTCTGGATCATCTATTTTTCTTCTTTTGAGTGGCCTCAGTGATTCAAGGGCCTTGTAGGTGACAAGCGGGGCCAAGTGCCGAGCAAACTATCTGGCATGCACATCTTGATAGTCTAGCATAGAAGTAAGGATTGTAGTCTGCTCGGGCTCTTGCTGTTGAATTGGCCCTTTCACAAAATGGGAATATAGTGTCCATGTGAGCGGCTTCCTGCTAGTCTTTAAAGTGGAAGTCATAGCCGCCCACGGCTTGTCATCAGCTTCTTCTTCCTTTGGCCCCTTGTATCTCAGGCCGCCTCGTGGGATCATTTTAACATTCTTAACGGGCTTTGTCCTGCCCTGCAAATTGATGCCTAGCCCTTTGCCAGATCGATACCCCATATTCATTAGAATACTCCATCCAGGCGTGTTTATCAAACTCTTCTTCTTCTTGCCTTTAGATGTTTACAGTGGTATTTGAACAGCTGGAGGAGTGGACGGAGTAACCTTTTCTAAACTTTGCCGCAGATCGGCAACATCAAATGCTGACAATAATGGCCTATCAGCCGGCCATATAGAGGGAACAGAAGTTACCGAATGTATATCTTCAACTGGCAAAATTGGCATGCTAGTCACTTTAATGATGCGCCCTTTGTGCGAAAATTTGATGCATTGATGGTTTGTGGAAGGCACAGCATCTAGCTCTTGTATGTAAGGGCGTCCCAGAATACCATTGAATGTTGGGTCCATGTCAAGAATGTGGAAATCTGCTGTAATGGAAACAGGACCCAATCCCACCTTTAAAGTTATCATGCCTAGAGGCGGCTTCTTAGTGTTATCGTAGGTAGTGACTGTGATGGTGGATGGCCGAATCTGATTTTCTGGAATGCCACATATCTTCAAAGTGCTCAGAGGCAGAACATTAATTGAAGCGCCGGTGTCTACCAAGCATTATTTGACTGGCACTTTATTGATAATGCACAGAGCATACTTTCTGGCCGGCTGCGGAGCCAGTTCATGTTCATAAAAAGTGATCACCGGCTGACTGCTGACGGGAGCTAGGACTGTAGTGATTTGCTCCGCTGCTATATCCTCGTTCACCATCACTCTTTCAAGATATTACTTTAATGCTCTCTGATGTACAGCGGATCTTTTAATAAGCTCCAAAATTGAGATCCGAGCCGGCGTTCTATCAAGGTGCTTTAACAAATCATATTCCGTGCCCGGCACAGACTCTGGTTCCTGCTCTGGCTGGTCCTGTGCGGGCTCCTACTCCCGCTGGGGAAATATTCTGTGAAACATGCGCCCACTCCGGAGCACCATAGTTTCAGACGCCTCTGTCGGGGCGGGTGGAGATTGAGAAGAAGTGGAGGCTGGTGTACCGACGGGTAGTGGAGAATTGGTAGTAGGAGGGGTGATGGCGGAAGGCCTTGCCGTCGAGGGTGGAGGGTGAGGTTGGGTAAGTGGCGTGCGGAGTAGGAGGGGTCGCGGAGGCATAGTGGTGGAAGGTGGAGTTAGTTGTTGCGGCATTGGTTGTGGCGGGGTTGTGGATTGTGGAGAATTGGTTTGTGGAGGAACGGTTGCCGGCAAGGGGCGAATGAGGAGAGGCCTGTTTGGCGTAGGGTTGGTAGGGGGAGGTGTATGTGTTGGTGGGCGAATGAGGAGGGGTCGTGCGGTAGTAGTAGGGCGAATAAGGGGACGGGAGGATTGGGGATTTGTATGAGGGATTCTTAATAAACGGGGAGGTTGGTGGGTTTCTTGGTTAATGGCCCCGACAGAGGCGCTTTCTTCTTTCCATCCCTGCCCTCTTTGTCAACCGTCGTAGCGTCGGGTTTAAGGCCTTGCTCTTCAAGACTGCTGGTACTGTCCTTGGTAGACTTTTCGGTCGGCTGGCTCTGGCCTTTCGGGGTAATCTTGAGGTCATTGCCTTGGAGTTCAATTTTGCTCACCTTGCCGGCATTCGCGTCGCTAATCACTTGGCTGATCGGCACCTGCTTGAGATTATCGTGCGGTGAAAGCAGCGCAGCGGCCACGACAATACAGAGTACGAGGATCACCCAAAAAACCGTCAAGCGGACAAAATTATTTGGTTTTTTTACAGGAGCAGGTGGTTTGATAGCCATGAAATCGGCACGTCCTTTCAGTCTGGACCGGCGTTCGTTTGTTTTTACGACGAAGCGGTCATTTACATCTTCCTTATTTTATCAGCTCGACTGTGAATTTGCGAGGGGTGAAACGCAGTTCAATGCCATGACCAGCATGATAGCGCGCTTGGTGTTTAGCCGTTTTAATAGCCAGTAGCAACCGTTCGAGCTGCGGACGGGTGAGTCGTTGCTGAGTAATGTGCCACAGTATCGCCAGGGCTGCTTTTGGGTTGGCATGAATGAAGAAATAGCGATCGTAGGTGGACTGATCGGTTTCGGAGCGCAGTTCATTGACTAATCGCGTAACTTCGTCGTCGATTGCACGCTTTAACAGCCGTTGCCGGGCGTGTAGTGCCAAGAGCCGCTGGCGAGAATCTGGTGGTAATTGACGCAGTTTTTGGCGCAAGCGTTTGCGCAGGTTAGTTTGGCTAGCGTTGGTACTGTCTTCGCGCCACTCCAGGCCGTACTGCTGCGCATAATCGCGTAACTCCTCCTTACTGAGTGCTAGGAGTGGCCGGACAATATCGGAGTCGAGCACCGCCAAACCACGCCAGCCAGTACCGCGCACATAATTAATGGCAATCGTTTCCACTAAATCATCGGCGTGATGGGCAGTGATAATATGAGCGTCGTAACGAGCGGCGATGTCTCGTAGGAATTTGTAGCGATGACGCCGCGCGGTTTCCTCACTGGCCGCGGGGCCTAGTTCTACTCGCGCCGTTTCAAACGGCAGGCCATAAGTTGCGGCCAACTGTCGAACAAAAGCGGCATCTTCCGCTGAGTCTTGGCGAATACCGTGGTCAAAATGAGCCACAATCAAATGGAGATCGGGGAGTTGTCGCAACATATGGAGTAACGTCACCGAATCGATCCCGCCGCTCACCGCCACCACATAGTTGCCCGGCTCAATATCGCCTTTCATAACACTAGTATAGCTCCCCCACGAGTCGATTTGACCTATCCGGTTGGTTGAGTGATAATGAAAGCATACTAAACATAAGGGTAATGGCATCGGTTTATGAATCCTAATGATAATGGGTCGGGTAATCCTTACGGTCTCAGCGGACCAACCCCCGCCCCGCCCGCAACTTCGCCTGCCGGACCAGCAGTGCCGCCCGTGCCTGCGGCGCCGGCTACACCCGATACCACTCCCGTACCTACGCCTGCGGTTCCGGTCATTAACGCTGTCCCAGCACCTACACCAGCCGTGCCTGCCTCAGCACCAGTACCAACCCCTACAGAGACGCCAACCCCCGCTCCTCCAGCAAGTCTCACTCCCACTGAGGCCTCGTTGGTCAGCCTGGACACCGAACCAGATTCAGCACCCATCGCCTCACCCACTTCGTCTGTTTCCCCTACGACCGAGGCCGCACCCGTGGCACCGACCCCCGCACCAGAAGTCGCTCCAACCGTAACACCCTCAGCTGATCCCAATACCGGCACGCAGTTCTTTGGCAGCGATGCCAAAAAGAAATCGTTTAAGTTACCCTCTCTGAAACTCAAGGCGCCCAGTAAAAAACAACTCATTATTGTGGGCATCGTTGTCGCAGTACTCTTGATTGCTGCCGTCGTATTCTTCTTTGTGGTTGAACCCATGCTCAATAAACCAAAAACAAGCACTCCAACTACCCCATCGACACCCACAGTGACACCCGCCAAAGTCAACCAATCAGCCATCGACGACGCTACCAGCGCCTTAACCACACCAGCCACAACTGAAGCAACCACCGCTAGCACCGATGATAGCCATTATGCCAGCGATGCCAATGCCAGCGCCGCAAAAGTAGGGAATAGTATCAATGAAGCGAATCTCTAAGAATCTTGCAACGAGTGGAAAAGCTTTAGCGTTAGCCCTGCTTGTTTGCGGTGTCGCTATTGTTCAACCAGCAGCTGCGGCGGACTGTACAACCATTAATAACCTCGCATCCACCGACACTAGTGCTATCGGCGGTGCCGTGGGCACTATGAACAATGACTTTTCGGCTCGCTTGACGGCGATTGGTACCGATCTCAGCACGCTGGACAAAAAAATTAGCGATGCCAGATGGCACCGTTTGAAGCCCTATACGGGAGGAACTGTAGATCACCAGTATGCTGGAACGAAGTGGGCGAGAAGCAGTTACTAGGCCCAGACTTGGTTAGGGATACTACTAAAAAGATTAAACTCATTCGGGAAAGACTTCAAGTTACTCAGACTAGAAAAAAGGCTTATGCTGACACCCAAAGAAGAGATCTGAAATTTCAAAAGGGTGACCATATGTTTCTTAAGATATCACCAGGACATGGAATAAGGAGATTTGGTGTTAAGGGCAAGCTTACACCAAGATTTATCAGACCATTTGAAGTGTTGGAAAGAGTTGGTGAGGTTGCTTACCGCATCGCTCTACCTCCTCAATTGTCCGAGGTGCATAATGTATTCCACATTTCTATGTTAAAGAAATATGTGCACATCGAAATGAAACAAAAGGAATAGGACAAAGAGGACAAAAATAACAACGGAACAAAAAATGAACAAAAAGTAATAGAACAAAAAGGGAGAAGAAGAAAAAAAAGAAGAAAAGAAGAAAAAAAAGAAAAGAGGAAGAAAAGAAGAATAGGAGTAAAAAAAAAAATAGGAGAATAAAAAAATTTACGTGCACAGTAAACTTAATTTCAACTACCGTTGCCTGCTTTCCCGGTCCTGGCCCTTACGGCCCACTTTCTGCCCTTATGGCTCGCTTCCCTTCTCTGTGGCTCTCGTAGCCTGCTTTAACTTCGGCTCTCGTAGCCCGCTCCCCGGCTTCGGCCTCCGTGGCCTACTGCCCGATCTTGGCTCTCGTAACCTGCTCTGGCTCCGGCTCTCGTAGCCCGCTTCCCAGCTTCGGCCTCCGTGGCCTATTGCCCCATCTTGGCTCTCGTAGCCTGCTCTAACTTCGGCTCGCGTAGCCCGCTTCCCAGCCTTGGCCTCCGTGGCCTACCACCCGATCTTGGCTCTCATAGCCTGCTTCCCCGAAACTTGGCTCTCGAAGCCTGCCTCCTCCAGCATTCGGCTCTTTGCGGCCCGCTTCTCAACTTTGGCTCTTGTAGCCTGCTCCCTAACTTCGGCTCTTTGCAGCCCGCTTCTCAACCTTGGCTTGTAGCCCGCTCTCCTAACATTCGGCTCCTGCAGCCTACATCCCAATTTCGGCTCTTTGCAGCCCGCTTCTTAACCTTGGCTCTTGTAGTCTGCTTCCCAACTTCGGCTCTTTGCAGCCCGCTTCTCAACCTCGGCATGCGAAGCCGTTCCCCCAATCACAATAGTGAATCTCTCAAGCGAGTTACACCCGCGCGTCCCGCTCTGTTCATCCTTCACCCGCGCTACCCGTGGGTGGGGGGCATTTGTGGACGTGTAAAATCGCACGCCCGTATGTACCACCAGTTCAACAACAACAACTTCAACCGAAGAGACCCTGGAGGACACGCCCCGTCTGGGCCCTCCGAATAGACAACATGCTACCGTGAAGTCATCCCCGAAACCACGATAGCGAAGAGAAGACAACCCCTGGGGAAGCTCACTGCCCGTGGGTCCCCGAAGAGAACCAAACGGACCGTCAATCGAGTCCAGAATAAGCCGAGAAGTCTACCCCAAAAATAGCTCAAAAGGTGCCTTCAACGGCACACCCAGCGTGCCTTCAACAGCACACCCAATAGGCCTTCAACGGCACACCCTCAAAGCCCTTCAGCGGCACACTCTCAAAGCCCTTCAGCGGCACACCCCCAATAGGCCTTCAACGGCACACCCCCATGTGCCCCTTCAACGGCACACTCCCATGGTGCCTTCAACGGCACACTCCCATGGTGCCTTCAACGGCACACCCCATGTGCCCCTTCAACGGCACACTCCCATGGTGCCTTCAACGGCACACCCTCTTGTGCCTTCAACGGCACACTCCTTTGTGCCCCTTCAACGGCACGCTTTTAAAGCCCTTTCAGCGGCACACCTACAAGCTTCAGCGGCACACCCCCCACCATGGGGCTTCAACGGCACAGCGCCCAGGGAGGCCTTCAACGGCACGCCTGTGCTGCCCTTTCAACGGCACGCCTGTGGAAGCCACTTCAACGGCACAGCGTTGACCCCTCCGACACGGAAGATCCAGCGCCACTCTACGAGGATCTCCGGCGTGCAGTGGACTAGCTAACGTGTCGACCAGACAGTCAAACACGAGAAAACCTCTTGTCAACACATTGATGAGGAGATCAAATCCCCATTAATGCTCCTCTTCCCGCCTGTAACACTCGTTTTCGAATAAAGCTGTGCCGCTGGGGTATATATACCCCTCTCCTCCGGCGAACAAAGGGACACGGCACACAGACGGAAAAGAAGAAGAGAAGAAGAAGAAGAAGAAGCTCGCCACGGGCTTCCTCCACACCACCTCCAAGCAAACAGAGTAAGGGAGAGAGAGAGTGCGTGTATGTGAGCTACGAGGTCATGGGGGAGGTCGGGGCCTTGTGGCCTTGGGCTTGACCCCAAGCCCTCTTCTTCCTCTCCCCCTTACCCTCGTCTTCTTCCTTTCCCTCCGTTGTATCCCCATATTTTGCCATTTTTGGCAGGAATAAACTCTGGTTCTTCGCTTGTTTGGGCCACTCTTTGCCTTCCCATCTAGTCTATATTTGTATCCGGGGTTTTCCCCCGCTCATGGTGATGTTTGGGTGTACGCCCCTCCACGCCTTCAGTTGAGTCCCTCCCTTTTTTTTGGGCCAACACTCGGCCTCCGTGCTCTTGAACCAGCCCCTGCAACAACACCCTCAACGAGCCCCTTTCAATCTGTTGGCCTCCCTTCATTGGCACACTTCCCTGCCCTTACACTCAGCCTCTTGAGCCTTTGAGCCGTGCACTGGGCCTCTGAGCCTTGACCGGTACACCCCAGCCTGCCCACCCTTCAACGGCACACTCTTTAAACTCCCCTTGGCCGGCACACCCAGCCCATTGGCCTTCAGCGGTACACCCCCATTGGCCTTCCGCGGTACACTCCCTATCATCCCTTCACCGGCACACCATTAGACCCTCTTCGCCGGTGCACTGCTTGGCCGGTACACCCAGCCCCTTTGTCCAATTAGTCTACCCCTTTGGCCCATCACCTCTAATTATTCCATCGGTTTTCTTACCATCGCCTCTCTTCGCGCTTTACGAGGTTCATTTACGGCGTGTCGTCTGTGGACGCCCGCCTCCAATTGTTGGGTTCCGCCACTCCATGTGGGCGCGTTCCCGGTGAAGGTTTCTTACCTTTCATTAGTTCATATGGAGTCTTTTTGGACTGAGGTCTTACCATTGCCCTGTTTACAATGTAGCAGGCTGTATTTACTGCCTCTGCCCAGAACTTCCTTGGGATTTCTCCTTCGATCAGCATGGTTCTAGCCATCTCCACAAGGGTTCTATTTCTTCTTTCCACGACTCCATTCTGTTCAGGAGTTCTTGGAGAGGAAAACTTGTGTGATATTCCTGTTGCTCTGCAGAAGTCATCAAATTCAGAATTGTCAAATTCTCCTCCATGATCTGACATGATAGATGAAATGGCAAACTTACCATCCTGCTGTACTTTCTTAAAGAAAGCCTGAAATTCTTCAAATGCATCATTCTTGTGAGTTAGAAAGAACACCCAAGTAAACCTAGAAAAGTCATCCACTAAAATAAATCCATATTTATTTCCACTCACACTCGCTGTTCTAGTGGGACCAAACAAGTCCATATGAATGAGTTCAAAAGGTTTAGAAGATTGATTTTCAAGTCTGGACTTAAATGACTTTCTAGTATGCTTACCTTGAGTGCATGCATTACAAACTTTGTCATTTTGTTTAAAAGATGCATCTGGCAGACCATTCACCATGCTAAACTTTACTAACTTATGCATGACACTATAGCTAGCATGCCCTAGCCTACGGTGCCAAAGCCAAGCAAGATCATTTTTATTCACAGCAAGACAAAGATTGTTATGTACAGGATCATCTAAGTCTACCATGTACATGTTATTTATTCTCTTTCCAGTGAACTTAACTTTTTCAGAATTCATATCCAGAATAGTGCATGCATGGGATTCGAACACAACTTTGTTTCCTTTATCACACAGTTGGCTAATACTTAGAAGATTGTATTCTAGCCCTTCAACAAGTAACACATCATCAATAGAGTTCAGAGGATTATTGCCAACTTTACCTTTTCTGATGATTTTCCCTTTATTGTTACCCCCAAAAGTGACATGACCTCCATCTTTCTCCACCAAGAAACAGAATTTAGCTTTGTCGCCCGTCATGTGCCTTGAGCAGCCACTGTCAAGATACCACCTGTTGTGTATAGCTGCAAGGCACTCCTGCAAATTACATCAAACAAGAGATTTTGGAACCCAAATACACTTGGGTCCCATCAGACCGTAGAACTGTGTCAAATAAGGTAGCAAGCTTTTAGGAATCCATACTTGTTGATGTGGAGGTCTTTTATGTGGTAAGTTCAATGATTTGACAGATTTGTAATTAGGTTGATATGCTCTTTTTGATGGATTCATTGAGCTGTTTCTGTTATTCTTAAGGTGTGGGGTGTTGTTGTTGTTCCTGTGCCATTGATAATGATGACTCCATGAGGTACTGGGGAACTTTGACTGAAGGACTCTAGATGAATACAGGCTTCTTGGATGAGTAAATGTTGGCTGCGTAGACCCTCTAGTATTGCTGCGTTGACTCATCCACCTAGCATTTCTGCCATATGGGTTCTGGTACATAGGGTGAGTGGACTCACTATAATGGCTGCGTCGACTCCTCCATCCAGTATTCCTATTGTATCGGTTCTGGTTCATGGAATGCGTTGACTCATTATGGTGGCTGCGTCGACTCATCTGATCGTTTCTAAATGAATACCCTTTCTGGAAGACTGCATGCGTTGACGCCATGTAGCCAGTGCGTTGGCGCGGTCGACTTCTACCAGACCTTAGGCTTTCTGACTTCCTATATGCATGCTGTTGGGTTGATGAACTGGTTGATGAATTGAAGTTGGGATCCTTGGATTGACTTGTAGAAGCACACCTGAACCTAGGCAAACTCTCAAGATTATTATTATTCAAGATAACTTTCATTTTCTCCTTGCCTTTTCCTTTATTAATTTCACCAAGCTGTATTGATTTGTCTTGACTTTTCTCATTAGCTTTCTTTTCAGATATTTGGCTCTTCTTAGATATGTCCTGTTCTGAGATGAATGTTACAAGTCTAGTTCCCAGAGCCTTCTTCTTTGTTGGGTTGAACCCAAGACCTTCTTTTCCAAAATTACCTTTTATCCCCATGACAGCTTCAAGATTGTCCTTACCTTGAGTTAATTTCTCAAGAGAGGCTTGTTTATTTTGGTTTTCATTTTCTAATTTCTTTAGGTTTTCTTGGAGTTCCAGATTTACTCCACAAATAGCTTCATATTTCTCTTCAGTAATTTTTACTTCGCTTTCCAATTTTTACATTCTCACTTTCAATTCATCATGCACATTTAGTAAAAAATTATTTTCTCTCTTCATCTCAATTAATTGGGCCTTGCATTCATCATTTTCTTCTAGGGACTTTTTCAGCTGAGCAATTTCAGCTTCAAGAGATTTAACTTTCTCATTCAATGGAATTTCCTGATTAATCTGATTTTTCTTTTTCTTCAGGAATTTATTTTCTTTCTTCACATTATCATACTTATCTAAAAGTTCATTGAAAGTAACTTCCCAGTCACTACAAGAGAAATCTTCAAATGGAGAGATTACCTTATCTTGATCATCTTCTTTGGCCATGAAGCATAGCTTCATCTCACTTTCATCTTCGGATGTGCTATTTTCTTCATCTTCATCTTTTTCCTCGTCGCTCCAAGTGCTTATCATAGCCTTGGGCTTTCTGTTTCTCCATTTTGGTTGAGCTTTCTTCACGTTCTCAGGGCATTCAGATTTGATATGCCCCTGTTTCCTGCATTTGTAGCATACCACTTTATCAGATTTCTTGAAATTTTCTGATTTAAATCTTGAACTATTCCTTACCTGGGGTATAATTTTTGATTCCTATCGTATCTATAGCAATCAGGAAATAGTTTCTCACTTCTCGATCCACACCTTTAATAATTTGTGAAATGTGGCCACGAGCCTCGTCAGGAGAAGGATCTACAACCATTGGAAAGAGATTAGAAAGAGTCTTGAGAGTTACCCAAGGGGACAATCCTCCTCTGATTAGGTCATAAAATTGTGGAGCGAAGGGGGAGTGCTAGAATGAGAACTGAAAAACTCGAGAGGAGGTGCTTGCCTAGTTTTTCCTTACCTCATGGCCATTGGACCAGTGTCCTTTTATACCATCACCTAAAAGGTTGACTGTTAAGTTGTTGTAGTCGGAGAAAGTGTGAACTGCCCGACTCACGTGCCTGACGGAGCAGAGAACATGGGCATTGACTTGTCATTTTTGCCGAGATGGTAACTCTACCGTTAAAGCGACAGGGACGACGACCATTAATGCAGCAGAGCTCATCGGAGAGAGAGCGTGCTTATGTCGTTAAGAGGAGTGGCACGGATGGTGTTTCAGTGTCGTCGCCAGAGTGGGTCCCTATTTGCCATCAATGAGTAGCAAGAGCCGCTGCCAGAGAGTGCGCATGCAAGTACGACATCAGTCTTGGGCCTGCAATAGGGGAGGGGGTGTAACGAGCCGCCCAAATGGCATGGTAGACCTGGAGAGTTGGGCTTCTGCAACGTACTAGATATCGAACGCTATTGGGCCTGCAAGATGGGCCCTCCTCACCCATTCTCGTTGTGCCTATCATTGGCTTTAATTTAAGATCACCGCATCAAAAGTGGATAATTCACAAGTAACGGGGTATTTAGTAGCATTTCTTATGGAGGGGAAAAGGGATCCTAATCCCTATCTATAGAGTGCTTTCTTTCTTAGTCTTTGAGCACAGTTTTCTCCCCTTAATTTAGGTTGTTGTCTTGTTTGGTTTCTATGTGAAGCTAAGAGTTTTTAGTTGTACTGTTCCTTTTCTTTCTACAACCAAAAAAGGAGAGAGAGATAGAGGGATTCCTCTGTCCTTTCTTGCTTTGATTGGCATGCAACTTGGCATTGACAATCCTCCTGTGCCAATGCCCATGCACGTCTCTATTGTTAATGCACCATCGGAACACTGCTTTCTATGATCTCCACTCGGCCGGGATGTAGTGGTTGCCAGCATTTGATCCTGGTTGCTCGCTGTAGTTCATGTTCCCCCTCCAATATTCTAATCCCTGTTGGCGGCAGATCAATCTCTCCAGCTCACTAATCTCAAGAGGCTGTTGTACGTAGGAGGCGTTCATGTAGTCCACGGGTTCACTTCTTTTTCTATCAACAAAACCTGCCTGGTGCCCCTAGATCTTCCACTGTCAATATTGAAACCAGCCCTCACTTCTCCCCGACCACTGCTTCCACGGGGCCTATGAGATGAAAGCATGCAATGTGAAGCCCCCTTTAATTAATTAATTGGCACCCCCACCTGCCATGCATGATGCACCGACTGTACAAATACAAATTAAAGCCGTTTCGGATAATCTACTTAGCCCTAGCTGCTGGGGATAACCCTCTGAAACACTAACACACGTTATCCAAAACTGTGCTAATAACTATCCGAACCATGATTTTGACACATTCTGTGTTTCCAACAAGCGTCCATATCATCAGTCAGCCTGCAGTGAACATCTCCCTTTCTTCTTCTCTCATATTTGGAATTATACCCGTCCCTTTTAATTAAACTTTGGAAGCCAAACAAGCAAAGCCTGGGAGCCTGACCTGCAACATCGCTTTAAGACACAGGATACCTGTGCTTTAAGCTTTACCCATGGAGCATCTCGTTTCATTAATTAAGTCGCAAGATGGATACATGTATATATATATATACCTCCCACGGTCCCACCTCCTGCCTTAAATTTCAAGTAAATTAATCGCACCATCTTCTCTTCCTTTGCCACGCACGTTCGGGTGTGTCAGCTTCAGAGTAGACAGACCCACGTACTTGTCTCAAATGTTTGTTTGCATATATTTCTATATATTATGATTCCACTAATAATCGTTTCCTATATATCCGATCGCAATATTTATTAGTCCACGGAATAAGAGGATCGACCGGGGCACGGCGCGGTTTTGGTTAAAATCCGCTCGTTGCCCAGCTCACATGGCGGTCGCACCAGTGACCGTCATGAGCATAACGCACCTTCGAGGGGCCGTTATGCCCGTATAGCGGACCGCCTTGGATCCGTTATGGTCAGTTGAGCCTTGAAATGGGCGTTCATATAACGCACCTCGGGAGACCGTTATGGTCTGTGTTTTCTGTGAATTTTTCGATGTTCGGGTGACTTTAACGCACCCCTACCTGACCGCTATGGTTTCCTGAGTAATGAATTAAAATAAAAACAAGTTCGGGTGAGTTTAGCGGACCCCTGGAGACGCGCCATGCATTGTATAGCGCACCTCTAGAGACCCGCTATGCTCTTGATGTCTGGGGTTGATCCCTTTCAGATAACGGTCCACATGAGATGCGCCATGCATTGTATAGCGCACCCCATGCGAGCCGTTATGCTCTTAACGGTGCAGTACTGGTCCGTTATGCTACATAGCGGGGCTGTATTGGTCCGTTATGATCTCTGCTACCCCAAGACTAATAAACGGCTATTCTAATGTATTCCTTAGCATGTTTAAGCGGTGCTATGATTACAATCACGTCTTTATATCCCAGTGGAATTACATTCTCTTTCCTTGTGATGGAGTCACCAGTCGTAGCCCAGCGACCGGAGTGTCGGCCCACCTGGGAGAGGTGGACGGCCCTTCGCGTACTCGCGCCAGACGCCGTCCTCATTCACGTCCACGGCCCAGTTTTCGTCGCGCAGACCGAGTTTGAGCGGCTCGCGAAGGCGCACGATGTTGAATGTGCGTTTCTCCGGAAGCGTGAGTGTGACGGAGGCGTCGGTCACCCCGTCGTCGGTCGTCCAGTAGCTGTCGCGGTCGGCATCGAGCAGGTGGGCCGGGGCGTAGGCGCCCGCGTCGCCGGAGCGTACGGCGGAGGCTTCGGCCTTGGCGCCGGCGGCGAGGTTGACGGAGAGAACGGATTTCAGGAGTTCGCCGAATCCGGCGAGGGATTTCGCGTCGTTCTCGTGGACGAGACCGCGACGGTCCGGCGGGACGTTGAGCAGCAGGGACGCGTTGCGCCCCACGCTGGCGAAATAGAGGTCGAGCAGTTGGCGCGGGGTTTTGACGCGGCCGTTCTGACTTTCGTGCCAGAACCAACCGGGCCGGATGGAGACGTCGGCTTCGGCGGGGCCCCAGACCTTTTTGCCCGTCTTTTTGAACGTGTAATAGGGCGTGCAGGGGTCCGGGGCGACGCCGTGTTCGTTGCCCACCCAGCGGGCTTCGTAGACTTCGCCGCACCAGATGACGCAGCCCGGCTGGTATTTGCGGACGAGCGCCTCGATCTTGTCCCATTGGTAATACGTCGCGGCGTCGATGGAGCGTTTTTCGCGTTTGCCGCCGTACCAGCCGTCGCCGCCGTTGGCGCCGTCAAACCAGATTTCGAAAAGAGGGCCGTACCGGGTGAGCAGTTCCTCGATCTGTTGGTGGTAGGCCTTCACGTAGCCGGCGCGTCCGTATTCCGGATGGTTGCGATCCCACGGGGAGACGTAGATGCCGAACTTCATTCCCTGCCGGCGGCAGGCGTCGGAAAATTCCTTCACGAGGTCCCCTTTGCCGCCGCGGAAAGGGCTTTGGCTGATGTTGTGCGCGGTGCTCGCGGTGGGCCAGAGGCAGAAGCCGTCGTGGTGTTTGGCGGTGAGGATCACGCCCTTCATGCCGGAGGCTTTCATGTCGGCGACGATCTTGTCGGCGTCGAAGGCTTCCGGGTTGAATTTTTTCGGGTACTCGTCGCCGTAGCCCCATTCGCGGTCGGTGAAGGTGTTCAGGCCGAGGTGGACGAACCCGTAATACTCCATGTCGTGCCAGGCGAGCTGGCGTTCGTTGGCGACGGGGAGGACCGGCGCGGGTGCGGCGGCGTGCGCCAACGGTGCGAAGGCGAGGGCGGCGAGGACGAACGGGACGATCGGGTTCCGGGGCATGGCGCGGGAGGACACGGCGGGAACCGCGATGTTCCCCGGCCGGACGGGTTTACCGGTCGCTCGCGAGCGCTTCGACGCGTTGGCGGAGAAAACCGGTCAACGCCGCGTCGTCCGCGTTTTCCGGAAGCGTCGAAGCGGGAATCCGGTCGCCGATGCGCACGCGCACGGTGACGCCCTTTTTGTTGATGAGTTCCCGGACGAGCAGCGCCGTGCGCAACCGGGGCGAGATCAGGCCGGCGGCTTGGAAAAGCAGGCTGTTTCTTCCGGAGAAAAACATCGGGAGCACGGTCGCACCGGAACTCCGGACGAGTCGCGCGATGTGCGGACTCCACGCCGGATCGGCGACGCGGCCTGTTTTGAACGAGAAACTGGAGACTTCGCCGGCCGGGAAGGTCGCGAGGCAGCCGCCGTTTTTCAGGTGCGCGAGCGCCGCTTGCATCGAACGGACGTTTTCGCGCGCGGCCTTTTGTCCGCCGAACGGATTCACGGGGAAAAGGAACCGCCGGATGCCCCGGCAGCGGCCGAGCAGCGCGTTGCCGAGCAGCCGGTAGTCGTCGCGCGCGGCGGTGAGCAGCGCGCCGAGAATCATGCCGTCCGCGCCGCCGAACGGGTGGTTCGCGATGACGAACAACGCGCCTTTCGCCGGAATCTTCGCCACGTCTTCCGGCGACACGACGTAGCGCGCGCCGACCTCGTCGAGCCATTCCGGGAAGAAACGCTTCGGGTCGTTCCGGGGGAGCAGCTTCCGGTGGATCGCGTTGAACCGGGTGATGCCGAGCGCGTATTCAAGCGGCGTCCCGACGATTCCGTAAAGCGTCCGGAGAGCTCCGGGCGGCAGTTCCGACGGGATGTCCACGAGCCGTTCGTCGGGAGTGCCGGTTTCCGGGAAACGTGGCGTGGGCATGGCGGTCGTGTTCATGGCGTTTTCGTCGGGAGGTGTCCCGCGCCAAATGAAAGACGACGCGAAGGGCGTCTTCGCGTCGTCCGTGTGACGATTCCGGCGAACGGGTGCCGGAAGCGGAGAAAATCAGAGATCCTTGTGGTGGCCGGCGAGGTATTCGGCGACGCCCTTGGCGTCGGCCTTCATGCCCTTTTTGCCCTTCTGCCAGCCCGCCGGGCAGACCTCGCCGTGCGTTTCGACGAACTGGAGCGCGTCGAGCGTGCGGAGCGTTTCGTCCACGTTGCGGCCGAGCGGCAGGTCGTTGACGAGCTGGTGGCGGACAATGCCGTCGCGGTCGATCAGGAACGTGCCGCGCAGCGCCACACCGTCTTTTTCGATCAGCACGTCATAGTCGCGCGCGATCTGCTTGGTCATGTCGGCAACCATGGGGAATTTCACAGTGCCGAGGCCGCCGTCTTTCGGGTCCGTGTTGCGCCATGCGGCATGGGTGAATTGGCTATCCACGGATACCGCAACCACCTTTACATTGAGCTTTTCAAACTGCGGCACGCGGTTTGAGTAAGCGAGAATTTCGGACGGGCAGACGAAGGTGAAGGTGCCCCCTTCAGCGGCACACTCCATAGCCTTCAACGGCATAGCCCTGCCTAATGGTGATTGCTTCTTCTCAGGTTCCCGATTACTGGAAAACATATGTTGAAGAGGTTGATCAGGAGAGAGAGATGTGGTTAAATTCATTCTATAAGGCACCACTGAGAATCCCCATGCCTGCAGAGCTTGAATACTGGTGGGCAAAAGGTATGGCTCTTTCTTGTTGGTCTGTTTCTTTTTGAGCAAAAGTTGGTGTGTACCAACATAAATTATGAGATAAAACCCAATAGTGGCAAGAATTAAAAGAAAGGCATCTAAGCCTCTGAAAGTTTAATATTAAATAATCTTCAGCACATAATCTGAATCCTCATTGTGAGGCATGTGGATGTAAACATTATATAAATATGGTGCTACCATAATTAGTTGGGGTTGGTGCATGATTTTTTTGGAAAAAAGTGGGGATAATACCACTAATTTTTTATTAATAAATAGAGGTAGTACGATGGGGAGATGAGGAGAGGTTCCTCAACCCCAGACTGGAAGGACAAGAAGACAAAAGTGGACTACTCTATCCTAATGTAATAGCCCTCCTCCACTAAAGACAGGAGGGGTTTAGTGGATGATGATGGTGATGAAAACTAAATCCTCATCTAGCGGAAAGGAAATTGCTATCATCTGTTGAGAAGTGAGAAACAGAGCATAGACGGTGCACAATATCCATACCCCATAGCCCTGTTAAAACCTCAGAAAAGAGAGCTATACACTGAATCTTCTGGTATTTGCCATAAGTGAATTAAGTTTCACTTTGGTCCCATATTCTGTAACTTGTGTTTAGCTACGGATTCAATCTTGTCTTCCCAAAAGACATGTTAATACCTTCTCTCGTGTCCAAATGCTCCAGAAATGTTTTTGCTTGTATTTTTCAATGGATAAGAGTGTGTTACATAAATTATATTTTTCATCCTCCACCAAAATTGCTTATACTCTTTAAAATGCTTCCATCATTTTTCCCCTTCTCCATGATACCTTAGCTGCAGAGTGCTGGAAACTGAAAACTCCAAAGGATTGCAATGCAGCGTTGTTCTTTTCTGCTGCTTTGAGGACATGTTGACTCCTCCAAGATGTGCTGAATTTTCAGGCTATTCCTCATTTAATTTCTCCCAGCTCACTTCCACACGGATGTCTCTACTTTTAGAGGGGAGTGCACTTTTTGTCTCCATTTTACTCATTCTCCATGTATAGAAAGATTTGACAGTAGACTTCCATTTTGTGCCAACTGTGTCATCTTCCCACAATATTTCATCTTCTGAGAAGTCGAAGCATGTCAATTCACAAAGTGCATAAACATCCCTTGGGCCTCATTTGACTCATATGTCTTGCATTGGAAGCTCACATTGGGTGAGAACTTTTTGGTCACCCCCTCACGACTTTAGAAAAAGAGGGGGACAATTTCATCCAGTTGACTGATGTTGTTGCCCCTCAAATTTCTTATAGTTATGTGGTGTCCACAAAGTTAGCCAGCCATTAAACATCTTCTAAGGATGGCCACAAAAGGCATTGGAACCCATCCCCTCGTTTAGTGGAGGGGTGATCTTCGTATGTCATGTCTCTAAAAGTTAGCAACATCTTGGGCAGTTGATCAATTTTGCTGTCCCAAATTTGTTACAAATATCTGGTGTCCATGAAGAATGCATACAGATTAGAATTAGTCTGTCGCAATTCCATCTTAAGGATGCCCAAAAAAGGGGCATAACTCTCAGCCATGTCCAAGCATGACGTCCTGTTTTCAAACCAGAGCCTGGCTTAGGATGAGTAATTTAACTTCAGGCCTGACCAGGTATGACATGTCTATAGACTACAAGGCTGGGTCCAGCTTTGCACAACTGATCAGAAAATGGCCAACTTTGTTTTATTTTTTCCCATCAAGCAGCGATGTCAGGAAGACCTGGGAGTGCAGACTCCATATCATGTGCCACTGGGAGATAGGTGCTCGGGTTATGAATGACCTGGGATATTCAATGTTGGATTTTATCTTTTGGGCACTGGGGATTAAAAAAGATGTCCATGAAAGCTCGACAGCCTTTCTTGGGGACTGTGCCTAATATGGAGATGGGCTCAGGTTTTTAGGCCTATTCCCCCTTCTTGTCTGTTAGTTGTAAGTGCACTGGTGGCCTGCTTGAGATTGAGCCCTAGCCCGAGGGTCCATTACTCCAGAACTGCCCTCCGAACAGCCGTAATTAGAATGTCTGTGACAGTCACAGAGAGCTTAGGAAATCTATCCCTTACTGCTTCACCTTCTACCCACCTCTCCATCTGAATATTTAGACTTTTGATTGCTAGCAGATGGCCTTCCGAATTCTGTGGAAGGAGCCATCAGTGATAATGTTGTCAGTTTAGTTTTTCAAATGACACTTAAGGTTTAAATGACACTTGCTCAGAGAACTGGATATTGCATTATGGACTGAAAAATACAGAAACTGCCATTGTTTCCTAGGTGCATAAGTGGGAATAGAGGACAACTTGGAAAGGTAGTCTTCGTTCAGTGGGAGTTCATAATATGATTTGGAAAGGCAGTGTTCACTCTGTGCACATTTCTCTTCCAGTTGTCATACTTAAGATGACGGGAACTATCAATTGTCATTGCCTTTCTTTGCAAGTTGATCATAAGTAGTAAAGTGCATATAAAATCTACCCTACAAAATATTCTATTTGGAGAAAGGAAAAATTGGTCTTGAATTGAAGCATTTGGAAAATGAAGCTGCAGGAGGAACTTGACCAATCCTGGGTATGTTTCGATTATAAATGAGAGCTATCCTTATCCCTCGATATTCTAACCCGATTAACTTTTGGGGGGGTTATCCCTGAGATAGATAGGGATAACCCCAATCAAAGTGGGGCTTAGAAAAGTTGTGGGGGAAACACATGCCCATCAGGGGGGGATAGAGGTGACCAGACATGCACAAGTAGTGGTATAATTGGCAAAGCAGAAGTGACCCCTCCATAGCATAAGAGCAAGGCAATGGACTCCGGCATAAAAAGGCTGCCTACTTTTTGCCTTATTGGGCTAACCCTGTTGGCGACCCGAAACATCTTGATCGAAAGATTGGACACCCAAGACTGGCAAAAACAGCCGAGTGGTGCCCGCCAGCCTGTGCACACAGGGCACGTGCAGTTTGCACGTGGGTGGGGCCCTGACGGTGACCCACTTCCATCTCTCCTGTGATGATGCAGGGGAATCCCGGGAGGTAACATGTAGGTGATGTGTAAGGTGCTTAGGGTTTGTAGGATTTAGGTCTCTCTTAGAGTTCATGTGCAGCATTTCTGGGTTTTTTTTTCCTTCTTCTTTTCGGTTTTCTTTATGGGTCTTATTGAGGCCCTTGGCTTGTTAAATTGTTCTCCGATCGACTTCATAGTGTAGATTTGAAGAAGGCGATTCCATGTATAACTACAGCGCACATTCTCCCATTGCGAAGCTTAAGCTCTTTGACATACTGTAATGGTGGTTCTGTGAGTGAGTTTTTCACAGCTGTGTATGATCACATCTGCTCATCCAACAAGGGGAATCAACAGTGAAGGAACACACCTGGGGCCAGTCAAAACCACAGTTTCAACATGGGTAATTGCATTGGGATGGATACATTAATTATCTCTTGTTGGCATGGCTACCCTCCAAGCTTTTCAGTATGATGAATAAGAAGTATATCAGTAACCTGACCGTAGCAGCCTTCTTCTTCTACTACTGTGAGTGATCCATTTCAGTGCTCATGGGCATGCGTTACCCATCGTTCAAGCAGCTGTCATCAACGTGACGAACATACATATCCAGGAGCTAGCGGTGATCTCAAATGTATTCCGGATACATGGTTTTACCGGTGAAAAGATCGATCGATGGCATCTGTGTCATCACCACTGCACAATGGCAGCTGCTGCTATGAGCTAGCTGTAGTGTGTGGGGATGGACGATGGCCTGTTGTCAATATGAATTCTCTGAAAAAGCCTACGTACGTGCCTGAAGAGTAGGGGATGTTGGATTAGGTCCCTTCGTGGTTAAGAATCAGAATCTCTTGGATTGTGTGGGAGAATGATTGACTCCACCCCCATTTCATTTCTCTATCTCAGTCCCCACTACATAGACACACTGCGCCCGCAGGGTACGCCTGACATGAAAGGGAATTTATTCAAATCCGAGAGAGAATAGAATTCCCTCATTTTTTTGTCAAGTTGGCAAACCATCTTCCTGTGGGAAGGTTTAATATTGCCTTGTACTCCCAACCAAACCAACGGAGAGTGGTGTTTCTTCTCTAAAAGCCAAAGCTACTGCAACTTGGAAGGCTGTTCAAATTGATGGGTGCGTCTTGTCCCAACCAATGGAGACTGCAATTGGAATGTTGTTTAAGTTATTGATAGCGATAGAAAGTTATCGCGGGGGACACAATTAGATGAGGAATACTTGGAGTTCGTGGTCCCAAAACTCGGAGGTCGCAATAGGACGGCTACTAAAGTCGGTCTTGAAGAATCACGCTTCAAATCCCGGCCTTGTTGGTGATGAACCCGCAGAGAAGTAAAACGTAGAGTGAAAAGTACTGGAGAGAGGATATGTGCGAGACAATTGGCCTTTCACACGTGTGTTTTCCGGCCTCCACTGATCCCTTTTATAAGCGCGGGGAAAAGGGCCGGTGCATGCATTAACTTCATGTAACACCCCGTTCACGAACGGACGCACGGCGTGTTAACTGAAGGATGGAGACGATGAGGTGAGGAGCGTGGGATTGGTTGGGACTCCGGCAAGATAGGGAACCTCAGATCTATCCGATCTGTGATTTTCTCTTTCTTAGTATACCATTCCGATGGGCAAACCTTAGTTTATATAGGGTGCTGTCACCCCACCTTCCCTCCGTCCCATTCAAAGACAAGCACCCTCGTTTCTTCCGTGATTAGCGGATGCAGCGCTGAGTTCACTTTCGGTGCCGTTCTTTTAAGACTTTGTTGGCCATCTACCAACATTAACGGATAGGATTATGGAATTTATGCTTGAGCCTGGCTTTCTTTTCCATCAAGAAGTCAATTTCATGCCCATTTGCCCGGATGGTTCTCTCCACTTGGCACGTCACTATCTCATCCAAATGCGGCCCTTCTGCACTCAAAGCATGTAGTTAGCGTTGAAGAGACATCGATCTGCAAGCGAGCAAGTGGAGGAAAAGTTGAATAACTAGAATCTGCTGCTAAAGGCTGATCTTTACTGCCATTCCATTATGGCCGGCTAGCTGCGGTGGATATGTGATGAGGTCCACACTTTCGGTGGTGCCAAGGTTGTGGGTTTCGGAGCTTGATGCTTCTCTCCACGGCAATCTTAACCTTTCGTGGAATGCTGTTCAGTGTAATACAAAAGCGAGGAGCCCCACTGGCCATATATATGTATACTTCAGTGTCCTCACCTCACTAGCTAGACCAGCTAAAAGAACACATTGATAGAATAAACTAATGAACAATGATCATGATAAATCGAGTACCTTATAAATCTGGTGAGTGCATCGATCCCATGCATGTAACCGCCATCAACTGCCTATTTACTGATTCTATTGCATCGACCTCACATAGGGGCTGCCTCGACCTTTCCTACCAGAGTTGTAATGATAGGAGTTTTGGAACGATGGATGGGTCGGTGCACTATAGTAGTAGCATCGACCTAAGATGCCCCTGCTCTGACCTTGGCTTCTAAAGGACTGGAACCCAGATGAGGTATGCGTCAGTGTAGGTTGGTTGTTGCATCGACCTTTCTGTTGAGGCTGGGTTACCTTGGTTTTGGGGGTTCCTTGGGCTTTGGTTTTAGCTAGTTGACCCCTAACCTGACCTTTAGACTTAGGTGCAGTAGTGTGAGGGCTGGATCCTCTAGGCACCTCTACCTTTCCTTTGCCCTTGTCCTTAGCACTGAGCTTGTTTGGTTTATTATTTCTTTATAGATTTTTCATTATGGTTTTCTTCACAAGTCATTCTTATCAAAGGATTGGATTTTGATGTTCCTTTCTCAGCAACAAAAGAAATGGTCTTAACATCAAATCGTTTCTTATTAGTTGGGTTAAAATCTAATCCTTCTCTTCTGAAATTAACTTTGGTTCCCAAAATTATATTCAGATTGGTTGTTCCTTGAGTCATGCCCTCAAGGGAGGTCTATTTATCATTGTTTTCTTTTTCTAAGTTTTCAATTGTTTTCTTCAATTCCTCAATGACACCTTTTACAACTTCATATTTTTCTCTTGCTGTTTTTATTTCTTCTTCAAATTTCTGCATCCTGACTTTAAGTTCATCAATAACATTCTTCAGATTTTCATTTTCACATCTCAAATTATTTAAGACAATTTTAAATTCTTCTGTTTCAATAAGAGAGTTTTTCAAGTCAATATTTTCAGTTTCTAGATATGCAATATTGTCACCATGAGAAGTATCATTAACAAGGGGGTTTATTTTTCTTTTCAAAAGCCTATTCTCCGTATAAACATCATCATATTTATCTAGAATTTTTGCATATGCTTCTTCCCAATCACTATGAGTATAGTTTTCAAATGGAGAAGTTACCTCATCATCTTCCTTCTCTTCTTCTTCTCTTCTGGCCATCAGGCACAGTTTGTCTTCATCCTTACTGTCAGATGAGCTGCTTTGACTGTCTTCTGCTTCATCGCTCTAGGTGCTTACCATGGCCTTACCCTTCTTGTTCTTCCACCTGGGATGTTACTCCTTCTGTAGTTCAGGACAGTCTGCCTTCAGGTGCCCTGACTTCCTGTAATTGTAACATACAATACCATCAGTCTTTTTGGCATTATCAGATTTAAATCTTGACTGTCTCTTCCCTGAGGAGTATTTTCGTCTAAAGCTCTTACCTTCTTTTCTCAAGAATTTCTTAAATTTTCTAGTTAACATAGCGAACTCACCTGAATCTTCTTCAGAACTAGAAGAGCTATGCTCGCTAGAAGACCCTTTGTTGCTAGAACTTACTTTAAGTGCCAGGGGCTTCTTTCTCTTCTCAGTGTCATCAACCTTTTTAAGATTCAGCTCGTATGTCATCAAAGAGCCGATGAGTTCATCAACCGTGGTGGTTGCCAGATTCCTAGACTCCTCCACTACTGTGACCTTCGTATGCCAGATCAGTGTCAAGGACCGGAGGATCTTCTTGACCTGCCCATACTCGCTATAGATCTTGCCTAAACTTCTCAAACTGGTAATAAGCACCATTAACCTAGCATACATCTCAGATATTGTTTCATCAGATTTCATCTTAAATACTTCATACTCAGATACTAGCATATTTGCTTTAATTTCTCTTACCTGAGATGTTCCCTCATATATTACCTCCAATTTATCCCACATTTCCTTCGATGTAGAGCTCCTGCATTGCATTGCATTTATTGCACTCCAATTCAGAGTTGATCTTCGAATTTGCTCCTAAGTCCAGAAATCTTCATCTTCGGGAAGCTCGAATGGACTTCGGCTGACCACCTTCCAGATTTCGTAGTTTTTAGCTCTTAAAAAGACCTGCATTCGATTCTTCCAATATGCATAGCTAGTTCCATCGAAGAATGGAGGCTTACATACGGAATGACCCTCAGCTGTAAGTCGTCTAGCATCCATTTCACCAGATCTCTCCGGGATGTTAAGCCCTTAAGGAGAGTTAGGCTCTGATACCACGCGATAAGTATGGATGATCTACTGATCTAGAGGGGGGGTGAATAGATCAATCCAAAATTACACACACACAGCAGTAATTAAAATGCGGAATGGAAAATTCTACTGTGAACTAATCTTCTAATTCAATCTGAATGAACAGATAGGAGATCTAATAAAGAATAACAATCATCCACATCTAACTCCAATTGATGATAATCAGCCAATGGAATATGATACTTGGCGGAGGTTCAATTCAAGAATCTCCTCACGTGAGGGTCAGTTTTCCAGATAGGCGTAACATATCCTTCCGACTAAGTCTTTTGATATACCATTAAGTTATCGATCGATAGGTAGATATAAGATGACCTTTTGGGTGCTTTGTGCTTCGTCTTTGTTGGCACCATTTTCTACATACCTATATGTAGGGTGAACTATTACTTAAGCTCACCACTGCAGAAAGGGGCGACTAGAACTCCCCAGGGTGGATTGCAGCTCGCAGCAGACCCGCCCGGGGTGGACCACAGCAAACCTGCCCTCGGGCAGGTCCCCCCCCGCGGCTGCGCAGGTCTGCTCGGGACAGCAGGGACCCGCCCAGGGCTGGCCACCCCCAGGCAGGTCCCCCTCGCGGCCGCTCAGGTCCGCTCGGACAGCAAGGATCTGCTCGGAGCCGGCCACCCCCGGGCAGGTTCCGCCCGATTGTAGCCTAACGATTTGTCCATGAAAGATAAGACTCATGTCTCGTGGTCATATCAACCACAGTTTCAGTAATTAGGACTGAAAAGTCATCCTTCGAACATGCTTTGTTTAAGTCCCTATAGTCGATACAGACTCAGACTCAGCTATTCTTTTTCTTCGCCAAAACTATGTTGGCGAGCCAAATTAGATATATGCAAAGCTCTATGAAGTCCACCTTTAGAAGCTTATTAACTTTGGCATTTACTTTAAGTTCTAACTCGTGACGCAGACACCTTTAAAGCTGCTTGACTAGTTTAGCTGTGAGGAGTATTGTCAACTCATGTTCAGCCATAGAGAGTTCCAGCCCGGGCATTCTTTATAAGTCCAGGCGAAGCACTCTTTAACTTCTAGTAAGAGTTGTTTATATGCTTTCCCTTCTTCCTAATTGAGGAGGACGCTAATGAAAATTGGTCAGGGGTCCTCCACCTCCCCAAGAGTGAGCTCAACTAATTCGTCTACAGTCGCTTGCCTGCCATCTTCAAGTTCCCGCGGAGGTGACTGTACATCAATGAAGTCCCTCTCGTCATAAGAGCCGATGACATGGACATCATAACATTCAAGGTTGTTAATGATGGACGACCAAATCTGCTCGTCATAGTTTTCGGCTACCCCTTCCCCATGTTGTTCATTTGTGGGGCACTAGGTTCCTCGCTAGAGTTTGAGCTGCTGGAGAAGGGTAACAACCCTATACTATTGACAGCACAATGGATTTTAAAGTCATCTTCTTGATCATAACCAAGCCATTTTTGGAGAAGGGAGGCTGCCCCCGGACTTATGATGGATTTCATAAATGCCGAAAGTAATCATGCCGAGAGGTTTCCTGTATTTTTGGATATTATGTTTCCGACACATTTCTTTAATGTGTTTAGGCATGTCGTGCATTTCTTGGACAAATTATGGAGCATTCTTAGGCACATCGCTCCAGCCAAAGTCGTCATTAGAAGCCCTCAAGGAACCAAATCTCCCTTATAAAAGATGATTGACTTGGCCACCTTGTTTCTTTTCCTATTTCTACTTTGATATGTGATGATGAACGTCTTCAGTTGTTCGATTTTATATTCCTTCCTTTAAAAGGGCAACTGCATGCGCACAGGCAGCAGCAAGATGCTAATGAGGTTAGACCTCCTGCCTTTTTGGATGAGTTGACTTAGCATTGGCGGTGTTAGCTTGGAGATTCAGCCTATATAGCTTAGTGAGATCCTCGTTTACTATGAAGAGTTCCTCCTCTTCTTGTTCTTTACCTCCCAAGACAATCTTTTACCTTTCTTTGTCGTTTATCCAACTAAGAGGCTCAATGATGGGTTCCCCAAAATATGATTGGATGTCCGTCAGGTTGCATTCGTTTGGATGGAACAGGGCTCGATCAGTGAAGACCGTATGTTGCTCTCCACCTTTTGCGTACTTGATGCACTGATGAAAAGTTGAACGGACGACCCAATTTTCATACAGCTAGGGTCTCCCTAACAAGACTTTATATGATGTGTTAGAGTCAATAATGTAGAATGTGATTTTAGTAACGAAGTCGTCCATGGTCAACTACACATCTATCTTGCCAAGGGCATTTTCTAACCTGAAATCTTCACATCATTCACCCTTTGCAAATAGGCACGAGATATAAAGACTTGAAAGTCTTGAGAGGCATTATATTGACGAAGGCATCAGGGTCCACCAGGATCCAGTTTAATTCATAGACATTGATCTTCCCCTGCATGTATAGAGGACGGTTGTGGCATGAGGAAGATAACGGCATGTCTTTATCTGAGAAGGTGATGCTTGCTGCGAATGCTTCGTAAACTTGAGCTTGGAGGTCAACTGTATGGGTCTCATAGACCTCTAGTCCTTGGAATATCTTTATGAGAGCTTCCCTTAGCTCTTTACTCTACGTGACGGCCTCCCAAACAGTGATGGTGGTCGAGAACTACTTCATATGTTGGATGATTTTACGATCAGCCCGAGCACGGGCTTGATCCTGCAGAGGAATTATTTCTGCGAGGGACTTGGGTTGTTCATTAAACCTCATGCCTTGTTTAGTCCTCCCTTAATCATTTGGCTCATCTTGGAATAATAGGACCAGGGAATCTTCCCCCGGGGGAGGTAATACAACATTATCTTTGTCGGAAAGACCGGCTTGAGCTTGATTAGAAAGTTTTTCCCGTGGAGTCGGATTTATTGGTTTCTCTTCCTCGTCTGAGGGGTCGAAGAAAAAATGATCACCCTGTATCTCGACTTTAGGAATTGGACCTGGCTCTTCACCTCGAAAAATTATCACTTTATTAGGGTATGTTGGATTAGAATTTCTGCCAATAGAGGGGCTTGGATTCCTTCCTTGTCTGCGACCCTACCCCTAGACTGACTACGACGATGCCATCTCCGCTTGACGCTTGTAGGTTCTCAGGTGGAGGGATTAACACCATGTTGCATGAAAAGTTTTTCAACATTTTTTCCAATTTCTCTATTGTGAGTTCTTTATCTTTGAAGAAAATGGAGAGCTCCTCTGGAATGGGGAGCCTCTCACCCTCTTGTACATGTTGGTGCACTTGTCGAAGCCAATTCTTCAGTCGAGTCCTTTGCTCCAATTCTTCCCATGGAATATACTTAGCAAAGGGAACAGCTTTAGTAGGAATAGAGGGGATATTATTCCAGCTCATCAATTAATTTTTGCAGCTTTTGAAAGAGAGTCAGCTCTTTGAAAGCCTCCATGGCAGCAGCCTGTTCGGCCTGTCTCTTCAGTCTTCTTTTCACCTTTTTTTTAAAAAAAATGACTGGCCGGTACCAGCACCAAGCTGGCCGAACCAGACCGTTCAGGTCCGGTACCGGTACATACCACCCAGTACCTATACGTACGGGGCAGTATTGCAGGCCATGATATTAATTATTTCTGTCCTCAAACCAAATAGTGTTGATGGAGGGGATATAAGTAAAACACTTTTTAGGAAATAAGGTTATTAAAAAACAATAGGTTGAATTCAGGATATAGGTACAAATCTACTAATTTGCAGGAGCATATTTGCAAAAGACCCTATATAAAAAGGGATAAAAAGAAAGCACTGACCTGGAAAACTTCTAAGTGAAATTTCTGAGAGAAATCCAGGATAGCAGACCTTGCAAATGGAGTCAGATTCTGTTGACATACTAATATTGCTCTGAAGACATTCTCTGATTTCATGCGATTAACATAAGTCTTCAATGTCTTAACTCCAACCTTTTGCTCTTCTGGGAAGAAAACATATATCTGACAAATTTTAAACATAAAACATAGACACGAGTTAAGCTAGCAAAGATGTGCAAGGTCACAACAAGCCTTCAAGAAAAGAAATGAATGACACTAATAAAAGCACAGGAAAATACACCACCAGAATGAAAATGAACTATGTAATTCAACAACCTCATAAACTGATCGTAAGGACATAGCAACACATGAAAGATAGCCAAGAGTTCAGGTGGTAGACAAAGTATAAATTTTGAAATGAATTAGGTTAATGTGAGAGCAATAAACCAATAACTGAGTCAAAATCCAAAACAAAAGTATGGCACATGAAAAAGAAGAAGCTGGATGGAGGTGGTAGTAATGGGAGGAGGCCAGGGTGGTTAGAGGTTTGGTGAAGAGTGGAACCACTCTCTAGAGAGGTAAGGTAAGAGACACTGCCATTGCTATTATCATGATCACCTGAATGCTAGAAGTGACACCATCAAGAGGGAAAATGCACCAAACAAACTGAGAACAGGAAAGGCATCAGATAAAAGTCTCAAAAGGAAGGTGACAAACAAGGACAGGATTTCGTGACAAAGAGAAGGCAAGAAAAAAATGTTAATCAAGCAAGGAATGGGAGGATGACATTTGGGAGAAAGATTCATACACAAAAGAAACTTATAGTGATGAAAGATCAGTGTACAAAGAGCCTTTTTGCCAGACACAAGACTAGGGACTCAAAATGCTGTTAAAGGAACAATGCAAGAAGAAGTTTCCCCGTTCAATAACAACAGTAGGGCAACATGAGCATGGATAGCTAATATATTAAAGATTCTGTAGCAAACAGGGCTGATGACAAGTCCACGAGGATGCTTAAGCTTAAGGAAATGGGAGGGATGAATGACTGATGAGCTACCAGAAGAAGTGGGCAAGGTTTAATTGGGTGCTGAATGAAGACTCTTACTTCGAATGGGTGGCCACATCTGGAGAAAGATTGTGTTGAAGGCACATCATTACAGATTGGATATGTCTTGAAAAGCTTTCTGATACAATCAATAGTGATAACTAATAAAGTGGCTAAGAAAGGGAAACAATTATGTTCTGTAATTCAAGGGATAGTGGAGAAATGCTGGAAGGGGGAGGGCTCTGCTTTGCCCGGGTCTTGCACTTGAAAGCCTTCTCTGACTGCCCAACAAGGCAAAAACCGAGAACGAATCTTAGCGGAGAAGGAGAAACTTCCAAAGAGAGATGCAGAAGTAAATTGTCCCATGTGTTCATGGCCTGATGCAACTACAGAGTATGAGAGATAATGCGATGGAGGACTTTCTCAAAGGCAGTTTAAGGGGGAGGGATACTTGAGAGCTCTCCAAACTCAATAGTTTGACTTGAACAATCCAAGTAAGAAAGATGAGTGGGTCAAGAAGCTCAGATCTGGCAATTTCCATGCACGAGATGTGAAGGTGTTCTGTTTCAGAAACCGGAGACCGACAATCAGATATACAGATAAAACACCATTTAGAAAGTGGGGTGATGAAAGGATAAATCATGCATTAGAGGTTTGTTGAATCGTGCACACAATGAAGATTGCTTTATGTGGCCTAAGGAGATGCCCAGGAACTATGGACAAAGCCATGGCAAATGAGATCTCAATTTCCCAGAAAAAAAAGGTTGAATACAAAGAAGATGAACCGGCCACTATCCCAATTTTGGACCTGGAATGTACCTGAACTTGGAATTCGCAAATATCAGTTCAGATGGGTCATAAACTAGAAGCAGGATTCACGGATAAAGAGGACTGTGAAGAGAACTTGATTCCTTCTATTTTAAAAAGTGGTCATCTACGCCATAGTTACAACCTGGGAAAAGAGTCAGGGTCAAGGGCTTTCCGGCAGAATGACCTACAGGACATGCTGATCTGATGTGAGCTCTCCAACGATCCTCAGTAAAAAGAGGAATCCCCTCTTCAGAACCACAGGAAGATGGATTCATAACTAACCTGATGAAGTTGAGAAACATGGATGGAAACTAGACAATCCAGTTGGCAGCGAAAAGCGGCAGTGCCAGTGATGATGGACCAGAAGCACTTGGGTTTCTTGGGAAGCCCAATCTTAGATTGAAGATCCCGCATTTACCAATGCAAGTCACCCCCATAATGTAGCTTTTGTCTTGTACAATGAACTTGTGGGTATTAATAAAAACTCCATCTTTTTACTTTTTTCTCCTGAGAAAACACATGAATTGCACTACCAATTGTATCGCATAAACAGAGGTAGTATGATCAGGGGAGCAGAGGAGAGGTTCCTCCACTACATGTGAAAAGGATCGATTCTATGGAAAATTTTTGGGCTTTATCGTCTGATATTAGGGAATAGAAATTGACGCCTCCAAGATCAAAGCCATTCGACAACTGACTCCTCCGAGGAATTTAACAAAATTACAGTCCTTACAGGGCTGATTAGCCTACATCTGCAGGTTCATCTCCAACCTATCCAGGCGATGTCAGTCATTTCATAAGATGATGATGAAAAACATAACTTTTCATTGGAATCAAGAATGCCAAAGGGCTTTCGATCGGCTGAAAGAATACTTGAAGATCCCACGAGTGTTGGGGGCACCTGTCAAAGGGCGGCCTTTGATTCTCTATATAGTCACCACTGAATGCTTGCTTAGGGGCAATGCTTGCCTAGAAAAATGATGAAGGGAAAGAGTAGGCACTTTATTACCTTAGTCAAAGGTTGGTCGGTGCTGAAGCCAAATATACGCTGATTGAGAAAACTGGTCTTCCCTTGGTCTTCGCAGTAAAGAAGATGAGGCACTACATGCTCTCACACGAGATATAGCTGATATCAAGGGCCGATTCGATCAAATACATACTATCCTAGCCAGCATTGAAAGGGCGACTTGGTAAGTGGGTCGCCATCTTGATGGAATTTGATATTACATATGTACCGCAAAAGGCTATCAAAGGCCAGGCAATAGCAGATTTCTTCATAGCACACCATGTGCCAGAAGACTCCCCTTTAATCACGGAGCTTTCGAAAGATGAAACACTAGAAGCGGATCAAGTCTGTCAAGCTATATGGTAGCTGTACTTCGACGGGGCATCCAGAATAGAAATATCTCAACAAGGGCAAACAAGGATAAGGGTCAGAGCAGGCATTGTCCTTAAATCCCCCAAGGGGGGAGCATTGCATACATCATGCTTGATCAATAGGTCGTGCATGAATAATGAAGCAGAATATGAAGCCTTGATCATCAGCCTTCAGATTGCCCTCTATATGGAGATCCAGATGCTACAGGTATTCGGTGATTCAATGCTAATCGTTAGACAGATACAGGGATAGTTTGATGTTCGAAAGCTGGAGTTACTCCCCTATCGTGCCAAGGCAAAGGAGCTCATGGTGCAATTTTACTTCATCGAGATAGGTCATGTCGGCCGAAGCCAAAACACATAGGCAGATGCTCTGGCGAAACTAGCAAGCTCACTGGTAGTCCCACCTGATCAACCTCTTAATATAATAGTCATAGACCGATGCCAGGTCCCCAGCATGATAGAAGAACGAGATGAAGAAGAATGTGAAGCTGTAACAACAGAAGTAGTCAGTTCGCCCGACTGGACAAGTCTCTGATATAGTGGTTCAAATATTAGCAACTACCCAAGTAGAGGGAGGAAAAGATCAAGTTGATCAGGATAAAAGACTCTCATGAAGTCAGGAACAAAACCTTATTCCGGATCGTGGCAGGTGCCAAATGGAAGGTACTTCTCCGATGCCTATCTACGGATGAGGCCTGGACGGTCATGAAGGAAGTTCACGCCAGAACAACTGGGGCCCATCAAGTTGGCCCGAAAATGAAGATTGAGATCAAGAAATTGGGGTATTACTGGCCGACTATGTTCGATGATTGTTGCAGGTATGCCAAATCATGTCATAAATGCCAGGAACATCCTACGGTCCCGAGGAGACCCCTGATTCAACTACATCCGATTGCGCCTAGCTGGCCCTTTGCTCAGTGAGGCACCAACATTGTAGGCCCACTGCTCGCATCGTTATCAGGGTGTAAATACATCTTAGCAGCGACAGATTATTTCTCTCACTGGGTAGAGGTTGTGGCTCTAAGAGAAGTGACCAAGGAGATCATGGTCAGATTTGCCTGACGAAACATCATATTCCGATTCGGCGTGCCCGATCGGATCGTCTCCGACAACGAAAGCCACTTCCAGAACCAGAAGGTCTACAAATTACCCGATAAATTCAAAATTGATTGGAGGACATTCACCCCATACAATCCACAGGCAAACGGGTTAGCTGAAGCCTTCAACAAAACCCTCTGCATACTTCTTGCCAAGACGGTCAACTCTAGCAAGAAGGATTGGGAAGATAGGATGTATAAAGCACTGTGGGCATACCGTACTGGGTACAAGACCCCGACAGATTGCTCACCCTTTTCACTGGTGTATGGCTCAGAAGCGGTCGTCCTGACAGAGCTGGAGGTACCCTCACTACGGGTCATGATCCAGCATAAACTGATCGAAGATAATCAAATGAATATAGAGAGAAGGTTGGAGGAGCTCTCTGATTTGGAAGGCTAACTGCTTAAAGCTCAGTAGAACATACATGTCACGCCCCGAGCCTATTAATACAGTGGAAGACGATCTCGGGAACGTGAACAGCCAGTATGGTAAGCCTCTCGCAAGTAAGAAATCAGAGTGCAAGACAATCACACAAAGTAATTGCACAAGTATTTTTTCTCCAAACTTCACTTTATTCTATAATAATAATGTCAAAATACACAAGATCCTTGACTCATAACACTCTTACATCATAGACTTAAGAAAAATAAAAAATTACAATAAGAGTCGACTAGACATTTGACAACTATGGCTTCTCTCGATTCGTTTGACCTTCAATTACTCTCGGACCCGCTACTCATATACTCTGAATCTGATTCATCTGTACTTTCTAAAAAATTGAGAAAGTAGGTATGAGCACACTTGTCCAGTAGGTATCTTCACATTAACATGAAGGTAATATTTAAGTGATTAATGTCTTAGCTCTAGAAAATAAGGTAAACATAAGAATGCGATAAACAAGCGATATAAACCAAGTACTCAAGTTCCCTCTTGGTCTATCAGATGAGGGCTCATCCTTGAACCTCATTCTGTTCCCCGGCCTGTGAAACCGGTTTCAACGTGTTGTCCTTAATCTCCCTAGTGGGTTAACGCCCTCGCAGGCAATATCAACTATATATATATAGATGGGTCCTAACCATCTGTGTTGATTCAAGTCTACTTCGTGCATCCGATTCACATGTTTTCTATTTGCTTGAAATGCATATTCTCTCACTGCTCGATGCATGGGATTTTCAAGGAAATGACCATCAGCCTCTTCACCTACATTTATGGGTTGTGGAGACTTTGGGTCAATCCTAAACCCGTTGAAGCTTATATTTTCTCTGCTTCTCCTTCTACTCAGTCCCAACTCATCACGAAGCTACTATTCATTGCATGAAAATCACCTTGGCTTCCATGCTAAGCACCCACAGGCACCACTCTGCTCGCTCGAATGCCAGTTACTTGCATAGCTGCACCATCTCTTTTTTGCTTGAGGATGGCAGCAAACTCCTTTTGCATTTTTTGCATCTTACATGCATCTTACCTCTATCCCAACCATGCATTCCATAGTTTGTAGCATACCGATGGTCTGAACATCGCAGCTTCATGCCTCCACTTGAGGCATAGGTTCACTAATGTCCTAAGCATGACCCATGACCTCATGCACCGGAGTAATAGTATATAGCCATTGATTCCACCGAAAGCCTTCATACCGAAGGACCAGTCATTGGGAAGGGATGCACCATGGTTTCAATAATCTCCCAGATCAAAGGCCTTATACCATTCAGATTTTTTTGGTAACCACCCTTGCATCGCCAAGGTTTGCCTCCTTGTAGCATGGTCTCTGGAGGATCTTCCTCTAGAGGGTTGGACATTAACGGCCATAGAGCTGGTAGCAATCAAATGCACATTGAAGAGTTAGAGATGCAACAACCCATGGGTTAGCAAAGCCCCTAGAAGGCTAATCCTTGAGGTTCCCTACCTAATTTGGGATATGGGATAGCCATTCTTGGCTTGCCCTAAATTTTAGGGGCCATCTCGGGACCTCCGTGGATGAGCTTCCAATTTTCACCTCCCAAATACTTGGGTCTAGGGGAGATGCAACCCAATTTTTGTTAGAATTATAGACTTAAAAGAAATGGGCTAATGACAAAGAAATGAACAGAATGAAAGAACAACGCTGGAAGAACACATCTGCACAAACAGTATGACCAAATGAAGAGAATGCTGCATTGGCAGCAGAGAAAATAAAAAAGAAGAAGAAAGAAAGAAAACTACTTAAAGGAAATAAAAAAATAAAAGAAAGAAGTGGTCAGTAACTAATGCAACAACCAAACAAAAAGAAACTCATGATCATGTGGAGAGCATGTTCACGTGTACAAATAGATGCACATTTGCATGATCTTTCGAACCAAAGGCAGTTTGGGGTCTACTGTACAATGAGTCAACTCTGGGGTGGACACCATTCAGCTTGGGGTCTGCCCGCCATTTTTATGTAATAGAAAGGCCCAGGAGTCGACACCCTGAGTCGACTTCGCTTGGGCTTGACAACGGTACAGTGGCCAATCCTGTCATAAAATAAATCGAACGTCTAGCATGCATCATGCAATTTCTATTGAGCTCTCATCTGCATGGTTGAAATCATTCCCCCATGCATCTCTTAACACTTGAACAAATCATCCGCATTCAAATTAAATCATGCATGCATCACGCGTGTGAATTGAGCCCTGTGCATAAACCACCCATGCATGCTTGAATGTCATGGTCAGCTAGTATATCAAATGGTGGGCCGATGAAGGTTGAGTTATGCACATCCGGACCCTCCCACTATGCGTGAGTGCGTAACTCCGCCTAGTGCCAGAAATCATCTCTACAAAAAAAAAACCTTCATTGAACCCCCCTACATGTGCTGATTTCAGAATGCCTACATGTCACCCTTAAGCAAAAATAAGAAAAGAGTGCAATCTACTCATTAGGTGTGTCGACGCATCGATCAGGTTGTGTTGACCCACCCAAGGTCTGGGCAGCATTCCACTCAGAGAATCGCAGTTGGCCGCTGGGTGTGTCAATGCATCCAATAGGTTGCGTTGACCCATCCGATGGTTTAGCACTGCTCTGCTCAAAAAAAAAAACTTGTCAGCGTATTAGGGCGTCAATGCACCTAGCAGGCAGCGTCAACCTGCCCAGAGCCTAAGTAGTGCCTTGCTCAAGTTTGCCACTTGCATACCTCTCGGCCTCTTCCCCCAGGTCCCCCCGAAGGCATACCCTCTTATGTGCTCATGTGCAAAGAAAAGAAGGTAGTGTCAAGCGAGTAAGCTAACAGAATAGACTAACGAATAGAATTTCTATTAACAGGCCTGCCTTGCACTTCTGAATGTTTCAACCTTCAAAAATGATTAAAAAGGGAACCGCATAGGCAATCACACGAAACACGAGATTTTTAGGTGGTTTGGGATCACGACAGGCTCCCTACGTCCACCCCTCACCTAATCGGGTGAGGCTTCACTCCACGCTACTTTCGTAGCAACACGGGGACTCGCCCCAACCACACACACGCTGCTTCCACAGTAATAACCACATGGGGACTCGCCCCAACACGCTGCCACTGCAGCACACACACATTCGGGGAACGTACCCCAGACACGACAACCACATGCAGTCGCAACTCCGTCCACACATAACTACACATGGGGAAAGTTTTCCCACAATAAAACCACACACGCGGAGAAACAACTCTGCCCACACACAAGTATCCTTCAGATTTAACAAAGAAAGATATACAATTCTTTTGAAATGTTCAAGTGAGATTTGCTAACAAAATACACATGTCAACTCACTCCCCCTTTTTATGAATGTTCTAATATAATATGTCACATTGGTTGACATCATCAAAACACATAGTGCAATAGCAACTGATAAGTCACCAGTAGAACCTTCTCATGCTCGACACTCTTCATAGACCGGAACACCCATTCCATCGCATCAATCTAAGATCTCACTGCTTCAGGATCTGGCTGGCAATCAAATGTCGATGGGTGGGATGGTAGAAACTCTCAGAAGAGCTGTCCACGGCCACCATGTGACGAACAACCCTCGCCAGCCTCCCTACCACGGCGGTAACTCATCTACTGCATGAAGAACCAAAACATGGTGGCATAAAACTCATCCTGACTCGGCACACCCCGAGCCACCACCTCCTGAGGAGAAGACTCGCCACTCGGCTCCTCCCTACTCAACTCTTCCCGAGCCCCTACCGACACTCCGATGGAAATCGCAACTACCTTCACAGTGCCAACGCTGCGCACTCAAACTCTCCCGGGTGGATCAATGCAAAAAATAAGCACAAAATCCTATGCCAACTACCGACTGTACTAGACTCTCTGGACTTATAATCACCGCATTGTCACGAATTCTCATGCATTCCAACAACCTAGCTCTGATATCAACTGTAACGACCCAAGATCCTGTAGTGTCCTAATAGTTTTAATGCTATCTAACACCATGAGTCATTGATATTCTGCGATTTTGATGTTATCTAACACCATGAGTCAATGACTTTCTAATGATACTTTGATATTCTCATTGCAGATCATGGAAAAGACTCACAATATGTGCCAGTCAAGATTGAAAGAAAACAAGTGCATAGAAATCGAGGTAATTGGTTTCACAAAAATCAAGGTAGATGATGGAAAATAAGTGGCCAGGCTGAAAACATGATAAATGAAGAAGAGTCGACCTCTTGGAGCCACTACATCGACCTCACCGCTTAACTACCATATTAGCAGTTTTCTTAGAGCGGTGTTGACACTACAGTTACAGCAAGTTGACACCATGATGCTTCCAGCAAGCGTTGTAGATAGGATTTTGCAAGGCAGTGTCGACACTATGCTGCAACGGGTCGACACTATAGTGCTCCCAGAAAGTGTTGAAGACAGGATCTTGTAAACAAGTGTCGACACCACTGCTACAGCAGGTCGACACCACAGTCTTCCAGAAAGCGTTGAAAGAAGATTTTCTTAAGGCAGTGCCGACACTATTTTAACAGTAGGTTGACACCATGGTTCCCCAGAGGCATTTTTAACTATTTTCTGCCTGCCACATCAGGGCATCCAGGGACCAAAAATATGAACTGTAAATCTCCAAAAACATGAATTTTAAGGTCTGGAGGAATGTCCATGGTCAGACAAATGTCTCTGCCATCATCACCATATCCGACCAACTTTTTGGAGGCAGCTATGTTAGAGTTCAAATTTGGGAAAAGTCTTTTGTCTTAACACAACTTTTGATAGCCAACCAATGGGATATGGTCCTAGAAAAGTACACAGAGCAGAGAATTGACCTGAGCCAATGAGGAAGCAGGCTGCAAGATCTCTGCAATGTGGATCATTAAATGCTTCGATCTGGAGCTGAAGAAAACTCTTATTTTATACCTCCTTTGAGCCAATCAAAATAAATAAAGCATGAAATCATATTTTACTATCCATGCTGGACCAATCAATGGATAGATTTTTTGGGGGAAAATTTCCTCTCTTGAGAAGCCAAGAAGGGACACGCACCTTTATGCCTTAAGGGTGTTGTAAGGGTGTCAACAAGAACTAGAGAGAGAACTGGCAAAAGGAGGAGACCAGGCTGCACAAGGAGAAGGGGCGGCTACCAGTTGCTGGGTCTCTGGAAGAAAAGAAGTAGGAGAACACAAGAAGCTAGGGTGACCAAAAACTAGAGGCGAGGACGGAAGAAGAAGGAGAAGAAGAAGAAGAAAAGCCCAAGCCCATCTCCTAAAGATCTGAAGCTGATCGCAAGCTCCTCTTCCACCTGCTCCTCGTCCTACAAGGAAAAGCCATTGAGAAGGAAGCAAGGGTTCTGCAAGCAGCTATCCAAGCTCTCAATCTTTCAGATAGATACTTTTCTCACGACCTGAGTTTAAATCGCTCTGCTTGAGTTTTTCTATTATTCTTTTTCTATTCATTGTTGCTCGTGTTTAAAACTGTGAACTGCCCCTACCGGTTGATGTTGGAAGACAGACGAAGGTGTGCCCTAGTCTGTGGTGTTCAGTCCCTACCTGGTTCTGTAGGAAGACAGATAGAGGGTGTCTATGGTTTGTAGTAGGCCTTGTATGCCTGTTGCTGTGTTTTCAGCGATTTAGTGTAGTGGCAGTAGGGAAGCCTCACTTGGTTTAAGTGAGGGGTGGATGTAGGACTCGGGATATAGTCCGAACCACCGTAAAAATCTCTATCCCTATGATTTGGTGGTGTGATTGCTTTACACTAGATGCTTGCCTAGGCTCGCTGGCCATAACACACTCTTTCATTCTGCGAGTTGTTTCCTCCCTTAATCGGTAGCTGCTTTTATTCCACTGCAATCTTTTTATATCTCGAAAAAGAGGGACAAATCTATTCACCCCTCCCCTTTATATCTATCATTCCCACACAACACATGGTATCAAAGCCAATCTCTCATGATGGGGTCCAACGACCTTGAGAGAAATGGTGGAATGACGTCCAAAGGTCTTATGCCTGAAGGACATTCTGTTAACAGACCGCCCTACTTCACTAGATCTAACTACCCTGGGAAGCTGGGGCTTTTGTCCGTCGGGAGGGGGCAGGCTCATTGGGGAGGGGCGTTGAGATGGGGTTCGCGAAGCTGACCCGTGCGACGCCGGAGTCCAAGAGAAAAATGCCGGCTCGCACGCCGCCGCCGGCCGGCTCGCCGTCCTTGGCGAACATCGACGGCCGCCACCCGACGAACTATTAGCGCCGGCATGGGGTCGCATTAACGCCGCCCAAATGAGACGCATTTTCAAATTTTGAGTTGATGCGGGAACGAGTCTCAATTGCCTGACCACCCTTGGCGATACCGTCGCCGCCACCTCACCGCTTTGCGCGCCATGACTTCACTGCCCTTCCTGCCGCTGCTGACCGCCGTGTCCTGGACCACCGTCGCCGGATTCGGCGCGGCGGGCATCTGGCTCGAACCGGGCGAGCGCGCCCCGCAGGCCGCGCCGGCTCCGGTCGTCGAGGCGAAGGCCGTCGAGATCACGCCGGCACTCAAGGAAGACACGGACGACTCGATCGAACCGGACAACAAACCGAAGGCCGACGAGGTGAATCTCGACAAGATCGCCGACGACGTCCCGCCGGCCGCTCCCGCGATCTCGGCGATGGCCGAGGGTTCGCAGGTCGCGTTCGCCATCCCGGTGAAGGCGCCGGCCGCCATCGTCGGCAAGGCGGGCGCTTCGCCGCTCTCGGCCGTGAACATCCCCGGAGGCGTTCCCGGCGGCCTGGTCGGCGGCGTCCGGGCGACGCGCATCGAACTCGGCAAAGGATTCGGCCCCGGACTGCCCCGCCCCGGTTATCCCGAGGAAGCCCGGCTGAACGGCTGGGAAGGCTCCGTCACCATCGCCTTCGCCGTCGCTCCCGACGGCAAAATCATGATCGCGAAAATCCACACCTCCAGCGGCCGGCCGGCGCTCGACCGCGAGGCGCTGGACACCGTGCGCAAGCGTTGGAAGTTCCCCGCCGGTTCGCCGCCCGGCCCCTTTGTCTGGACCGCCCATTTCGTGCTCAACTGATCCGCCTCCGCCTTTTTTCAGGGTAAGACCATGACTCCGCCGCTCGCCAACGTGCTCCTCGAACAATTCGAAAAGGGAGGCCCCATCATGTGGCCGCTCCTGCTCGTCATGCTCACGGGCATTTTCGTCATCCTCGAACGCACCCTCTGGTGGATCAAGGTAAGCCGCTCCTGGGATTCGCCGAAACTGGAGGAAGCCGTCGAATCCATCAAGACCGGCGACAACGCCAAGGCCGCCTCGCTCGCCAAGGACAACGAGAATTGTCCCGGCCTCGAACTCGTCGCCGAAGCCGTCGCCCATCCGCGCGACATCGCCCCGTCGGCGCTCCAACTCGCCGCCTCGAAGCAACTCGTGCACGCCGACAAACTCATCTGGCTGCTCGGCACCGTCATCACGCTCGCGCCGCTCTTCGGTCTCCTCGGCACGGTGACCGGCATCATGGGCGCATTCCACGGCATCGGCGAAAACGGCGCGGACGACAAGATCACCGGCGGCATTTCGGAAGCGCTCATCGCCACCGCGTACGGTCTCGGCATCGCCATCACCGCGGTGATCCCGTTCAACATTTTCCGCCGGCGCGTCACGGATCTCCGCCACCGCCTCGAATACACGGCGAACCGCATCGAGGTCGCCCTCGCGCTGGCCGCTCAAAAATCGAAATGAAAACGATCGGAATGACCGCGCGCTTCGCGCCTCCGTCATTTCCATCCTTTCGTTTTAATTTTTAATTTTCCCCGGCCATGCCGATCAAACTTTCCCACGCCTCGCATGACGAGGAGGAGGCGCGCATCGAGATCGTGCCTCTCATCGACATCATGTTCTTCCTCCTCGCCTCGATGATGCTCGTCTCGCTCGGCGCGGTGAAACTCAAACTTCTCAAGGCCGACCTCCCGGTCGCCGTCGCCGGCAACCCGGCGAAATCCGAACCGCCGGTCACCGTCGCCGTCTCGAAGGACGGCTTCATCTCCATCGACGGCCGGCCGGTCGCCGCCGCCGAAGCCCTCGGCGAACTCAAAAAACTCGTCGCCGCCAAACCGGATGTCCGCGTCGTGATCGCCGCCGACAAGGACGTGCGACACGAACAGTTTCTCCGCGCCGTGGATTACGCCCGCGCCGCCGGCATCGATAAGATCGCCCTCGCCGCCAAGGCCTCCGACGAAAACGGCGGACGCGGCGGGCGCGGCGGGCGCGGCGGCCGTCACCACTGAGCCCGGCCCTCCGATGAACCGCTTCATCACCTACTTCAACATCGTCGGCATCCTCGCGCTCGCCGGCATCGCCGTCTGGCAATGGAACGTGGAAAACCGGCTGCGTCACGGGCGCGACGCGTTCCGCGTCCTCGGCGAGAAAACCGGCAAGGAACTCCGGGAGACCCAAGGCGCGCTCGCCGACGCGAAATCCTCGCTCGAGGAATTCCGGAAACGCGTCGAAGTCCTCGAAGACGACAACGCGAAACTGACCAAGGATCTCCGAGCCGCCGAAAAACGCGCCGCGCAACTCGCCGGCGACGTCGCGCGGCTCGAGAAGGCCGTCGCCGCATGGAAGGAAGCCGTCGCCGAACGCGACGCCGCCATCGCGAAACTCAACGAGACCGTGAAGGAACAGGTCACGGCCCGCAACGACGCCGTCACGCGCTACAACGACGTCGTCGAAAAATACAACGCGCTCGCGAAACGCACGACCGAAGCCGAAAAGCTCGTCGTCGCCGCCCGCGCCGAACGCGACAAGGCGCTCGAACAGCTCAAGGCCGCGCTCGCGGTGAACGGAGACTGACGCAGCGGTTCATTTTTTTCTCTTTTTTTCTTTTTTCTGCTGAACAGGAGGGAAGGCGGCCAGGGTTGTGGCTGCCTCCACTTAAGTGGGCGGCCAATGCTGTAACACCCTCGATTATAGTTAAGTTGTACTCTATATCATCGAGACGTCTTTTGAAGTATCGGCTCAGTTCTTGAATAGAACTCTGAAGTTAAGCGTGCTAAATGGGGAGTAGTACTGGGATGGGTGACCTCCCGGGAAGCCTCCCATTCTGGAGTCGATCACTATCAGAAAGGGACAAAATCGTGAGGCCAGTAGGCCAAAGCGAACAATACCTCGACGGTGTAGAGTACGGGACGTGACAGAATGGTATCAGAGCCATACCCCAGTCGAAAGTGTGGGAGCTAAGTGCCATGTAGGGCAAAGTGCTAAGCTGTGTGAGCCACCTCTTGAACCCGCAATAGGACAAAGTGTTACATAGTGGGAGCCACCTCTTGAGCCTGTAGGGGCCACCTCTAGAGTCTTACCTACTTGGGAATTTGATTGCGTGATTGCATGTTATATGTGCCTAGTGACGAGGACGTCGCCTATAAAAGAGGCGTAGATTGTAACATCCTCGATTATAGCTAAGTTGTACTCTATATCATCGAGACGTCTTTTGAAGTATTGGCTCAGTTCTTGAATAGAACTCTGAAGTTAAGCATGCTTAATGGGGAGTAGTACTGGGATGGGTGACCTCCTGGGAAGTCTCCCAATCTGGAGTTGATCACTATCAGAAAGGGACAAAATCGTGAGGCCAGTAGGCCAAAGCAGACAATACCTCAATGGTATAGAGTACAGGACGTGACAAATGCCTTGGCTGCCCTCTGCATTGGAGGGCTTTAAGAGGGTGGCCGGCCTCTTCATCTGAACGGCCATCGAGTTTGACATTCTACTGAGCTTGTAGGAGCCAAGAGTTTCGGAGAGTGATTCCTTCACCGTGGGTGAGGTTTGGGTTGCTCAATCATCAAGATTCAAGTGATGGGGTGGCGACGAGCTCAGCTTGACATTGTTGATGATCCCCCATCCTCGAGCGAGGGCGAAGAGCATGAGGAAGTGGATGCCCCTACAAGTCCAAGTTCCTAGGCCTCCTCCTCTCCAGGTGGTGAAGACAGTGAAGAAGAGGAAGAAGATGAAGGCATGGCTGCTCCTGAAGAGGGGTCGGCCGATCAAGGCAAGAGTGGGGAAGAGGAGGAAGACAAGGGCTCCGATGGTGTTGGAGCCAACAAGGAGAAGGAGGCACCACGTAAATAGGTAAGTTTCAGAACCCTTGCATGTTCCTCTAGCTGATTTGGGTGTGTATGAGGTGTGTGATGTTTGGGTGGGGGTGTTCTGTTGTATGGATGATGGCTTGCGTCGAACTGACCTGTGGGCAGCCAAAGTTTTGGCCATCCATGGCCTTGGGCGGCCAAAGTCCTAGTCGTCCATAGGGGGATAAGGCAACCAGTGACCAGGCTGCCCAGGGAGTTAGGCGACCAAGTCCTTGGCCACCCACATCTCAGGGCAATGGATTTTCAATGTGTATTTCTTTCTTCCTTTTGGGGATTGATTGTGAGTTGCGATGGTTTGGAAATTGGAATATTTGATCAGCTGTTGTTTTCTTTCTATTGTGTGCAGGGCCGATGAAGAATCAGAGCCCGGGTGTCATGGGACCTAGTGTGGGTTTGGTACCACGCGTTGCCTCCTGAACGGCTGCGGAGAGTAGACCAAATGAGATTTGGTCCATTCTTCAGGATTCGACCCTTCCTCATTGATGTGACCTTCCTAGTGGCGCTACGTGAGAGGTGGGTGGACGGATGCAAGGCTTTTGTGATGCCGTGGGGACACATGATCCCCACGCTCGAGGACGTGGCCTATTTGACTGGACTGCTAGTAGCCGGGATCCCGGTGTTGGGTCAGGAGCTCAAGGATTATCAGCAGGTGGTTGAGAGTTTACTCGGGCCGCAGTTGGCCCAGACCAGGAGGCCAGTGACTACCCTCCCTCTTGGGAGGATCAGTGCAGCGATGGGGTTAGCTAGAGTGGTCCGAGGACCGCTAGAGGATCTAGATGTGATCTAGGACAGGTTACTCGGAAGCTTCGAGCCCGAGAGAGGAGGGATCAGCTGGAGTTGTGGCTTTTCCTTCTTTACTTCTTTGGGAGACTATTGTTAGCAACTGCTTCGAACAAGGTGAATTTGAAGTGCTTGCTATTGATACGAGATCTCGAGCGGAGACCCCAACTTGCATGGGGGAGAGTGATGCTGGCGCACCTCTTCGCCCACATGGATCTTGTACGCCTAGGCTCAGGGAACCTGGGTGGCTTCACACCTTTTCTACAAGTACGAGTCTGCCCTTTAAACTTGTTGATTCTTGATTTGATTGATTGTCGTTGCTCTGTGTGTTTTCAGATTTAGGGGTACACCCGATTCCCTCTAGGTCGCCGCACGATCCCACGAGCCTTGATGCAGACGGTCCCACTCATGGTGAGATGGGAGATGGTTCAGGATCGACACCTGGTAGCTACTAGGCTCTCCGACCTTCGGACAGCCCTTGACGAGTTTCTACCCCACCAGGTAAGTGTTTGCCCAAAAAGGAGCTAATGTTTTTAGCATTTATTTTATGAACTAAAATTTAGCAAAACATTCAATTGTTGTGGTAGGTGATTTGGATGCCTTACATGATAGAAGACACCACTCCTCAGCCATGGGTGAAGGAGGGGTAGGCTTGGTTCCACAGGGATACTGTGTTGTTTTACGTGAACCTGAGGGAGCCACTCTATTTACATCAAGTGCTAGGTAACCCCCACAAATTTCAAGGAAAATAATTAGTTCTTTATTTTCTCAAGAACTTCACAATGGCTGCTAACCGCGTAAACTGGGAAGCTATGCAACAAATGGTTGTGAGTCTTACCCAGGCCCTACAAATGGCGGCTCAGGCTGGCGCGAGAGAAAGCATGGGTGATCTACACAGGAATTTTCAGAGTATGAACCCTCCGCGGTTCTCTGGATCATCCAATCTCGATGAAGCCAAAAATTGGACAGATGAAATGGATAGGATATTCAACGCCATACAATGCACGGACCAGGAGAAGGTTCTACTGGCAACTTTTCAACTCAACAAGGATTCTCGCACTTGGTGGAAAGCCACCTCTGCTCGTCTCCACAATGCACAACTCACATGGGAGGAGCTCCTCGAACTCTTCCATGAGAAGTATTTATCGGAGCATGTCTGAGAAAGAAAGGCGACAAAGTTTGCCTCTTTAAGACAAGGCATGATGTCCATAGCTAAATGTGAACTGCAATTTTCATGGCTAGCATCATATGCTCCACATCTGGTTGGTATGGAGCTTTTAATGGCTGACTGATTTATGGATGGGCTACGTCTCATCTTTGTCAATCAACTAAGGCCTCAAAACATCTAGACCTACACAGAGAAGGTCCATCTAGATTTTTATGCAAGTGGACCTTGGAAAAGGTCGAGAAGTTCAAAGGCAAAGGCAGAGATAGCCAGAGGCATGAGAAGAGAGGAAGGAAAGTAGAAGAAGGGAAGTTTAGCATCACAGAATCTTATGAATCCTGTGACAATAGGAAGAGGTCTCGCAATGGGAATGGTAATGGCAACGGCAAGAATAAGAGATTCAAGGAAGAAGAAAAGCAAGTCATGGGAGCTTGCTTGTTTTGTGAGAAATTTGGTCATTCAGTCAAAGAATGTTGGAAGCACCTTGGCGCATGTCTTCGATGCGGAAGTCAAGAGCACAGAATGCCCGATTGCCCACTTATAGGGGAACAATTATTAAGGAAGTATGGTGGACGAAGGTGACAAGGCTGACTAAATTTCGTCCTAGAGGGTGAAGGTAAAATGATTGAAGGTACAATCTTAACCTATTCACACCCAACAATATCTTAGTTAACATCATGGATATCTAACTATAAGTAAAATGCACTCTCGTAAAATCCCGTGGGATGAATTTTGGGACAAAATTCTTTTATGTTGCGGAGGGTATAGCAACCCTAGTAATTATTTAGATTTTTAAAAATTAAATATAATTATTAAGCATTTAAAAAGGCTTAACAAGCTACTAAAGTTCTTTAAGGATTAATTAAATCAATTTAAAAGGCCCTATAATAACCAAAGGACTAAGCCCAAACCTAATATGCCCAAAGACCCAATTCTATGGCCTTTTGACCCAAGCCCATTACTAGAAATGTAATTTGGGGAATATTCATATTTAAAAGTGATAAATAAACCAATTACGGGACAAATAGGTTATAAAACCAAAAAATTGAAATTATCAGATTTCCCTCCTAAACTCGGTCTATCGCGAGGCCACCTTATCACAATAGCGGTCTTGAGATGACTACTACTATGTTTCGTGATTGAAAGTTGTGGATGCGTGAAAAAATGAGATTTTTCCCATCCCAATCCCTAAGGTTCGATGGTATCTGGCATAAAAACCTACCTAGGACTCTCGGGGATCGATGTTAAACCCAAATAGGACTCCCAACTTGATCACATCCTCAAACACTATAAATAGTTCTCAAGTTCATCCAACGCAAACCCTTATTTTGGAGCGCGTAGTTTGACGGTAAGGAGACATTATTTCAGGTTGGTTAATTAGAACATTATGTGCCTTTTAGTATTAACTAACATCCCTCTAAATTTCATGATAGGAGATCAAGTATCTAGGAAGTTGAAGGCCCAGAAGTTACTTTTTTGGTGCAGTCTGTGCAGGAAGGAGTGCATCCATCCAAAGAAGAAGAGGATATTAGAAACCCTAAACAAGATATTTTTAAGTCAAGTCTTTAGAACTTTTTGTTCCACTTCGTGTGTTCTACCTACCCTCCAAATCTCATGGATTTAGGTCAAGTGGTTACGGAGAACGAGGGATAGGAAGTTACTAGTTTAGCACAGGATGTGTAGAAACTAGGGCATCCTGCCAGTCTAAAATTTGAAGTTTTAAAGTCTATTACCATGGTAGGTTATCTCATTCATAGGCTAAATTGACCAATTAGGAACAAAAACCCTCTAGTTTCATGTCGTTGCATGCTTTCTACTAGTCGTATTTCATGTTTTAATACTACTATGCATCTTTGCTATTTCTGCATGCATGATTCCTATCCTTAAAGATAAAGATGATAAACTTAGTTTAATTCAAGAGAACCTATGCATCTCCATGACTTTATGTCATTATGGCATGTTTATCTTCCTGTCTAGCACATTTAGATGCCTTTTGTTTCTTTAAGTTAGGCCTTGCATGACCAAATGACCCAGTTTTTGTTACCAGACAAGAAACGGTCTACCTGCGACCGCTACTGTACATAAATGGTCCTTGATAAACCGCATATGGATAGAAATGATCCTACGGGGATCACTACTATGTTTATGTTTCCTGCACTCTGTTAACTACAACCAGATTATTGATTGACCTTCTTGTATATATGTTAAGCCTAGATAATGAGGTTCTATTCCTAGTTTTGGCATTACATTTATGAGCTTGGTTATGTTATTCATCGATCATGATAGATTTTAGTGTTAGAGTTAGATGGACGCGGTCTTCCTTGTAGAATGTGGATCAACGAGTGACCAGAGTGGCCGCCTGCTGAGGCGGCCGCACCAGTGGAGGTGGTTGGTGCACTTGTGGTAGAATTGGTGGCATAAATGTCTGGGGTAGATGTTGCTGGGTGGTTGCTATGCTGGGCTCCGCCGACTGGGGCAAGGTATATAGCGGTGTGAAGTCACTTGGGTTGGCGCCTCCTCGCGACGATTCAACTTGCATCTCAGGCTGTTTAGAAGCCAAAGCTTGTCCTGTCTTCTCTACCAGCTGCTTCTTCAGGAGTTCTATCTCCTATTGGTACTTTTGGAGTAGCATTAGCACAGACGGATCTGCTGTCATCGTGCTGGGGATGACTTCTGTTATCTCCCCTGAAGCTCCTTCAGACGAGATGTTCAGTAATACTTCCTCCTCTTCAGCCATCACCACATTTGCAGTAAGGGTAGTTACTTCTTCTTCATGTAGTATCTGCTTTTCCTTTGCTATTCTCAGCATCTCCCTTGCGGCTTCCACCCTTCGGGTATTCGGCCCGGGCCTTTCGGCTAATTGAGCCAATTCTCGGGGGTCATCAGGCAAACCTCCATATTTATCGGCCACTCCGACCATGTTATAGACGAAAACCCGCATGCATTTCCTCTGTCTATGAACCTTCCCGGGAAGGTTAACCTCTCAAATACAGAGATTCTTCTTGTTTCCCTCTACTGGGGAGTAGCTTCATCGACTTCAAACCTCAAGCAGTCTTCTTGTCCATTGTCGTCGACTGACAACATCATTCCTCTTTCTTCTTTCTCTTCGACTGCCATTGGTGGGCAGTCATCTTCCTTCACCATGGCTGCCTGCAACAGCTGTTGCTGGCCCAGGGAGGGGTTGCCCATGCCCCTGAAATAGTTGCGGACCATACTGGTCATTTCTTTTTGCCCTAGTCCCTGGTGCAGGGCTGGGGAGAGTTGTCCACCTCCCACTAGAGGGATGTAAGCTAGCCGGATCTTCTGGCAAGTTGATGAAATCTTCTCCCCGCTATGGGGACATCAGCTTGTCGGGCACATGCCCTGAAACTTGCACGACATGGAGGATCCGTGATGATTTCTTCCTTCCCCGGGGCCAGCCCCTTCTCATTCTTCTTCCCCGCTTCGGCGGGTCTGGAGTAGTAGTAGATAGGTGCCTCTTGGCGAGTAGGTTGGATCCTTTTAGGGACCCAGACTTGTTTAAACTTCTTCGGCCTTAGGGCTAGCTCCTTCCGGCCATGGCGGCCTTCTTCTTCTTTCTCAGCTCTCCTCCCGGAAAGGGCCTGGAAGGAGTTGCAGGTCGGCATAACAGCGACCACCCAGCTTGGAATTGCTTGAGCATCCCATCCGTCTAGGAATATACGGACTCCCCCGATCAGCACAGACTTCTCAAACGTTGATAGTCGTCCAGTAGTAGGGGCAGCAATTCTTCTGCGGGAGTTCCCTTGACGGCGACCCCTGGGCTTGTGGTTATAGGCGGGGTGAGCCCCCTGAGTCACATGGTGCACCATGCAGCTTGCCAGTTGAGTCTGACCTATTGACAAACCCTTGCGGCTTTGGGCATTGCGGGTCCTAGGCTTCTTATCAGCTTGTTCTCCGGCTAGCTCTGAAACCTCGACATTCAGCATGTGGCGAAGGCCACCCCCAAGAAGTTGGGGAATCCAATGACCGGTGGGAAGGAGCCAAAGACAATTGGCACCTCCAGGTACCCAGCAACAGTATGATTGGCCACGATCTCGAGGCCAAAGGTCAGTGCAGCAAATCTAGCAGCCATCGTTGACTTCTCTCTGCAATCACAGACAAGCAAATGATCAGCATTCTTTGGGAGGGCCTCAGAGCCCATTTATCCCAGCAAAGAGATGAAAGGAGATTCGAGTCCCACCGAGTGTGCCAAGCTTGTGGGGAGGGAGTTTATTATTATTATATTTTTTTATTTTATGGGCATGCCAGTCACTGAGTGATGAGTTTATTATTCGCTCAATCTGACCCGCGTCAAGTGAGAGTGAGATTCATGTCAGGACCAGAAGTCCGCCATACCATAAAGACTATGGTGTTAATTACATTCTCCGATAGGAAGGAAAACTTTTGATTAATTACCGAGATAACGAGCTGTCCGAGGCTGAAATAGAATGCAAAGTATGCATATGATGATGAAATTTAGAAAACCACCCAACATGGTTCACTTATCATCATTTTTTTTAACTCATGCAGAGCAGGCATAGTTCATTAAGTTTGAATCCCGGTACAAGGCAGAGAACATAGGTCCGGAGACCACCATCACGCATAGCGAAAACTTCCAGTCAGGCATGACCCGACCGTCCATCAGTGCCATTTGACATACCGAAGTTTCGCCTAGGCAAGCATGCATTATTGTGGCGCGTATGAACACATATCTATGCATAAAGCATATGTTAACAAAAGCATGATGGCATATAGTTGAAAGTTAAACAATCTCTTTTATTTGGTTTATGGTTAACCGTATTGATTGGCCCATGCCATGAGAGGCGATGGTTAGCTCGAGAATGAGTGAGAAGTTAAAATGGTATGAAAGGTGCATTTTATTCATAACTGGCGTGACTTGACGTAGGTAAAGCATTCCACGACATGGGGTCGCGTAGGTAAAGGGCTAAAAATGGCGCGGGGAGGTGAAAAGGCTCACCCGGCGTAGTCCGCCTGGTGCGTGCCAAATTAGGCTGCGCCGGGTGAAAGCTAATAGAAATCTAGGGCTTTTGAGTGTAAGGGTAAGTTGGCGTGGCGGGGTACCAGGCCGTATTAGGCCGCGCCGGTCTGATTGATTTTTGTTTTTAATTCCGCACTTGGATCCATTCACCCCCCTCTGGATCCACTTTCTTCTAGTTGATCGCATCCATCCAGTGCCCAACAGCCCATAGGCACTACCGTGAGTTTCAGGAGGGCGACTATGTCATGATCAGGGTCAAACCTAAACGATTTCCCTCGAGAGCCGTAAAGAAGTTGCAAGCTTGCGGTGCCGGTCCCTTTCGAGTAGTGAGGCAAGTCAGATCAAACGCATATGTTATGGACCTGTCAGAGGATTACGGGATTAGCTCCACTTTCAATGTTTCGGATCTAGTCGGTTATAGGGACCTGGCAGTGATACCCAGAGAGCCCTTTGAGCCGTCTCCACCCATTGTAAGTGACACCACCCTAGAGTGTCCACCTCCAGCCTTGTTATCTCAGTAGCAAGAGCAGATAGAGTGTAAACTAGATGAGCAGGTAACGACTACTCAAGATAGAGTGTACTAGCACTATTTGGTGCACTGGAGGGGGCGGCCCGCGTCTGAGGACGCGTGGATCACCCGAGCAGAGCTATAGAGGATAGATCCAGATCTGCTGGAGTGATATCAGAGTGACCCTGACCCCTACTCGACAGGGTCGAGTTTCTCCCACCTGGGGAGAATTGGAGGGGACACCAGAGCTACCCGCCGGTACCAGACGTGCAGCACGCTGACATCCTTGTGGTTAGGCGACAGCATGGAGCTTCCATCAAAGTCTTGACATTTTTCTGTATTTATTTTGAGAGTATTATATTTTTATTTGTACTTTGGTAATTGGTGTGTTTAATTAGGCTAAGTTAGTGAGTTTGTTTGTAAAATAATGACTTGGGCCTGGAGGGACCCCACCCTCTCTCCCATTGGGCCACGTGGCTACTGGGGACCATGAGGGTTGGCCCATAGTCCACCTTGGACTTGGACCATTGGACCAAGGAGACAAAGGGAGAACAAATTCAAAATCCTCTCCCTTATTTCACGGGCGCGCCCCCTCCTTGTCCCCCATGTGGAAGAATGTTTATTATTTTTAATCTCCCCTCCCCCTTTGACCAAGGGTATTAGTGGTAATTGGTCTAGGTCTAGGGTTTGATTGTATAGAATCTCTTGTACCATTTGGAAAAAAACTAATGAAGAAAATTACATGAAGTTTGCCATGGGTGTCCCTCTCTCTCTCTAGCTCTCTCTTGTTCTTGCTTGGTCTTCCTCTTTAACCTCTAGATCCCGGATGTGAAGGCCTCAAAATTAGAGTGAATCCAATCTCTATCTCCTCTTTCGAGTGTGAAGCTCCACCACCACTGTTCGTGCTGCCATCGGAGCCACCATCAAGCCGACACAAGCCACCATTCCCCCTATTGTCTAGAACTCTAAGTTCCAAAATAACAAGCTAAAGAAAAGGTCGGTCCTCCCATATCCCAGCACTGATCGATCTGAGACTTTTAGGCCTTGTTTCTCCTTCTGTTATCTTTCCAGCAATATAGGTTTTACCCCATTTGGTTATCGTTTGGTATTTTTTCTGCTATTTTCATTCACCCCTAACAGTTTGCCCATCAGCAGATCTATAGGATAGATCTTGGTAGACAAATTTTATCATCCCCAAAACCTGGTCAGGATTCTACAAAAGACCTATGTGCATGACCTCTTTCTCCCCTCTACCTCCACAAAAATTCCCACGCCCTAAAACCCTCATTTGAGTTTTTGTCAAGCCCCATAAACAGGTAGCTTCAATTCTCCCATGTGTGTCTGTCAGTCTGAGTCAGCAAAAACCTTTGAGGGACAGTCATTTTCATTTCCAATCCATTCACTTGATGGACCTGAAAAATTATATGTTGTATCTCTCTGAGTCCTCTATCCATCAGTACTAATTTTGTGTCGATCCGACAATATATCTTGTCGCAAGAAATCCTTTCGTGAAGGCACGCAGAGCAGATCCGAGGATAGGCCAGCAACTCTATCCGGGAATTAATTCCTCAAAAAATATGTTGGCTCAGCTTCAGTGACCGCCGCTCCCGGAGATCGCTTATAAACCAATCAGCAGCGTCCCAGCAAGCCACCGCAGCAAGGAGTCAACCGGAAGCCACCGTCCTAGTTACTAAGTTCCCTTGTTGTACCGAGTTGGAACCGTACCGAGTTGGGACCTTGTCGGACCAGTAGCCCGTCTCTGGCCCAAATTGCTACCCGTCAACCTAAGATCGATCCTCTCAGACCCCACTTGTAGCCTGTTACCTCCCTGTGTGGAATGGGCAAAAGAGTTCAATCCTGTAATTATTTTAAATGTCTAACCGGGAGTACAGGTCTTGGCTGAGGTCACCTTCCCTATGCCTGGAGCGTGGAGGTAAAGTCGCCGCTCTCTCTATCACATTTATTTATTTCATATTTATTTGTATATGCTGCTACGAGTGATAGGTTACTAGCTCGATTTAATTTAATCACCGCTGTGTGTGTGTGTGTGTGTGAGAGAGAGAGAGAGAGAGAGAGAGCGAAACCCATCCCATGACCTGATCCGAGCATACAAGAGAGTTGACTACCTGACTCATCGCCAGTTCCTCAACCACATAAGATCCCGCGTTTCACTCGCTAGGGATGTCCGTGAGCTATAGTCCCAGGTTGCGTCTGTCCCACATCAAATTGATATCAGAGCGAAAGGTTGAGTCTAGGGTAGTCTTTTCACAAAAAGAAAAAAAAGATGTCTTAAGTCTAAGGTTTGTGTACGAGTCTGCATTCCAACTCTGCATCGTTATTTTAGGGTCGTGTTTAGTCCATTGTCAAGTCCAATAGAGAGTCAGTTTGGTGTGTCCCTAACACTCAAGGGACGCCCCAGCCCCTTCCCCCTACATTTCTCCCTCCTCATCTCCCCACTATCATCCCCTTCTACCACCATCCCTTGTTCAATTCACAGGCAGCAGATCTGGTGCCTAATTGCAGAGCCTGCCCCAGAGTCATCACGCTTCTTCAGGTGGTGTGCCATAAATTTTTGGAAAGCTCATCGAGGCAGCTTCGCAGTTGAGGTTGTCTCGCTGGCATCCGACATCCCTGCTGCCCAGACGATCCATTCTCCCTCGACTACACAGAATCACTCAGGCAAAGAACTAGAGCCCTAGAGAAAGTTCAACCACGGCCACTCCCTTGCAAGTCTGGGAGTGAAACGTGTCTGAGAGCATCGTCTACCAGTCCTCTATCATCCCCAAGAAGCGGAGTGAAGTTTGGACCCCAGCATCAAGAGTTCCAAATTTCTTCCCGGAGATGCGCCAGGTCGGTTCCCCTGTTCCTGAACTGACCCACCCCATCCATTCTAGCCAGTATGATCAGGCTTGACATCAGCTAAGGTTTCCATCAGTCCCATCTGAAAGAATGCTCGTCTGTGGTTGTAACGGTACTAGCCCCGTGTCCAACTAAGTTCAGGACTGTCCGTGGTGCCTCCCTCTTCCAACAGCACCACCCTGTGAGCGACCAGAACTAGAACTCTCCAGCGCTGTTCCAAGTCCTGCCCCAGCCAGTGACCTTATCAAGGTAAATCAAGAAAATTTAGGTGTCTTCCCGGGCCAAGTCAAAAGGTTTTGGCACTGGTCTCAGCTCATTTGGAGTTTGTTAGCATCCGTGGTGGTGCCCACTTTGATCGACTATCCAGTGGTTCCAGAAGCTGGCAGCACCGACAAGGAGCTCAGCACAACAAGTCTCTAGCTTTGTCCCCTCCCCTCGGTTGGCCGGCTGAAGGCCCCTCCCTGCGTGGAGGTAGTTTGGATTGTAAATAACTTAACCCCCACCCCAAGAACCTCCTCTTGCACGAGGTGTAGTGCTATAACCATTTCATTTCCAGGTCAAGCACCTCCGACGCGATGTGCGGGTACGTACCCACGCTTCCCCACTCGCCATCGTCTTCGATCGGGATCGATGTTTTCACACCGGTCAGGTGAGCGTCTGGTACCCTTGGCTAGTTGCATTCTTTACTCGTTTAGTATTGTCTTGAATGCCCGTCGGATGGTGAGAAGAGAGCCCGATCTCATACACCACTTGAGTGTGCCCACCACGGACCATGAGTGAGCGCCACCCAAACCCCCGCCCCAGTGGACTGGCCGCCCACAAAGTTGGGAAACCCCAGGCCCTTAGGGGTCAGCCTAAGCCCGTTAGGTCTTTAGAAATGATTGGGTCCCACCTTGGGCCCTCTTTAAACAGTCCAATGCATATTGAATTTACATCAAACATATTCCAAGGCAGCTCGATCAAATCTTCGTATAAGCTAAGATCAGTTCATAAACATGAGTTATAAGTGAAGTTTAGGGCAAACATAGAGATATATCCATGAAGGAGCATTGCATTTGAACCACCTACAAAGCAAGATTTCATCGTGTTAGCTTGTTTATGATGAAGATGCTATTAAGCATAAAACACATAATATATTAGAATCATCAAAGCCATTGTCAAAGACAATGAGGGGGCGCACTAAACCCAACACTTCTCCCACCTGCATGAGGTACAGGTCTTCAGCCGGGGTTCTTGTGCTCGGGCCGAGATCTTGAGTCATCGCCTTCTTCTCAAGCGGTGCCTCTTCAAGATGGCGATCACGCATGGAGATGAGTTAGCATCTCCTGTACTCTCTTTGGTCTCCTCGGACCTCCCCTACCCCTCGGGGGGTGGGGAATTTAAACTTTTGATGATAAGAGGAGGGAACCCCTCGCAGTGTGCCGAGGATCCCTCGACCAATGGTGGCATTATATCCTGTCACTGCACGAACTACAGTGAAGTCGGCGAGGAAGGTTACCTCTTTTGGCATGGACCTGAATGTGATTGGGAGCGAAATGCGTCCCTCCGGGCGGATGGTCATGCCTGAGAACCTGTACAGCGGCGTGTTTAGTGGCGTTAGTCGAGACATATCTACATCCATAAGAATAAGACAGTCGTAGGCAATGACATCAGGTCTGCTTTCATTATCCACTAATATGTGATGCACAGTACATTGGTCAATAGTGGCTGACACCACCAAAGCATCGGAGTAGGGTGTGGTCACACCATCCAGGTCATCGTCGGAGAAGTCATTGGGATCTCCTAGGTGGCTTGGGACAGAATTCTCACGTGGGGTGTCGTCGCCTTGGCCAGCAGCGTGGATTGTCATTGCATACCGTCACCTCCGGCTCGCGCTATCTGCCCCTGCTGTCGGTCCCCCTAAGATCATCATGATCTCCTTCCCGTTGGGCCGGTTGTCGATCGGCAGGGGCGTCTTCTACCGTCGCTCTACTGCCTTAGCGAAGAACTTGTCGAGGAGTCCTCTCCGGACGAGGTCCTCGATGGCATCCCTCAGGTTGATGCAGTGTCCCGTCCTGAGCGTGGAAGATACCTGGGTGCGTGACGTGTCTATATCGGTCACGTCATTCACGTAAAGATAGAGTGCACATAGTACTTGATAATTTTATCACTAACTTAACTTTCAACATAAAACCTATAGTCCAAGATGACAATTATATAGCCAGGATAATAGTATTATGAACTAATTAAATAAGCTACAAATTTTGACAATTCCAATCCAACTAATCATAATTGACTCAAAATTATGACATACGATTACAAGCCTTAATGATAATTGCAAAGAAAGGTGGCTTACTAGTGGAATGACCCTCGGCAGTTAACCCTCTAACATCCATTCTTAACTCTCCGGGATGTAAAGTCCTACGGGAGAGGTAGGCTCTGATACCAAGTGAAGGGTGTAATGAACAGATCTAGAGGGGGCGGTGAATAGATCAAGCCCCAATTCTATGAGCCAAAAGCAGTTTAAAAATAACTAGTGTGGAAATAGGAAGAACTGCTATGGACTCGCACACTGATTCAGAAGAAAGATGATTCAAGAACACGTTAAACTGACCAGCAGTAATGACAAGGTTAAAGACTCAGGATTTAATCAATCAGAAGATAGCAGCAGATGAACGATTAGCTAATCAAACCATGCTAAACCATTTAGGCGAGCCTAAGCATTCATCTACCGAAGAGAAGACACACAAGTAATCACATAGGAGACAGATATTTTTTAGGTGGTTCGATCTCTATCCAGAGATCTATGTCCACCCCTTACTCGACTGAGTAAGGCTTCCTGCTGCCACACAGCTTGAATGCCGCTGATCCATAGCTTTGGCGATAGAAATCCCTACAATCGCTGAACCTTACAGCTTGCTGTCTGAGGAAACACCCTCGCCCACTGAGCAATACAGCTTCACTCTGCTGATTCACAGCTTACAGTGGTTTCAAAAATAAAACTGAAGAAATGAAAGAACACACGGATGAAAGATAGATAATGTAGCTCTCATAATAGAGCAAACTGACACTGGATTTGATCCAGAGGTCAGGAAGAGACAGTCACTCACTCTTCTTCTACTTCTCACACACTCTCTCTCTTACAATGCTCTATTTTCTTCTCTTCTTCTCTTCTTTTATGCTTCTCTTGGCCTTCTTTTGTACTTCGCTCTGTCTCTCTCTTCTCAACATTTGATCGCAGGAGCATCCTTCTTATAGGGTTGTAGGTAGGGTTCCCATGAGCTCACGCGTCCGACGTGTGTAGGGCTCATCCCAGCCTTTTCCAGAGAAGCCACGTGTCAAGAGTAGATTGGGGCGTTGATCCACGTGGTATAATGTCAGAGATATTCTCCCTTGGGATCACGTGCCAATCATTGATTCTGTTACTCCCCCACGAGCTCATTCTTCAGGCATGACTTAAAGATCACGTGAGGAAGGAGGCTGTAGGCCACGTGCATTCCAGACACTCGATCAAATGCCAGTCTGAAAGAAACAATTGTCAGAGTGAGAAACATGCTTAGACCTTATAGAGTTAATTGTAAAAACATGGTCAGACTCTATAATGATATATGACAAGTATGCTCAGACCTTGGCTATGCAAGATGCAGACTAGCACTGACCTTAGCCGTACAAGATACAAACTAGCACCAACCTTGTACTAGCATGCTCAGACCTGACAAGTGCGTGTGAGCAAATGTGCATAGACTATGTATGAAACATGCACCAACCTTGAGCCTTTGACGCTTAAACCTACACTGACCTTACTGAGTGTAAGACACTGCTGGCATAGACCTAACTTTAAGTGGAGTATACTCAACCTCAGCCTTGTGCAGACTTGCTAATGCTAGCACTGACCTTATGAGCATATGCATAAACCTTACTTATGTTAAATGTAAAACATGATCAGACCTTATAGTAAACATGCACAGACTTTAGAGTGTAACATGCAAGCATGCTCAGACCTTGTATGTGTTTGACAAAATATGCTCCGACCTTTATGTGTGCGCAGGGCAAGTGTGCACAGACTTACAACTGCGTATGCACCGACCTCCATGCCTAAGAGGGAATATGCACGGACCATGAGATGCAAGATATAAGGACTTGCACCGACCTGAAGTGTGCATATTGCACCGACCATGCGTGCAGTTCCACAGGAACTTGCACCGACTTGCATGCAGCGAATGCAGCAATGCACCGACCTTGTATTCGACAAATAGTAATATGCACCGACTCTACATTAGCATGAAGCAAAATGTGCACTGACCTTATTTGCATGGAACTGAAGTATGCACTGACCTTGGTCTGACTTAACATGAAACCTGTACCGACCTTGGCGTGACAATGCTTACTAGCATCAACCTGAATAGTTACTTGCACCGACTTTGTATGTGTAAACCAGGACATGCACCGACCTTGGTTGATGCAAGCCAAGACTAGCATCGACTTCAATAGTAAATTATACTGACCTGAATGCATGCAATGAGCCAAAAATGAAACTGGGACTAATTCTGACCTATAAAAAGATGATGTTGCCAAAGTCAACGATTGGTCAAACCATTGTTGCCTATCATTAAAATAAGACATGAATGACACCAAATTAGAGGAGACACAACACGTATGAAACTCTATGGGAAAACAGTCCTCCAAGGATTGCCAAGGATAGCCTAACGGTCCATCGCACAACCGCAAGGCTCTTGGCTGAATTCAAAAAATGAGGCGACCGTTCCCTCTCTCTCACCCACTCATTCCATTCAACCAAACACTCTAAACCCTCACCACAGGTGGCCCATCTCCGGTGACCATCGGCCACAATCCAACCCTACCCGCTCACCTGGGGGAAAAATGGGGAGAAAGAGGACAGTCGTGTGCCATTTTCTACACCACCTGGAAGAGGAAGGAACACCCACAGCGGTGACAAACCAACCGGAGGGGGAGGAACCACCGTCGGCCCAAATAGAGGTGGGAGAACCATCTACGGCACCCACAGCGCCTGAGGAGGCCACTGACGGTGAGCCTGCGGTCGAGGAGGCACCCAAAGTGGCGGCCGAAAGCTGCTCGTCCAGGGTAGGCTGAGACCCTTAAAAAACCAAGTTTTTATTTTCCAATCGTATGCATGAGGGTAGGATAGCAAGCGAATGGGTTAGGGCCCCCATAGAAGTGCTGTAAAGGCCCTTAGGGCCGTCTCCCAAGCTTGGGGAAACGGGGAAAACAACGCCATTATGACGAGAGCCTAGCGGTCCTTCCAGCGACCGCTAGGGTGCCAGACGGTGTACCCCAGACCGCTAAGGCTTGACAAACAGTCAAGAGAGGACCGTTAGGGTTCTAAGGGATTTTTTTTAGATATATAATTCATGACTTATACTATATGGATGACTGATACTGACTATTAAAACACATGCTGAGAAAATGCCAGACGAGGATATTGTGGCTGTAGGTCCAAGTAGTGTACCTAGCACTATCGGACTTCCAGAGAGAGAGGCTGGCTGCGATGGGATTTGCATTGTTCCTAAGGATGGAGGTGATGAGATTGCACACCACCCTCCTCTACGCGCTCCACGACTGGTGGGATCCGGTTAGTAGGGCGTTTCTGTTCCCATGGGGACACATGATCCCCATGTTGGAGGACGTGGCGAGGATCACGGGACTACGAGTCTACAGAGCTTCGGTGACGGGGACGACGTACGTCGACTACCGAGAGTTGGCGCAGGAGCTGCTGGAATTAGAGCTGATGAGGCCAGGACACCACTCGTCGATGCTAGGATGAGCGACCCTCCAAGAGAGCCTAGGGCTGCAAGGAGCGGCCATAGCCATGGGAGAGCTGCCATTGGAGCACTTAGGACGGCTGGCGGACCGATCCAGATAGAGAGTGGCAGCGGGACCAGACCCAGAGGCAGATCTAGTCCTTCGCCGCTTCCTGATGTTGCTATTCGGGAAGCTCATTTTCGTGACGAGGGCTGACGGAGTGAGCTGCAAGCTCCTCCCACTACTGAGAGACTTGGACGGAGTTGGAGACTATGCTTGGGGCACTGCTACTCTAGCATTCTTGTTCGACTCCCTTAGCACTACCGACTGGCAGATGATGCTGGGCGGGTTCTCACCACTGCTTCAGGTAACCCTTCTACCCTAAATGCTAATGCAATTATGATTCTATGACTTTCTACATGCTACAAGCTACATGCTGTATGCTGACACTGACAATGTAGGTATGGACCTATGTGTACCTCCCCGGCCTAGGGAGAGGGAAGGAGGTACATCCGAATCGGATACCCATCGCAAGGCGGTGGATGGCGGTATGGGACACCGGGTCATTGCGACGCTTAGTGCAGGTGATCCAGGATGACATTGACAGGCTGCCCTATGCATCGGTAAGACTCTAAACTTTAGACTTCTAAAATGCACTTAAATGCTTGACTTGACTGACTTCCCCTTTCAAGTGTGTTGGACACCGTACCAAGATGAGGGACATGAGGGGCAGCCCTGGGTGGAGGTAGCCCAGGCGTACGCAGGATGAGAGGTGTGGCTGCATTGCATGAACATCACGAGCCACTGCACCACCACCTGATCATGAGGACCAGGGGCATCCACCAGATAGAGGTGGTGTTCCCAGTGAGGGACGAGGAGTGCGTGGGGTGGTCTTCCAAGGGATTGACCGACGAGATCAATTGGATCACCTGGGCGGTGGACCAAGTACAGGATTGGACAGGAAGAGGGGGGTGGTGTGGGCCTGAGCCAGTAGCGACGAGGCCTACCTGAAGGCCTACACCAAGCACTACAGAGACCAGGTCTTTCATGGCTCTCGATGACCGGTACGACTCTCTAAACTCATGCTCTTTCTAATGACTCCGATGCACTGACAACCTGACTTTCTACATGTAGCTAGACCCCCAGGGGAGGATAGCGGAGCTCCAGGGTCTCCTCCACTATACCATCCAGTAGAGGGATGAGTTCCAATGCTCGCTGGAGCTTCTAGTGAGTTTAACTTAACCTTAGACTTAATATGCAAATGCTATGGGACTAACTAACTTGACTTCTAAATGCAGCGGGCAGAGGGAGCACAGTGGCAGGGACCTGATGCTCCATCTTCTTCCTCCCAGCCACCAGCAGACATGGCTGAGCGGGATGCTGACTTTGCACGGGCGGTTGCTCGGGCCGAGGAGACCGAGGCCACTCTCGCAGAGAGGGTAAGCAAACCAACCGAACTTCCCTTCTGACTTTATTTGACGATTATGCAATTGACTTACTATAATGAATGCATGCAAATGCGAGGGAGCTAAAGACAGCAGTGAGGGAGGCCACTCGGCAGAGGGAGGAGACGGAGCAGTTTCGAGCAGAGCCAGCGGAGGTGGCCCACCTTCGTGCGGAGGTGGAATGCCTGAGAGCCATGGCGGCAGAGGCAGAGCGGTCTCGACTGCTGGTCATCGAGCAGAAGGGTGTGATAGCGGGACTAAGGTAAGCCCTCCGACTTGTAGGCAGGACGTTGGAGCCCAGTAGGAGCCAGAGCGGCGCGCACAGCAACACGTATCGAGTTTACTTCACCAGCTCCTCCAGCTACCGGAGGAATGAGGAGGAGGAGTGAAGATGACGCCACGAGGAGGAGAGCACTGCCATGGACTTGCCGGTGAAGCGCCACGAGGGCACTAGGGACAGCGGGGGTCCAGGAGATGGACCGGCTTGATGTACCCTTTTTGTTTATTTGTTTTCCCTTCTTTATGGACACATGCATGTACATGACTTTGCCTTAGTGAAAAATATGACCTTTTTACTTCTAGGATGCAAATGCGTAGACGCTAACACCAACTCTTACTAACTACGACAACCCCTAAGACTGACAGAGAGAGAGAGAGAGAGAGAGAGAGAGAGAGGGTCAGGTGAGCAAATGGTCCCGGAAGGGCCGCAAAGAGGAGACGATTAAAAATTGAGAAGTGTAGGCAAACGGTGTTCATGGGACCTCTAATGGGGCTAAACGGTCAAGGCGAGACCGTTAGGGGAGCGAGAAAGAAGGCGGTGAATAAAGGGGACAAACGATCGTCTAACGGCCACTAGATGAGCCTAGCAGTCGCCTGATAGACCGCAAGGGTGAAAACTCTGTTAAATTTGAGTGGGACTCTCCGGGAGAGTCCTAACCCGTGGATAGCAATGCTGAAATTGTGGATTCAGCAAGAACTATTCATTTCTGGAACTTGGCAGCACATTCCACTCCGTTGATGCATCGTCATTGTGAGCTCAAAATGGAGGGAGTGGAGTCCTTCTTTCATCCCATCTCGGGTGCTAGAGTGACCCGACCGATCCTAGAACCCGAACTGATTGACTAGGTTTTGTCAATTCGCCCCAGTGTTTTAGTGTTCAGAAAAGGCGGCATAGTCCATCTAGAACCTTATTACCTGTTCAGATTTGGATGAAATTTTGGCTATGATCAGCACATTCCTCCTTCGGCTGCTCAGTTTTCGTTGGACAGCAGGTCAAAGCATGGCTCGATCGTTGCTGGTGAAGGTCGCATTTGGTGGGACTTCTTTCATCACCGGGAGGCCAGCACCTTCAGAATACCGACGCCAAACTGCATTCCCCGAGTTACCCTAGAGTATATAAAATGGTGGAATGCCCGCACGAGCTTCTACCATAATACCAGAGGAATCTGTTGGGATGTGGCTGAATGCACTTTTCTGAGTCAGCAGCCTGGGCCGGTATTTGATATTGATGAAGCCCATCTGAAGAGGCTCTTTTCTTAGCACCCAAAGGAGGCAAATGCATATATAGCAAGCAGAAAGGCCTTAAAAGAAGATGCAGCCAAACAGTTGACGCACGTGCTTGCTGACATAAATGAAGATACTTTTATGAAGAATTTGGAACATTTATGCCATGTTGGTGACGCTCGCCTGGAGGCCCAGCAATATCATTTTCCCATTGAGGAGCCACTTCCCAAAGTAGTTTCTTGGAAATGCGAGACCGATCGCTTCTACCCATCGGGCATTTGTCAGGAAGGAGGATAGAACCTTGACTTACTATCAGCATACGTCTTGGTTGTTCATTCTGATGAATATTCATGGGCTGACCCTTGACAATCCTATGGCGAGCGTTCTGGACAAGCCCTTATTCGTATCTTTTCAATACGCTGACGGCTGGGGTATTGACCACCTCGGCTTGTATCATTGTCTTGCTTCCCGCGGCCATGTAGACTTGGCTGATTTGGCTGAAAAGTGCAAGAAAATTAGTGACATTTGCTGGCTTGTCCGGGAAGCGGCGTCCCACAGTAAGGAGGTGGCTTATCAGTATTGGCCCCTCTCATCTTTTTACAATGGCTCGGTAGGTATGACCTTCTCTGGCTGACATGGTGTTCGTTTCATTGCTTGATCCTCTTTATAATGATATGCTTTCTCCTTGGCAGATAGACCAGACATAAAATAACAGGGGCTTTATAGGAAAATCATTTCCCAGGCTCAGAAGCCAGAATATTTTAACATTCCTGCTCCGGCGCCAACCACGACTCCATTTCCTCCTGGCAGAAAGAGGGTGGCTTCTTCAATGAAAGTTGCCTTGGGGCGAGCAAAGAAGGCTCGGAAAGCCTTATCAAAGCAATCATCCTTTGCAGCTAATGTGCTTGAGATTCCCTTGCGCCTCATGCCATCATATGAAGAGTTTGCCGCTCAGCAGGAGACTGCCCAGCAAGCAGTCGGAGGTAATATTGCTTTTCTTTGCAAATTAAATAGTACTTTCACACTTAACTTAATATCCTTTGTACTTGGCAGTAGCTCAAGAAGACGTTGCTGCGGTTGCGACTACTGAGGAGGTTGCAAAGGCAACAGTAGATATAGAGAGAGAACCCTCTATTGTTCAAGAGGATATCAGACTGCCTTTGCCTACACCTGCTAGTGAAGCCAAAGGTGAGCTAAGTGACCTTAATCTTCTCGATCTTTCTTCTTCTTTGATAACCTCTTGACCCCATTTTATGCATATCTTTGCGCTGTAGTGGCCGAAGTAGTTAGCACTAAGGTTAGGGCACCGACTGTGGACATCCCTCTGCCGCAGGAAGGGCATAAGACTATGTTGAAGAAGGGTACCATCCTCTTGCGGCGTATAACCACCTGCTCAGCAACTCGAAAGGCAGCAGAGGTAGCAAGCCAGCTCGAGCCAAGTGTAGACATTTCTTCCAGCAGTTCCGCTTCCTCTTCTGACGAAGAAGTTGACTGTGGCTCTTCTGAGGGCGAGGAGGAAGCATATGAGACCGTCAACGAAGGGGTAGTGACGCCTCCTGTGTTGCTGAGTGGTCCTCCAATATTTAGCCCTCCGAAGTTGCCATTGTCGTCATCCGAGGAAATTTTACAAGAGGAATTCACCGGAATCAACGTGGAAGAGGAGATAACCCCTCCTTTTATTGCCTCAACTGCGGAATTATCATCCTTTGTACAGGCTTTTGAGGAGGTGGATTCCATAATCAGGGTAGGTTCCCCCCCCCTTTTGTCGAGCGGCATAGTCTTTTATTTATTTTGTCACCCCAGGTGCTTATTGGAATTGTGTTCCAGGAACCTGGCGCCACTGATCATTTGTTGACACTGGCTTCAAACGCCATTATTTCATCAGAGGCTTCAGACGTACCACCCCATGCAACTATAACTCCTCCGGAGGCGGTTGCTGTACTTCGTCCTGTGCCAGTATGGATACAATTGGCAGCTGAAGTGCCATCACTAGAGCTGAGCTCATTGGGGGAGAGTTCTGCCATAGTGCGAGTTTCAGAGTTGAGAGTCGAAGTGGACCCATCCAGAGGTTCTACTTTCGTTCCATCGGTGATAATGACCATTGCGCCTGAGCCTCCAACTCCGTCTATGCAAGCAATAGAACCGGAGCCTCTGCCACTTCTAGCACCTACACAAGAAGTAATTCCTGAGAGTGTAGCAGCAGAAGAGACAATAGCTCAAGAGCAAGCTACTAAAGTGCACTGATTCCACTATGGAAAGCAATATTGACTCTATTTTATGTTGCGTTTGCTGGGTTAAGATTAATTTATTGATTAACAAGAATCAAGGAGAACACTGGTAATAATGTTTCAACTGTTGTCCTTGAATCAAAATAGTTTGAGTTTTTAGGTGTTGGCCCTTTCGGTGAAGGAGTCGACCCTCCCACTTGGTACTCTGGAGGTAAGTCGACCCCAGGCAGACTGGGGGTCGATTCTTGTTTCTCACCCATTCTGGATAGGCAAAAGAGTCGACTCCTGTAAATTAGGGAGTCGACTTTTGTAAAGATCTCGTCTTGAAAATTGAAAGGTGTCGACTCCCCCTCTAAAAGGAGCCGACTCCAGTAAAAACCTTGTTCCGATTGGCCTGTTCTGTTTTGGATAGGAGTCGACCCCTCTCACAAAAGGAGTAGACCCCTTCCGATGATCCCCTTTTCGAACCACTTGTGAATCCGAATCGTACCCCTTCGGGCCCAATAATGATTGTGTCCGAGGTTTCTCTTCTCCCAAAGGCTGCGCAACATTCTCCTTGTGGTATAAATACTATGATTACGGCATTCACGTAGCAAGAGTGAAGGCTAACATCTTTCATATGTTGTTTTCCTCGAAGGAACATGGGCAGCTGTGAACTAGGCTCCCATAACTGATCTGAGCATCAAGAGAAGATGAATTGAGACAAAATATGTCGTCCTCTTTGCGCATTCAACCTGCAGGATCAAGCTCAAGCCTCGGAGTTTACATCTACATCACCCACTAACTAAATCAAAGCTCATCTGATCAAAAATTTCGAGCGACTAGTTCGACTGTAGTATTGGTGATAGAAAGGGAGATCCTCAACTGTCTAATTGAATTTACCCGCATATCCTAACATCCCTTACACATTTCTAAGCTGATATTGTAGATCCTTTTCATATACTCTGAGATATACTTTGTGTGGGTGCTGCAATTTGTGTAGCAAGTGTGTGTGTGCTGTTGTGCCTTGCAACGTGTATGTGTTGCTGTGTGTTCACAGCGTGTGTGTGCACCAATTCACTCTATAGTGGATTACAATCCTCACACAGTGAGTGGGGGACGTAGGGGGCACTTCTGTGAATCCGAATCACCTAAAAAATTTTGCGTCTACATTGATTGATCTACTTGTGTCGTTCGTTGTCGAGTGGCGTCTATGAGTTAGTTGTGCGTTTTATTACTATTGCATCGTATCATCGAATCATGGTTTGCCTATGCTATCTCATGTGAGCTCTTTCGCCTTGTGAGTGAGAGTATCTACCTGTTGAGTCTTAATTCTAACAATCTTACTTTTGGGGTGCTAAGAAATTTTTTTAAGATAATCAATTCACCCCTCCCCTCTTGATTGTCATTCACTCGAGGATAACATATATTAGTACTAGTGAAAGAATCAAAACCAACTTGACAAAGGACATGCTAATTAGAGACTGGGTCGTGGGTGTAAGCCAATGCTCTGATCTGAATAGATCAGGTTAAGAAGGGACCTTGGAGGGACCAACACATGGCTGCATGCCTTGTTATGAAGTAGCCATGCATTGTGCTGGTCAAATCACTAGATCTCCTTGTGACATTCGAGTGCTTAATTATTGTGATGGCAGCGAGAGATTTGTCCACTTAGAACCTTCAACGTGAGGTAAGGGATGAATTATTCTATGTAATAATTAAGTGGTTACATCACAAGATCTTCAACGCGTGGCATGGCAAAATCTGTAATAAATAAGTGGAACAGGGAACCTGAATTTGGAAAGCTTCTTTTCACTCAATTTTGCCCATTTTATTTAGATGTATACTAGGCATGGAGATCAAGTACGTACTTATTGCTCACTGTCTCCCCTGCCACCCCAAGACACAACTCGACTAGCCCTGTCAATGGTGGATCTACGGGATCCAATAACCCGATCCGAATTCGAATGTTTTTTCGGATTCGGATCAATTCATTGATCCGAAATGATACATGTTTATGAAGTCGGGGCGACGTTTTTGTGATCCGCAATCAATGATTTCGGATCAAGGTTTCGGGGCGCCGTTAAAATCCTAATTTCGGTGACCCCCACTCCATCGACGCATCGTGATTGTCACTGTGCTGCCAGGGTTTCGGGGAGAGCATCTCCCAGCGCCATCGCGGTCCTCCCTCTAGGGTTTCTCCAGCCTCCGCTCCCCACAGTCCGCACCCTTTGGAGCCCGGAGGGGGGAAACCCTCCTCTGGTACCCTCTCTCTCTCTCTCATGCGTTTTGTGGGGTGGAGGACGGCCATGGAGAGGCTGACACCCAAGGAGGGCGGCCAAGCTCTGCGGTGCCCCCGCTGCGACTCCTCCAACACCAAATTTTGCTACTACAACTACAGCCTCTCCCAGCCCCGCCACTTCTGCTAGGCCTTCGTCCCCTTCTTCTTCTTCTACTACTTCTTCTTCCTCCTCCTCCACCTCCTCCTTTTTCCCCTCACTTACTCTCGCCGCTGCCGCAAGCATTGGTGTTAGATCGTGGGCAACAGTGAGGAGAGGGCGACGCCGGATGGTTCTCAGCTTTACAAGGTTTCCGCTTTTTACTCTCTTCTTCTTCTCACCCCCCAACCTTCAGATCCTTCGCTTGTTTTGATTTCTCCTAATGGATTTCAAGTGGATGTAGTGGTGGTGGAATCCGACGGGGTGCTAGGTTCCAGGGATTCACTCTTGCTGATCTACTGGGTTTCCAACAATGATTTCTTTTTCCTCTTTATTATTATTATTATTATTATTATTTTTATTTTTCAGTTGTGTACCCCCCTCTCTCTCCGGTCCCATTTTCAAAAAAAGAAGAAAAAAGGGCGGTGGGGTCAAAAATTCATTTTGCCACCCCACCTTGACAGAAAAAGGGGTTTTTGCACCCCACCTTGAAAGAATTGAAGGATTTCCCCACGTTTCTGTCAACCTGGGTCCTCCCGCCTTCTATAAATAGACCCCCAAGGGTCCAAGTGGAGACACGGACTGAACGACGAAGGAATACACACGGAGATCAGCAACCTGCGCAAGGAGCTTGTTCTGTTTTGTTTTGGCCTGTGAGGGGTAAGTCCCAAAAGAAAAGGGGTGTGAAGTTGAAAAATGGCAAGAAGCGGAAACCCAACGCAAATATTTACCTGACGCGAAGCACTTTGCACAGGCGATCCCAGAAGTCCATCACAACGCGTCCCGTTAGAAATCTTGAACCACCTTCACGACCATTAATCCTTAGGAGGTGGCCGTAACCATTAGTGTGGACTACCCCATGCAGTAAATGGGTAGAGTCCCCTAGCTGAAGATATACCCAATCTTCGAGATCATCAGCGCTCATCTCGTAGTTGCACGTCGTGCACCTGAAGGGTGGGGGGGGGGAATAATCCATGATCAGACAAAACGCATTGAAATCACAAGTAACAATCTGTTCTGGACGACAATCAAATCATAAGCATTTAGACGCTCTCTTCCAGCTTCTTGCAAATATATTGAACCAACAAGTGCCCCCAACTAATCACAAACTTATAAACTGTTATTACGCAAAGAAAAGTTGCTCAGGTTATCATGGAATTCGAACTGATACGCATCAGCTACAAAACCTGCGCGGCCACCATCTAGCATTCCTACTCACAGACACACAGTACCATCGTAGACTCTCAATTACCGCATGACAGGAATTGAATGCAGCTTCATCGAGACAACAGAAGGAGAACCCATTTCGAAACATCAAGGGAACAAAGATCAAAAGTAAACAACTCCCAGGAAAAGCAGATAGTGGTGAATTGTAATCTCAGCAAACTTCGCTTTAACCAAGGAGCCTCCGGATACACATGCTTACCTTGTATCTGAAAACTGCAGCAAGGATCCACATCTCGTACAAGTCTGATTAAAATAAGTCGAGGCACTGCTGTCATTTCGGATAATGAAGTGGTAACGCTTCCCGCAAACTGGGTGCCCACTCCAACCTGGAAAAAAAATTTACAACCAACCCACAAAAGTCTCAGTCAAAATAAAACGAGAAACTGCTCCAGGAGAGAGAACTTTATTTTTTTTTTGAAAAAAAAAAAAGCAGTGAACAGCCTTCCATGAACAGTCACACTTCAACTCCCCAACAAAGGGACCACTACAAAAAAACAACTCCTTTCACTCGTCACCCACACCATTCTACAGAAGTTATGCGGTTGGGATCGAGCGACCACGACACAACCAGACACCACGCAATGCACTCGCTTCCTCGTCCTACTCTACGAAGACTAGAACACAAGAAATGCACCACAACATGGCGGCCATTTCACATCACGCAGGAAAGTTCTCAGGATGCCAGCGACACCTACGACACACGACGAAAGAAGCACCCCGAAAAGACCACGTCGTGGGGACACGGCCAAATGCCGTGCAACAAGACACAGTACGCCGAACCAATGGAGAGCAACCACGTGGGATTTAAGTCCAGGCGCGGTGCATGTTAGATAAAGGCGCACACAGCTGTAGATTGATCGTAGCCGTCCATCAAAAAGTATTTTATCTCAGATCTTCGTACCCTCTGCCAGCGTAGGGTTTACGTTTGTCTAATAATGACGTTCATTATTATATTAGGTCAACTGCCAGCTGTCGGTGAAACTGAACTTGACCGACAGATTCACTTTCGCCGGGGTGGGGCGGGGGGAAGAAAAAACTTCAGAGGGATACGATTACGACGAAAAAATCGCCGGTTTAACAAAAAAAAATCCAAACGCGAGGAAAACAAAGCCCTCGGCGCAAAGATCAGAGAAAAAAACTCAAAAAATTAGGAATCACAAGCTCGAACGAGGAAATCGAGAAGAACGAGAGGAGTGAGGGAATCGGCCAGCGAGTCGACTCACCGACTACTCGGCACTGGTCGCAGTACACCGATCTGGATCTGGCGACGTCCTCCTCGACCACGTCGAGATCCACGACGAGCGCCGGGGGCGGCGGGGTTTCTTCCTCGTCCTCCGCCCTCTTCCGCCCCGGTAACCCCGCCTCCTCCTCCGCGGCGTCCTCCTCCCGCTTCTGCCCGCCGATCCGGAAGGAGACGCGCCAGGTGAGGAGGTGCGGTGCGGCGGTGGGTGCGAGGACGGAGGACGGCGGAGGCAACCGTGCGTGCCTGGAGAGGAAGGCCCTCACGTTCGCCCGGAAGGGCCCCTCGTACCCGCCGCCGGCCTCCGCCGCGCCCGGGAACGTCAGGAAGTCGTAGAGGTCGGCCGTCACCCGCTTCTTCGCCCGCTTCAGCGGCCTCCCGTTCACGACCATGGCGTCGGGCGCCGTGAGGTGTTGGATCTGGCCGGATCTGGCCCCTATGAGAGCGTAAGAGACGAGGGAAGCTGAGATCGGAAGGATTCCGGCGGCCACTGCAGGCGCGAAAGGGGGGGGGCGCCGCGGTGATGGCAGAAGAGAGAGGGATAGGAAAGTAAAAAAAACAATCTGGGTTAAGTTAGGGTTTCTGGGATGGGGACGGGGCAGAGACGCATTGGGAAACGGGGAACCAGAGTTAGGTGTCGGGGTTGGACTCTGGTTAAATGGTTTTGGCAAAATAGAGCGGGAAGAGTTGGGGAAGACCCTGTGCCCAGACTATAGGGACCACTGTACTCTCCAGTTCATAGCGATGAACAGACGAGCTACAGAGGAGGGGCAGTCCAGATGTGGCCATTGATGCACATATGCATGTGCCTCTGGAGATAAAGCTTCGATAAACATAAGGGAGCTCGATGGGACCACTCCATTGAGAAGAAACCCCGGGGAAGAGGGGGAATGATGTTAATGTTGCCCTGGAGAGGACCAGGGCCTGTTCAGCATCGAAAGGGGAGAACCGCACGGTCACACACACAGGAGACAATCGATCAGATGGATTCAGAGAGAGGAGAGAAGACATTCAGAGGCATTGCCACATTCCATATCATCCATTATATAATCAGAGATGGCTCAATACAACACGCCTACGGCACAGCATGGTGTTGTCACTCAGAGGCCGGCCACCGGTTACACAGACGGGAATAAATCCCAATTACAGAGGAGGAGGAAGTAAAGGAAGGTAAAAGGAGACAGGATCATATCATCGCCCCTCCGACTACATACATTTACGAAGATTTTAACAAGAGAAAAGTAGCGGGGGATGACTGGGAGAAGTCGTCGGAACCCACCTGATTCCGTCACTGCAGAAATAGAGTATCGGAAAGGGGTTTTTCTTCCCTGACGTCGGGCTCCTCCAGGCAGATTGACTGGAGAGGTGGTGGCTCTCTGGCTTGCTCTCAGAAGAACCCTTTCTTCTTCCCCAATCCTCTTTCTTTTTTCCTCACATGATTGGCTTCTCTCCCCTCTATCTTCTTCTTATGGAGGAAGACAATTGGCTCATTAATATATATCGTGACCCTATCTGACGTGTAGAATGCACACCTTTGAAGGACCAAGAAGCTATTTTGGCACGTCGGGCAAAGTGGCACCAGGGAGGAGAGCGCGCCGAATAAGGAGCACGCTGTGTTAACTCCGTCCGTCGTATTTGTTCGGCACAAGCCAAACGGTGAGCTCCAGACTGGCTCTGGGAGTCACCGTGATCCTTCATCTCACCATGGCCTTGCAAAACCATGGCGGGAAGTATTGATAAAGCTTTCAGGCCGCTGAACAACCACTTTTAGAATCTCGTGCATCTTTAGTTTGGACATGCGGGTTTTCCACTGACACCGCCTTCGACACTACGATTTGTGCTACCGGCTCAGCTTTACTTGCATTTGTAGCTTTCTCGAGGAGTGGAACACTACCCGGGGTGTTTTCTCCTTGGCTGGATGGTCATTTGGTTGCTAACGGCCCCCGCCATCGAGAAGACGTACCCTTGCTGGGTTACTCGGATCTTTCGCTGATAGGGCCCTTGGCATCTTATTCTGAGGGGTCAGAGACATCCTATCACCTCTGGAGGGCTTCTCATCAGGTGGCAGACCACCAGGTGCATCCTTGCCCTTGGTCGGACGACGGATGTTACTTATGCGGCATGATCGAGTCTGTGCCGGTTCATTGGGCAGGCCAAGTGACACTATCGATTTGTTGTGGATTCTCCCGATCCTCTTGAGGTGAAGTCTCTGGTGCTCATGTCAGATGACCTAAGGCTCAAGTAATTCGAGAAGACCCTTATGTATTGGCTTTCTTCAGCTTTTATGCTTTAGCGGGCCGCATCATTCTTCTTGTTTAGGCGCGATTGCCATTGAACATTTTTTGAGTGCCAATAGACACACACCAAAAGATTCTCCCCCTTTGTCATTATTAAAAAGATGCAATGGAGAGGACTTTATACATCAGCGGGACAAGAACTGCTAGAGCTGGCACCTCTTGTTCCTCTTGTTCTGGTCCTTCGGATTGGAGCTCTGCTGGAACTACCTCTTAAAGGAACTACCATAGGGAATGAGCCAAGAATTTTGTCTACCTTAGTGCCTAGAGCTACAAATTTCATCATGACTTTGCTGTCATTTTGCTGAACTTGTGCTTGTAACTCCTTGACACTGGTAGTCAAGTCCACAAACCACTGTTGGAGATTGGTGCAAATGTTTTCTAATTGAGAAGTTTACTGATGGTGGATTTTAGCCATGGATGTAGATGCACTTGTGGCTTGAGTTGTGACTACATCGCTGAAGCTCCCAGCCAAGTTCTGAACTTGTTCTTGAATAACATTTAATTTACCATATATGTTTCGAAGTTGAATTATGCTGCCCTGAACTTCATCAGAGATTGTGTTTATCCTTTGTGAAAGGTCTTGTTGTTCTTGTTGAACTGTAGTCAGCTGTACACTAATGGCTTGTTGTTCCCTTCGAATGTCAAAGGCATGGACCAGCATTTGTGTAGATTTTGCATAGTGGTCTACTTGGGTCCGTCTCATATCCCTCATAAGGGTTCTAGCTTGCTCACACACATGTAGAAGAGAGTCTAAGAGGCCATGGAGTCTTTCATCAGATCTGAATTTATCTATAATAAATTTCTCCCATTGACTATTAACAGTCTACTCTACATGAAGCATTCTGGTGTCCAATCTTTCTACTGCTGAATGTAAATGTATAAACTATGCATTCATTATCCAGAACTTATCTAGAAGCAAATGTACGAAAGATGGATGGACATCTGCGTCATACTGTCTTGAGCTTGGTTGATGTGGCACAGCCCTATGACGTATGTGATGCAATGACGACCCCTTGGACCAAGACCAGCAAGTATATAGCGAAGACTACGGACTCACGCGAACGGTGTGCTCTCACGGCGCACACGATCCCCTGAAGGTGACCGGGCGATAATGGCGAGGGCCCAAGGCGGAACCCAATCGTTCTAAGGGTCAAGGCTAGCTTAGGCTGACCCCTAGTAGGGACATTTACATAACTTTACAAGGACTTTCTTGCAAACTTAGGAGTATTTTCATAATTTCTAATTAGCTTAGAAGATTACATAGATTTTTCCGATAAAATTACATAGAAATTATATAGATGGAGGCCCAATTGCCTAAATGCTGCTACAAGGGCATTTTTGTAGCATACCCTTGCTTAAGTGGTGAGAAGGCCAAGAGAAAAGAACTCCAAGCGCTCTAAGGGTTGTTCCCATGCTCGTGCTTGTATCTCCGTCTCCTTATTCTTCTGGTTTAGGACCCATTTGGGGGTATTTATAGAGCTAGGATGGGGAGGGGGCTTCCCCGAACGTGGTGGAAGCCTTTGAAGGCCCACTCAGACCAAGTGGAAGTATTTGGAGGCCCACCTGGACCAGATGGGTGCACAGGACACCCACCTGGACCGGGTGGGTGTCACGGGGCCACGGAGGCCCCACCCGGACCGAGTGGGTGGTAGAACCCCCCACCTTGACGGGGTGGGTCCCTTAGAGACCCCACCCGAACTGGATGGGTGTCACGAAGGCCCACCCGGTTTGGGTTGGTCCCTTTTGGGCTCCACTCGGTCCAGGGTGGCCGGGTGTGCCTGGGAAAGGGGGTGGCCCTATAAAAGTTCCCCATTTGTTTTATTTTTGGTGTTTTATGCCTTGGCAATTTGGAGGAGAGAACGACACTCCCGGGGTGCTTTGTGTTTCGTCCTTTTGACTTCTTCTGCGTCACTTCTTGTCAGGGAAGGCTTTGCTATCTGAGGATTGATTCCGCTCCTAGCTCGGGCACTTCGTAAGTGCAGCGGATACTGCTTTAAATGCCTGCTTGCTATGAACTCTGTCTTTTATGGCGTAAATATGGCGGGGGTTTCCCAGGACTCGAATTCGACCCATTCTCCCAGTAGCTTCGGCTTTGTGCCATCCCTTAGCCCGGCTAGGATTGATTATTTTTTAATTTGTCTCAACCAATTCGAGAAAATGTCTGATCCGACAAATGCCCCCCACGAGATGTCCGTCGGAGTCGAGGACGACGACAGGTGGCTAGTACACTTCGTAATTTCTTGCTTTCTCCCGAGTCTTGCTGACATGGCGTGATTTTGTTTTTTGTAGCGGGCTTGCTATCATGGCTCGTTTTGGCAGAGATCGTCGCGCCCGGGACTTGATGGAACAGGACTCCAAGAGGGGTCTTCTTGTCAAATGGACTGACAAACTCATGTCGTTGTTTGGCCCTCCTACGATCACTCACAAGAATTTTGATTATGTGGATCATGGCCTCAATTGGGTTGCCTCACCTATTGTTGAGGCTGTAGAAGGTAACAACACCGTCGATATGACTCGTATTTCACAGGCGTACAGAGTCTATTCCTATGACCGCTCAGATGGATATCCTTGACAATTTCCCCTGGATCGGCATCTTTTCACCTTCATGCTGGGTTATGTCTTGCCGATATGGAGGTTGACGACCCGCTTTTGAGGGATGAGTGTTACCGTATGGAGCGTGCTATTCTGCAAGGTTGAGACATCATGTTGGGCACTTGTGCTTTTTCGTACCCTAGTTATTTCGAGGATTTCATGCGGTGGGCGCAATTTCCAAGTAAGGATTGTATGGGTTTCTTCATCAAACATGAGACCTTCCAAGTGTGGACTCCATCTTTCTTGCCAGCTACTTGGGATTTATACGAGCATCATCGAACTGTACATAATTCAATTAAGGGCATGGTTTTGGCCCCGTCCGGCCGAGAGTTCACCAAGGATGGATATGATTATCTGTGCTTGATTGACGGCATCTTACGGCAAACGGCGTCGAGCTGGCGCAGCAAATGGTCCATGATTTCTACACATTGCTACCACTAGGGAGCCACTGAGTCGTTGATGGGCATTCTGAACTTTTATAGAGCGTCATTGGAGAAAGCCCGGATTCGACATACTATGACCGTCGCTTTGTATAATTACCCTTGCCATACTGGGCTATTGTAGGCTTTGGCTGAGAAGTTCGATCGCCATTGGAACAGATTTGTCACGACTGAGGGTGAAATGGCTTTGGATCTATAGGCCCTTCATCGCATTTCTGGTTTACCTATTGTAGGTCGTGCTTATGAAGAGATGACCCTTGATGATTTGCACCGTAATCACTAGGAGATACCGAATGCCACATTATTATAGGTTTCTGATGAAAATTTTGAGGGATTTAGCCCACGTGGGCAAGGAGAAGTCGGCGTACACAGGGAGTCACTTTGAAGGCCTGGGTCCGCCATTTCTATGATGGCCCATTCTGTTTTTATGAGGATTTCACCGGAGAAGGTGTTCCCTTGGACCATTACAAGCAGCCGGAGATAAATTTTGGGTGTTATCCCCATTTTCTTTATTCCCTGAGACTGGGGTGGAATCCACAGGAGCTTCTTGGCATCACCCATCTTGCAGCCTACTTAGCTTATAGGCTAGCCACCTTTGTGATCCCCCACGGGGAGGAGGGCATCCTTCGAGCCGAGCTTCTTTTTCCAGCATGCTTACTGGCCTGTGGATAGAGATTGGCTCTTGCTGCTATATCACTGGCCAACATTCACCATTCTTTTGGGCCCTTGAATGTCCATCCCTCGCAGCTGGACAAGAGTGCTTTAATGCCCACTCATTACTTGAGCGCCTGGGTCGGTATTCTCTTTCCCGGGTTTTTGACATGGGCCAAGGTGGACAATTTTTCAGCTCCATTGATCTTCTATTTTATCAACTAGCTAGAGCAAGATATGTTCGTTGACGGGCGTTCGCCAAAAATTGTCTTTTTGTTTTTCAACCAACGTAAAATTTTCAATCACGATTTGCTCTATGAGCCATCCAACCCCCTTGCAATAATTCCTTTTTCTCCTTCTACAATTATTTTTTATTGTTGTGTTATCAAAAATGAAAATAAAAAAATGTCAATTTTCAAACTCCTCGACAATGTATTTTCATCGAGGAGACATCTTACATCTCTCATGAGTGTGCCCCGACTTACGAGCCACTCATCCAAGGTCCCTTGAGTGACCTTCTTTACCCCTCCACTGAGGGGTCTTTCCCTGTACATTCTTTAGGGTCTTCTCCTCCTCCTCCTTCTTCTCCTTCTTCTTTAGAGTAAATCAGTCAGATTAGGAATAATGAGTCAAGGGTAGTACCAAAAAGAAAGTCCAAGGGTAGGCAAATCCCTCTCCGATTCCTCTTAGACCTAGCCAACAAATGTCAAGCATGCTTAGAGATTCCTCGACTGTTAGAAAATCCCATCCAACTATCAGAAATAGAATGTGAGGAGAAGTGTACAATTGATGAAGGGTATATAATTTATGAGATCACAGATGAAGAATACCCTATCAAAGAAGGGGATGAAGAATATGAGGACGTGGTTGACGCTCATGCCAGTGGGATGAGAAGATTTGATATGAGGACGTGGTTGACGCTCATGCCAGTGGGATGAGAAGATTTGATGAGCCATCATGTCACGCCCCAATGTGAAATATCGGGACGTAGCAGTAGAGAGTTAAAATATGTTGATTTCCAGACATGCTGTACTTTAGATTAGCATTTAAACAACTCCAAAATAACACAGTAACCAAGGGAAGGAATTAAACCTAATTAACCATTTATTCCAACTAAGGAAACATAAAAGATCTAATATCAACCAACTTAGAACAATTACATAACAACAGAATTATTCAATTATAGCTCTTGAACAATACTACAACTCTTAGACTCAAACTATCTAGGGACAACTCCACATGGCTTTTTAGCTAGGTCACTCCATGGTCTTCACTCCTGCCCATCCCCATCAGTTTGTGAGTCATCACCGAAGCTACCTGAAAAAGGGGGAAAACTGGGTGAGCGAATGCTCAGTAGGTAATAGCAGGCAAGGTTCAAGTAATTAACCAATTACATTAATGTCATGTGATGAAATAAAAAGGAATAATGACAAGAAGTACTCATAATTAGATGAACAGAGGCATAGCATATTTAGGAATTAACCGATCAAGCATGTAACAAGCACATCATGTTGATAATTCCATGTAGGAATTCAATAACTTATAGCATAGAGAAGAAGAATGAAATGAATCATGTAGATGAAATGTCTTAGACATCACGCTAGTCATGCACTCGGTGTAATGTCTCACCATGTTATTATAACTCCCCGGGACACTAGTACTTTTTGGGCACTCCTCCCAAGACCAGACCGGGCCCTTATGATGCGTTGGCATTGATTTGGTGGATCCAAGATCCCAAGTAATATCTAGACATTCATTGGAACCGACCAGGAATTTCAAGGTCAGCTATGTAACTTATCTTCTAGGATCAAATGAAATTTCAATAATTGAATAGAAAGTCATAAGATTATGGCTTGCAAAAGATAGGAATACAATAAGGATTTGATTGCAGCACAAGCCATCCACGGCCCGACTATCGAGGCACACAAGAAACATGCGAGAAACAAGCTTCTAGATGAGTTGTGGTCATACATAGGTCGCAACAAGGCATAAATGGTCTATCATGGACTGTAACAATCGATACTGGGCCAGAGGGACAAAGCCCAACGTCAAAGGACGAAAATGGTCCTTAGTGGGCCGCAGGAAGACAAGGATGGTCCTGGATGGGCCGTTTCCCAAAGGAAGATGGTCCATAGTGGGCCGTTTAGAGCAGAAGGTTCCTGGGCCACAACGAAAAGGAAACGGTCTCCATTGGGCTGCCCCACCACACAAACGGTCCTCAGAAGCCCATTTAGGAGATAAAGACGGTCCAGTGATAACCTCAACCAATTTGGGCCCAGCAAGACTGTAGCAGTCGACTTAATGGGCTCCCATCCTGCCCAAGGCATGGTAGAACCAAACCAGGGTCCAGCCCACACCTCTCAGGTCAAGTTAAAGGCTAAAGGTCGACTCAGACATGGCTACGTCGACTGAAATTCAAGAAAAATTGACCAACAGAACCTGGCACTTAGCCGGTTAGATGTAGTCACAATAGAGCTGCTTCAAGGTTCAAGCGGTCACACCTGGGCTGCAACTTGATGGTAGCGGTCCCAGAAGGGCTGCAATTAAACAGACAGTCCCGATTCTGGGCTGTAAAACCATGCGATCCGATCGAGTTAATAGGTGCAGGGTTTAGGGGTACAACCTGCCCGGCGACCTAGTGGGAATCCCAGACTCGCGGGGACTTACAAAGGTCTCATAATAGAGGTCCTAGTCCGATGGAAGGATTATCCGGCAGAGAGTCCCAACTATTACAAGATTAACGGTCAGCTAGCACCATCGGAATGGCATGACTGTCAGAACAAACCTAGTAAACTTTTCCACATTGTAACATTATAATCAATGTAACAATAATTTACTATTTATGCTTTCTTAATTGCTGTAGAAGAAATGAAATATGATTGTAGACGGACAAGGTAAAATTCAGTCATGAACATAGTTAAATCAAACATGTTTCATGTATTCCAATTTATTTATGTGGGTTTCTATTCTACATATAATTTAACAAGATGAAACACAATTATTAAAAATGTCAAACAAAGCATAATCTGTGCGTCCAAGGCGGTCCTTCAAGGGCCGATCCCGTGTAAGTGTTGGGAGTCCATCCCTATGGAGGCAACTACAATCCCCAACAATGACTTGCAAGAGTCAAAAGTTGAAGAAGACCACCCCACCCTTGAGGGTGTTCCACCTGTAAGTCGACACTCAAGCTGCATAGAATCTACACCATCAACAGTAGGGCTGTTTCTCCAACCTAATAAATAGCCAACTGGCTCTGGAGATGGCAAAGTCGAAGTCCCACTGCCAGACGAAGGAGGGCAAGAGCATATCTGTGAGGCCCTTGAAGTTGAAGAGGATGATGAAGGCTTCGTCGACCTACAGCCAGCTCCTCCAGAAATAGAAGATGGCGGCTAAGCCACCGTCAACGAATTAGTTAAAATAAACCTCGGCACAGAAGATGATCCCAGGTCGACCTTCCTTAGTGCCCTCTTGCTATCCGAAGAAAGAAGGGAATATATAAAGCTATTGCAAGAATTCCAAGGCTGCTTCGCTTGGAATTATAAAGAAATGCCAAGCCTCAGCCCTGCAGTTGCCCAACATATCCTGGCCATCAACACCGACGCCAAGGCCATGAAGCAGTCACCCCGATGAATGAGGCCAACATTAATAAACCAAGTGTGCAAGGAGGTCGACAAGCTGATAGACGTCGACTTCATGGCCGAAAATCAATATACCACATGGCTGGCCAATATTGTGCCCGTCAAGAAGAAAAATGGTCAGATCCAAGTTTGCATGGATTTTCACGACCTGAATAAAGCTTGTCTGAAGAATGATTTTCGGGTGCTCATCACTGAAGTAATGATTGATGCCACTACTGGACGCGAGACTTTGTCTTTCATGGACGTATCGTCCTGCTACAACCAAATATGGATAGCGAAAAATGATCGGATCTACACAGCCTTCCGGTTGTCGAAAGGGATATTCCATTACAAATGAATGTCCTTCGGCCCTAAAAATGTTGGGCCACCTATCAAAGGGGAATAACAAAAATTTTTGATGAGTTGCTCTACAACAAAGTTGAATGCTATACTGACTTAGTTGTCAAAACAAAGAAAAGGGAGGATCATCTGGCAGACCTCGGAATTATATTTGAAAGGCTACAGGTGCATGAACTGAAGATGAACCCGATGAAGTGCACTTTTGGCATCTCCAGCAGAAAATTTCTGGGCTTCGTCGTCGGATATAATGGAATTGAAATAGACCCAGCAAAAATCAAGGCTATTCAGGAGCTACCTCCTCCAAGAAACCTGATGGAATTATAGTCATTGCAAGGCCGACTAGCCTACATCCGTAGGTTCATCTCCAACTTGTCTAGGCAGTGCCAACCATTACATAAATTAAGGATGAAGGTACCCCATTCCATTGGAACAAAGAATGTCAGAAAGCTTTCAATCAACTGAAAGAGTACCTGAACACCCCGCCAGTCCTGGGGGGACCCGTCAAAGGGCGGCTGCTGATCTTATACATAGCTGCCACCGAATCCTCTCTGGGGGCAATGTTGGGCCAAAGTCATAAAGAAGGAAAAAAATAAGCTCTCTACTACCTCAGCCGAAGATTGGTCGGGGTCGAAGCAAAATATACACCAATCGAAAAGGTCTACCTCGCACTAGTCTTCGCAGCCAAGAAAGTGAGGCACTACATGATATCGCATCAAGTCAAGCTGATATCTTGGGCCAATTCGGTCAAATATATACTCTCTCAGCCGATCCTGAAAGGGCGACTGGGTAAATGGGCTATCATTCTCATAGAGTTTGACATCTCTTATGTGCCACAAAAGGCCATCAAAGGCTAGACCATTACAGATTTCTTTACAGCGCACTCGGTGCCTAAAAATTCTCCATTGATCACGGAGCTCCCCGAAGATGAAACTTTGGAGGTGGGTCAGATCCAACAAGCCGCTTGGCAATAATACTTTGACGATGCGTCGAGAACAGAGACATCCCCATCCAGGCAAACAAAAATTAGGGCATGGGTAGGTGTCGTCCTCAAATCCCCCGAAGGAGAAGTGCTGCATACTTCTTACTCAATCAACAAAGCCTGCACAAACAATGAAGTAGAATATGAAGCTCTAATTATTGGTCTCCTGGTTGCTCTTCGCATGGAGATCCGCATGCTGCAAGTGTTTGGGGATTCAATGTTAATCATCAAACAAAGCCAAGGACAATTCGAAGTCTGAAAAGCTAAATTACTGCCCTACTATGCCAAGGTGAAACTACTCATGGAGAAATTCTACTTGATTGAAGTAAACCACATCAGCCAAGGTCAAAATATTAGAAAAGCTAGCAAGCTCACTGTCAATCCCGCCTGATGAATCACTCAACATACGGGTGGTCAACTGGCGGTAGGTCCCCAGCATGACAAAAGAAGATCCAGGTGAAGAAGGGCCTGAAGTAGCAACCGTAGAAATGGTTAGCTAACCCGACTGGCATGAGCCCCTCATACAATGGTTTAAACACCAGCAGCTGTCCAAGCAGAGGGAAGAAAAGATCAGGCTGATCTAAATAAAAGATTCCTATGAACTCAGAAATAGAATTCTATTCCAAATTATGGCAGACGCCAAGAAGAAAATACTCCTTCGATGCCTCTCAATGGAAGAAGCCTGGAGGGTGATGAAAGAAATTCATGCTGGGTCAGCTGGAGCACACCAAGCCGGCCCAAAGATGAAAACTAAAATTAAAAAATTGGCCTACTATTGGCCGACAATGTTCGACGACTGTTGCAAGTATGCCAAGTCATGCCAAAAATGCTAAGAACATGCACTGGTCCCTAGACGACCTCCAACACAGCTACATTCAACAGCGCGTGCCTTTTGTCCATCTTTCATCAAGTCGCAGAAGATGCGCCAGTTCCTAGAGTTGACCCAGGAGGATATGATAGTGATGCAGTATCGATCCAGGTTCATTTAGTTGGGCCGTTATGCGCCGCATATCATGATAGATGAGGAATTGAAGATCGAGCAGTTTGTCATGGGACTGAGGCCAGAGTTGAGGCATCCCTTTCTTGCGTCGGGTTTGGCCAACCTAGATACAGCGTGCAGAGCAGCGGTGGCGTTAGAGGGAGATTTGCAGAGGACTCGAGGGCAGGGCAGGGCAGGTCAAATGCAAACATGTCTTAGTCAGTCGACGATCGTGCAACAGCAGAGTGCTGTCCAGCTCTTGGCAGGCAGTTCAGGGGCGTCTCCTTCTATGGCGTCAGTAGCAGATTCATCATCTTTTGGTTCGAAGCTCAAGAAGTTGTTTAGGGATGCTAGCTTTGGTAGGAGGCGCTGAGATCATAGAGAGCAGAAGCAACAGTCAGTGAGCAGTGTTCAGCAGCCCACACCCTACTAGCGTCAAGGCTCGGTGAGTGGTTCACGGGGCAGGTGTCCTCGGTGCGATGATTGTCATCCAGGCAGGCAGTGCTCAGTGCCAGTTGTTTGCTTCAGGTGTGACTAGCCGCGTCAGGAAGTGGAGGATATTCCGGTCGTGTGTGAGTTTTCTAAAGTTTTTCCCGAGGAGTTGCCAGGGTTACCACTGCAACGGGAGATTGATTTCATGATCGAGGTGGTTTCGGATATGACGCCTATGTCGAAGGCCCCTTATCGTATGGCACCTACAGAGTTGAGAGAGCTGAAGATGCAGTTGTAGGAGTTGCTTGCCAAGGGGTACATTCGTTCTAGTTTTTCTCCGTAGGGTGCGCTGATGTTATTCGTGAAGAAGAAGGATGGTAGTTTGAGATTGTGCATCAACTACCGGTAGTTGAACCAGGCCACTGTTAAGAACAAGTATATGTTGCCTCGGATTGATGACTTGTTTGATCAGCTTCAGTCCGCCCGAGTGTTTTCACAGATTGATTTGAGGTCGGGCTATTATCAATTGCGGATTCGAGAGTCTGATGTTGAGAAGACTACGTTTCGCTCGAGGTATGGGCATTATGAGTTCTTGGTGATGCCGTTTGGGCTCACGAATGCCCCCGCGACGTTCATGGATTTGATGTATAGGATGTTCCGTCCGTACTTGGACCAGTTTATGGTCGTGTTTGTGGATGACATCCTTGTGTATTCGTGGTCTACTGAGGAGCATGGGCATCATTTGAGAGTTGTGTTGAAGACCTTGTGCGATCGCCAGTTGTATGCCAAGTTCAGCAAGTGTGAGTTTTGGCTTCCAGAGGTGCGCTTTCTTGGGCACGTGATTTCTGGTGATGGTGTTTCTGTGGACTCGACTAAGGTTGAGGCAGTGGTGCAGTGGCCGAGGCCAAGTTCTGTCACAGAGATTCGGAGCTTTTTGGGACTTGCAGGTTATTATAGAAGGTTTATTCAGCATTTTGCTCATATTGTGGCCCCGATGACCTGGTGATGTGACATAGCCCTGGGATGATGTTGAATGACTTGATGAGTCTAGGCCCTAGACCCGCAGCATACAAGGACATTCACGGACTAACGCTAGCGGCTCACTCGCACGATGCGTACAATCTCCCGATGGTGATCGGGAGATGACAGCGAGGGTCCGAGGTGGGACCCAAACATTCTAAGGGACTTGGATGTCTTAGGCTGACCCCTAAGGGTCTGCGACTCCCAACTTCGTGGGTGGCCGGCACGCTGGGGAGTGGGTTTGGGGTGGCTCTCCTTACGGTCCACGGTGGGCACACTAAGAGTGGTGTGCGAGTCTGGGCTCTCATCTCTCCGTCCGATGGGCCTCCAAGGCAATAGTAAGCTAGCAAGGGAATCAACCAGCCAAGGTAGGACCAAATGCTCACCTGACCGGTGTGAAAACACCGATCTCGATCGGAGACGTGGGTGAGCCGGGAAGCGTGGACACGCGCCCGCACGCTACGTCAGTGGCGCTTGACCTGATAATAAAATTGTTACAGCACTACGCCTCATGCAGGAGGGGGGTTCTCGGGGTGGGGGTTAAATAGTTACAGCCAAAACCACTTCCACGTAGGGAGGGGCCTTCAGCCGGCCAGGCAGGGTGGGGGAAAACTAAGTTAGAAGCCGAAGTGACAAACTCCACTGATCCTGCCTACTTTGGAACAGCCTGATAGGGGATCGAAGATGGCACCACCATGGACTCTGTCGAATTCTGATGAAGATGAAACTAGTGCCACAACTTCTTGGGTTGGCCCAGGAGGACGTCTAAATTCTTCGAGAATTTTCTAACGACGATGGTGACCAGGGTAGAATCTGGACCAGGGTCGACCCGCACTAGTTCTGACTGTGGCCATATTGCTACTGCTGGAAGACGAGGGCGCCACAAACACTCCCGGGGTCTATTTAAGACAGGACCAAAACTGTTGCAATCGTGGGTGAGCCTTCTTCGATACGAGACTGACGGGGCTACTAGAGGAGGCTAGAGAAGGGCGCGAGAACCATAATGGTGGGAGGGGGCGGTTCTGACTCAGGTGGAACAGACCTGCGCACTCCGGGGAGAAAAATTGGAACTTGGTGCTCCAGGTCCAAATGGTGTTCTTCTTATTCGTGCTGATAGAGGACTTGGAGGAGAAGATCCCTGCTGAAGAATCACATCCAAACTCTCATAGGACCGGCTGTGGTCATGCTTCTACTAAGGCTCAGGTTCCCCGTCAGATCTGTGCTGTGCATTTGAGAAGTGACGAAGTACCAAAGATATTATTGGCGGGCAAAATGACAATCAATCTCAATATGTTTGGTCCGTTCATGAAAGACTGGATTCTGCGATCTGAAGAGCACTCTGGTTGTTACAATAAAGAGGTGTAGGCGTGGAGGAGTCGACCCCAAAATCACGAAGAAGGCAACGAAGCCAAACGATCTCAACAGAGGTGTCCGCCATGGCACGATACTAAGCCTCAGTGCTAGAGCGAGAGATAATAGCTTGCTTCTTGCTCCGCCAGGAAATAAGATGTGGGTCGAGAAAAAATGCAAAAGTCAGTGGTAGAACGACGATCAGTGTGATCATTAGCCCAATCAGCATCTGAATAAGCACGAAGCGCCAGTGTGGTCGTGGACGACATAAATAAGGTGCGTCGAATAGTGCTACAAAGATATCGAAGTGCACGTAAAAGGGCAGCAGAGTGAACTGAAGTGGGTGCACTAACAAATTGACTCCGGACATGAATAGCATGGGCAATGTTCGGACAAGAAATAGTCAAATACATCAAGTCCCAACAAGTTGACGATAGCGTGTAGGATTATTTAAAGGAATACCATTGAACAGACGAAGCTTGAGATGAAGTTCCATAAGAGTGTTGGTTGTGTGAAAATTAGAGAGAGTAGCATGCTGAAGAATGTCACTGATATACTTCTGCTGAGATAATAAATAACCTCGAGAGGAGTAGGCGACCTCAAGACCATGAAAACATCGCAAGGGCCCCCAGGTCTATCATCTCAAACTGTTGATGGTGGCAGTGCTTAAGAGAGACAATATCAGTAGCATCATTTGCACTCATGATTATGTCAACATAGAGAAGAAGAATAGCATGACCAAGAGGAGATTCTTGGACAAAAAGAGCATAATCGCGTACAATCTTGAAAGCCAGCATCAAGAACAACCTGACAGAATTGCTCAAATCAAGCGCAGGGAGCTTGTTTGAGTCCGTATATGGCATTGCCAAGTCGACAGACATGGAGTGGCGGTGCTAAAAGACCAGGAGGAGGCAACATGTAGACTTCCTTAGAAAGGTCACCATGAAGAAAGCATTCTTCACATCAAGCTGAAAGAGAGGCTAGTGACGAACAACTGCAACAGTAAGAAAAGTCTGAACATTGGTCATTTTGGCTATCGGAGCAAAAGTCTCATAATCAATGCCATATTTCTGAGTGAAATCCTGTGCCACAAGTCGAGTCTTATGACGTTCCATGCTACCATCAGACTTAGACTTGATCTTGTAAATCCACTTGCAGTTGATAGGAGAAACGTTAGGAGGAAGTGGAACTAGATCCCAAGTTTGAGTCTGCTGAAGAACATGAAGCTCCCCGTCCATAGCCTACCGCCACTCATGAACCTGAATTGCCTGGTGATAACTTTGAGACTTTTGATAGATGTGTAGGGCTGCAAGGAAGGTAGAGAACTATAGAGAATAAGACTTGGCAAGAGGATGGCGGTTACGTGGAGTATTACGTCATGGAGGATCAGCAGGAGGCATAATAGGAACACGAGTGGGATCGTCTTGTCCCCGAGAGTCACCAACATCGTCATCCAATGGTACAAAAACATCGCTAGGTTTAGGACGATGACGACTGTGGATATGGATAATGGGAGGCCGAGGAGGTGAGGGAGGCTCATAAGGCAAGAGAGAAGGAGCGAGAGAAGGCTCATCAAGAGGAAAACCCGGATTAATGGCCAGAGAATAAGAAGGAAAGATCCTGAGCCAAAACTTGATAGGAAGAGGCAAAGAAAGGAACACCTTCAAAGAAGGTGACCTGGCGAGAGATACGAAGTCGATGAGCTACAGGATCATAGCAGCGATACCCATTGTGTTCCATGCTATATCCGAGGAGAACACACTTAGCTGCTCGCAGAGAGAGTTTTGTGTGCTCATGAGGAGGGAATAGAACAAAACACATGCAACTGAAGGTACGAAAATCTTGATAGACAGGCGGTGAAGCATAAAGGCGCTCGTAAGGAGAACAACCAGAAGAACAAAGGACAATGTAATATTGGTAAGATAAACAGAAGTGAGAATAGCTTCTGCCCAAAAGGCACAAGGAAGCAGAGAGAAGCAGCGCCCGACCAATGTCAAAGATGTGACGATGCTTGCGCTCAGCGACTCCATTCTGTTGTGGAGTGTAAGGGCATCATTGTTGAGGAAGGGTTCCATGCGAAGACATGATCTCTTGAAAGTCAGTGGAGAGGTACTCGCGAGCACCATCAGTACGAAGTACATTGATGCGACAGTGAAACTCGGTGTAGACCATCTCAGAGAACTGACGATAAATAGAAGGTCAGATCTCTTGTGCATAAGGAAAACCCAAGTGAAGCGAGTATTGGATGATATAGACTCTCGAGAGGAAAAAGAGAGTATAGAATGCTTAGTAAACTTACAATCCTCACAATGAGACAAACGAATGGAAGACTAGTGAGACCCTAAGATTCCAGATTGAAACAAGGACCCGTGATGAGCTTCAGAAGGATGATCGAGACAACGATGCCATAGGTCAGCAATAGTGAAAGTCGACCCATGAGTGCAAGAGGAGACGATGACCGAAGGAGGAAGATGTAGTGACTCCAAGTGATACAACTTACAAGCTATCTACTCTATGACCGGTTCCAATTCTCTGACTTGTATGCGGATTCTGCGTAGAACCTGAGGAAGACATGAATGAGATAATGTATTCAGCATTGATAAGGTGACTAATAGAAATTAAGTTCATAGAAAGTTTGGGAACATGAAGCACAAGAGAAAGGGTTATGGACAAATTTTTGGGGGGAAAGTTTTCTCTTGGGAAGCCAAGAAGGGACACGTACCTTATGGTCTAGGAGGAGGCTGGAAGGGTGCAAGCAGAAGAGTGAGGACGGGCTAAAGGAGCTGAGCAGGGGGTTGCTGTTGTTGCTGCCAGGAGGAGAAGGTGCTGCTACTGCTGCTAGAGAATGAAGCCGGTGCCTCTAGAAAAAGAAGAAGAAAGTGAAGAGCTCGGCGCCATCTTGTGAAGATCTGAAGCCAGGCTACAAGCTTTACCTTCCACCTATTCGTTGTTCAGCAAAGAGAAGCTACCATCAGTCAAGCAACGAATCTGAACACAGCAAACCAAGTCCTCCAGTTTTCAGACAAGAATACTTTCATTTGGCATCAAGTTTCACTCTTCTCGTCTGAAGTTCTTCATTACTCTTTTGTTCTTGTTCTTTCTGAAACTTGAACCATCCCTAACGGTGATAGTAGGAAGATAGATCATGCTTGTGTGATTGGATCTGTGGTTTGGCAAGTGTGCCATCAAGCTGTGTGACAGCAGTTCCTTGAGAGGGGAGAATCTCTCTACAAGCTGTAAGGCAGTGAGTTGTTAAGTTGTGGTATTAGCGGGTTGTGTAGTTGTACTAGGGAAGCCTCACTTGGTTTAAGTGAGGGGTGGACGTAGGACTTCGGAGAAAGTCCAGACCACCTTAAAAATCATTGTTCCTGTGGTTTGAATATGTGATTGCTCTTCGCTAGATCCTTGTCTTGGTCTGTTATCTATCTACACTCTTGCATCGTTTGTGTGTACTCCCTACATTCTCAAATAATTTTTTCTATTCTATTGCGGTTGGTTTTATTTCTAGAAAAAGAGGGACAGATCTATTCACCCCTCCCCTCTAGATCAGCCATTCCCATACAACACGTGGTATCAGAGCCAATCTCTCATGATGGGTTCCAACGACCTTGAGAGAAATGATGGAATGGCGTCCTAGGGTCTCATCCCGAAGGACATTCTATTAATAGACCACCGTTCTTTACTAGAACTAACTATCCATATTGGAAAAATCGTATGCAGCTGTTCATCCGCGTTCAAGACCATGAGCTATGGAAAGATGTCAGCAAGGGTTCGTACGAGCTCCCCGAAGATGAGGACACTTGGACCCAGGAGTAGATAAGGAGATCCACAGTCAACTGGAGTGTGAAGCACATAATGTGGTGCTCTCTCCATCCTGTGGAGTTCTCAAGAGTATTAACATGCACTATTGCTAAAGAGATGTGGGACCGTCTAGAGGTAATATACGAAGGCACATCTAAGGTATGTGAGACTAAAGCAAAAAATGTTGATCTCAGAATATGAAATGTTTCAAATGAAGCCTGATGAATCCATCTCAGACATGTACACTCGTTTAACTCAGTTAACTAATAGTCTAACAGGTTTAGGAAAGAGTTATTCTGAGCAGGAAATAGTGAGGAAGATTCTTCGATCATTAACCCTAGCTTGGCATACCAAAGTCATTGTGGTTGAAGAATCCAGAGACTTGTCAACCACCAAGGTAGAAGAACTCATAGGGTCTTGTTGGCACTCCAAATATATTCAATGGCGATCATGCCTCAAAGACAAATGATGTGGCCCACTGAAGCACAGAAGCTGAAAGAGATCAATACACTGAAGCCTTCTCAAGCTGCCAGAGCCTCAGGTCACCCAGTATGAACGCCGGGGACTTCACATCGGGAGAATCGAGATGAATTTACAACCAACCGGTAGCATCATCGAGCCTGCCTAATGGATCGAGATCGACTCGATCGTGCCGCATGAACCACATCCGCTGTCCGACCAAGGACAGAGGTATACCTGGTGGCCCGCCACCTAAATGGAAGATCCTCCCAAGGTGAAAGAACGCCCTTGGCCCTTCAGAGTGAGGGACCGAAGGTTCTGTCAGTAGAAGACCCCGATAGCCCAGTATGGGTACGGCTTCTCAGCATATTGGGTCCGTCAGTGACCAAATGATCGCCCAGTCAAGGCAAAAGCACCCTAGGTGGCATTCCACCCCTCAAGAACTCTTCGAGCACGAGTCAGGCCAAGCCAGTAGCACGAACTACAGTGTCTAAGGCCATGCCAGCAAAAGACCCGCATGTTCAAGCTGAAGATGCACGAGGCTCCAAAGAGGGCTATATGTCGACCCGAGAGCTTTGTCAGGACTTCTCACCAAGCTTTTACAAGACTACAGCGAGATGAATGGTCACGGTGACCCTCAGAACCAATCTGGGATCCACTGTCCAGCCCGTATTAAGCAAATGAGACTTACCCGGCGTGCCCTTCCACAGGCGCGCCCTATTCCCAGCGCCCTCTTATCCAGCGTGCAAAATGGTGAAGGAGCCTCCTCTTGACGCGCAATCGTCATGCCGTAATAAGCCATTTCTATAAATGCTACTTGGTTCGACCAAGTAAGATAAAAAAAGATGGCTAGCAGAGAAAGGCAGAGTCTGAAGAGAGAGTGGCAGAGTCTGAGAGCCAATCAATAGAGCCCATTCATCCGAGAGAGAAGGGAGTCTTAGGGGAGAAGTAGGGTTTCCACCGAGAGTGATCCCACCGCCGTCCTCCCCTGTCTACCTGCCTGAACAGCTCCTGAACCAGAGAAGAGATGCCAGATTTCGATACTCTGTTTTGGTGGCGAAGTCAGGTGGGTTCTGTTGGTTCTCTCCCGACAATTCCCCCTTCTATTTTTCTTCTTTTATATAGTGTAAGTGAGGGGGGAGGGGCGATGATATGAGCCCATCTCCCCCCTCACCATCACCCCATCTTTAAGGTCTGAGCATACATAAGGTCGATGCACATTTGTCTTGCTACTTACTTGCATGATTGCATTCTTCCATATTCATCATTATTTGCCTTAGTTGATTAAAGGCTTGGCCCCTTGACCCTTTTTCAAGGTCACAAAAGGACATTCCATTGCTTATTAAGCAAGGGGCCAAGCTGAACAGATTAACTAACTTGTTTGCCTCAGTGTGAAAGCAGGGGTAATGAGACACAAGTACACAAGTGCAAAAGGACAAACTCAGGTAACAAAATATGCTTTCCATTTCATAATCATAACTATATACATATGTGCGTGTACAAAAGTGTATGAGGTGGCATACAAAGGTGATCTCTCTAGCTCTCTCCACCTCCCTCCACCTCCCTCCTCTCTCCTACTCTTTGCCTCTCCTCTCTCGTCCCTATCCCTAGTAGGAATCGTTGGTGGTCCCATCGACCCCTGAGTGGCAGTCGACCTCCTGGCATGTGCTCGCTCCTCTGCCTCATTCCTCTACTGTGTAGAGGAACCCACTAAGTAGCTCGTGCTAGAGTAGGCACTGGGTCGCCCCTCTCGCTGTGCCTGCTCGCGACCTCTCCTGTAGCACTCCTCTGCTACCCGTAAGCGCTCCTCGATGGCACCAAGCCAGATCCTCAGCTTGAGTGCCTACGCTCACTCACGGGCACGCTCTCTCCTCTCCACCTCGAGGAGGATCCAAAGCTCTATCACGTCGCGAGGTAGCTCCTCCCTCTCTGTCTCTTGCCGCCTCCTCTAACTCTACGACTCGCTTGTCACGAATCGCGAGCTCAGTGCCTGCTAAAGCTACTCGGGTAAGTGCATCTAGTAGCTCCTCCATTTGTATTTCCAACACAATTTTTATGAGCATATGTTGCATGAAAAGGAAAAGAGAATTTTAACTAGAATGCTTGAATATCATTTTAACTCACCCCTGCTACTAAGTCAAGCTCCACTGCCTCAACGCACACCACTGCTCCTGTGAGTCGCTCCTGCAAAGAAGTGATCTCGGCCATCTGGTCCCTCGAACTCATCGAGGCACCCCCTACCCCTCCACCCGCTGCTCCCTGCTAGGCACGCTGCATTGATTGAGACCGTCAGTTGCTAATCGCCAAAACTCAGGAATTAAGCTCAGCATGTAGATATAAAGCATACTTACCAGGATCTCCAGGTCTGCCTATGTGGTCGCAAGCTGAATCTCCAGACTGCGGAGATGGATCTGCATGTCAATCACTACTGCATCACGTGCCTCCTGCATCCACCACATGTTAGTCAAGCATTCATCATATCATATTAATCATCATAAAGTAATTAAAGAATGCATTCGTGCATACCCCTCTGGGCCTCATCTGAGGTCAACCAGCGTAAGTCTGCTAGTACTGTCGCAAGTATGCCTCGCTATCCTATGCATGGGAGACGACTGGGGTACCACCCCGCTGCCAGTTAGTGTACTGCTCTAGGAATCGTAGCCGCCAGTCTGTCGCCACTGCCCGTCTGCAGGTCTTCTGCCCTACCCCGTGTAGCTCCGCGACCTCGACCCACTCCTGATGGAGGCCCAGCGTCCTCATCACCAGCCGCAGTCGCATGGGCTGGATCTCATATAGGCAATGAACCCAAATATCACGCCCAAATAGGGGTCGGCCCGCTGCAACCCATGGCTGGCCCTCGTCGGTCATGCCCAAGTAGGGCCTCCACACAACCTGCATGAACCCATGTCATCACGCTTTTATATCATCATAAGTAGAAAATAAAGCACGATATATCATAATCAGACATACCAGTGAAGCCGGGTAGTCGCGAAACTCCCACCTGAGGACCTGGAGCTCGTAAGAGTGTGGGGATCCAATCAAGCATGGAAGCCACCGTCGCGCCAGGGGGTATGCATCTGCCTCTCCAGGTTGGGGGCTAGCCCGATCCATCGGCATGTAGAGGTGACTCCACACTTGCACCCACACGCATTAGCATCATTCATAATCATGAGTAGGAACATAAGCATGGGTAGGGGCATAAGCATGAATAGGAAATTACATACCTGAAGGAAAGGTGAAAAGCCGTCGACGGTCGTCTCACGACCCATCCCCGTGGACAAGTCAGCTATCAAGTGCGCCAGTAGGGTGGCACCCCAGGTGTACCACCCCACTCCTTCCAAGTCCTCCAAAATCCTCAGAAATCTATAGTTTATGTCATCTCCCTTTGTCCCCAAGAGCATTCTCCTGAGCATCAGAAACAAGAACCTCCTCAGGTCCCTGTCTACTCTCTCTCTCTCTCTGGGCAAGGTCCTGACAATAGGCCACTCTCGCCTTCATGGTCAGCCGCTCGACAAACTCCGTGAGTGACTCCCCCATCCTCTATCTAGAGTCTCCCAGTCCGAGGAGACCTGTCAACTCAGTCCTGAAAATCATCCTGCAATCCCTGGGGCCACCTGCCACATTCTCCAAACCTAGAAGTCTTCAGGCTAGGTCCCGTAGTCGGGGAGTGTCACCCCGCTCACCACCTCACCGTCCACCCTCAGCCCCGTAATTCTCGTCACATCTTCAAGGCTTGGTACCATGTGTCCCCAGGGCATTAGGAAAGTCCTGCTCACTCTGTCCCATCTCTCCCTCAACACCTGAATTAGTACCAAGTCAGGTCGCGTCGGCTCGATGCTGAGGAAGGCACCGAACCTCATCGCCTCTACTCTCGCCCTCTAGAAATTAGGCAACCCATAGTGGGCCGCCAACACCTGTACCCAGGAAATGTGGGTCCGCGTCAACCTCTGTAAAACAATAACAAAAAAATAGCAAGATTTCAAGTGTATCAAGTAAAGTTTAACAAGGGGACCAAGCATGTAACATATCTAGTCATGTCATGTAAGGATGGCTACTTATTTATCCAAGTACTTGCCCATTTCAGGACACGCAAGTCAAGCACGTCAAGTAAATAACGAGAGTGTAATCAACAGGTCATTCGTGAGCTTCTTTTGGGGCTCCAAGGATGGCAATTCAACAAGACATTGGAAAAACTGGAACACTGTCTGCAGTCCAATTGAGAATGGTGGACTAGGCATTTTATCCCTGAATGACATGCAAAAAGCATTCAAGGTCAAAATGTTATGGAATGCTATAACCACTCAAAACTCTTTATGGGGCAGATACTTCATGGCCAAGCATATGAATAATCGGCACCTCTCTGAAGCTGATTTCAATAGATGCAAAGGCAATGGCAGAAGAGACTGGGTCCTAGCCAGGGATATTATTTTGAAGCATAGCAAACACTTTCAAGGGGAAGGTAATTTCTCTTTCTGGAAGGATATTTGGTTGGGCGACCATGCTCTTAAAGACATGATCACAGATGACCATTGGCAACAAGTTGAAGATAAAAATATTACTATCTATTCTCTTTCAGAGACTAGTAACTCAGCCTGGCATAATATCCGCCAATTACTACCTGTAGACTCTTTGGAAGCTATTGAATTTGGCCTATCTAGAAAACCTCTGACTCGGGACAAATGCATCTGGTGTCTTGATTTTGCTGGCTCCTTTTCCATTAAGTCAATGAGGAAGCTCACTGTCATCCCTCCTGGTTCATTTCCCTTTAAGCAAATATGGACTAATTATATTCCCCTGAAGATATCAATTTTTTTGTGGAAACTTATTCATGGCATTCTACCCACTGACAACAAAGTTCAGTAGTGTGGCATCCTGCTTTGCTCTAAATGCTCCTGCTGTCAAACTCCCCAAACTGAAATTGCTTCGCGCCTCCTTCTGCACAGTGAGCTTGCTACATCAACTTGGAGAACTGTGGGCCATTGCTTCCAAATTAACCCTGCAAGCTGTTGCTTGGGTCAATCCTTCTTGCGCTAAGTGATTCAACAGTTACGATTATCTACCCAAGCTGGCTTGGTGTCCTTGCTCTTAGCTTCTCTTTGGATGTGGGAGGTTTGGTGTGAAAGGAACAAGCGTCGATATGAAGGTAAACACAGCTCATCGACAACCATCTACCACAGGATTATTCAAAGAATCAATAATACCAATTTCCCTGCATGCCCCGTATCGGGAGATCTCTCCTCCCTGAGTTCTTTACAACACCACTCTATTGCTGCCAATATCCAAAAACCCAGGAATCCGATCATTGTGTTTTGGTCTCCTCCCCCACATGGGACTTTCAAGCGCAACATTGATGGTGCGAGTAAAGGCAACCCTGGTAATGGTGGAGGAAGAGGTCTGATCAGGGACCACAAGGGTAACCTTTGTCTAGCCTTTAGCCACTACTATGGCAGATGTTTCAGTCTAGTAGCAGAAGCTCGTGCAATGCCTGATGGCCTGTGATATGCTGCACTTCTTAGCATCAATCTCCATTTTGTGGAATCTGATTCCAAGACGCTTGTAAGCATCATCAAGGAGGAATGCTCCTGCCCATGGAGATTGTTGCCCATCATCTCTGAGCTACGCGAGGTAGTTCGGAGAATGAAGACAAATGTCACTCACATATTCAGAGAGGGCAACCAGGCAGCGGATGGTCTCGCCAACTTTGCTTGCCAATGTAGTTCCAATTCTTTATTCCACAACAATCTGGACATGATCCCACCAAAAATTGGTGGAGCCTGTAGGCTAGACAGGATGGGTATTCCCAACCTGAGATTGTAATTTGCTATTCCTTTTCTTCTTATGCAGGGGTATGCCCCGAAGGTATTGTAATTATCAATTTTTCAATAAAATTGCCTTCGGCATTGACCTGGTAGAGTGATCTCAACCAGCTAGGTGGGCTCACCCTCCCTAATCAATCCAAGGTCATATTTGCTTTAAAAAAAATGAAGGTACCATGTTACCTCGATTAGCGTGCCCATGGGTTTGAGAGTCCGGGTGACTCTATGTGTTCCAGGCTTTTGTGTTACGTTTGATCGAGTCACCGTGTATCAGTGAGAGTGTGGTGGGGGTTTCCCTTGCACATCGTGAGTTTCTTTGGAAGGTGGTTTTCGAGTGGGCCATGTGTAAGGCCTTAGACTGCGAGTCCAGTCACCCAGCCTGGGGCTGGAGGTTTCCTACTTTTCCCTGGGATTGGGAATCAGCTTGGCGACTTGTGAGTTTCCTTGGGAACCATGCTTCTATGTTTTCTGCGTGGGCTGTGTGTGTGGCCTGTGGACTGTGAGTCCCATTTACCCAGCCTGGGGCTGGAGGTTTTCTTAATTCCCTTTTTGAGGGAATGGTCTCGGTAGTCATGAACTACTCGTGAGTCATCGTGCCGAGATTTCTGACCCTGGGGTTAGGGCAGATTGACGGCATGGCGCCGTTTTATGCAATGGTCTTGACTTCGTGTCTTGTGACTCAAGGACCGTAGGATTTGGTGAGTCTAGAGGACTGTCCAGAGTCCAGTGGCTTAGTGCCACTTGGTTCTTCGTGACTTTCATGCAAGGTGCGTGCGTGGTTCTCAGAGTTTCTACTTAGAGAGTGGTCACATTAGTGACTCCTCACTAGTCGTAGCCTTCCGACACGCGTGTGGTCCCACCAGGGACTGGTGGCAAGTGATGGAGGCATCACCCATGACTCCCTTTGGCTCGGGTCGTCGTCACACTCCAGAGTTGACATCAACAAGGGAATCCCTCTCCTATTTTGTCTCCCTAAATCCCTCTCCTCCTCCTATTATCTTGCCAAACCTAATTTCCTCCCTCACTCAAAATTCAAATACCTCCCATATTCTCTCCCTCCCTCCTCCAAAATTCAAAAATCTCCCTAAATCCCTGGCCACCTCAGCCCCCCTCACAGGAAACTCTCCTAAATCCCCTCCCCTTGCCAAGCTTGCAGCCGCCCCTCTCTCTTCCTTGTCCAGTCCGCGCCCAACCCCCCTCCCCACACCCTAGTGCGCCCCCAGGCCAAACCCCATGCCCCCAGACACCCCCTGCACGTCCTCCCATCCTCTCCCCCGTCCTCCCCTTCCCAAGAGGCGTCCCCATCAACCCCACAACCCCGTTCCATCACCTCCTCTACCCGATCTGCAGAACGACGTCTGCAGGCCAGCAAACGTGCACTAACGAGGATAGAAGCCACGCCGCCATCCCACCACATGGGAACGCCTCATCTGCGAATCAGGGCCATCCTTGACCACCCAAAGTCCCTTGGGCCGTGGTCCCTCTCCCCCATCACGTCCCCTAGCCTCTCGTCCTCGTTGCGTTCTCAGGCGGCATTCTGCAGTAACCCTGTCTGCAGACTGCGACCGGCCGAGGTTGCACACCCCTCCTGCCCCTCCAGCGACACCGGACGACCGCAACACCCCTCCTGGGTGTTGAAGATGTCATCCACACCTTCCACGCCGAAGGCTGCGACCAGACTCCGCCCCGATCCACCGTACCACCATCGAAGGCCGAGTGTGCGGAGCTCTGCCTCTGCAGGGTCTGCTACGACCAGTCAGGACTTCTAGCATCGTCACCGACACTCCGGCCATCACCTGGCCCTGCCGTGCGACCGGTGAGTTCCCTGGACGCCCAGAAACGCCTCCACCCAATTTCATCGACATCCGGCATCGTTGCGGCACCCGTTCTACCTGTTCGCCACGACTCTGGAGCAACAATCCAGGTCTGTGCGCCTGACAGAGAGCACGCCCCGACCTCCTCCACCTCCACTCCACCATTCTGACCGGTTCTGCACCACCACCGTGAGCTGCGTCAGCAAGCCCTCTGCTACCCCTCCAAACCAGGACGCCATTCGGACACCGGAGGTCGCCGTTCCACCTGTTCTCCTGTGACTGCATAGTTCTGCACAGTCAGGAGCAGAACCGACATTCAGACACCGTCTGCCCTGCCACGACCTCAGATCCTCCCCAGCTCTTCTGGAGTCCTTCTGCACGCCCTCCTAAGCGCTTGGGAACAGACAGCGTCTCCATCAAACCTCTGGGTGAGGTGTACCAGCAAAAACGACGCAGTTCTGTCCTGCAGGACAGACACAAGGTAGTTCGACCCATTCCCCCACCCCTTGTTCCCCCCTCCTGCACGAGGGTAGTGCATGTACGCCCCATCCCCGAGCTCCCCCTCCCCGTGTGGAGCTTTAATGCTGGTTGTAAACACAGGTTACATCTGAAGGCGCCGTCGACGTGCTAGTCGGGTGGGTGCGAGTTCCCATGCACGTACCCGTCCCGCACCATCAAGTATACTTGGACTTTCACCGTTGGGGTAGAAGCATGCCGGCTCCTTCCCTCGAGGGCCTCATCAGGTGTATTGTCACCTGCTGCAATTTGGGGCTTTTTTCGTCCTTCCTGGACGTAGTTTTGAGCTGATCCGGCGTCGTTGACCCGACGCCGGTTCAACTGAATTTCTGATTTTCTTGATACTTGGACTTTTACCGTTGGGGCAGAAGCATGCCGGCTCCTTTCCCTCGGGCGCCTCATCAGGTGTGTTGTCACATGCTGGATTCTGGAACTTGTTGGCCCTCTTGCATGTGATTTTGAGTTGATGCGGCGTAGCTTGCACTAGCTTCGTATCACCTTCTCGGTGCCATTTCACGACTTTCAAGTAGCTCCAACCACTGCGTTGTGCCGCTGTCGAGTCATGGAGTTTGCCCATCTTGTCCTTCCTTCAGCAGAGTTATGTCGTCTCATTTTCAAAGTCATTACTGTATCATTTCCTTGGAAAGAGTTGCTATTGTATCATTCCCTAGGAAAGAGTTGTTACCATATCATGGCTTTTAGGATGCTCTGGCAGTCAGATTGCGATGCTGCCAGGTCTTAGAAGCTTACTCAGCCTGACGCTGCTCCAGTGGGGCCAGAAGATATTTTGATGGCCACCCTTGGGGCATTTTCTTCAATTTCGACACCCCTACTATATCACCTTCTTGAATAGAACTGTTGCCGTATCATAGCTTTTATGTGGTTTCGACTGTCGTCAAGGTTTCGGGGCTTGCCCATCTTGACTTCACCTTGGTGGTGCCTGACAGTGCTTTGGCAGCCACCTTTGGAGCATTTTCTTAATTCTTACATTGTTGCCGTATCACCTTCTTGAGTAAAACTGCTATCGTATCATGGCTTTTAGGTGGTTTCGGCTACCGTACTGGGCTGCCGTTGAGGTATTGGGGCTTGCCCATCTTGACTTCACCTTGGTGGTGCCTGGCAATGCTTTGGCAGCCACCTTTGGAGTATTTTCTTAATTCTGACATTGATGTCGTATCACCTTCGTGAATAGAACTGCGGCCGTATCATGACTTTTAGGTGGTTTCGAATGCCGGATTGGGCTACCAGTAAGGCTTCAAGGATTGCCCAGCTCGACTTCACCTCGATAGTGCCTGGCAACATTTTGGGACCACCTTTGAAGCATTTTCTTTAATTTTAAATTAATCTTGGCATTTTTAAATTGACGTCGGATTACTACCTTGAGTGCCTGCAGGCCATTATCAATGGGCTTGAAGATTATGAACAGCCCAAGATCTAGCCCGTGGAGCTGAAGGAATATGTCCCCTTGGAAGAGTTTGAGTCCCTTGAACTGGCTCTAGAATCAGAGGCCAGGGCGGAGGAAGAACCTCTTTTGTGGGGAGAACTCCCCCAAGAATGGCCACCAGCCACCGAGGAAAAGAAGAAAGAAAAGAAGAAGAGAAGCCCCAGAAGCAAAAAGAAGAGTGGGGTTGTCATTTCATGCAACACCCTCTCAGCATTATTTGACACCGCCCTCTTCCTAGAAGAGGAAGAAGGAGAGGTGTCTCTCGAACTGGCAGAGGCAAATCAGGCTGAAGCATCTACTTCCCAACATGTCACCAGGTCAGGAAGGAGGTGGGGACGCCCTCCTCAGGCCAACCACAACATCCTGCTCAGGGGAGAACAACCATATCATGTCCCTGAAGCTAGGGTCTAAGGCATGGAGGTTCTCCCTCTGTCAGGCCTCTATCCTAAAGAACCAAGTGGCCAGAGCGCCCCTTCATTCGTTGAATTCATGTCGGCTCAGAGGGGAAGACAATCATGCCCCCGAGTAGGTGGCCCTTTTGCCCCGCTCACAATGACCCCTCCTCAGCCAAGAGAAGAGTTTGACAATATCCCGAACCTTGCTGAGTTTATGCAAGGAAGAGGGGTCACCCAGCAGACCCCACAAGCTCAAGCGGCCCCCGACCTGGAGGAGGAGGTACCTGCTGATCTGGTTCCCCAAGCCCGAAGCGGAGGCAGGTGCAGTAGAGCTGAAGAAGTGAAGTTGCTCGAGGTCCGAGCCTGCAACAGGATAGTTAAATAGCTAAAGAAGATCCCAGCCAGGTTTACTGTCTGGGAGATTCTATCCTTGGATGAAGAGACGCGGCAAGCTATTATCGCTGCACTCCAGATGCCAGCATATTTTGAAGCCTGCTTGGCAGAGATGCCACTTGAGGTAGCCATAACCTTTATAGAGGAAGACATGCTTCTACCCACCTACAGCCACAACAGGCCACTCTACATGAAGGGGCAGCTAAATGGGCAGCCTATCAACAGAGTCTTGATCGATCCAAGGGCAATAATGAACATACTTCCCTGTCGGGTGTACTAGAAACACTACTTTAACATACATTTGGTTGAGATCAGAAATGTTAAGATTGTTAGCTTCAACCAGAAGTGCGAGGTCCCCATGGGGGTTGCAGAGTTCAACCTTTCCCTCAGTGACTTCACAACCAAGGTCTAGTTTGACGTCATCAACTCCAACACCTCCTACAAGGTGTTGCTCGGTCGGCCCTGGCTGCACCAGAACAGGGTAGTACCATCCACCCTGCATCAGTGCATCAAGTACCCCTGCGACGAAAAAGAAGAAAGAATCTTTGCTGATCCCCACCCTTTTGAGGTGCTCGAGTGCCATTTATTGGATGCCACTCTGTACCTGGAGAAGCTGGAACAAGCCCCCCAAGTCACCCAAGGCAAAGGGAAGAAGAAAGTGGAGTCAGACAGTTGGTTCCCTCCACCACCGCCAAGCTACATGCCTCCTCCCCAGGTGTCATTCATCTCTGAAGCCAAAGGGGTGTTTTGGGCGGTACCCTCTCTCGTTTACCCTATGTCGGGAATGCCATATCTCTAAGATTTGTTGGAGGATGTCAGAGTCCCGCCTGGGATCATCAAGCCTGTAGCAGAAGCTGACTATCAAGTAGTCGAATCACTGAAGATCTTTGACCTGCCTAATTCTGAAGGTCCATCCACTATCTTCTACGTGGCCAGGGAGAAGCCGGTCAGAGGAGATGATGATAGTCAACTCCCCGACGAGCTGCACGACCCATATGTCCCGATCATGAGACTTCCCGACACAACTGGCCGTGTAGTCAAAATGGCCAGGAAATAAGAGATTCCCTTTTATCAACCCTCCAGCCAAAGAGAAATGTTTAAGAGGATGTGGAACCCGCCTAACCTGGATCAGAGACTGCTGCAAATTGCCGGCACTCGGGTTTGGGCTTCTCAGTAGAAGACTTCTACGAAGTCGACATGGTATCAGTTTCGGCTCCGTCCGGTGATGACCCTGCGAAAGGTGCAGACCCGCGGGGAGTCGAAGGCCACGAGCATCGTACGCCTCCCACTGAGGAAGCTCAAGATGAAGAAGTGTTCCTTTGGAACCCACCCTATTGTAGGGGTAAGGGGAAGGTCCTACCCTCCTCTGAGGGGCTGACCCCGCATGGCCATAGTAATGGGGTGCCCTCGCCCCCGCCTAGCATTGAAGCAAAGAACGGTGGTGCGAGCCGCGCTCCCGACTCCCCTCGAAATGACCCCGCCATGCTTGCTCTGTATCATCAGCAACAACTGGAGATCGAGATGTTAAAGGCCCGGTTGGCCAAAGTAACCGCACTTGTATCTGATTTGATCGAGGGCGTCCTCTGCCAGCAAGACAGATGCACGCACTGGTTTCCGAGCACCACCCCTAGCACCTCCGTTCACTTGAAGAGGGAGGTGAAGGGAGTAGCCGGTTCTTCAACCAGACGGTCAACTGAACGAAGCCCTACACTGCAGGAGAGGATGCAAAAGCCTTACTCTTTCCTAAAGAACAAGACTTGAGGGATCTTTGATTGGACCTACCACTATGGTAAGGTCTCCCTCCCAAAGTCTAAGAGCCCGCAAGACGCCCGAAGAAGTGGTGACCCCTTGTTCTGCCCCTATCACCAAGTACTGGGTCACCCTATTGAAGAATGTTATGTCTTCAAGGATATCACGGAAGACCTGATTGAGAAAGATACTATAAGTTTTAAAATTGGGTAAAGTTTTTATAAGGGGATTCATTCACCCCCCCTTCTGAATCCATCGCACTAAACCCAACAAGAGCCACACCTTTCCGGATTGAATCAACTAACAAAGCACAGTCAGAGAAGACAGTAGCCAGCTGGAGACCTACATTCATTGCAATGGACAAGCCATCATGTAATGCCCTTGCTTCTGCCAAAACACTGCTCCCGTACCCATAATGGAAAGCAAAACTTTTTAACATGTTACCTGCTGAGTCTCGGACACAACCTCCACCTCCACACATACCCAAATTACCCTTGGAAGCCCCATCAACATGCAAGGTGCGCTAGGAAGATGCCAGTCTACACAATACTACAATCGGCCATTTTTGAATGGCCCTAGGATAAAAGTGAAACTGGGCCATTTTACTCTTTTGCTCTTGTGAAAGTACAAATGAGAATGTGAGCTTGTCAAGAGCATAGGAAACTACAGAGCCGATCCTCCTCTTGATGCAGCTGACACTTGGGGTTTCATTATCAAATCTACCAGCACATCTATCCTTCCATATCTCCCATAGCATGAGAATGACTGCATACATACCAATAAAGCTGTAGGCCGAGCGTAAACTGGTACCTGCCAGGATATTCCAGCAACGAATAGTAATCTGGTCACTTAGATTTACCTTTGCACTAATCAGCGGAGAGACTCAGGTCCATAACTCTGCTGCCAGATCACCTTTAATAAATAGGTGATTGAGGTCCTCTGGAGCTGGAGATTTGTAGCAACTGCATTTTGATGCCAATGGAATTCCACACGCTACCACCCTGCTATCTACAGGCACTGCACGGTGGACAAGCTTCCATAAGAAGTTAGCCGCCCTCAGAGATATGCTGGAATGCTAGAGATTAGCCCATGGACGCCTTACAATTCCTATCGACCAGAGGATGTTGCAAGTCGACTTTACCGTGAAGATACCTCCTGCTGTTCCTGTCCAGACACAACGGTCAGCCTCACTTCTCAGGTGAAAATTGGGCAGACTATGGATATTATTGAGCATGGTCCTAGCTGCATGGTGGGGATCTTGGATGACCTCTCTGATAGATGTCCTAGGCAAATCTTGAATCCTGTTGATCTCACCTTGCTGAACAGAGCTGATGAGAGTCCCCCATCCTGTCCAGTTATCCTTCCAAAAATCAGCTCCATTTCCATCACCAATAATCCATCTAGAGTTGTTTATGATTAGATTCTTAGCCTGCTGAAAGATACCAGAGGGCATGCCTGCTAGAAATGGCCTCGTGCAGTCATAGAAATTGGTTTTAATGAACCTCTGCCGAGCATATATATATTGACCAGAGAGAGGAGCCATGGATTATAGTCCACAAAGCTTTAGTAGCTAGGGATACCTAAACCTGATGAAAGTCCCTAATGCCAAGACCCCCTTCCATCTGTGGCTTTATGATATTATGCCAAGCAACCCAATGGCGACGCCTCAATCCTTCAGAGCCTTGTCAGAAGAAATTAGCACACAGGCAATCTATAGCATTGATGATAGATTTGGGGATAAAACAAGCCGAAGTTAAATAAACTGGCATGCTTCGAAGGACAGAATTATATGTCCCTTTCTTCACAGGAATTCCCAAGTAGCAGAAACCAGCATCTTGAAACTTATACCCTGTCAGTGTATGTATGGATTGTTTGAGTGCTGGGGGAGCTTTCACTGATACATTGAAGCTACTTTTACAAGCATTTACTTTCTAGCCAGAACTTTGCTCATATCTTGTGATAAAATGCTGGAAGGAGGTGATATTATGTTTGCTAGCATTCATGAAAATGAGGGTGTCATCATCATAGAGAAGATGGGAAATTCAAATTGCATTCCTTGGCCCACTGTACCCGCTCAATGCTCCTGATTGGAACAAGGTAGCTAGACCTCTGCTTAGCACTTCAGAGGCTAGGATAAATAGATAAGGAGCTAGAGGATCACCGTGCCAAATTAATTCTAAAAAAGTTTTAAAAAATTCTCAGGCGTTACACCCTCCCCCACTTAAAAAGAATTTGGTCCCTAAATTTATCGTAATCAGATTTGCTAGGAGAGTGTACTTACATTCAAATATCTCCAAAAAAATTTTGCGCATGGCCTCTGATAAAATAGAAAGGACCTGAGCTAAAAGGGGGGATGAATAGATCACTCCCAACTTATACCGATGATGAAATTTAGTCTATGAAGACGACAACACAGAAGATGAATCAGCTAGATGCTAGGGATACGATGACGGAGGACGGACCCTAGAGTCTCCTCACGCAAGAAGGCAACTCTCTGGATAGGCGTGACCTATAGTTTGAGTTACATCTTTTGATATACCTCCTGGGCACAGTGATTTCACACAAGCAATCTGACAAATAATTAAGCAAACCACACGAAATCACACATGGGTTTTTTAGGTGGTTCGATTGCTATCCGTAATCTACGTCCACCCCTCACTCCTTCAGAGTGAGGCTTTCTTGCTCTAAGCAAATGAAACAGTAGACTCAGTCTGCAAACATACGCTGCCTGACAGCTTCTTGCGAGGAACACACTCCTCGAACCTTCTGAAGACTAGAAGGGATGCTGGAGGTCCAACCTCCCTTCCTTTGCTAACAGCAAGGGGAAACCCCGTGACTTGCTCCCAGCAACTCACGAAACAGAGGATCGTTCCTCTCTTCCTCCAAAGATGATGGAGGGAAACTAGAGAAGCTCTCCCTTCCTCCAAGTAAACATAGAGGGTAACAAGATGAGATAGAAAGATAAAATAACTTCCTAAGGAGAAGACCCGGGCCTTGTTTGAATGGGCCACCCAGTACAACAAAGTCACCCTCCTGGAGCCGAAGAGGCCGACGGATGCTAGCAGAAAAGATGATCCCCGCTTCTGCCCGTATCACCAAATGATCGGGCACTCTATTGAAGATTGCTATCCATTCAAAGATGACATTGAACGGCTGATCTGGAGGGGGGAGCTTGTAATGTCCCGGACCCTTCGGATCCTTCCTCGTGGGTCCCGGATCTACGTTCTCGGTGAATTTGCACCCGTTCTACCTAGAATTATCTTCTGGACATCTTTCGTGTTCGGACTCGTGCGATTTAGGCACGTTTCGGAGGCCCGGAGCGTGTTCTGTAACTTTTTTCGCGTGTTTTTCGATTCCCGTGCGTGTGTCTCGGCAAACCTACGGAACCCTATAGCAGGTGAACCGAGTCGTTCACCTACCGACGAGCGGTACCGTTGCGATCGATGCGTCGTGAGGATTGAGGAAATATATTTTTTTATTTTTTGGTATTTTTTTAATTTTCTAGATTTTCTATTTAAACCCCATTTCTTTTTTCCTTTCCCTCTTCTTCTTCCTTCCTCTTCTTCTTCCCCAACGGTGACCACCACCCCCTCTTCCTCTCTTCGATCGACGGTGACTGCAACGGGCCTCTCTCCGACTGCAGACGATGACAGGGCGACGGCGCGGCGACGTGGGCGACGGCGAGACGATCGCAACGACGTACGGTGTTCATGGGAAGCATGAAGAACGAGAGTTTCTCGCGGCGATCTTTGCAGTTTGAGCTCGATCCAGTGCGCCTCGATGCGGAACGGAGGTAGGGTGACGTCCCCTAGCTCATCGTCTTCCTTTCCCGCGATTTTTAGCCTGAGACGAGGCCGAGAGACGGAGTTTTTCATGCCGGGAGGAAAAACCATACTTTGGGGAGTGGCCGCCCGATCCATCATTTTTGCCCACGATTCCGCGTTTTAGGGACGTAGAATCATGCTAGGGGGCATGGGGGTCGATTTCCTTTCGTTCCCCCACAATGGGGCTTGTTTGGGGCAGAAAATGGTAAATTTCGATGAGTTTGCCATTTTCGCACTGGTGAGGGATAAACGGCCGAACCAGGGCCCGTTTATCCTCATGCGCGGCCCAGTCTTGACCGCCCTTTGGCTTGGAGCGCAGTGGGGCTTACACGGCCAGTCGAGCGACCGTGTAACCCATGACCGGCTGTGGACGTCAAAAATAACGATAATGGTCATACGGCACCCGCGTCTATGCACTCGAGCACGAGTCGAAGACGGGGAGGCCGAACAAACACATACCTCGCTCGGTCAGAACGGGAACTCACTGGGTGGTCCGTTACCCGTATAGGGAGCCCCCCCTCGGGCGGAAGATACGACCATAATTCTCCAACCGGCCGTGCCGACAAAAAAGTCGGGAACTCCGGCACAGTCTCAGCATGCGCCGGAAGTCGTGTAAAATCTTGGACCGAAGTCTAGAGACTGCGAATGAAACATCGTGGAGGCCACGTGTTGCAACTAAAGCATTCTAGGGGCGCCAACTCTTGTACGAATGGTCGCGACTCCGCGAAGAATCACTTAGTGCTTAAAACGGCGTGAGAAGGCTTTAAACAGGCGCGGGAATACCTTAAAATGGCGCCACCCCGTTGCTTTGTTAATACGGCGCGCTCACCTTTTGAAGGATGCCCCCTTCGTATTGCATTAAAACGGCGCGCCCCACTTGCTTGGCATAACCGGTGTGCTCCTATTGAAGGGCCATCCCCCTTGAATGCACTAAAACGGTGCCACCCCTTGCCTTTGTTAAAACGGTGCCACCCATTTGCATACCCTTAGCACGACGCGCCTTAATACGACGCTCCAATTTGCCTTTCCTTCAAACACTTAATGCGGCATGCTCATTTTGAAGAACAAATGGTTATTCTGGTGTGCAACCAACCCATCCCATCATCAATGTGGTCCCCTATTTCTTGCGAATAGCATGACGATGAACAAGCTCGAAATGGTTAAAACGTCTATTTTGATCCGGCGGGCAACTGAGCATATCCTTTAAGTGGAAATTCTCAAGCCGTGCACTGCCGAACGCTCATCCTGTCGGCCGATAGCCCACATCCCTGCAAGGCATGGTGATGGCAACGTGACAAATGAGGAAGTATGACAGCAGCACCGGTGCGACGTGGGTAAGCGGCGAGGCTTGCTCTCCTTCGACAGAGGAGACTCCCAGTTAGAACATCCCCTGGGAGATATATAACAAGCATCTAAAGAAACAAAGGGTGGCTCTCCAGTGAGCAGGAAGAGAAGAAAGAGGAGAGTGAAGCAGAGGCTCTCTGCGGTGTTCAAGAGGAGAGGAAAGAAAAGGAGGGGTGAGAGCTTCTGAGAAGAGGAGCTCAGCCAAAGTGTGAAGAATCCTCATCCTCGCGTCGGAGAGTTGAGGTGAGGTGAAGAGAGGGGAGGAAAGTGAGAGGTGAGTCGTAGGGGGGGACCTTGTGTTCTCTCCCCCTCCCTAGAAAATGTATCTCTACCTTTTTTCCTCCTTCGCAATGTACCCTATCTCTATTCCGGGATGAATCTCTTTCTATGCTAAAGTCTTCCCATTTGTGTTGATGAATAAAGGAGAAAAGATCATTTCGCAAGCTCAATTTTCTTTGCTCCAATCTCTGCTCCTCCCCCTCACTCTCCAATCATCCAGGGACCTTTGAGGGCCGCCTCTCCATGGCGTGACCCTCAAAGAAACCCAGCCGACGGATGAACATTCATGGCCCTTGTGGCAAACACGACAACCCCGGTCTCATCGTTCGAGGAATTTACAGCTACCCCGGTTGAGCCGAGCCCCCCCACAGGTGAGGTTCTTCCATTATGGACATCTTCCAGAATTCACCTCTACTACAGTGTAAAGACTTCATATCTGGGCATCTCTTTCTTTCTTTCTCTCTTTTAGCTACCGTGGAGGAGCCAACCTATGTGCCGATCCCAGAAGCGGACAAGCCTGCAGTTGGAGCAGACGCAGCTTCCACCCCAACTCCCCGCCGAAGGTCATCGAGGAACCTCAGGCGGAGTCACCCGTAGCGAAAGCGCTGGCGACTGCCAAAATGGCTGGGCAACAGGAGGTGGAGCGAAGGAGGATGAAGGCCGTTCTGACCACTTCAGCTCCTCCTCTGCCTTCCATCCCCTCTTTCGCGGAGTTTGCTATGGCTCGGACTGAGACGGGTCGCTCCATAGGTGAGGTTTTTGGGGCACCGGTATTCTTCAGGGTTTATCCACCTCTCGGAGTGGGGCCTCTATGCATGCATAACACGCGCGTTTCTCCCTTTCAGCTGGCGCAGAGGAGTCAGCTCCTCTGCCATTCCCTGCTGCGGGTGAGACTACAGTTCCCGAGGCCGCAGCTCTTACTGAGGAGGCCAGCCATGAGCCACCTCCTGCCGTAGACATCGGAGAGGGTAACTGTCTCTGCCACCCTAAATACCTTCCTTGATCTTTAGGGCACTCTCTGGCTGCAACTCGATTCGAATCTTGTTCTGTTTGGCAGCCCTGACGCGGTCACTGAACCGAAGGTGCACCTCGGAGTTCGCCTAGAGGATCGCGTCTACATGAGGAGGAGGCTAAGGTCTGGGACCTCCCCATCGCCAAGCCCGTGCGAGGAAGCATCGGCTATCGACCCCGAGAGGGAGACTCCCACGCAGGTGAGGGAAGTGCCTGCTCGGATCGCGTCCTCGTCGGGCGAGAAGGTGGATTATGATTATTCCTCCGACGAGGTGGTTTCGGGGGAAGGCGTGTCCGAGGAGTCCGGACCTCCTGAGATGACCCCTGTAAGTGTGAGCCCATTCGTGTAGGGCTTCCCCCCGTGACCATCCCCTGATCTTGTGTTTGGTGCTTGTTGACTTTCAGGAGTTGCCCCCCCCAAAGGTTGCAGAGGTCACCGCCCCAGGCCTATCGGTCGGTGGACCGGAGGGAGTCCATGTGGGCTTAGGCAAACTGGCATCTTTATTCGAAGTTCTGTGGCAGGAGGCGACCGCACAAACTTCCAGTACCCTGGGGTCGATGGACGAGCCTCTGGAGGAGGGGGAGATCGCACCCGAGGGCAGCATAGTCCCGGTGGCCGAGGTAAGCATGGGGACCTTCCAGCTCTCCCTTTGTCTTTTCACAACTTTTGGGTGATTCACCTCAGGCAATGGGTGACTAACCCTGTCTTGTATATTCAGGAGGAGGCAGAGCTCCTAAAAGTGCGCGCCATCGGAGCTCACAGGGCTATCCCCAAGCAGAGGGAGCTTCTCAGTCCCGCGGGAGTGGGCAGGCTGAGATCACTTTGGGGGCCAGTGGTGGAGCCGCTGGTGTTGCTTCTACAATCAGGGGCCAGCCTAGAGCTAACGGTTCCTCTTCCGCCTCTTCCAAAGCTCTCGACACCGGAGGAGACACAGCTGTTGTGGGGGATCCTGGCAAGCACCACCATTCCTGGGGAGGAGGAAGCACAAGTAGAAGGGGTTGCGGGTTTCTTGGCAATAACGGCTGGTCTGGATTCCTCCGATGCCCCTCCCCCGACAGAGAGTGAGACCCTTGCCTTGCCAGGCCATGAAGCGACGGTGTCAAGCGATCTGGTGATTATTTCGCCTGCTCCTCTGGCGGTGGCCGGTCGGGAGTTATCGTTTGAAGCCGGAGGGCCTAGTGATTTGGCTATGGCACTTCCTTCTTCCTCGATCGCGGTGGATGTAGAGATATGGGCTGCCATGGACAACGCGGTGGAGTTTAATCTTCCGGTGGTACCTTCAATCGGCTACGTCGCTTCGGATGCACCAGTTCGACAGATGCTGTTGACGCTTCGGTCGATGATGCTTGCCGACCCCTCCCTTACATACTAAGGGGCACCTGCTATAGTGATGCAGCTAACCGGGGCACTACAAGTGCTGGGTTGCCCGCTGGAGGAATGGTCGCGACGAGTCTCACTATTGTTGAAATACGTGAACCATCGCGAATTTCTTGAGACTCGGGCCCCCAACGAGCTTGCTGCCATCAAGGCCCATGAGGGTGAATATCTGCAAGCTTTGGGGGTGCGTCGAAGCAGCGAGGAACAGCACGAGAAGGCCTTGGAAGGAGGTCACCGCGACATCTACACCCTTAGCAATAGAATCGAGAAACTAGAGGGCTATCTTGCTGCAACCCAGTCTGAGCTGGCCGAGGCCGAGGTGATCATCGAGAGGGAGAGCAAGGCGCTCACCATTGCTAGAGCTGAGGCGACATCCGTAGAAATGGAGCTGGTGCACCTTGAAGAGTAGAGGGGCCGATTGCGTGACATGGCAGACTTTCCTTGCATCGAGATTCTCCCCCTCAAGGATATCTTTCGGGGCATCGACTGAGCGCTGCACTCCTCGACCCTCCTCCTGTATTCTACTTCTCTCTCTTTCTCTTCTCTTTTTTTTTGACATGTAACCAGGGGTATGCCCCGAAGCACATGTATCCCCCTTTTAATTGAAAGGAATAGAAGAACCTTATTGTGTATATCTCTTGTGTGCAGCCCCGGTAGTCCTTCTTTCCCCTTCTTTTTTACGCCTCGCTTGAAATGCATCCACAGATTCTGATCCGAAAAATATCTGAAAAAATCCGGGACATTACAACCCTCCCCTCTTATAAGAATTTCGTCTTTGAAATTCAGGACAAGCACTATGCCAGAAGGGGAGAACGCCTACATCAACTGACAACTCCGTCAGGGCCCCAGCCAAACCTTAACATTCGCAAAAATCACGATCCTGAGGGACGTGACCAGACAATGATCCCGGACAACGCCTCGCTC